>CACTHL010000803.1:4812500-6012500 GCA_902712375.1 Dioscorea dumetorum | reverse complement strand
AAACCAAGTTGACAAGTCTATCTGCACATCACAAAAGGGGTTCAGTGGATTTCAACAAAAGCTACGATTAAAAGAGTACAAAAATTAAACAAGCCAAACACAAACTCAACAAAGAACATGAAAAGAAAGCAGTAAGATAACTCTCAGAAGGTGCAACCTTTCTGAGTATACAAAGACTCAACACAAAAGAAAGTACAAGGGAATAAAAAGAAGGAATGAAAGACGCATCAAGCGTCGGCATCTGCCGGTGTCGTCTTTGGGGATCTTTGGGGAGGCGTAGGGTGCTCGGGGTGTGGACGGCGGAGTGGAATCGCTGCCTCTCGCTATCAACGGGTGGAGTGAAGTGATGCGCGTCATCATCTCCGAGTGGTACTCAGCCATGCGAGCAAGAACCTCGGTGTGGTTCGCTGCTCGAGTCACCCGCATGGCGGCGAGATCGGTCTGGAGGGTCCCCACAGCAGCCTCAAGTCTGTCTATGCGCTCTCGTGCCGGGGAGATGCGGAGTGCGACACCGGTGGCACCTCCTCGTCTCGGCTGGGGTGTCCTCCGCCTCCATGGGTGCGGGTTGGGATGATGGTCCGGCCCGAGTCTCCTCCGAGTCTTCGTCTTCGTCCTCGGACTCCTCGGACTCATCCGGGGAATGGAACAACAAGTACATACCTGCCGGGAGCGGCCCTCTTCACCATGCCCATCATACGCGGGGTATCAAGGCCAAGTGGGGAGGGAACAATAACCTTGTCGGCTCCCCGAACAAAGCATCAATCGGTCCCATTCCTCGGATGAGTCGGGTGATGTAGGGGCCGAGAGAAAAGAACTCCTATCCGCGCGTCGTCCCCCGGTGCCTCGAAAATCTGCTACCACGTAACCCGGAGTGCGGGGGCAGGCTTTGGACCATAGAGTACAAATAGAGGAGGTCCAGCCGCCCCAATACGCCGGTCTTTGTCTCCCCGCCCAGTAATAGACCTCCGCTCGGGATGGCATGAATGTACCCGTGGGCGGGGCGGAGGAGCAAAGACGCCTTGGTCAACCCGGGCTCGTCTTGTATGTCTCCACACAAGCATCCGGCAAACCCGGCTTGGAGTGACGCGGAAAGGATAGTCGAATGGCAGCTGCGCGTACTCCTCCGTGTGGATGAAGTCTCGATCGTACAGGCCGAGGGCGACAAAGCAAAATCTGTCGGGCTCATGTGTGTGGTATTGCCCAAAGATGCGGAATCGAACCGTGTCCGGCCGGTGGTAGTCGGTGTGGGCGCGATCAAACTCGAATGTCGCGAGGACTTCGAAAGTGAGATCGCGAGTGGCCGGGTCCTTGATGCACAACGGTCGCTCCCACCCGCCCACAAGCAATAAGTTCACGGACCTCATCCGCCAACTCGGCCGCACGCGCATGTTCTATTGCCTCTAAAGCTTGCAAGTCGGGAATACGCGTCGGCCAAACTTCAACTTCGAAAGTCGATCAAACCGTGCTTGATGTTCGGGCACGGCGAACTCGAATGGTGCGGGCGAGAGATCACGGGACTCCCGGACCTCCACGAGCCTCACGAGGGCGCTTATGAGCGAGTTTCTTCGTTCTTGGGGCCATTCCCGTGCATAAGAGGGGTAAACAAGTTAATTCGAGCTCAAAATAGGTTCCCAGAATTCCACATGGCCGTGTGGAAATTCCACGCGGCCGTGTGTCTCCTCCGGGTTGCCCAAAACAAAGAAACAGGTAATTCACACGGCCGTGTGGAATTTCCACACGGCCGTGTGTCTCCTCCGGAATTCGGAGGGGGCACCCCGATAATCCACACGGCCGTGTGGAATTTCCACACGGCCGTGTGGATCTTCGACCATGGCCAAAGTGCCATGGTGAATCCACACCAATTCATATAATCATCCACACAATTGAGCACAAGTGCTTTAAGCAATAATCTAAGTATTAATCATGAAAATAGCATGCAAAAACACAAGATTCAACATCCACAACAACGATTGAAGGTTTCATGGCAAGAAGAGGGAAAGAAGGCTTACCGGAGAGGATGAGTCCAATCTAACAATGTAGTAACGAGTAAGGCCCACAAATCCCTTAAATAAGCGAGAGAATGGAAGGAGAGGAGCAACCGTCGCGACCTTTGAAGAGGAAGCGTTTGAAGATGAAAGGTTGCTTGGGGGGGGAATATAAAGAGATGCCCCCCTTTTCGGTTTAAATACCCCACACGGCCGTGTGGAAATTCCACACGGCCGTGTGGATTCTCTCGTATGGCCTTATCAAACTTCCCGAAATTCCACACGGCCGTGGGTAATTTCCACACGGCCGTGTGGATTCTCTCGTATTGTGAAGGTTTGTACTAAATAAATCCACATGGCCGTGTGGAATTTCCACACGGCCGTGGGGATTCTCTCGGATGCGAAAAAATTCCTTCACAATCTCATCCACACGGCCATGTGGAATTTCCACATGGCCGTGTGCTTCCATTCTTCAACTCAAAAAATAGTCCAAACTCTGCAGAAATTAATGAAAACACATGGAACGACCGAAGTTGAAAACTAAGACGTTTACGATTTAAAATCTCGCACAATTCACAAGAATACCACCTAACTTGCCATAAACGATGAACACATAAAAAAAAAAATGCACTACCAAGCAATAAATCCACACACTACAAACTAAACAAAAAATGCAGAAATAAAACTAACTACAAAGACAAACAAAGAGTTCTAAAAGAAAAAATTGGGTTGCCTCCCAATAAGCGCTTGTTTTACGTCACTAGCTTGACGTACACCGCTTCTCTAGACTCAAGGGGGGTCATGGGTCGAAAGCACTTCGCCGCTTGGGAATGTGAAACATGAAGAGCATAAGTTCCGAAATTTAGAAGATGGGTGATCGAGTTTGTTACCGAGATAGAAGGATATCATCCTTAGACCTTGAGGGAACGTCCGCAAGTTCATTCGTTTGTTTCTTGCGGCGATGTCTTACCCTCTTTAGCTTTTTCATTAGTTTATTGACCGTACCCGTGGTAGATGTATCCTTGTTTTCCAGGTCAACCGATGAACTGTGGTCATCATTCATCTCTTGATCCAACAAATCAGCTAGCGGATCCGGGCAAAAGATTTCCTGCACATAATCATCAATCAAAGCATCGGCAGTGTCAAGAAAATACAAAGTATCATCAAAGTTGAGAGAATGTCTCATGGCCTCGGCAAGGCGGTAGGTTAGCTTCTCATCTCCTATCCTCAATGTCATCTCCCCGCCATCCATGTCTATAAGAGCCTTGGAAGTACGCAGAAAGGGTCTTCCAAGTATCGCGGCACGTCGACATTCTCATCTACATCCAAACCCACGAAATCTGCAGGAAATATATACTTATCCACTTTCACCAAAATATCTTCAATGATGCCTCTCGGGTGACGAATGGAACGGTCGGCTAGTTGTAAGGTCATCCGAGTGGGCCTTGGTTCTCCCGGGCCCCAGCTTCTTGAAGAAGGAGTAAGGCATGACATTGATACTTGGCTCCCGAATCCGCCAATGCCTTCTCTTCACCCAAATTCCCAATGTTACATGGGATGATGAAGCTTCCAGGGTCTTTCATCTTGTTAGGTAGATTCTTCCGCAACACAAATCAACAAGATGCATCCAATATCACCTGCTTGCACCCTCTTCCAATTTCCTCTTGTTGGTTAAGAGGTCCTTCAAAAATTTTGCATATCGAGGCATTTGAGACAGAGCCTCCACAAAAGGGATATTAATGTGCAGCTTGCTTGAAAAGGCCCGAAACTTCTTGTACTTGCTCATCATTTTTATCATTCTTCAGCCTTGAAGGATAAGGAATCCTTGGTTTGTACGGTGTAGGTGCTACCTCCTTTTCCTTATCCTTCTCCTTGCCTTTCTCCCGAGCAGGAATTTGAACAACCTCTTCGGCGGGAAGTATACCCTCAATCTCACGACCACTCCTCGAGTGATTGCTTTCAGCTGCTCTCTTGGGTTGGTCTCTGTATTTCCCGGGAGACTTCCTTGAGGTCGCTCGATAAAGATTTCGCAATCTGCCCCACCCGATTTTCCAAATTATGTAGTGAAGCGGTGTGATTGCGAAGTGTACTCTCCACGCCTTGGAAGCGCGTGTCCGAGGACTGAATGAACTTGGTCAATGCCTTCTCCAAGTCTCGTCATTCGGTTCTCAAGCCCCGAAACTCGGCCCTCCATGTTTGGTTGTTGGGGTTGCTGAAATCCGGGGGGTGCGAGAGGGCCTTTGTTGCCCTTGGTTACTCCATGCAAAGTTCGGGTGGTTTCGCCACCCCGGATTATAGGTGTTGCTATAGGGGTTTCCTTGACCTCGTCCAAAGCATTCCCCACAAAATCAACCTTGTTCAACAGTGTTTGTTCCGACCATAGAAATAGGGCAATCAGCAGAAACATGCCCTCCTCCACAACTATCACAATTCATCACTGCAGCCTATTCTAGATGGGCCTGCCAAAGTATCCAACTTCTTGCTCAATGCTTCAACTTGAGCTGCTAGAGATGTCACCGCATCAACTTCATGAATGCCCGCCACTTTTCTCTTGTCTCGAGCATTCCACCGATAGCTATTCATAGCCATTTCTTCTATCGGTTGGCGGGCGGCTTCGGGGGTCTTGCTTCCTAAGGTACCTCCCCGCTGCGGCATCAAGTAGTTGTCTTGTGCTTGGGTTCAATCCATTGTAGAAGGTGTGGATGACCATCCACTCGGGGAACCCATGTTGAGGACATTTGCGCGAAGGTCCTTGAACCTTTCCCATGTCTCAAAAAGAGACTCCAATTCCGATCGTATGAAGGAAGAAATTTCATTTCTCAGCTTTGCCGATTTCCCAGGAGGGAAATATCGGGCAAGGAAGGCCTCAACCATTTCTTCCCAAGTGGTAATCGATGCTCTAGGTAAAGATTGCAACCACTGTTTTGCTTTCCCCTTCAAGGAAAATGGGAAGGCTCTTAATCTGATGGCGTCGTCCGTGACTCCATTGATTTTCAACATGTCGCACACCTCCAAAAAATTCTCAATGTGATTATTTGGGTCTTCATCAGCTAACCCATTGAACCGTGCGGACTGTTGGACCATCCGAATGAACCCCGGCTTAAGCTCAAAGTTATGAGCTGAAATAGGTGGCCTGACTATGCTTGATTGTGTACCACGAACGGACGGCCTAGCAAAATCGAAAGGGTCCGCCGTTGCTCATTCTCGTTCAGCCATGGTTGCGGACTCTTCAACTCCTATCTCAGCTTGATCTAACTGTTCTAGTTCGGAGTTGTCTTCCCCGTCTGTGTAATCTCCTCTCTATTTCCGGATCACCTTCCACTAATGTCGAAGGATGTCCACGGGTCATAACACTGGAGCTGAAATCAAGAAAAGAAAATAAAATCAGAACAATGGAAGTAAAAGAAGTGTGAGATAGAATGTGCGAAAAATGACTAGCGAAACAAGGTGTAACAATTCCTAAAACGCCTAACTCCCCGGCAACGGCGCCAAAAACTTGACACACCCTTGCGTGTGTACTCCGCAAGTGCACGGGTGTCGAAGTAATAAAGTACCCAAACGGGTGGGTAGTCGAATCCACAGGGAGTAGACGTAAGAACAATCACACGTTGTCAAGTAATCAAAGATAAACCAATTGTTGTTGAAAGAAAGTAAAATCAGAAAGTAGTAGAAATAAAGTGCTGAAAATGAAAGCTAGGTTGGGGAAATAGATCAATAAGAAGATGGGGTACTCGGACAATGCTCCCCCTAGAATCCTTGTTTCACGTGCAAGACTTCAAGTACTCTTATTCAATAGAGATTTCAAGAGTCGTGGAATCCAGGAGATACAAGGTCCCAAATCTAAGGTCAACCTTGACTAGTCCCCTACGAGGTCCCGGCGGAGAGAAGACTCTCAACGCCTCACACCACGTATGACTGCGCTATGCTCTAGGGATTCCGAGTGGTAGACCCTATTCCCAACTATAGATCAATCCCTTTGGTCCAGGCGAAAGATCCCTAATCACAAATAAGTCCCGGCGGAAAGGCCTCTCTCAACGCCTAACTCTCTTTGAGATCGAAGGTAATACTTGGAATAAGAAGGTAGGGAGAACCACACCGGAGGGGAAAGGGGACGTGTCGCTACCTCTCAACTCACCCTCTCAACCCCTCCAATCTTGATTAATCTAATCCTAATGGTGATGGTCACTCGTCAAAAGGATGATTGTATTAGCCCTCAACCCTAGTGTCACTCTAAGGGAGAAACAATTAAGCAAGCAAGATTGAAACTCAAATTCAAACTCCAATTGAATAAAAGCATTTAAGTCAATGAAACATAGGAAATCTAGGGTTTACAAGTCCAAGTACCCACTAGGGGTTTAGCTCTCCATGGAGCAATACAAGTTCATCAAAATAAATGAAGATAAGTGCAAGAAATCCATAAAGAAAACCCCCTTAGGCTTCGTGTTGATAGACTATGGGAACTCCTCCTTCTTCTTCAAAGAGTCCCTTCCTCCAAGCCTAAGGCCCACCTCGCCGAATCGAGTCGTCGAAGGTTCCCCCAATGGCTCTCCTTGGAAGGGAATGATGATGAAACCGGTGAAGAAGCGCCCCCAAAGTGTGGCAAGAACCTCCCCGAACCCTAGCCGTCGCCTCCTCCCAAAGTTAGAAGCAGCTCTCTTTTGATAACGCTTCGAACGGCTTTATAATTGGCCATCTCGAGGATCCACACGGGCGTGTGGATAGTCCACACGGCCGTGTGGAAATTCCACACGGCCGTGTGGAAATTCCACACGCCCATGTGGATTTTCTGCCATGTGAAATCTTCATACCAATCCTCGATTTCGCCCGTTTCTTCTCCTGAGGTCACATGGACGGACACACGCCCATGTGAAAGGTCAAGTGGCATTTCTTGATGATGGGAAACCTTGGAGAGCTTTTAAAATCTTTGAACCAATCGGAACGAGCGAGCATGACTGCCTTCGTGTCCTTCTACAAGAATTGTCTTGAAGCCTTTAGAAGTTGGCACATACCCCCTCATTTGAACCCGATTTGTGTCTTGACTTCGTATTTGCACAAAAGAGCTCCACATAGCACCATTATGACCTAATCTTGCTTTTCTTCGCATAAACCTTCTTCACAACCCTAATTGCACGAAAGAACACAAAAACACACGAAATGAGAAATATAACCTGAAAAATGTGATGCTCATGCATGGAAAAACATCTCAAGTAATATGTACATGCAGGCACTTATCAGATATAATTGAAGATACAATTATATATGGAGAAATTTAAAATTTAAGCTTGGATGAATAACTTTCAAGTTTGGAAGATCATGAATAACTAAACTTAGACGAAAGAAGATCAAGTATAATATTGCTGAATCAAACTTGGATGAATGAAAATAAAGTTTGAAAATTGTAGAGACCAAACTTTGATGAATGAAAATCAAGATTAGAAAGAAGATTTGAAGATCTCTGAAGACAATCTTTTGTATGATGGAGATGCACCATGTGAGGCAATACTATGAAGAGGATAATATTGAGATGATGTGAAGAGGTAAAAAAAGTTACAATGGGTTGAGATTGGGAGGATTTAACTACATCAACTTGTGCTGGACAACAGGGATGGGTTGGATTCTTCTTGAGGTCTTGTTGTAAATGAAAGTTAGAACTCAGTCAGGATTAGCAATATAGCCATGTTACAGGCTTAGTAACAACTGGAGGTGCAATATCTAAATTCGGAAGATGTCCAAGTAAGGAAGCCATAGAGATTCTAAAAGATGATTGCACTATATTTGGGTTATGAAGACGTCTTTATAAGAGACTCTAGTTTGAGATTTTGGATGAGCCATATCAGTAAGAGACTCTACTATGTGGAGAAGTGAATGGGCATTGAGCAATCTATAGAGGGTTTTTGTATATTTTTGTGAGATGCGTGTGTGTTTTGTTCACATGTTTATTCTCATTTTTTGGTAGATTTTATTTTTAGGGTTGGCCCCCCTGAAAGTAGGCATACGTGCGAGAACTAGGTTACCAAATTCATGTGTCATTTCTCTTGACTTGTTTGTATTGTAAGTGCGCTTGCATAAGAGTATGCTGAATTACTAACCCACACACATAGTACGAACTAATAGATATGAAAAGAAGTTGATAGGTTACCTTAGCATGACTTATTATACAAAATTTCTGGAGAAGCACTATGTTAAAATAAAAAATATAAATTTAAATCTTCAAATTTAAAGTGCATTGCAATATGACAAAACTTTAGAAGGTAGCAAATCAATTAAGCCAAAACCAAAAATGTTTTACGAAATGTATGGATATAGGTGTAATTTGGCCTAGAAAAATTTATTATTAAAAAATAAAAAATATTAAATGCATAAACAAATCTCATAAATCATGGGTTACCTTTCGGCCCAAGCAATATATGTGAAATTACCAAATATCAGAGTGGAACAAAACCCCAATACCATGTTTACCTTCTTTTTTTCTCTTTACTTGGGGTAAGTTTTTGGAGAGGTCACCCTACTTTGCACTTTTTTCACTTTGGTGACCTAACTTTAATTTGTATCATTTTGGTCACCCCAATTAGATTTGGTTACTCCGGGAGGGTACCGTTGAGTTTTCCGGTGTTAGCTGTACACGTGACCGCCGGAGTAGTCCACCTCACTGCCGATTCGGAAGGGTTTCATCCCTCCACGCAAGACTCTTGCCACGTGGGTATGCGTTGTTATTTTTTGCCACATCCACGTCAGCCTCCCCTTTCCCTTTCCTTTTCTCAGCTGGCTTCCAGCTTTTCCAGGTGAGACCGACGGAGAAGATCCCGATCGTGGTTGTCATCACCGGCGTCGTGTCCCACAACAGGATCAACCGGAGCCTCTGGGTCGAGAGTCGAAGGTGAACAGGGGTCGTGGTGTGGAGTTGGTGTCGGTTTCCATTGACGGTGAAGGATGGCCGACAACTGGCGTATAAGAACATCGGTGGATGAAGCACCGAGTTACCGTGAGTTTATTCTATATTATGTCTCTGTTCACGATGAGCTACGAGTAGGGGGTAATGGGTCGCAATTGGGGTTTAGGGTTCCAGGCTACAGTTATGATTTTTTTTTGTTCTCATTCTTTAGTTTTTTGTACAATTATTCAATATGTTTCATTTAAATACCGAATGTAGTTTTTTAAATGGTGTATCTTTCATGTGTTTGTCTTTGTGAGTTTGGTGATATGGGTCCAGTAGTGGTCCCAAATGCTAGAAAACAAATAAACAAAAAAAAGAAGAATATAACAATTGTCCTGTGGACCAGTTATGATGTTCTTATGGGAGTGAGTCAATGAACAATTATTTTTTTTATGTTTTGATAGTTACTTGCTTATGTAGACCAAAGCTTTTGGCTAGGAAGAACACCACTTAACTAAGTTGTAGAGAATTCAGTATTCCTAAGAGGGTAGGAAAGGATTAAGTTTCTTTTTTCAGGTGAGATTTAGTTTTAATACAATCATAATAACATAGGGCTGCAGGAAAGTCTATATTTGTTGCATACTTCCTCGTCTCCCAATAAAGCCAAGCACCATAATAGTTTATTTAACTGATGTGAATCAAACTATGAGTGAAAATTGTCCCATCCTTTAACTCATTGCAAAATATTAAAAGAAAGGAATTTAGAGGAAAAAACCTAGAGTACTAAGCCCTCAATACAAATTGATTCTGGAAGTTCAACAGTTCAAAGTCTGTAAGAAACTAGTTTCTTGAAAACTATGCACATACCTGTAGTATTTGTACTCTATCCTACTCCATCATACTCCTCCACGCTGAAAGTAGTATTTCTTGTTCACAGGTCTAATGTGATTCATGGGGAAAAAAAAACATTGAACAATATGAAAAACTGTTTGGTTAGCAAAAGTGTCTTCATGTGGAAGCATACATATTAAATGTGTAATCACCTGGTTGAATGAAAACAAATTAATTTCAAATGCAACCATGCTAATCCAAAGATCATGTTCAGCATACAAAAAAAAAAAACAATTTGTTAGTGAACCAAGATCAACACCTGAATAGAAGAAAAAAAATTGGGTTCTAGGACAATAAAAGCTTAGGCAAGAAATTTTGGTAGGAGTTTGTGATTGTCTTACTTCGTTTTTTATGTCATGCGAGATTATATGCTCTTTAGTGGTAACAAATTTATTGCTCACAAGTCTATACTTTTTAGTAAACATGAAGCAACTCTTGCTAGTGTCAATTTCATTATTAAATTCACCTACTCATTTCACAACCTCAATTGCCTTTTTTCAGTAAACATGACACTTTGTTTATAAGTCTAGATTGAAAACTGGATATGAGGTAACATTTTTTTTCTTTTCCAGTACCTACTGCTGAATATTTAACCATTAAATTGTATTGTGGAGTTCAACCAATAGAAAACTGGAATGAGTATAGGGTTGCAGGAGCCATTGATTTCTGTACTGTAGATTGTATGTCCAACTTGAACTTATAGGCATGGCCAAAGAGCTGAATTTGAAAATAGATGAATGTTCCTTCTGGTTTAAGGGGACAGCCAGTAGAGGTTTTGAGATGGTAGAAATTAAAACTGACTCAGATGTACTGGGGATGGCAATGGCTGTGGGAGAGTGTAGGAAAATAGATGTGTACATTAAGTTGAGCAGGGTACTGGACAGTGTTGGTGGAGGTGGTGAATTTGTAGGTCAACCTGGTCTGTCAGTGGAGGACATGGAGGAAGAAAATTTAGATGAGGAGTTGGAACCAGAGGAAGACTTTGAAGAGGATGAAGAAGTGAGTCGGCTTAATGATTCAAACAACAACATCAACAGTGATGGAGAAGGTGAAGTGGGTTGGTTGCCACTATCAGTTGTGTAAATGAGATAGCTGTGGATAATGAGAGTAGGAGAGATAACCTCAATCCTGGGGATGGTGCAGAGTCAGATTATGCCAAATCAGATGAATTGCAGTCTTGTTCATCAACAGATGAGGAAGAGTTAGATCCTGGTAGGACTAAGTATGCTGAGTTCAATGAACAAACAGACATGAAGGACCCGCAATTCAAAATTGGAATGAAATTTGGATCTTTTAAGCAATTCAAAGAGGCAGTCAAAAACTATGGCATTAAAAACAGGTGTGTTATGAATTTCAAACCAAACAACAAGAAGAGGTGTAAGGCATATTGCAAGAAAGGTTGTCCCTTCTATCTGTGGGCCTCACCAATGGTTAAAGACAAAAACACCATCCAAATAAAGGCAGGAAATTTGAAGCATGAGTGCACGAGAGATCATAATGTAAAACATGTCAGTGCTCAGTGGATAGCTGAACATTACCTAGACCAATATAGGGCAGACCCTTCTTGGAAGCTTGCTGGGATTGTACAAGCTGTGAAAACAAATCAGGAGGTTGACATGAGTAGGTTGAGGGCATGAAGAGCCAAAAATATTGCTGCAAGGTATTTTCCACATAGTCTTGACTTTTAATGGCATGCTATGAGTAAGCCCTACTTTGAAGTACTAAATTCTGGGTTTTTGCAGGATTCTTGATGGTGATGAGCACACCCAAATGACAAGACTGCATGACTACAGTCTTGAGTTAATTAGAACACACACAGGGTCAACAATTAAATTCAAATGCAACGGGGGTGTGTTCCAATCAATGTATGTGTGTTTGTCACCACTCAAGTCAGGGTTTCTAACAGGTTGCAAGCCCATAGTGTCTGTGGATGGATGCTTCCTCAAGGGATTATATGGAGGGCAGCTACTGTCAGCAGTTGGAATAGATGCAAATGATTGCATCTACCCAGTAGCTTGGGCTGTGGTGGAGAAGGAGAACTGTGAAAGCTGGTTGTGGTTCCTAGAACTGCTAGCTAAGGATTTGCAGATAAACAACACACATGGATGGGCATTTATGAGTGACAAAGGATAGTAAGTTCCCATTCATCTAACCATTTCATTGAATTCCTATTTCTTATATGGCTCATGACTTTATTTAATTTGTTTTGTCTATGTTTTGTACTATTTTTCTTTGCTTTGTTTTTTTTTTTTTTTTTGTGTGCTCATGGTGGTGTGCTGAAAACTTAATCCCATAGGGTCTCCAAAATGCAATAGAACAACTATTTCCTAATAGTGAACATAGGTTTTGTGTGAGGCACATACACACAAATTTTAGGAAGAAATTCAGAGGGAAAGCCCTTAAGGACCAGTTGTGGAAATGTGCAAGATCTAGTTACATTCCTGCCTTTAACTTAGCCATGGATGTCCTTAAGGGTATGTCTGAAGAAGCTCACACATTCTTGAGTAACATTAGTGCAGAACATTGGAGTAGGTCACATTTTAGAACTGAGTTTAAATGTGACATGCTACTAAATAACCTTTGTGTGTGCTTCAACAGTCAGATATTGCTAGCTAGAACAAGGCATAATCAGTATGAATGAAATTATTAGAACCCAGTTGATGACTAGAATTCAAAGAAAAAGAGATGCCATGCAGAAATGGCCCACAGAATATTGTCCAAAAATTCTGAATAAGTTGGAAAAATGTAAGCAATTGAGTTGGGGGTGTAAGCCAACATGGTATGGGGTGACAAGTATCAGGTAGTAGGCCATGATGGGCAATTCATTGTAGACAACAAACAGAGGACATGCACATGTAGGAGGTGGCAAATTAGTGGGATTCCATGTTGTCATGCCATATCAGCCCTCTACTATAACAAATGCAAACCTGAGGACTTCTTAGATAACTGCTATAAGAAAGCAACCTTCCTTGCAACATATAATCATCTTCTAAGCCCAACACAAGATAGCAATTGTTGGCCCAAAAGTGATCAACCTCAGATCATACCACCAGAGCCTGTTGATGAGCGCATTTCATATATATATATATATTACATGCTTTACCTTCATCATTATTGAATATTTTGGCTATAATTCTCCAAGTACGGTGCTATTTGAGGTATTCGTTGTTCGTCATGCAGATATCAAAGTCCTGAAGTAAGAAGAAGCGTTTTTGGAACAATTTTAGAAGCTAAAGGACTTAGAAGAAACCTCATCAAGCTCAGCACGGCTTGAGCACGCCCGTGCTGTTTCCCGTACAAAATGCAGGAAAGTTCAACCAAAATTCAGCACAGCCTGAGTCCGCTGAGCATGGGTGTGAAAACCTCAGCACGGTCGAAGCACGCCCGTGCTGCTTCCCGTGAAAATTACAGGAGAATACAGCCACAGATCAGCACAGCCAGAGTTCGCTGAGCACGGTCGTGAAAACTGCAGCACAGTCTAAGCACGCCCGTGCTGTTCCCCGTGCAGATTACAGGTTTGTGAGTTTTCTGAAGAGTTATTTGGCCGTAATCTGCACGGCTTGAAGCACGGTTTCAGCACGCCCGTGCTCACATCGCGAAGACTTTAAAACCCTAGAAACTCAGTTCTAAGAGGACTTTTGGTGGGCAAACTTTGGGAGAAAGAAAGGGAGAACTTTGGGGGTTCATCCTCCACTTCATCAAGGGTATGCCAAGCTTATGGTAGGCCGATTGGGAGGAGATTACACGGCATCATAGATCCTTCGACAACCTCAAGGATGCAAGAAATTAGGGAGTTTTCAATTCCTTGTCTTTTAATTTCTTTGGCATTGTGTTTGTTGGTTGTCATTATGAGGGGCTAAACTCTTAAGGGAGCCCCGGGGTTGGTTGTATGACGTTGTAGCTTGAACTTATTATCTTTACTTGCAGTATTTATGAATGTCTTGTTCCTTTCAATAAATGAAGGTTATTGGCTATCTTGTTTGTGGTTTAGTGCTTGAATGCTTGGTAGTTAGGTTCTCCTGTCTAGGTTTGTGAATCATTATTGATTGTTGCAAACAGCGAGAGTTCAACTTAGGGCTCGGCAGCGCTAGAACCCATATGCTCATAGCATAACTAGGTTTAGAACTGAAGACATCTCTGATAATTACTGAGAAATACCGAGTTAGTGAACGTCGGAATTCCAACCCCGGGGCCCCATCTCCTCCATATAGTCAAACCTCAATCTTCCCTTGGTGAATTTTCTATTCCCTTTTTCTCCTCGAATTTAATCCAAAGTCAATTCCTTCATCTTCGGTTTGGTTAGATATTAAGTAGGACGTTAGTATTAGAAGCTATACCAGTCCCTGTGGATTCGACTACCCGACCCAAAGGGTATACTTTACTACTTGTGCGACCCGTGCACTTGCGGTTACGCAAGGGGCGTATCACCTGCAAATAAAAACAGGGGCAAGAAACCATTGCTTAGGAGAAGAGATGCAGATGAGGAACCCACTGGATTCTCAAAGAGCAAAGTAAGCAGGAAGGGTGTGGCTATGAAATGCAGCATTTGTGGGATGTGGGGCACAACAAGAGATATCATGGAGTGCAGGTAAGTCATATGTGTGTTCTGATTCCAATTGGCTATTAATATGCACATACATAATTAAATATTGAAACTCAGGGGATCAGCGAAGAAGCACCTGCTCAGATGGAGTCAATGCAAAACACTGCAAGTGTAAGTGACACAGGACAACCCTGTTAAGGGTTTTATGTTTGTGTGATTATAGTGAATTGCTTACATTGAATACTAGTATTTTAGTTTGCTATGAATTAAACACATTTAGTATTTGTTTTTTTTTTTGTAGGATGGTGATCAGGAACAGGACCCTCTGGCTGGAATTGACCCTGCAGTATTAGAAGCACATTTTGTAGAGGTAGTCAATAATTTATGGCACACATTAAATTTTATTAATCCTAACTGGTTTAAATGTGATTACAATTAGGTTAATATGCTAAAGAGAGACAGTGAGCCTACCTCTTCAGCTATGGGTGAAAGGATTGCAGATGAGCCAATAGCACAGGTGAGCAATTAAATAACCTTCCCCAATTTTTTCCTTATGGTCAGTAATTTATGCTTTCATTATGCAGATGATTGGCATACCAGTTGAAGTCATCCCAAAACCAACAGCAGGGGATGAGGGCCTTATGCTCGCTGGTGAAATCCCATTAACATCAGATTCACAGGTATTGTAGTAAATACATATGATCAGTGATGAGGTTTAGTTTATTTAATGACTCTGAATAATACTATTTACATTAATCCATATGTGCGCAGACATTGGATACAACAAACTTGCCTGTTGGATTGCATTCCACACCTTCAGAAGAAGTGAGGGGTGCTATAGTGAGGTCACAAAAAATCCCAATAAGGAGATGAGGCAGCCATCACCTATCCAAAAGTCAAGCAAGAAAGCAATTTCCTGCAAGACCACCCTAATTGAGAGTACAAGATGTCCAAGGAGACAAATCACAAGATAACCAAGGAGATGTGGAAGACAGGAACAAGGCAGGTGGTGCTTTGAGAAAAATAAAAGCATGGCTCCCACCAGGTATTGGAGATAGTGGTACTGGTGGACCATATGGAAGACCATCATAGTTCTTGTGGGTGCACAATTCTTTTGTTTGTGGCACTTAGAGGTTCCAGTTTGTTTTGTATTTTTTTTCTTCTGCTTGTACTGCTGTAGTTTTTTTTTTTTTTGGTTCAGTTTTGGTGTATGTGATGTAAGAGAAAACAATACTTCCACTAAAGAAAGTCGTTCAAGATGTACTGAACTCATTTTGTTTAATGAGAAAGTTTAGATATTTTGTTCTTCTCCTCCATCATGTGTCAGGCCTTTGTTAAACTGATTAGCATTTGAGTTTAGTTTGTCAGACCATTGTTAACTTGACAGTGCAACTAGTTTTATTTCAGTTCAGTTTTCCTAAGTAGGTGTTATGTTTATTTGTCCTCAAAGCACCATTAAAACATGAGGAGCTATATTATGCTGTTGGAATGCATTTCAGGATTCTCTGGTTTTCTTTCAAAAATTAGTAATGGAATTGAATTTAACATTTTTTTTTTGGTCCTGCTATATTGTAATGTGTCTTAATCAAAGCGACAACAATTTGCAAACAATTATTTGGTGCTTGAATTGCATATGAATTCCACTTGTATTAGCTACTTATTGCAGAAATGGCCTGCGTTTCGTCCAATTTATTACTAATAACATATAGGTTAATTGAAGAGATTCAATTAACAGTCAATGGAAACCGACACCAACTCCACACCGCGGCCCCTGTTCACCTTCGATCCTCGACCCAGAGGCTCCGGTTGATCCTATTGTGGGACACGACGCCGATGATGACAACCAAGATCGAGATCCCCTCCGTCGGTCTCACCTGGAAAAGCTGGAAGCCAGCTGAGAAAAGGAAAGGGAAAGGGGAGGCTGACGTGGATGTCCGAGGTGGCAAAAAATAACAACACATACCCACGTGGCAAGAGTCCTGCGTGGAGGGATGAAACCTTTCCGAATCGGCAGTAAGGTGGACTACTCCGGCGGCCACCTGTACAGCTAACACCGGAAAACTCAACGGTACCCTCCCGGAGTAACTAAATCTAATTGGGGTGACCCAAATGATACAAATTAAAGTTCGGTCACCAAAATGGAAAAAGTGCAAAGTACGGTTACCTATCCAAAAAATTACCCCTTTATTTGAGGTAGAATTTCTAGTTTTCTAAGGAGTCACAAAGGTTAAGTTTGGATGTGAGTGAAATGGTTTGGGTTGGCTCATATCCAATGCACATAATACCATGTGGGAAGTGGAGTGGTTAAATTCCTTGTAATGCACCAATAATGTGAAGAACAACTTGTCCTCTTTGTTTAAAAAAAAATATATTTTAAAAAATTAAAAAACCACAAAAATATAAGGATGAAATATAGAAAAATTACTACGTATTCTCCACCATGAGGGAGGGGGTATGGGAGCAACAGAAACAAAGGCATTAAAATCATATTGTTGGTGATGGTGGTGGCCCACAGATGGCCCACAGAGACATCACCCATCATCCTCTTCTTTTTTTAATGACTGATTATAATTGAAAAGGTGTGGTTGCGCTCATTCCTTCATCTACAAGATTGATATTCTTTTGTGTAAATTTATCTTTTGGATGTTTTCATGCCTGTCTAAAATCATAAAGCGTCAAACAGATACTTTGTCGAGGGTTTGTATCATGAAATTGTTATAGACACAAGTAGAGGGTTTGTATCCAAACTATCCCATAGGAAAAACTCTTAAATTATTTGATGTGGGATTAATAATGAGTTTGTTACTTGAAATTTTCTATTGAAGCTTGATGCTGCCATCAGTCACCAGCGCACAGTGAGTCAGCCTATTTGACTGATCCGCCAAGTTTGACACAATTGGTGACCCATACTTTCATCAGTGCATAGGCTAATGGACCCAACACAAACCAATCAGTCTTTCTCTGTCTCTAGGCTGTTTCTCACATGGAGCTCTCAACAAATGGAGGATCCATATCCCAAAAAAATGCCTTAAAAGCATGGTTTTAAAAACCGGATCAGACCGGCTGATTCAACCGGTTCAACCAGGAACCGGATGATAAACCGGTCCGCTTAGGCACACCAAATAGGAAAAAACCGGACCGGCCGGTTGAACCGGTTGGACCGGACTGGTTTTATTTAAATTAAACAATTAAATCCGGTTTAAAAAATATTAATTAAAATTAAATCATTAAAGTTAATCAAATCTAACAAAAAAACTCAGTTTATTTATTTGTATGCAAAAATATTGATTAAAATTAAATCATTAAAATTAAACAAACCTAACAAAAAAAACCGGTTTATTTATTTGTATGCTTGTATTTTATTGTTATTGATGTAGTATACTTGTATTTTATTTCATTCCTCATTTTTGAATGATTTTGTTGATTTGGTGTTGTTGGTGATAATAGTTGTGTTGTTGTTGTATGTTTCTATTTTATTATTGTTGTTGTTGTAGTATAGTGTAAACTTATATTTTATTTAATTCTTTTTTTTTGAATATTTGTTGTATGGTTGTATCCTTGTATATTTGTACTTTGAAAAATATAATTTTATGTAGAATTAACACTTTGTGATCTTTATAACTTTGCAATATGTAATTGTGTATTTTTTAATTTTTCTTATTTTTTTAAATTATTTTTTCTTATTCTTTTAATTTTTGTCAATTTTAAATTTTTATTTATTTAAAAAATATTAAATATTATTGAAACGGCCGGTTCAACAGGTTGAACCGTGAACCGGTTGCCTAACCGGGTCGACAACCAGTCCGGTTATTAAAACATTGCTTAAAAAAAAAGGCTCTCACTCCCTGACACACTAATATTGACTAATTCTGAGTTCCTTATAGGAATATCATCTCTTATATATATGAGAAGTGCTCTGCATCTAATTCTGCTGCCAAGTAAAGGTTGAGAAATCAACTTTTTTTTTTATAATTAATTCTTTTTATAAATAAATAAATAAATAAAAATCCACTAAAAATCAAGCAATTTTATATTTATAAAAATATGCAATTAAATAATATCTGTTTTAATGCTAATGGGTTGGAAATTCATGTGACATATGATATGTCATGGCTTCTTTGCATATCAAAGCCACTCTGACAATCATGACATATGTCATGCAATGCCCCCATCTGCATCGATTTCCATTTATTCATTTATTTATTAAGAAAAATTGAAGTTGCTCACTTGGCAAATTCGAGCATATGCCTTTACAGACATGTTGTTGATACTAATATATGAAATATGGATCACCAACACATGCCACTTCTCTCTGATTCCGTTTGGAGTCCTCCAAATGAAAGAGTTATGGCAAGTAGCGCTGCACGCTCACTCATGCTCACACCAATAGGATAATATATCTTTTATTGTGCGAGGGTCTCGATGATCCCACAATCATAAATTAAAATATTTTTTGATGTTGAATTATTATTGTTGTTGTTCTTTTCAAAAATGTCATCTCATATGAAATTTAAAGCACCATGTGTAATGGGCTCAAGTACAATGAATGCGAAGATTTTTTTGCTCTTATTGTGGTCCCCCTAAAAAGACCGAATTAGGTTTGGTTGCATGCATTTTGGAGTTTGGATTTTTTGATTGCTTTTCTCAAAATTTATTTATTTAAAATTAATTAAAACTTTACACAATTAGTATTACTATTAAAAATAAAATTGAAGTATACTGTTTAATCAACCATGAATATTGGTTAATATTGATTTGTATATTACTAGCCACTTAGTTAATTAAATCAAACACTATAAAAGATGCTTATGGGATAGATCATGTGAGTTCCACAAATTTATTTATTTATTTATTTATTTTTGACAAAATACAACAAACACGCCATTGTTAAGAGTGTGTTTAGGGAAAATAAGTATGAAGACACAAATTATGATGACTGTTGACAAAAACCGATCTAGCATGGCGCAATGACGCAAATGGTGACTAAACTTAAGAAGCCTATTATGCATTGGGTAAATATTTTGATTTTTTTCAATATACCCTCACTAAAATTGAAAAATAAAAATGTATATAAAAGCAATTTGAGAATTTTTTCAAGGGCATATGAAAAAATATTATTTAAAAAAATTTAAATATAACAAAATCTAGATAAATCTTGTATTGATTAATGACAATACAAAAAACTTTTCTCATAACATTTTTTTACGTTATCTATTAAAAAAGACATTAATCTTCTTTATTTAACTGGCCAATTTCATCTTTTCTACGTCTTTCTCTTTTTGGAGCTCTACACCTTAATCTTGACATTGGCTATCAGATTTTGTGATTGAACAATGACCACAGGCTTATTAAACCCATAATTTGAAAGAGGTTTTTCTGTTATAAAAATTGTGAAAAATTACTTGCACCAATGAATGAGAAATTCGTTGATGAATGATTGTTTGATAACATTTAGAAAAAGATATATTTTATAACTATCGTAATGAAAAGGTCCTAAATTGTTTTCAAACTATCTAAACACAGAGAATAATATGGAGTATGCTATTTTTATATTTAAAAAAGATTTTTGAATAGGTTTACTTGAGTTCAATATATATGTTTTACTTTTATATTTAACATTAGAATCTCCCATTGAGCAAAAATTCTAGATCAAGACTTGCTTATTGACCACTATAAAAACTTATTAACTCTAGTCACCATCACATGGGAAAGTGAAAATCTTTCACATGCATATCCGAAAATTTTTCATGAGTCATATGGCCCTTAATGAATTTCTCTTGCCATGCAAGACCGGATAGAAAGAATATCACTTGCATAGGAGAACCACTCGTCACCTTTTTGAAATAGTACTATAAATGACTAAGTGATTAGTAAATGAATAAAACTGCTATAATATCACGCTTAGGGGTCCGTTTGGTTCGCGGTAATGTGAAAACATTACCGGGAATCTGGCGGTAATGTGAAAACATTACCATGTTTGGTTACTGTAGCAATGGTAATTTGAATGTTAATGTGAGATTACCAATAGTGAAATATTACCAGATGAGGTGGTAATCCAGATTACCAGGTTGGTGGTAATCTGGAAATTTTGTTTTTTCCAATTATACCCCTACTTATTTAATCTAATTTCATATTATACTTATTACCAAAACCCTAGTTTTGTTCCATTTTTATTAAAATATTTATAACATTATATATATATATATATATATATATATATTATAATTTAATTATTTATGTATCTAAATAATTTAAATTAAAAGTTTTAACATTTTATATGTAGAGGTATTTGAGTAAATTTATTTAATATATAATGAAATTATATATATAATTTAATTGTTTATTTATCTAAATACTTTAAATTAAAATTTTCAAAATTTTATATATAGGGGTGTTTAGGTAAATTTATTTAATATATAATTATTTAACTATATATAATTAAATAATTATATATTAAATAAATTTACCTAAACACCCCTATATATAAAATTTTGAAAATTTTAATTTAAAGTAGTTAGATAAATAAAAAAATATATATATTATTTAATTATATATATATATATATATATATATATATATATATTATAATTTAATTTTTTATTTATCTAAATATTTTAAATTAAAATTTTTAAAATTTTATGTGTATGGGTATTTAGGTAAATTTGACATATTACTGAGGTGATTACCATGACTAAACAAACATTGTAATGAAAAATTACTACTAATATATAAGTTCTCAACCAAACACAGTAATATCACATTACCACAACATTCCCGAGCATATAACATTCCTGACCCCATTACCATGGTAATCTCATTACTGTGGTAATATATCATTACTGCGAACCAAACGCCCCTTAGGGTTTTAATCCATCATTTGTCCATTCACTACCACGTGGCAATCTACTGTGGTATGCCAAAGTTATTAAATTTATTATTCCAAAGTTTGTGATTTGGATATGACAATCCATGCTCTGACTATATCTGTCTAAAAAATGGGCATGAAGATTTTTCCAACAAATGATATGAGTAAAAATTGATAAACTCAAATAGAAAGAAATAGAAAATAGAAAATAGAAAAGTGGACTATTTTCAGTTCATGCCGACAAATACTAATATGAAAGCGGGCATTGTTTTGTTGTCCTTCAGTAGCATGGGCCTTCCTGACCACCCATCAAGATGTGGAATGCATGTGCTTAAAGGTCACATTGACGTATGACTTGCGACCTTCCTCTCGCTCACTTAATTTTGCGCTAATTTTCTTGAAGCTTCATGGAGGGTGTCTCAACTATTAGTTTGCAACAAAAATTGCTGATATGCATCCAAGGCACGAAGTTTAAGGAAATGGATTATTTAATTACACCATCGTTCATGAATGTAATATATATATATATATATATATATATGTGCAAATGTTTTAATTGATGGTCTTATTTAAATATTTGCAGTGATATAAATGAGTTTTGTTGTAAAAAATTGAATCTGGCATTGTTATATTCCTAGAAAGGGATGCCCCATCCCAGCAATTAATTTGTTTGACATTTACCAAAACTCCAAATGATGCAATAAATACATCTTATCACAAATGGAAATGGAAAATTGGCGAAAATAAGGGACTTCTATTTTTAAATTATTAAAGTTCATTTAGTGAACATTTTTTAAAATGAAGTAATGTAGAATTGTATTTTTATTAAAGTTTGCTAAAAATTTAATAAGTGGTAAATACAAAACTAAGTCCTAAACCATTAACATTGCACATTACTGTATCCCATCAGCTTCATAATAGGAATGGTTTATGTTGCTTGCTTGTTTTTCTACCTATGTAAAATATTTTTGGTCTTCTTGGTAAAGCTAATAACTATTTTTCCTGCTTTCACGAAATGACATTGATAATTTGAAAGTAATTATATCTGAAAGCAAGTAGAGTCTTCTTGCTAAAGCTGAAGAGATGGGCGCATATGGACCACGAGATTTGGAAAAGGGATGTTTTTGCCCGTTCGTGCCTTAATTAAATAATAAGTCACTAATCTATTGATTGTAAGGAGTAGGTTGATTTGAAGAGTTTCTGTGCAAATAATATGGGAAAAACAAAACACTGACACAGTGGCATGATTTTACCTTCAGAGCCCATAGACACATGGCAAAATTTGAGCCTAAATGTAGATCCAGTTATGACTACGCAGTCAACGAAAAAGGATGATTAAACCGCTTAAGGAGGTTAATCTCTCATGATCCTGTGAAAGAGAGGAAGCAATCTCTCCAAAAGGATATGATAAATACAATATTGTAGTGTTTATTTTTTTTCATTAGGTGAGTTTAGGGATATTTTCTTCTTTTGCTTAATGAGTGTATTCTTTGTGATTTTGCTAGGTACGTAGAGCATGTATAATTATCACCTATGCCACTCATCTATATCTTTTCTTTTGATGTGGAGGGGGTAGTTGTGTCCTTTGAATTTTGTAATAACATCTACACAATTTTTCTAAGGATGTTGGGGGTATTTTAGTCATTTAATTTCTCAATCTTATCTTTAGAAGCTTCATCCTTTCTAAGAAATTCCATCAATTAGAATTTCTTCTCCTTTGGCTGACCATCATCCTCCCAAACCCTCAAATTTTTTTCTTCTTTTCTTTAACTTTTAGTGGAGTTTCAAGACAAGCTGTTAAATTCACTTGGATATGTGAGTTCTTCTTCATGGTTTAATGTATGTTAAGGATTTTGTTCTGTTCTCTAAAATCTCCTTGTGATTCTTTGAATTTCTTTGATTTTTTAGTATTTGTGTTAGTTATTAAAGTGATTAGTTGATTGTTTAGAGATGTTGCTAATATGAAACTCTTTGTTCATTCTTCTCTTTTGTATTCAAGTATGATGAATTCATACTTCATGTTAATTTTGGAAGGAAAGATATGGAATTTTCCATGAATACAAAGTCCTTAAATCATATTTCTTTTGCTTCTTTCTAAAGCATGCTGTTTGAGCACTGTAATTCCGTGTTATTCTATGAGAATTACTATTGATACTTTAACAATCAATACATGAAAGTACTGTAGCACATACAATTGACACTAATTTTATAATCGATCTTGAAAGAAGGGGGGTTGGGGGTTACTTTCTAATCGAAAAGGTCACATTGTCATTTTTGTAGTGATGGTCCTCCTGCAAGTATACGGGGTCATCAAATAATACTCGTGTGTGACACAGGGTCGTATTCCTTGAGGTTCCAAAAGCTGCTATTACTTCCTCCTAGAAGGCGCTATCTAGTCTACCCAAAAAAATATTTTAATTTTAAAACTAGAAACAAAAGATAACTATAAACATGGGGACTCAGGCACACCACATGGACATATTAAAGAAGAAATTTGCAAATAAAGTGGGAGGCCCAATGAAGAGGATTCCCACGGGAACAGAACAAGCAAGGATGAAATGGGAAAATTAAGTACTGAGTTTGCTAGAGTTGGTCCGCATAAACTCGGGAGTCGACTACCCTAGAACCTCCGTGATGTAGTCCTAATCCAGTACAGGTTCTTTCATCCAGAGGATACCCCTATGATATCTTTGGGAACAGGAGTCTTGGCTAAGGGGTTCCAATGCTCTACCGGCTAGAACTATCCCTAATACCGACGGAGGGCTACCGGCACTCGAATCCCTTAGTGTACCGGTACACACCGAATCCCCCATCATACTATGTGGATCTAATATGAGGGCGCATCCCGCGCATCTAAGTACAATCGACAAGATGAAATGCAGAGTTCTGATGCAATCCACTACAATTAAGTACACATAGCATGAATCCAAACAACAAACCAACATTCATTAATCAACAAATAAAATCATCCAAAAATGTTCTCCTCCCAAGGTTCACCGGATGCCCAGTGATGAGTGCATTTTATATAAATATATTTTCCATTGTATACCTGTGTTTCATAAGTATTTTAGTATTAATTCTCCCATTTCAGTGCTATTTGAGGTATTTTTAGTTTTCTATGCAGATATTGATCGACACAAAGTGTGAACACCCGCAAGCGCACGGGGTCATCAAGTAATAAACCACTTGCGCACACACAAGTGGGTCGTATTCCCAAAGGGCCTGAGGAGCTACTTTACTAATTTCTTACTTGTTGTTTAGCTCACCGATTCGATTTCAAGAGAATAAACAGGGAAAAAACAAATAAACAACAAGAGCAATTGTTTAAATAAATGCGACAAAATCAAAATGCGGGAGATGCTCAAGGATGGGAAATGGCCATGGATGAGGATCCCCAAGGGGGCTACTGAAGTGAGTAGGATATTTGAGAAATTAAACACGTGGCCAGTTGGACCGAGAAAACCTAAGCTTAGGTCAACCCGATGGTCACGGCAATTAACCCGTAACCCGGTACAAGTGTTGAATAAGGAATTTCTTCCACTCAACCTCTCACACGGTTGCAAGGAGAATGATGGTTTCCTTAAGTTAGGGTGGAAAACACTAGTTAGTTTTCAACCCTAGAAATGGAGGGGTACAAATACCCGATGGTCACGGCGTATTTATACAATAATCTCTTCCAAGTTTGGTGGAGTCTAGCACTAAGGCAATGGTCATGCTACAAAGTGCTACCAAGAATTTGATACATCAATCAATCACATGTACCAAAACAATTAAGAACACCAAACAAGGATCACAACAAGGCAATCATGCAATAGATAACTCAAGAGTCACCCTCTTAATCGATTATAGTCTACATATACGCATTCATGCTTATAAAGCATAGGAATACTGACATAGACCCCTTTTTTTTTTTATTATAATCCCTGATAAACTATCTGTTAAAAACTTCACTTAAGGTTACAGAAAACAACAAAGGAACTCAAAAGTTTTAAAAGTGCATTGAAGAAAGAATTTAACAAATTAATGCCAAAGCCATTAAGATGGGTTGGTTAGAGTGTACAAGGTGAAAGCGATCGTGAGCATGTATGCAGATGCACTAAATATGAAACAGAACTACATTCAAACACATGTACTGTACAGCTCACGACTATCATTCTACCAAGCTAGGAAGTCCTTAACAACAATCTTAGCCATCATAGGTAACAAGCATGAACAAATACAAAACACTTAAAGGAAATAACCATCCCCACACCTAAAGTTGTACATTGTCCTCAATGTACCTAAGTCAGCAGAATAACATGGGGGATGAAGATAATAAGCAAAGAATGGGAGTGAAGAAACTTCCCTGATTCCTTGGTGTGATTCTCAGTTGTTCCACTTGGATCAGGAGTATATCACCTAATGAGAGCGACACAAGTAGGGCTCCCAAAATTAATAACCCTAAAAAGAACAAGGAGCTTATCATCATTCAATATTTTTCAAGAGGAAATAGAAATAAAGTATGGAAAATAGAGCTCTAACATAAATAACAAAAGAGTTTAGTAGGGGATGAGCCCTAGCTAACTCAAAAGTACAAGATTTAACAACAAAAAACAAACAAAGAAGAAAAATATAAAGATAATAAACAAAGTCATGTCACGGGTCTAAGAGATAGGATGAAGTGATGATGCGGCGCAAGTAGTGGCAGCAGAGGTCGATGAGGATGAGCTACGAACAATGGTTAGGAGCTCGGCTAAGTCGCGCGTAATCCACTGCTGTGCAGTGATGATCTCCTTCTGTCCTCGCTCGAGGCTCTGGATCTGCTGCTGGACCTCAGCGCAAAATAACTCAAACCTAGCTGTCAACGATGGCGAACTCTCCCTAGCAGCCTGGTCAGGCTCTAACTCAATCTCAGTGTCATGTGAAGTGCCTGGGTCCTGTGGGTGCGATCCTTGCCGCTGGGCAAGGCGATAAATGCTTCCCCGCTTCTCAACGATCCCAATGGAGACGAGTGTTTGTATCCCTAAGGGAGCAATAGATCCTACCACTATCATGCCTCTAGTGTGCTCAATAAGCCTGATAAGTGCTTGTTTATATATATTTTATAATATCAGTTTACATGCATTGAGCATCACTTTCATCAGGTTTTATCATTGACAAGGTGTATTTTGTGTTCTTTGTGCAAACAGGGCTTTGGAGACATGAAGTACAAGAATAAGCAAAGATAGGGTGTGATTACACATTTCAAGGCTACAATTAGAAGCTGTGTTCATATGCATGGGGGTGTTGCCAACTTTCGGCTGAGTCCAAGTCATTACTCAAACCGAAAAGGCACAAAGGCAGTAGTATGTCCATGTCCCGGCTTCCGTACCCAAGCAAGAAGAAGGTTCTTGAAGATTTCAAAGGATAAAAAGGCACGCACCCTACCACACGAGCGTGTGCCCGACCGTGTGGACTCAAAGGAAGACTTCGGGGGGGGGGGGAAATCACTGTAGCATTTACTGGAGCAAAAGTAATGTAGCTAGTACTGCAGCAGTTTACTGCAGCAATAATGTAGCAAGTACTGTTTGTGGCTACAGTACATGGCGCGTGTGAATGCCCGTGTGGATGCCCGTGTAATGACCGAATTCAAATTATAAAAGCCGCCTTGTGATAATTTATAGGGATCTTTTTGGCTACTTTCGTGAAATAAGACGGCTAGGGCTTGGAGAGAGTTCTTTGCGGCTTTGGGAAGCTTTCCTCACCAACTTGGATCGATTTCTCCTCCGTCATAGCATCAAGGGAGCCATCGGTGACCTAGCTTCGGGAATGGATTCAATCCAGACGTGGAAAGTACCCATCAAGACCATCATTACTGATTTAGGGTTATTATTTATGTCTTTGGAACTTATTTCTCAATTCATTATTTGTTTTGTAACTCGCTCCATGGAGAGCTAAATCCCTAGAGGGTATTCGGACATGTAAACCCTAGGATTCTTATTTTCATTAGATTTACATTGTGTTTCTATTCGAATTTACTAGTTTGAGTTTTACTCTTGAGTTCTTAATGCTTGCTTGTGCTTTTGATTTCATTATTAATTGCCTTGCATGTTTTATTCAATCTAGTGAAGAGAGAGATCACCGCTAGGTTTAGAATTACCAAGAGTAAAGAGGGTTGAGAGGGTGAGCCGTGTGATAGCGGAGTGCCCACTTTCCCTTCCGATAGATATCTCCTATCTCCATATTTCCTAAGTGTCAAGCAACCATATGTGGTGTGAGGCATCGAGAGAATTCTCCGCCGGGACCTCGTAGGGGGTTAGGGATCTTTCACCTGGAGGCAGGGTGAGATCTACTTTTAGGAATTGGTTATATCTTTGGGATCCCTAGAGTTTTAAGCAGTCATATGTGGTGTGAGGCGTCGAGAGAATTCTCCGCAGGAACTCGTAGGGGACTAGTTATCGGCGACCTGGAGGCAGGGGCCGTTATACCTTAGGATACCCACGACTCATTGTTTTCATTTAGAAACACTTGTAATCTACATCCAACACCCGAATCCTAGGGGGAGCATTATCCGGATACCTCACTTTTATTGATTGAGAACTTTTTCCTTTTTATTCCTTGCGCCCTTGTAGTGACACTCTTAGTTTTGGCCATTAGATCATCACACACTACACTCATTAGGCTAGATAACAAAAGAGGGGCTATTACTAGTACTTCTCTTCCCTGTGGTTCGACAACCTGACCCTTTGGGTCCACTTTTATTAGTTGACGACCCCTGCACTTGCGGTAACGCAAGGGGTTGACACACATCACCCTGTTGTGTTGTTGCGGAGACGCATCAGTTTTCTCTAACCTTAAGTGAAGTTTTTAGCAGGTAGTTTATAAGGGATCATAAAAAAAAAAGAAGAAAGAAAGAGAGGGTCTATGTCAGTATTCCACTGCTTTATAAGCATGAATGCGTATATGTAGACTGTAATCGATTAAGAGGGTGGCTCTTGTGCCTGGCCAGCATGTGCATCCATTTGAAAGATTTTTGTGCAGTCTTGTTAGGCGGACCCAGAAAAGAAAGAATTTGTGTATATTTGTGTGTGAAAGAAATAAAGTTTCCTTTGTCATCCCTAGAACCTGTTTTATGGTCACTTAAGAGTTGGAGTTGTATTTAGGAACCAAAGGACTTTTAATTGAGCATTGAGGAGGTCTTTAGCACTCTAATGCCATCTTCATTATGTGTGGGGTGAATGGTCATCCTGGGATAATCCGGGGTGTGGAGGTCAAGGTGGGAGTTAGCACACACACACATAGGGCACTATGGATGAAGGAGAGCTAATATCACCTCATTATTTATTAAACAGCTCACTTCTTGATTCCTGTCCATTTGTGCTTGTGGAGTCCTTTAATTTTAAGCTTGAGGTCGTATTTTTAGTCGTTTATCTTCTTTCCCTTGTTCTTCATGTTTGTTTGCTTGGGGACAAGCAAACGCTTAGGTGTGGGGATGTTTGATAAACGTCTAAAAGTACGTATTTTGCATGTATGTGTTGTGTATTATTTTCACATTTTACTGTTGAATCTATGCCCTTTCGGTCTAAATTGTTTATCTTTGTATTTCAGGAAAGTCAGAAGCCCTGGGGACTCGACGACGAGATGGGGAACGAATTCGACATCAAAACAGTGTTTTCGAGAAGAGACACTGTAGCACAGTGTGTAGCGTTACTGTAGCAGTTACTGTAGCTCATCACGGATTTCTCGGCAGAAAAGTAGAAATCCCGAGGGTCAGCATACCGGCTGTATGCTGACCCGTTTACCCATCGGGATTTGGGTGTTTAAAGGCTATTTAGGGCATCTTTTTAAATGACTTTTGGATCATCTTTGAGAGAGTTTTTGGGGGAGAAGAGAGGCTAGGGTTTGGACACCACTTCCACCCGATTTAGGACGGCAAAAGGAGAGAAAATCGGAGCATTCTTCGGTGGGGAAAGCAAGATCTAGGAGGATCCACTTCAAGGACTTCATCGCTTGGAAGTTGAAGACAACGGGAAGCCACCCCTTCGTGTGGCGACTTCGGAAGGTTTTCTCCGGGGATTCAAGTGTCATTCGGCCTTCACCTTTTGAGGGAGTGTTCCTCATGTTTATTTTAGTTATTTGCATGGATTGTTGGGTTGATTTGTTGATCATGAACAACTAAACCCCAAGGTCACCGGATGTAGGGGAACCTTTGGGGCCAACTTGTGATGTTTTGGATTATTTGAGTTATCTATTGTATGATTGGCTTGTTGTGATCCTTGTTTGGTGTTCTTGATTGTTTTGGTACATGTGATTAATTGATGTATCAAATTCTTGGTAGCACTTTGTAGCTTAACCATTGCCTTAGTGCTAGACTCCATCAAACTTGGAAGGGATTATTGTATAAATACGCCGTAACCATCGGGTATTTGTACCCCTCCATTTCTAGGGTTGAAAACTAACTAGTGTTTCCACCCTAACTTGAGGAAACCATCATTCTCCTTGCAACCGTGTGAGAGGTTGAATGGAAGAAATTCCTTATTCAACTCTTTTACCAGGTTAGGGGTCAATTGCCGTAACCATCGGGTTGACCTAAGTTTAGGTTTTCTCGGTCCAACTAGCCACGTGTTTAATTTCTCAAATATCCTACTCACTTAAGTAGCCCCCTTGGGTATCCTCATCCATGGCCGTTTTCCATCCTTGAGCATTTCCCGCGTTTTGATTTCGTCGCATTTATTTAAACAATTTCTCTTGTTATTCATTTCTTTTCTTTCCTATTTATTCTCTTGAAATCGAATCGCTGAGTTAAACAACAAGTAAGAAGTGAGTAAAGTAGCTCCTCGGGCCCCTTGGGAATACTACCTACTCGTGCGTGTGCGAGTGGTTTATTACTTGATCGTGCGCTTGCGGGTGTTCACACTTTGTCTCGATCACTAGGATCTCATTCACAACTTCGGAAAAACCTTAGGCCACATTTGGGTTCAATTTTAAGGTATTTTAGTTTTTGCTTAAAAAAATCTAACATACAAAACAACATTATACATATTACTTGAATAGTAAATAGGCAAACCCAGGAATGAATCATAAGTGGGCGGTGATAAACGCCTAAATATATGTATTTTATACGTATTTATTTGTATTATTTTATTATCTTTTTGATGAGTCGATGCACTTCTTATGGTCTAAATCTCTTTATTTTGTGTTGCAGACCCTAAATAAGCCAAAATGAGCTCAAGAATGTATTTAGAAAGAAATCGACACCAAATACGACGTTTTTGGACTTCTTCATTGTAGCAGTAATGTAGCAAAATACCATAGCGGAATTACTGTAGCAGGGTACTGTATCACCCGAGGTGGAATTTTCTGCGAAACTCTCTGGATGCCTCACGGGCAACCTCACGGCCGTGAGGCAGCCCGTGAGGAGACACGAATTTTACCTTTTTAAAGACTTTTAGGGCATTCAAAAAAAGGGGGACTTCATCTACTCTTCTAGGGCTGGCGCCCCACCTTCTTTGCCGTCCATTTTCGGCTATCTACGGCGAAATCTTCACCAAGAGGGAGGCACACATCGAAGGAGAAGGTTTCGAAGGAAGATCCAAGACATCAAGGCGTATTTTGAAGGTCTTCATCCATTTAAGGGTTTCCAAAGCTAGAGGGAGTGTTTCTTCCTTCTTTTCTTGTTTATTTACCCCTTGAACTTGTATCAGTGTTCCTCTTTCATGAGAAACTAACTTATTTGTGGTTTGGACATGATGAACTCTAGGGGTGTTTGTTTGTAATTTGGATGATCATCCTTGTGATGTATTGTTGGATGTTGTATTTCTTTTATGGAATCTTATAGTTTGTGGTTCATGTTTGGTGTATTTTAATGCCTTGGTATGCATGAGAAGCCGGTGTGCCATTTTTAGGAAATGCTAGGTTGCATGACCATTGCCCTAGTATTAGACTTACCAAGCTTGAAAGGGATTCATGTATGGATACACTGTGACCATCGGGTATTTCGTACCCCTCCAACCATTAGGGATGAACATAGATATTGTGTCAGACCCTAATTAGATATTTCCCAAAGTTTAATGCAATCATAGGTGGATTTGGGCGGATGTGATTCCGATCCAATACTTCTACCGGATTAGGGGTTGATCCCCGTGACCATCGGGGTTGACCTACTTTAGGAGTCACCATCTCAACATTTCATCCTAAATTCATGACCTAATGACAAACCAAGGGGAATTCATTGTCCAAATCACCTCTTCGTGTGTTTGATTCTCCCTTATTTGCTAAATGTGTGTAGTAGTAGCCCGGATTTCATTTTAGTAGTTTTTTATTTTTTTGCAATCACTGTTTATCTTTTGAAGTGTTAGGCTAGGAAGTAGACGAAAAGGGAGTAATAGTAGCTCCTTTGGCCCTTGGGAATACGACCCACTCGTGCTTGCGTGAGTGGTTTATTACTTGACGACCCCGTGCGCTTGCGGGATCACCATCAGGCGGTATTGTTAAAGTATTATGAAAGTATTACATGAGTATTGTATATTCCCTGTATATTAGGTCCTATGTGGAAGGAATATCTTGTGGAAGGATGCTATTCCTTTCCCCTCCACCGTTGCATGGTAGATAGATTTATTGATTCGTTTTGATTCTTGAAAATTTTCTGGCCATTCCTGTAGTAGGACTCTAATAACTCATGTAATGTCTAACTGAATAAATCCCTACGACATCGATCAAATTATCGTAAATAGTGCACCATTATATCTGTTTGTCCTTTGACAATCTCTTTGTGGATCTATGTTTCATCTTTGTCAAAAAATTAATAATAATAATAAAATAAAACAAAACAAATATACTTGATTCATTTATTGAAAAATATAGAAGCATCCAGAGAAACCATGTTTTTGACTTTTATTTTTTAAGAAGATACTGGTACGCCCCTTGCGTATCCGCAAGTGCACGGGTCGCACAAGTAGTAAAGTGTACCCTTTAGGTCGGGTAGTCGAATCCACATGAACTGGTATAGCTTCTAATACTAACGTCCTACTTAATATCTAACCAGACAGAAGATGATGGAAATGACTTTGGATTAACTTCAAGGAGGTTAAGGGAAAAGGAAGTTCACCAAGGGAAGGTTTGAGGATTGACTCGAGGGAGGAGATGGGGCCCCGGGGTTGGACTTCCGACGTTCACTAACTCGGTCTTTCTCAGTATTTATCAGAGATGTCTTCAGTTCTAAACCTAGTTATGCTATAAGCATGTGGTTTCTAGCGCTGCAGAACCCTAAGTTGAACTCCCACTGCTTGCAACAATCAATAACGATTCACAAGCCTAGATAAGAGAACCTAGCTACCAAGCATCAAGCACTATACAACATACAAGATAGCCAATAACCTTGATTTATTGAAAGGAACAAGACATTCATAAACACTGCAAGTAAAGAAATGAGTTCAAGCTACAACGTCATCCAAACAACCCCGGGGCTCCCTAAAGAGTTTAGCCCCTCATGACAACAACCAACAAATACAATGCCAAAGAAATTGAATGACAAGAAGTTGAAAACTCCCTAATTTCTTACATCCTTGTGGTTGTCGAAGGATCTACAATGTCGTAAAATCTCCTCCCGATCGGCCTTCCATAAGCTTTCCATTCTCTTGATGAAGTGGAGGATGAACCCCCAAAAGCTCTTATCTTCTTTCTCCAAAAGTTTGCCCACCAAAAGTCCCCTTAGAAACTGAGTTTCTAGGGTTTTAATGTCTTCTCGATGTGAGCACGGGCGTGTTGAAGCCGTGCAGATTACGGCCAAATAAATCTCCAGAAAACTCACATTCCTGTAATCTGCACGGGGAACAGCACGGGCGTGCTTAGGCCGTGCTGAGGTTTGCACGAGCGTTCTCAGCGAACTCAGGCTGTGCTGATTTGTGGCTGAATTCTCCTGCAATTTGCACGTGGAATAGCACGGGCGTACTCAAGCCGTGCTGAGCTTGATTAGGTTTCTTCTAAGTCCTTTAGCTTCTAAAATTGTTCCAAAACACTTCTTCTTACTTCAGGACTTTGATATCTGCATGACAAACAACGAATACCTCAAATAGCACCGTACTTGGAGAATTACAGCCAAAATATTCAATAATGATGAGGGTAAAGCATGCAATACATATATATGAAATGCTCTCATCAGATACAAAATTGGGCCTTGCCAAAGAGGCATTTTTAGCATGTTTAGCGTGAAAAAACCCTATGTGCTATTTTTTTCTACATTCTGTTTTGGTTGTTTACCAAGCTATCATTGATGAAACAATACGATTACCTTGTGCCCCTGGCAAGCGACACCGCTCTCGCGCATGCATAAAACCTCAACTGTCTTTATCCATCCTCTTCCTAACAATGGTCATCTCCATTATGAGTTTTACACTCGTCTCATGGGTTGTTTCTCTCAAGCTTTGCATTTTCCTACCTCATAAGCCTTGTCGTCATGAGAAAGGTGAGTTGGGTCATGCCTTTTCCTATCCCATCATTTTAATCAGCTTAATTTGATTAAGTAATGTCATAAAAAACTATGATAATTTATCATGTTTATTAATTCTTATATATTCAATGCGTGTGTTAAATGTATGTAACTTGCATGTTGAAGTTTTCGTTAAGGGCCGGTTTGGAACTTTGCAGGGGAAGTAATTGCAAAAGCTTTTGCAGGGAAAGATTTTACATACAATTACTTTCCCTGTAAAATAACAATATAATATTTGGTGGCTTCAATAAAACTTATAATTTGATTGCATGTAAACTTAATTCCCTCATTTGGTATGAATACATTTTCAATGTAAAGTTAAGTTTATTCTCATGTTTGCCCTTAGTTGTTGTAGTTACTAAAATTGGGGTTTTAATAAACTTTAATGATATTACTCACTTAATCCAAATGATAATTAACCTTTTCTTCATAAGTTCTATTTAGAAAATATTTTAAATGGGGTTTTTATGCTTTTTAACCATATATATATATATAATGAAATACAAAAAAGGCTTTTCCTAAACACTCGAGTATATAAATATATATTTTATTAATCAAATATAAAATTTATAAGACAATAATATAAGATTAAGTGTGTGTGTGTGTGTGTATATATATATGATTAACCAAATATAAAACTCGAAATGGCCAAAAACACCCCCTAAGTTTGCGAAATGGCCAAAAATACCCCCTTACTTTCGAAATCCCTAAAAACCCCTTCATTTTGAACACAATGTTTTCCAAACCCTCAAAGTATGTAACGGTGGTTGACGGAGTTATTTTTGAATTTTATGGACGAAATTGCCCATTGCTTGCATGGGAAGTCGTGGTGTAAGCATTTCGCCGGTTAGACAGAAGTTGACGGTTTTTCTTAGGGTAATCCCAAGAGCCGTATACGCTTTTCTTCTTTGCTTAACTTTCTTCACTTTTCCTTTTCTCGAAGCTCTCTTTGCTTGGACATTCTCTCGTAACTTCAGTCCATCCGAATCACTCGTGCGCAAGTATCCGGTACTTTCATCGCATGTAGTTCAAGGTATTGAAGAAGTGTTTTAAGTAAGGTTTTTATTTGAACTACTCAAGGTACGAGAGATATTCATCGGTTTTGTTTTGTGGTTCTTTTTTTATAGGAAGATACGAAGTATGCGGGAGGATTTCTCAGCTGGAGTTTTTCTAGTCTGCAGGTAGATTTCTCGGCTAGGGTTTTGGTTTGTTTTACATTTTCGGCTGTTTGTGAAATGAGGTTGTTTCGGTTATTTTTATTTGTGTAATGTTTACAATGTTTGTTTTCCCTTTCATTTGATATTGTTGCAGTTTGTAAAATGAGATTTCCGTGTAAGAAATGAGTTTTGTTTAAAACCTTTTGTCTCCGTTTAAATTTTGTGGTTTCTGTTTAAGAAACGTGGTCTTTGTCTAACGAGTCATGTCTCTGTTTAAGCGTTGAGCTTTCCACTTAACAACTCATATCTCTGTTTAACAATTGAGGTCTCTGCTTAACAAGTGTTGTCATTGTTGCAGTATTGTGATTATGGCGGTAAACCTAGTCAATGGGAGATGCTACTTGACACCAGTGGGGGAGACCTTGGCCGAATTGAAAGTCCACATGACCTCCCAACATTGGGAGATCATCCAAAGGATACCGTTTGCGGTATTGACTGAGATGGAAGTTGTATTTCAAGAGAGGGTCGTTTTGGATTCGCTTCTGCAGAGGTACGATGGCCGCAAAAATAAATTCAGGAACGAGGCAAGCCTGCTGAGCTTCAAGCCTGAGGATGTGGCTCTCGTTTATGGTCTGCGTTGTGACGGAGACGCAGTCCTGTTTAAGAAGAAGAGAGCACCGTCAGCTTTCGAAAGGAGATATTTATCGAAAAGCTACAAGAGACACAGGGACGGCATCAGGATCACTCTTCAGCGGGTTGTTGGACAGAGGGAAGAAAAGGAAGATTTTGTGAAACTCTTGGCGGTGTACCTCATGGGGACAATATTCTTCCCAAATACCTCATGCTCGGTGCCCAATTGGATCGTTGATTATGCCGACAATTTACCTGGCATGGGGCGGTATGCATGAGCGCAGGCGACGCACAAATGCCTCATGGAGGATGTTTCACAAGCTGCAGCTCGAGTGCAAGCCAAATGAACGGGGGGAGATAAACACGGGGTACATTAAGGTTTGCTCGATCGCGCTAAACATCTGGTTTTATGAGCTGACCGGAACCGGCAGGAAAATCTGTTTCGGTAAAACCCCAAGGGTGCTGTGCTACGGTGAAAGTACTTACTGAAAACATGTGACGATAGAAACCAGTTGGTCAGCTCTCGAAAGAAAAGAGGTAATAAATCATAAACAATGTGTTTAAAATGAGTAGTTAATGTTTAATTATAGTCTTTCCCGTTTAAGAACTGTAGTTTGTGTTTAACGTTTAATGACTTCGTTTAAACTTTTTATTCTCCGTTTAAATTTATGCGATACCGTTTACGTATATAAGTCAAATATTTAAATACTTTTGTTTTTTATTAAATGGAACGATTTGATTGAGATTATTTTCTTTATGTATGTTAGTTTCCTGAGCTGGTCCCGGCGAATGCTGATTAGGAGATATTTGTTCCGGTCCAACCCGCGGGGATGCTATTGCGCCCGAAACCGCTTGTACGAAGGCAAGAAGAGAGGCCAGCCTCTTCCGTGCGTTCTCTATAACGCCGTTACCCCACTTCTAGCCCAACACGCAATCCTCGACGTCGGGTAAGCCCTCCCCTACCCCACCCGACAAAGAACAACCCCCCCGGGCCGCGACAACGACAGGCCCCCGATCGCCACAAAGACCCCCGACCGCATCATGGCAAAAGAGGGCCACGAAGTCACTTCCGCTTTTTTGTAGGTGTGCCAGGTGATGATGAACGCTTTCCCCTAGCTTTTCGCTTGGGTTGAGGCATTGGAGGCAAGGTCACAATCGACTGTACCATCTGGCGAAATAAATGACGTGTCCGGGACTGAGAAGGCGTTGGCCCTTGGTGAAACGACTTTATCGGGATGGTCATTCCAAGATGGCCATGTTTGAAGAGGCTTGTAAAAAAGGTGAAAATAATAATGCATCTCTGTCCACCACCGGCCGACGCTGAAACAATAGCAGCACCATCGGCGGTTGATGCTGTTGTTGATGACGTGCCTGTCGCGGTGGAGAAGATAGTTGACGCCGATGGCACTGCCGCGTTTGAGGAAGCCTCTGAAATCCCTGTCCTGGTGGAGCCGGCGGCCGACAGTGGCGCATCGAGGATGGTGGCCACAATCCCTGAAGAACAAGAACCAGCCGTGGGTGTGCCTCCCCTTGATGATGTTGCGTTGGCTGCGGTTGAGAAAATCGTTGCCTCTATTGTGAAGGAACTCCTGCCCACGGAGGAACATGCGGTCAACAGTACCACATCCAATGTAGGCGCGATCCCGCAACAGCAAGAAGCATCTAAGGATGATCCCAATAAAGCTGTTGACGAGGGGCAAGAGAACGTCATCAAAAACAAAACGAAAGTTATGATCCTTGCCAACCAGCAATATGAAGCAAGTCGGAAAAACTTCGTTCCGAAGAAAAAAAAATACGCTAGACTATCACGCCTCGGCGTATTCGAGCAGGAGTTGATCAAGATCTTCCTCAACTTCCCTATGGACAAGTAAGTATGATAGTTTTTATTTTATTGTTTACATACAGATGTTCCTATTTAAGTTATTTTGTTTCTGTTTAACTATAGGAGTTGCCATTTAACATAGTGCTTTACCGTTTAACTTTCCATGTTACTGTTTAACAATATACATTACTGTTTAAGAAAATATGGTTCCCACTTAAGGTTTTGTGTTATTATTTAATTAGATCTGTTGCCGTTTAACCTCAGGTCCGTCGTCTAGAGGAATGATTATGTTAGCACCATACGGGCAGACCTATTCAAACTGCTCGACGGGAAGGAGATGGTGACAGATGATGTGATCGACTCCTTCGTGTGCATAATTCAAAACTCACTGACTAGAGTATCATATCCGTATAAAAAGGGCGCCTCCATCACACGACCACTGGCATTGTTTATGTCAAAGCAGAAAGACGCACATGACACGACTTTAACCATGGTCGAAGATGCCACCAAAGTCGGGCATAACGTTGGCATTGCCATGCTTCCCATAATCATAAATGGGCTCTTCCATTTCGTGGTGCTAGTAAAAAACAACCAAGAGTACAGGCATTACACTTCATGCCAAAGTGAAGAGTACGATAAAGATGCGGTTGCAATGGTAAGTTCTTTGCGAAATAGATTTCAATTCATAGAGTTCCATATATGTTTGCTATTCTAACCTCAAATTATATACCTCAACAGCGGGAACTATTTGACATCTGCCTTGAAATGGAGTACGGCGAGACGGTGACAAAATACTACCAGCTTGTTCACGACAATGAAATACCGCGACAAGAAAAAGGAAGTGTTGACTGCGCCGTCTACGTCATACGGTTTATCGAGCAATTACTCCTCGATGAAAACCTACAAATACCGCGTACGGACGTCCCTTATCTGAGATTAAAGTATGCTGCCCGCATACTTAAGGAAGGCCGCACAGCCGGCATCAACCAAAAAGGGATGCCTCCACCTTCGGGGAAGTAGAATTATTTATCACTAGCAATCTTTATCAAATGTAAAACAGTTTTGTCGTTATTGTTTTAAATTCAATTCATTCTTTACCAGTGACATGGCAGATATATCAATGTAAATTTACCCATTTAAAACACATAGTCTCTCATATTTAAAGTTAAAGAGTCTCCATTTAACTTTCGTTGTCTCTATTTAAATATCAACGAATGACAATAAAACAGATTTTCTCCATTGAACAAAGTTGCATAACATTAACGAACCTGCAACAGAAACTACATAACTTCTAAACAAAGTTAACAAACAAATACCTATCAGTTTTCTCATTTTTATTTTAAATTCAATTCATTGTTTTTGACTGAGATGGCAGACTTTCTAACGTAAATACACTATTCTTCGTTTAGCATCTGTATTTCTTTATAGTTCGCATTCTTTGCTTCACTTGCAATTGTAATGACGGTTTCTTTATAAAAGGTCAATCGTCCTTTATAAAATTAAGTACATCTGCTTAAACGACGATGTCGCTATTAAAACATTGAGTTATGCTTTAATAATAAGGTTTGTCGTTTAATATATCGCGTTCTCGTTTAACATTAGGTGTCTCTGGTTAAAGTCACGTGGTGCCACTTAAATATATGTGTCACCGTTTGACACTAAAGTCTCCGTTAAACTTTCCTTGTCTCTACGGAGTCTCTATTTAGTAGAAAGTGTCTCCATTTATCTATGTTTAAACGACGATGTCTGTATTGAAATATTGAGTTATACTTTATAAATAACATTCTCCATTTAATTTTCAAGGTGTGTCTAGGTAAAAGATTGTGTCTCTATTTAAGATTAAAATTACCTGTGTAACTTTTAGTGTCTCCATTTAATATTACTGAGTTGCAGGAGAAATAACTGAACTTTTAAATGAAGATAACAAACTTGTATTTAACAAACAGCATAAACAAAGTAACACCCAGCGAGGGTTCTTATTTTTCAAAATAAAAACAAAGGGGAGTAAAACTATCACTCAGCCATTTTTGTCACCTTTAGAGCTTGGAGCAACTTTTCCACATGGGCCCTTCGCTTTTTTATTCCTTCGAGTTTTGTAACAGCAAATACTTCTTTTGCTGCTAGCTCATGAAGGAAGTCTTCGAAGAACCACTCCAACTCTTCATTGCTGGAGTAATGTGGACCGGATGAAGGCCCTGCAATAGGGATATCAGCAGCAGCGGTGGGAGACACAACGGAAGCAGTAGGAGACACAGCGAGAGACACAAGGGAGACACAGCGGGAGACGGAGCAGCTCTGTCCTTCCCACTGGACGAGGGACAGAGCTGCTTGAACGCCAACTCAGCAGCAAAGTTTTGGGTCTGCCTGGAACTTATCGCAGGCTCAGTACTAGAGAAGAAGGTGCCATCGACCGACACCGTCGTCACAAAAGTGGGGTTGTGGGCGGGGCCTTCCCTGACGATGGAGCATTCCGGCGAGGGCAGGCGCTTCTTCTAGCCAAGCTCGTTGAGGAGTGACTTATACATTTTCCTCGTTCTGGATATATTTGGATGTTTAACTCCTTTTCAGGTGCTTGTTTAAATAGAAATCTGGATCTTTGGCGTTTGAACTCTCTTCTCAAATTCCACACTGATTTTAATGAAAGCAATTGCCATCGGTTTTCGATGAGGGCGGTAACAGTGATCAATGAGGTGACATATGACAGTTGGAATTCAAACATCAAATTAAATGTTAGTAAGTAGTAATAAATTTGCACTAAAGGATTACTCCACTTAATTTTTTTCGTCATGAATTTAAATTCAATTCATTCTTTCACAATGACATGGTCATATCATGATTACGTACTTATGTTTGTTGAATGTCTGTACTCTTGTGTACTTGACTTAAGTTGTTTAACATTTCAGTGTATTAGTTAAATATCAAGGACTCTGTGTAAACTCAAGAGTCTCTGCTTAAAACATAATATCACCGCTTAACATCATTTGTGTCACCCGTTGAGATTAACAGTTTCCGTTTAACATTCAGTGACCTCATTTAAGTTACAAAGAATGAGAATTAAATTGGTAAGTTCTCTGTTTAAATATAAAAAGTAAACACAAAAAATTTATTTGTTCCCCTTCAAGAATTATTTATCTATAACGCCTAGTCGACGACAATTTCATTGCAAGATCTACGATTATGACCTGCCACGTGACAGCGGCTGCAATGTAACTCGTGGACCTTAGACGCTTGCGACTCGATCTTCTTTCGTCTAGGACGCCCAAGTTGCCTTCTCGTCACAGGCGATCACAGACACAGTTCGCGATTTTCGTCTGTAGGGTTGTTATTGTCGGGTATGGGGAATATAGCTCCCTCATACGCCAGTTTATAATTATCCAAGGTAAAGTAGCCGCTAAAAAAATGATGAACGTTGGTGTCTGTCTGCATTATTGCAGCGCAAGCATGTTTGCACGGGATACCATAAACTGGTCATCTGCGACATGAGCAAGTTCTACTGGCAAGATCTACAGAATTGTTGCAATGGTCAATCATCTCATAACGATCATCGACACAACGGCCAACACGAAGATTTCGGCTCTCCTCGACAAGCATCTCCACCTTCGAATGTATGTCCGGGCATAAGTAGGTCTCCCATTTGTTCACTTACTCACGACGATTGCATAACATGCGCATCAACTTGAACCTGTAGAACGAAGAACACAAATCTTAACCAGGATTACGTAAAAACATTGATATTTAACCAGAAACACATCGTTTGAAACAGTAAGATAATATATTAAATTAAGAACCAGGAAGTTAAACACAGAAAATAAAAGTGGTACAGGACATAAAATACATAAACAGAAACATACGGTTTTAAACAATACGATAATAAATTAAACGAAGAACCAGGAAGTTAAACACAGACAACGAAAGTTGAACAGGACATAAAATATTTAAAGGGTGAGGCAAGTTATTAAACGTAAAATCAAATCGGCATTCGAATACCTTATGGAGTCGACCATTTTCATTACCGGTAAATGCCGAGCTTCTTTGATCCATGCATTAAATGACTCCTCAACATTTGAATACATCTCGCCCCAGTGTTCACTTTTGAACAGATAATTACACTAATGTGACATGTCCGACTTATGAATCAACCACTGGTAGGCTTCGGGTGATGTGGCCTGCAGTTCATTGACGGTGCCATCGAATTCTTTAGCTGTTGATGCCCACGCAATGCGGAAGTATATGGACCAGCATTCCTGCCTCAATGCCTTCCCAAGTCTGACATTGGCTTTCATAAAATTGGTCTCCAAGTGTCAAAGGCAGTATGCGTGTGGGGATGAAGGGAAGACTCGCAATAGCGTTGATAAGTCCCTTTGACCTGCCGACACGAACGTAATTATCTTTTGATAATCTCCTTCGTCGTATAAAGCATCACCTAACTTGGAAATGAACCAAGTCCAATTGGCATCGGTCTCGTTGTCGACAATACCGAAGGTGATGTGGAAAAGCCTATTTTCCCATCTTTACCTGTGGCACCCAACAGAGTACCCCGACACTTGCCAAGGAGGTGGGTGCCATCGACAAACAGTAGCGGCCTTCAAGCCCTCTTGAACCCCATAATGCACGCGCTGAAACAAAAGAATGCACGTTTAAAATGCTCACTGTCTCTTTCCACAAACGCAATACTGTCGGGGTTCGTTTTTACCATCTTGTCGACGTACCAAAGCAACAAATCGTAGCTCGAGATGTCGCTGCCGTCGAGGACGACCCAGGCATGTTCTTTTCCCAACCAAGCCTACTTGTATGGAACATGGACACCATGTTAGCGCAACATGTCCTTCTAAATGTCGATGGCCTTGTACAAGGGCCGGTCCTTGAGCTTCTGAATCACTCGAGCGCTTACCCATTTTTCGGACGCTTTCAGATGTGAGGCCGACCCAATTCCACCACCGCAAGTGTGTGAGGCGTGCATTGTCTTCATTCTGAAGGTATTTTTATTATATTCCTTTGGTTTATCAACGCGCCATTGACAACCATCGGCAGTGCATTTCACAGTCACCCGGTGTTTTTCGTTCTTCACGAATTTGAAGTCAAAATTCCGCTTGATAGCAAAATTCCGAAGCGCATCTCTGAAATGTTCAGTGCCTTTAAAACATTGTCCAACTTCCAACGACAACATTTCAGGTTGATCTGACAAGGAAGGAAGACATGCGACACCGTCAGGGTCGCCATGAGTTGGAATAGAAGCGCTCGCAGATTCTGAATTACTGCCAACCTTCAGTTCAAACAAAAACGATCAATATTTAAGCAGAAACACAACTTTTTAAATGGTAACTATAAATAGAACCGCAAGACTTAAACGGAAAAGGGAATACTTAAACAGTAACGCAAGATGTTACACGGAGAACTCATTTTTTAAACTGGAACCTAATATAATGAAACATGGAGAGTGATAATTAAACAATAATTAACATATACAACTAGATAAACATATTTGAGAAGAAACTTACGACGACAAGAACTCGTTCTGAGGAGGATACGCTGGCGCATCATCTGGCTCGACAACAAGATCAACTATGTAGCATTTAAAGATGGAGTACACATAACACATGTGCTGGAAGTCGACCTCGTTTTCTATTGGACAAACCGTTTTATGTCCATCGGGTGTGATAAACTTCACCCTCACGTGGGAAATATCGAGGCCCCATCACCCACATATCTCAGGTAATACTGATTCCCAACCAGTCAGCGCCGTGAACATTAGCACTTGTCCATTCCCGTTATATCTAGCAATTGCATAAAAACTCTCCATAATATCAAGAACTAAAAGAGATGAAGAAGAAGAAGATGTAATTCGCCTTCTAAACTTTCTTTGACAAAAAACAAGCATGAAGGGGAAAAAACTCACAGTTGTATGCATAAAGGTCAGACATGACATAATGTGATCGGGCGGGGTTTTTTTCCCACCATTTCCAAAGGCAAATATGAAATTTCATAACAAGCCCCCATTTGAAGTGACTGATAAAAGGTAGAAGTGAAGTAAATTATAACGGAGGGGCTGTCCGGGGTGTGCAAAAGTTGGAGGGGGTTTTTAGGATGTTTTGAAATTCCCGATGGGTGAACAGTAATTTGTCAATATAATAAAATCTATATATATATATATATATATATATATATATATATATATATATAACCAAATATAAAATCTATAAAACAATTATATATTTACATGTCTTTTTTGTTGCAATTCAGAAAACCATTATCGTCTAGCAAAAGAAAAAATATATATATCTAAAATTCTCTCTCTCTCTCTCTCTCTCTCTCACACATTCTTATCTTATCCTGTTGGATAATTATATCATGATTCGAAATAAATATTCTCCCATAAAAACATTATCCAAAAAAAATTTATTCAATTAAAACATAATTTTCACAATAAAAAAACATAAATAAAATTCACGAAGATAATCAAACAATAATCAAACAAGTGTAGAAAAAGAATTACCAGTATTGCTTCGACAAAAGAAGCGACAATCTACCGAATTGAGAAATAATTTTGTGTTAGGGTTCTTGCGAAAATAAAAAAAACGAGAAAGAGTTTTTATACAATAAAAGGGTAGTGAAGTAATTTCATAATTATCAAACTTTCCCATCCACTGATGCAATCACTTTCACACCACTCCCCTTGTGAATCACTTTCTCTGGTCAAAGAGAAAGTGATGGCAAGGAGACCTTGTTTTTTGTTAAAAATCAAACGGGTGAAAATGATTCATTCCCCTTACTTTGCAGGGAAAGTTGTTACTTTGTATCCTACCAAACAGGCCCTAATATGCTGAGAATTGGTCAACCAACAAACAAAAAATTTACTTCAACATCAGGCGGCAAAAATATAATTCATAATGATAGAATGATAGGCAATGAGCATAATTTTGGTGTTAAGGTAAAGAATATGTCCCCCAAAAAAAAAAAAAAAAATGCATGAAGAAGAATATAAGATGAGAAAATTAGTGTATAAGGCCAACAAAAAAACTATAGTTGATAAAGCATATGCCATACCCAAAAAGGATCATGATAAACAAAGATATCAAATTCATATTCAAAGAGGAGACATCACAGCATTTAGTACTGCTTAAAGAAGCTCAAAAAACAGATGGGATGCCTTATGAAAAATTAGCATATAGGCAAGACTCATCCAAAGAAAAACTAAACTTGCCTTAGCTGGCATCTAGTGAAGAAAACAATCTAGGCATCAGATACGTGATGTGTGTGTTGGTTTTTGTTGTGTGTGTGGGCGGGGAAGGGTGGAAAGATATTTCATAATTTATACAAGTAAATCCTGCAACATTATTCATATTTGCATAATAATTATTGAAAATTTAATTGAAACTTGCAAGAGATTCCAAAATATTTGGAATGGACACATGATTCCTTATTTCTTGGAAATAATGGAGAATGTTTTGAGAAATGTTACAAGGACGCACATGGAAGTAATGATGAATTTCATACGCATTACATGCAGACAAAAATCTGCTAAATGAGGAAGGTCTAGCTTGGAGTTTGAGATTGATTGAAAGAGGTACAACTTTATGTTAAACCTCAAGCCAATGCATGTTCAGCTTGGGAAATACAGGTGAATTGCCAACGTAACATGCACAGGAGAGCCACAGAAAATACACATTAAGCAAATTAGGGAAGATAAAGCTTCCTGACATGATTAATCACTTCAGCGATCATCTGCAGAAAAAGCCAAAGAGAAAATTAAGTACTCATTGAGGTTACAAAAAAGCTGAGGTAATTTTGGGTTTTAATTATACATATAATCAATGGATACTTTTTGGAGTGCTTCATTGAAAAACGGGACTTATCTGAAAGACAACAATCCACCAACTGACTCGTGCAGTCGCAAATATAGACAAATTGGCTGACTTCTAAAACACTACGTACAAAGCCACCTACATAAATTAGGATCTTTCCAAACTGGGAAAATTAGCTGCAACTTCAGGAGCCATGCAATTGCAGACATGGTAATATTTAGAAGAGAAGCTTGAGAAAGTAAATCAAGCAGGACCTTTCTGCATGTTGTACCATCGAAGAGATTCAACAAGAAAATTCTTGTACTTGGTTCAGCAAAGCTACGTATCCATATAGTTTACCAAGGAAAAAAAGTGCTTCGCATTTATAATTGGCTGAAACTCACATTGTTAAGTCTCATGCAAAATTGACATGCTTTTGGTCAGAAAGCTGTTCTCCTTCATGTTGTCAATAATCCATTCTTGGTCAACCATCAAGATACAAAACAAGAGATTACTGAATGACAAAGCAAATTTATATGTGAGAAGTCAACCAATCCAATGTTCCACGCTCAAGTTGCACTTTCACTATAACTCCGATTAAAGAAGGTAAAATTTGTGCAAGCAATCTATGTGGTTGATGTTGGATTCCACAATAGAATGGATCCTCAGGAAAAACCTAGACTGAGCACAGCAAACATACCCACTGATACGTATTGCTGAAGGGCAAGCTTTGATAGGATTTCACATTACCACTGTCATCTACAGAAGAAACCAAACCAAACAAGAGGTCAAAAGTGGGATAACCTTAATGTTTAACCATTAGGATTGTGGACAACAATATAAAAATCAACAGAAATCAGGAAGGACACAGTAACTGGGATTTGTAACTGAAATAAAAAGACAATTAAAAAGTGAAAAAGACAATTGAATGGTCCAAGCAAAGAGTCTACATCATGGAGGATCATGATATGATGATGACTGTCATATACTGGTTCATCCCAAATACTTATGTTCGCAACTTATTTCTATAATATGAGGTGTAACTGCTTCCTTTCTTCTGAAAACGAAGATGTGACAAAAAATGCTGATGTTTGTCTTCCTGCATGTAATCAAACTAACACAACTTTCCTGTGAAAGAACTAAAATAGATGTTAAATGCAGGAAGACAAATGTCTGCAGCAAACTCTGCTCAGCAAGTCCATGATGTAGGTGATTGTATTTTACTGAATACATAGATATTCAAGCATGACATAGTTCAATATTTTCAGCTGATATCACCATAATGAAATCAAGTTGGATGCTAGCTGGAGATGCATCTATTTGCAAAATTAATGGTTAATGCATTTAGCATAAATCTTTTGGCTAATTCAGTATAATTTCTGAACAATAAACCGTATGTTTTGTACAGTTTTAATACAAAAAATAAACACCTGGCTAAAAAGGCTAAGCATGATCAAGACATTAGCTTATTTAAAAACATGAATGGTTAGTCAGGATAGCTATATTACTTTCTCAAAATCTCGATATAGCGGTGCCACTGTATATTCTCGTAACAAAGAAAGGACCATTATAGATCAAAGTTCATCTTGTAAAAATACGAAGAACATCAAGCTATGTGGCACCCAAGCTTTTCCAACTACTTAATCTGACTTTTATAGTCAAGTACCAGACAAACTCACTCGGCATGAGAATATTGTGGGAAGTGTACAGTAACATAATTCTGTGTATGTAATAACATCAGTATATTAAATGTCCTTCAAAGAATTTCAAGAATAATTTTACATATAAAGGTAGACAACGTTCAGCACACCACAAAACTATTAATCATATTTGCATAAGGTAGAGCTCTTGTGGTGGTTAACAAGGCAATTCTGAATTTTCACATTGTTGATGAGGGCGCAGTATCTTTATCCTAACTTCTAAATAACCAGAATATCGCAATTGAACATCATCATAGAAAATTGCATGAAGCATTTTAAATTATATGCCCATTTGCCCAATGATAGAAACACAGAAGCTGTGGCTTGAGAACCTGTTCAACTAGGATTAAGGGCAAGCAACAACACGTAACACTTAACTGATATAAAACAAAATAAAACTGCAATTCAACAATCCTAGCAAACTCAAAAGGCTAAGCAATCACAAATTTCTAGAAGAACAAAGTTCTTTTTTGGGTGAAAGTGCACTTCTGTGAGAAAAAAAAAGTTTAGTTAAGCATGCAATTGCATAACACAGCAATTTATGGACATTTGAATTGAGACAATAGATGGCAAGTACTAGTTACCTCTTGTGATAGTGAAGGCTATTGATTGGGGTTGCGGCAAGTGACTGAATGCAAAAAGCAATTCATGCCGAAGTCTTTTCTGTTAGAATCCAAGAAACTGTGCGGGTAGAATTGATCCAGCATCCAAAACTAAAAAAATCAGTGGACATGGCCGCCACACTGCAGCAGATGATGTAAAAGGCATTGGAAGTACATTTTATTTGTACCTACCCTCCTTAATTCCAGAAACACTTTGGATCAGCGGGATCTTCTTATCCAAAGAAATAATGGCATCTTTGGTCAATTCATATACTGCTTTTCGCATCAGGCGGTAATCCTTCGAATCAGTTGTGATAGATTCAACTTTTGGACAAACTTGTTCTAGGAATTCCATTGCACCAACTAAATTTCCTTTCAACAGCAAAGAATTTACCATCAAAATGCATAACTAGCATCAGGCTCAAACTTCCTCTTTTTCATCTCCTGGAAATGTAAAAGGGCCATATCTGCCCTACCACACTTGCACAGTCCATAAACAAGAGCGCTATAAGCAATTTTATTTGGAAGACATCCCTTCTCCTGCATTTCATTCCACAACTGCAAAGCATCTTCAGTTCTTCCAACACTGCATAATCCATCTATTAAGCTAGTGTATGTCACCACTGAAGGGGGCTCTGATTCATCATTCATTCTTGACAAGTAAGCAAGTGCCTTGTCCATGCTGCCTGCCTTGCCCCAACCATCAATCATTAAATTGTAGGTAACAGTGGAAGGAACAATCCCCTTATCTATCATCTCATTAAAAATTGCTTCTGCATCAGCTAATCTTCCTGCCTTGCAGAATCCATGGATCACAATGTTATGCGCAACAACATCAGGGAGGTAACTGTTTAATGAAACATCTCGGAAAAGTTTCAAGGCCTTGTCCATTTCTCCAATCCTGCACATTCCATCAATGGCAGTGGAATATGCAATCATATCAGGAAGAAAACCAATATGAACCATTTCCTCTAGAAAAGAACAAGCTTCATCCACTTTTTCCTGCTTACATAACTGCTGCACCATTAAGGTACAGTACTTTATCCATGGCACATGGCCTTGATGTCGCGTTTCCTCAAGTAAATCTATGGCAGTGCATGAATCCCCTCTGTTGCATAGGCAATAAAATATAGAATTGTGAGTGAATTCTGTTGGGACAAAACCAAGTTCCCTCATCTTCTTGAGAATATTATAGCACTCCTCCAATTGACCAACACTACAAAGCTTATCGATCAAATTATTATGCATCAATAGCTTCCCTTTACAACCATTACTAATCATGTCATCAAATAGCACCAAGGCCATATCCAGCTTGTCACTCTCACACAAACCAAAAACAACTAATGCTAAAAGACTCATCATTCGACAACACAGATTTAATGATGTGAAAAAAACTTTCAGACATAGCTCCTTCAAGTTTTCTACTCTCAGACACATCTCCATCCTTCTGTGTCACCTCCCCCACAGAGTGATGAGATCATCATCTTCACCAATCGATTATCAGGACTGATCCCACTGTTCTTCATCTTCGATACAGTGCCAAACCATTCTCAACAGCTTTCCCCGCACAAAACCTCTCAATCAAAACACTGTACAGCCCCAAATCCCCATCAAAACCTGCAAGCTTCATTTTCTCAAACATGTCAACCGCCTTCTCCACTCTCCCTTGTTTTGCAAACACATGAATTAAGACGCAAAAGATCTTTTCATTCAACCTCATTCCAAAGTCCTTTATAGCTTCCACCAACTCAAAAACCTTATCAACCTTTCCCCACTTGCAAAATGCTACAACGAGAATAGTGAAAACATGCTCATCAACCCATCCTCTACCATGTATTTCCTTGAAAACCCTCAAAACATCCTCCAACATGCCAGCATTGAGCATTACAGTAAGCCCATGATGTGAACTAAAACTATTGGTCCACATCATTTGAATAAGGTGATAATAATTGGTTGGTTCTGCTGACGGAAATGATGAGTTGTATAAGTTGTGTGTTAGATGGTGACACGTGGAGGCGAAGAGGTATCAGCCAATAGGATTAAAACAATCCATTTAGAAATAAAGGGCTAAGATGTATTCTTAAAAGTGAAGGATCAAAACTGGGCCATTAGATAACAGGACAAAAGGGACGAGCTGGGTTAGTTAAATAAGCTGTTAATTGCAAGATTGTTCACTAACCGATTAACTGAATCTGTTATCCTGTTATAATTGTAAACATCTATAAATACTCGAGCATTGTAAAAGAAGAAGAGAGAATGAAATTGAGTAATACCTTGAAGCTCCTTGAAGGACTTTATTGTGTTTTTTAATTTTTCTTCATAATTGTTCTGTTCTTCTTGATTTCAATTGAAACATAATAATTGGTACCAGAGCAGGTTGATCTTGATGACAAGCATGGAAACTCGATCTCAGGAATGGAGAAAGGGAATTGCAGCTTTGGTAGTGGAATCTGAGCATCGTCAAGAAGCTAGATTGCAAGAAGCCATGGTTGAGCTGAAGACCTTGATCACAGGATTGAATTCCAGGCAGCATGATTGGGAAGCTCATAGAGTCAATCTGGATCAAGAATCCCATGAGGTCAATGAAGAAAGAAGGGGTTCTGCAGTGAGAGAAATTAATCCATGGAGTTCAACTAAGTTTGAGTTTCCTCGATTCAATGGAGAAGGAATAGAAGGATGGCTTTTGAGAGCTGAGTACTTTTTTGAAGTTGGAGGGATTGGAGATGAAAACTGGGTGAAAATTGCAACTCTGCATTTAGAAGGGAAAGCAATTTTATGGCATCAAGGATTTATCAAAGTCAAGGGTCCTAATGCTTATTTGGATTGGAATGGGTATGTGAAGGCTATTGGTGCAAGATTTGGCAGTCACTGTTTCGATGATCCTCTAGCTGAATTGAGGAATTTGAAGCAGGGAAGGTCTCTTCAAGATTATCTTGATGCTTTTGATGAACTCTGTCCAAAGACAGGTATAACAGAAGCTCAATCTTTAAGTTTCTTTCTGTCAGGATTGCATGATGAAATACAGATGCCTGTGAGAATGTTTAAGCCTAGATCTTTAGCTGATGCCTATTCTTTAGCAAAATTACAAGATCTCTCTGTGGCTGTTATACATTCTAGACCTAAATCTTATGAAAGGATTGTTAATACCTCAACTCCTAGTATTAATCAGAAACCACTTGTTCTTACTACTACACATGGTGCACAGAATTCTGGGTATAACAATTCAAAACCTAGAAATTTTTTAAAGAAACTGCCAGGAACTATGACTAGCAAAGAAATGGATGAGAAGAGGTCCAAAAATCTTTGTTACTGGTGTGATGAAAGGTATTCACCAGGGCATAAATGCAAGAAGAAACAATTATTTGTTCTGCAGATTAAAGAGGTTATGGAGGAACCTCATGATGCAGAAGAGGAAGTAACTCAGGATGAAGAATCTGAAGTAATTCAAGGTCAGTTGTCACTAAATGCAATGTGGGGAAATGATTCTCGAGTAGATTCTAATCAAACCATGATGATTAGAGGTTACAGTAAAGGCAAGAAACTTCAAATTTTAATTGACACTGGCAGCACTCACAATTTCTTGAGTGAAAAAGTAGCTCAGAAATTAAAGTGCACCATTGAAATTGTTCCTAGTATTTGGGTAGAAGTTGCTAATGGACAGGCTCTGAAGTGTGATTCAATGTGCATGAAATTCAATTTGAAGATGCGGGATCAAATTTTTGAGACTGATGTGTATTTGCTTCCTCTTGAGAGTTATGACCTCATTCTGGGTATTCAATGGTTGAAAACCCTTGGTACTGTCAATTGGAATTTTGCAGAATTGACAATGGATTTTCAATTGAAAGGTGTTCAGTATTCCTTGAAGGGAGATCATTTGGAGCTAGAAGGGTTCTTAATGTAGTGGACATTAAGGAGCTAACTGGCTTTCAGAAATTGAGCAGTACTGAGAATTTACAGCAAAATGAAATTAAATTTTCAGTTGCAGTTTAAGAGTGGGCAGAATTGAACACATTACTTCATCAATATATTGATGTGTTTCAAGAACCAAAGGGCCTTCCACCTCATATATTCTATGATCATAAAATAGTTCTCTAACCTAATTCAGAACCAGTGTCTTGTAGACCATACAGATATGCAATGCAACAGAAAACAGTGACTGAAGAAATGATCAAGGAGATGTTGAATTCAGGTGTAATAAGGAACAGTAATAGTCCTTTTGCTAGCCCAGTGGTTCTAGTAAGAAGAAGGATGCTACTTGGAGGATGTGTGTGGATTATAGGAGGCTAAATAAGCTTACTGTGCAAAATAAATTCCCAATACCTTTGATTGAAGAATTACTGGAAGAGCTTGGAGGTAGCTCAGTATATTCTAAAATTGATTTGAGGTCAGGGTACTGGCAAGTAAGAATGAGTGAAGAAGATGTTTTTAAAACTGCATTCAAGACTCATGAAGGTCATTATGAGTTTCTAGTTATGCCTTTTGGCTTAACTAATGCTCCCTCAACTTTTCAATCTTTGATGAATGCTATTTTTAAGCCACTGTTAAGAAAATCAGTTTTGGTTTTCTTTGATGATATTATGGTGTACAGTAGAAGTCAAAAGGAACATATTGAGCATTTACAAGCAGTGTTGAAATTGATGAAAGAACATCAATTATTTGCTAAGGAAGGTAAATGCCAATTTGGAGTCAATAGCATTACATATTTGGGCCACAAAATATCAGAAGAAGGAATACAAACATATCCTCAGAAGATTTCAGCTGTGCAAAATTGGCAGACTCCTTAGAATGTTAAGCAACTGAAGAGTTTTTTGGGGCTCACTGGCTATTACATAAGGTTTGTGCAGAATTATGGAAAAATTGCTACACCATTAACTGAGCAAATGAAGAAGGGCAATTATTGCTGGACAGTGGAAGCTCAGGCAGCATTTGAAGAATTAAAGAAGGCTATGGTTTCAGCTCCAGTTTTGTCACTACCAAATTTCAGCAAAAATTTTGTAGTTGAAACTGATGCTTCAAGGGGGGGCGGGGGAATTGGAGCTGTGTTAATGCAGGAAAAGCATCCTATTGCATTTATCAGCAAGGCATTATCAGAAAAGAAATTGCTCACTTCAGTTTATGAAAGGGAACTAATGGAAGTCCTATTTGCAATTAAATAGTGGGAACACTACTTAATGATGAGTCATTTTATAATTAAGACTGATCATTTGAGTCTTAAGTATCTTCTTGAACAAAGATTGACAACTCCAACACAACAGGCCTGGTTGATTAAAATGCAACACCTAGACTTTGAAATTCAGTACAAGAAGGGAGTTGAAAATCAGGCAGAAAATGCATTATCAAGGATGAATCATGCTTCATTGACAACAATTATAGCACAAATTATACCAGATCAATTATATGCAGCCATTAAATTGTCATGGGAAGAAGATGAAGTTCATAAAAAGATTATCATAGATCTGCAGTCAAATTCAAATTCACACCCCAAGTATATTTGGCAGAAGGGAGAATTGAGAATGAAAGGAAAATTGTTGATTGGCAACTCAGAGAGCTTAAGGAAGAAATTCCTAGAACTCTACCATGATTCTGCAGTTGGTGGACATTCTGGTGTTTCAGTAACTGGAAGAAGATTATCTTCTATAGTGTACTGGAAAGGTTTATGGAAGACAGTAAGAGAGTATATCAGAAATTGTGCGATTTGTCAACAAAATAAGTATGAGAATGTGAAGTCTCCAGGTACTCTTCAACCTCTACCAATTCCTCAAGGTATTTTCACTGATCTTACTATGGATTTTATAGAAAAATTGCCAAAAACCCAAGGAAAATCAATGATAATGGTAGTAGTTGACAGTTTGATCAAATACTCTCATTTTGTGGCACTCACACATCCATATAGAGCTAAAATTGTGGCAAAGGCTTTTATGGATCATGTTTATAAACTACATGGTATACCCAATTCTATTGTTTCAGATCGAGATACAATTTTTACAAGCAAGTTCTGGTCAGAATTCTTCAAGTTATAAGGTGTATCACTTCATCTATCTACTGCTTATCATCCTTAATCAGATGGGCAAAGTGAAGTTGTCAACAGAACATTGGAAACCTATCTAAGGTGCATGACAGGAGATATGCCACATAATTGGGTTAACTGGATTGGGTTGGTTGAGTATTGGTACAACACTTCTTATCATTCATCCATTAAAATGACCCCATTCCAGGCACTGTATGGAGTTTTTTCTTCTCTTCATATTCCCTATGTACCAGGTGATTCCAATGTGGAGGGTATAGATGTAATCATGCAAGGTAGAGAGATAGTTATTGACATTCTGAAACACCATCTGGCTAGAGCAGCAAACAGAATGAAACAACAAGCAGACAAGAAGAGGACTGAAAGATGTTTTCAGGTGGGAGATATGGTTCTACTGAAATTACAGCCACGCATACAACATTCAATTCATAGAAATCATTCCAAATTACACAAGAGATATTATGGTCCATTTGAAATAATTGAAAAGGTTGGGGCAGTGGCAAACAAATTGAAATTACCAGAAAATGTGAAGATTCACAATGTTTTTCATGTTTCTCTATTAAAGGCAGCTAATTCAATCCAACATTCAGAGACAGAACTACCAACCTATTTCAGTGATGAAGTCAAACATCCTCAGATGATTCTGGCAAGGAGATTTGTGAAGAGAAATAACAGAGCTTTAACTCAATGGTTAATCCATTGGAGTGGCAGTACTCCTGAAGAAGCAACATGGGAGTCAGCTGAAGAATTAATGAAGAAATTTCCTGGTTTCTCTCCTTGAGGACAAGGAGATATTAAGGGAAGGGCATTGATGTGAACTAAAACTATTGGTCCACATCATTTGAATAAGGTGATAATAATTGGTTGGTTCTGCTGACGGAAATGATGAGTTGTATAAGTTGTGTGTTAGATGGTGACACGTGGAGGCGAAGAGGTATCAGCCAATAGGATTAAAACAATCCATTTAGAAATAAAGGGCTAAGATGTATTCTTAAAAGTGAAGGATCAAAACTGAGCCATTAGATAACAGGACAGAAGGGATGAGCTGGGTTAGTTAAATAAGCTGTTAATTGCAAGATTGTTCACTAACCGATTAACTGAATCTGTTATCCTGTTATAATTGTAAACATCTATAAATACTCAAGCATTGTAAAAGAAGAAGAGAGAATGAAATTGAGTAATACCTTGAAGCTCCTTGAAGGACTTTATTGTGTTCTTTAATTTTTCTTCAGAATTGTTCTGTTCTTCTTCTTGATTTCAATTGAAACATAACAGCCCGCAACATCGAAGTGCAAGAATACTTATCAGGATTCTTCATCTCCCTAAATCTCAATTCCACCATTCTCACCCTACCCACCTTAGCCAAGACCTCGATCAAACAGTTATAAGTATACGAATTGGGAACACAACCCAACTCCTCCGCATGATCAAACAAGAAGTCAGCTTCATCAACCAATCCTTGACTCCCAACGCAACGAATCAGGAAGCCCAGAGCTACAGGGGTCATTGGACACTTGCGAGCGAGGATTTCACGAAGGAGTTATCGGAGAAGTGAGGGTTGGCAGGCGCGGGAGAGGATGGAGGCCATGGCGTTGTAGGTGTAGCAAGAGTGGCCGAAGCCGGGCCCAAAGGAAGAATTCGTGGGCAGATCCCCAGCCCCGGAGGTCGCGTAGTATGGCCTCGACGGTGTCAGGACTGAGGTTGGGGACGAGGTTTTGAAGGTGGGTGGGGTCGCTAAGAGAAGGTTGTTGGGAGAAATGGTCGAGCAGGTGATGAGCAAGGGAGGGAGTGGAGATGCTGAAGAGAGAAGGGAAACTAGGTGAATTTTCCTCAGAATTATTGTTGCCCTGAGAGCCATTGAAATGCCCCGTTTGAGAGCATAAGCTTCCCGGTGGGGGAGAGGGGTTTTGGGTTGGGTTTTGAATTTTATTATTATTATTATTATTATTATTATTATTATTATTATTATTATTATTATTATTATTATTATTATTATTATTATTATTACTTGCAGATAAGGTCTGGATTGATTTAGATATAAATAAAAATATACCATATTAAAATAAAATTATAGCCAAGGCCCTCTATTTTTAATAATTTAAACTTAAGAAAAATATGTTCCAAATGTTTAAAATATAAAATGAGTAAAACATTAAATACATTTCAGTTATCATTTTTCTATGCAGATGATTTTGTAATAATAATTAATGAAGTTAAATAAAGTTAAATATTTGCTAAATCACAACAAACTCATCAAACAGAGCAACATTTAGGGAAAGGAACATTTGATTATTTACTGAGAAAATGATCAATGTATGAGAGCTGAACTCTACCTTATGAAGTGTGAAACAAGTTCAATAATTCCCTGCGAACAAAAACATTTGCAGCAAAGACAACTTTCTACAAATTGAAACATTCCATCAAAATATGTCTCCGTAATTACCATTTGCCATCATAGAGTTCAAGAAAACATGACGATGATCAACAGTACTACACATACGCCATATTTGTGGTCCAGATGAGATAACTATACTCTGAGTTCAATGTCCCTGGAAGTTTTCTTAAATTGTGTCAAAATACCCATAGTTGTAGCTGAAAAAAATGAACTTTAAGAATTTCTAATGATAATAAAAGTGCCCATCAAAAAGAGATTTAAATTAGCATGCAAGTAATACAGATGTTTGAAGCATACAGTTAATCTCTATCATCTTCGAGCAAACAAGAAAATAAGTGTTAAATTGAATGTTACAGATAGCATATACAACCCACAACTGACCCTCAAGAGCTTCCAATACTAACCCTTGTGCTGGATCCGGATGGTAACGAACTAAATAAGATGATCAATGGAGATGAACAAAAACAAATAAATATTAAACAAACAATATTTCATTCACAAATCTACTGCTCTACCAACAGACAGCTTTAATATGGACTTCTATAGCTAACTTCAAGCATATTTATACTCACTATTTCATTTTATTTCGCCACCTTCTGTAAAGTATTTCCATTATGCCAAGAATGACAGGAATAAATCAAATAAGTCCCATATGGTATTCAGACATCCCTAGTTGAAGGATAACATGTCCGATTGATATTACCTCAGGTACAAGAGGAAGGAACAAATGAAAAAAAAATAAAAACCAAAGAGAAGATACATATTTGATATGAAAAAGGTAACAATTGAAATTATGCGCACTCATAAATAATAAATATAACAGTAATAATAACAAAAAAATCATGGATGAATTATTAATCAATTACACCAAGAGATCTGATCATAATTGTATTTCACAAGTTAACTAAGACCACCTTTGAGATCTTCTATGAGATTTGATATTTTTCTTCTAGCCTCGAGTGAGCAAGCAAATAAACAACCAACTCACAAATATCCCAAGTCGGTATCAAATTAAGCTAAATTTTACTTACATTAGCAGTAGACAAGCTGATCATAAGCATGGCCAGTGCATTTGAACTAGGTAAAATTGATCCAATTTATTTAAAATTTTTTACAAAGGACATAATTCGGTGTATATAATTTACAGACACAATCACTCTAATTACAATGATTCAGAGGTAATAGAGATTCATACCTGGTTTGTCCTTGGTGGGAACACCAAAGCATGGTTTTCCTCGTCTTCTTTGGAGGAATTGACCAGATCTCAAGCTTCTCTCACAGACAAGGTCCACTACAAACACCAAGAGACAGAAACTGATGGCCTTTATTCTAAACAAAAGGATTATAATCAGATTGAAAAAGAATGTATCCACACAAAGGTTAAAATTAAGATTCACATTGTTAGTGTTCATGCTGATGATATCATATGTTCCAAACAATACTTATGCATTGTATGCCACATAATTTGACATGTCCAAATCTAAAATAATGCATTGTCTCTTTGTATAGCATGAAATTTTTAATTGTATATTTGTGTCTAAAAGAGGAGGCAAGGGATTTGCTTCAGCATACCAATATGGTGAAAGTCAATTGGTTGATGCAAAGCTACATCAAAGCATAGTGAAAAGTAGACATATCTAAGAAGCACACAAGAATTGGACAGCCCAATTCTCATTCTTTCATGCTCAATTAGCACTGAAACGAATCTTTATACCTCAAGGATGATACTTGACTTCAAAACACTCTGATTTTCACTGAAAAGTCTTGTTTGTTTTTAGCAAGAGGAAAATCTGATTCCTTGCCCTAGAATTATGACTCCATTTCCATAAAGGTCAAAAAAATCTAATTGATGATAAATGAATCCCATGGATAGTCACTCTCATGCTCAATTAGCCCTTAAAGTCCCACAATCTATATCGTTCAAGAATGATTCAGAGAGATGAATACACAAACAAAAAAATTGGAAAATATGTATATATATACATATATAGATAGATATATAAATGGTAGTCCAAATTAAATCCAAAAGACAATACCTAGCAAGGCGAGGATGTACAATTGGAGCGAAACTCATGTAGGCACAACAAGAAGCTACTTCTCGCCGTAGCCGTACTTATTGCGGAGATATTCACGGAGGAGGTTGTCACGGGCGATGGTGCGAGCACGCTGTGGCTCGACGTTGACGTAGGAGAGATGGGCGCCGGCAACGAAAAGGGCTGTCCCGGCAGCGAATAAGAAAGCCGTCGTCAACGCTTCCCGAGGGCCTGACGGAGAGCACCACATCAGAGCGGTTTACAAGAAGAGAGACATCGGTGTCGTTTACAAGCACTGTAGAAAGAACTTTCTGTAATTTTCTAGTATAAATATTTATTAAAAGTAAGATAGCTACTTATCTATCAGCAAAATTAAAAACCTTTTTTAAAAGGTTTTTATCATTTTTAATAATATTTAATAAAATTTTAACCATCTCTGTCTTATTTTTTATAAATATTTGGTTATTTCTAATATTTCATACTATTATTTATCTTAATTTTCACTTATTCATTAAATTTCAATTATTTGCAGAAATGTAAAATTGTTTGTTGAGGAAAAAATTGTGCTACCAACTTCTAGTTGTCACAATGTTTGCATTTCTTATCTGTTAGCCTTATCGGTGTCATGGATGTGATGGGCACTGAGGTACTTGTTCGGCATGTCTACAAATACAAAGCACAAGATTAAACAGAACAACATGAAAATAAGGGTTTTAGGGCTCTCATTATGTCATAAAACCAAAGAAAATTAAATGCCCCAAAAACAATTTTGTAAGAGTTCCCCCTATATTTGGAGCTTTGAAAATTTTACAAACATGGCTCAAAGCTCATAAAATTCACATAATCCACATCCATTCAGTTAACAATGATATTTGCATCTCAAAAGCATGAAAAATCAAGAAGAAAAATGAAGTTTGGGGCAAACCTTAAGTTAGGGCTTCAAAGTTCAAGTCTATGAGATCCAGTGAAAAAGACGGTGAAACTTCAAATAAACAACAAAATTGAAGTTGCTAGAGATAGGAGAGGGTTTTAGAGGAAGAAAATTGAAGAAAAACGATGAAAATATGAGGAATAATGGAGGGGAATTTGCAAGAGAAAACGGGAGAAGAAGGGAGGGCAGCCACTCAGGCTTGCGGGTGCCCCACAAGCCTCCAAGCCCACGAGGCAGACAGCCTCGCGGGCTGCCTTGTGGGTGCAAGGCTCCCAGCTTGCGAGGTTGGGGCTCTTGTGGCCTTCCATGCGGGCGCAAAAGCGTTCGCAAGTCCCCCAAGGTACTTCACCATGCTATTTGCGGGCGTTTAGACAACATCAAGGAAAAATGGATATACAACATCTTAAAGCTGAAATATGCAAATAAATACACTTGAACTACATTGAATTAAATGAACGAAACTAGAAATTTAAGACAAACCAAACACACCATGTCTAAAAGCAAACAAAAAATATGAACATTTAAACACACAAACAAAACACACCACATAACAACAAACCAAAAGACCGCGAAAAAAGAAAAACTAAGAATTTAAAGCTTAGGTTACCTCCCAAGAAGCGCTTATTTAACGTCATTAGCTCGACGAACCATTTTATTACCTCAGGGAGGCTTAAAGATGGTGTGCCCTCGCGGCTACAAAGTGCATAAGAGTTACCACAAAAGGAGAAAATTACCTGTCGGGATGGTGCCAATGTGGACGATATGTATGAACTACCTTTTGGCCTCCACGGGAAAAGCTTCGGGAGGACATTATGCAATTTCAACTTAGGAGGATTTTTAGATGGCATGAGCTTCCTCCCCGCTTCTTTTTCAGCCCCAACCAACCTTCTTGCAAGAGACCGGGAAAAATGTTTGGGCCTCTAGGGAAACAGCTTCGGTTGATAACTATTTAAGCTTGATATGTGTGGATCCTTAGATGGCTTTAACCCCTTGCACACATCATCACCCTCAACCCCTATAGGAAATTCTTGAAATGGCCACCAAAGACGTTTAGGCTTCCAGGGAAATTAATCTCTTCAGGCATTCTACTAAGAGCTAAGGAGCTAGAGGTTTGGTCTGCAATCGAGATGGATAATCGGCGAAGTCCATTAGGACCAAGATCAGAAGAATCAGAATCAGGAGATAGTAAAAGGATTGAGGACAGTCCTAAGGTATACAACGAGAATTCGGCCTGGTTTTTCCACCTCCTAAAGTTCACCTTGCCGTCAAATTAGACTAGTCTACAAGAAGTATCATATTGCGTATCCATGTGCATGAAGTGTACTTTAATCAGGTTCAGGGGTTACTAATGTCACACAAACAGGTTTTCAGGTTTTTAGAATTAAGAGATGATTAAAATAAATTACAGAAATAAACTTGGTGGAATATAGCATTGTAGAAATGTACATAAGAAATACATTGTATAATATTCTACATGTGGAAATATAATATTCATAATTATACATACAAAAATGTAATATATACGATATCTACATATAGGAATACAGAGTATAAGCTCATACATATGAAAATATGGTATCTAGTAATATACATTTAGAAATACAGTGTACAGAAACTATATGTACAAAAATCCATAATATGCTTGCAGAAATACAGCAATACAAAAGTACACTTGTAGCTAAACAAAGTATGTATAATAACCCAATTCAGCATTAGAATGTTGTGTAAAATACTTGTCTGTATAGCATGCAATTTCTATAAATAACTATTGTAGAGATCAAGGTGTAGCCAACTTGCATAAACGAATACTGTAGAGATCAAATAAAATTCAACATATTATAAAATCAACAGTAATTAATATTTAGAAGTTTAGAAAGATCCGCCCTAGGGTAGGCGTGCTTATGCACTGCCCTAACGCTGAATTGGCCTCCCACGTGTAGAATTTGTTGTCCTCACTATAAGCGCCATGGTACTCTAACCCGGGAAGGACGAACTCTTCGCCTAGCACGTTCAGCGATGAGGTTTCCAAGTGCAGCACCAGAATCAGGCTTTGTAGATGATGAGGATAAAAAGAACACCAAGAAGAACAAGGAAAAGAGAAAGCCAGGTAAAGAAAAAGGCTAAGGTTCTTGCGGGATATATATCAGCTAGAGTTTCCTCAACGGATAGATTCTATCCGTTGGGATGATCACCGACTAGGAATTCTACTATTGGTAAAATGCAAACCTCAAAAAAATTAAGGTGATAAGCAAAACAAAGTAGCCAACCCGCCAGTCAGGAGGATGCCCACGCACGTATGGTGTAAAACAGGGGCTAGTGCTCTCTTAAAACCTTAATCAAAGTGCTAATGTCACAAAGCATATATAAAGCAAGAAAAATTCTTCTCCAAAACCAATGTGGGACTAAAAGGAATGAGAGGGGTTAGTTTGAGTGTATGAGGCATGTAGACCAGCTCGTGGGACCTGTAGAAATAGTAAAACATATAGGCTTGAGGGAACCACTTCCAACATATTGCACATGCTAAATAAGTTGAGGTTCCGCATAATTTAATTGAGGGACTTCATGGGCTATGCATAAAGAAAAAGTTGTTTTCAGCAACAACTAGACAACTTTAAAGATGGATCCACAGGTGATAGGTTCAATATACCATTTGTCTACTAATTCCATCTCACATGCTGTGAAGGGTTCATAATGTCTTGGTACTTTTCTCATTATATGGGTCTACTTGAGATAATTAAGTCATTAGACACTTGTTTATTTTTGAATGGTTTGATTCAACAGTTTCTAATTATTAATTTTTAGTTTCTTGTTGTATAAGTTTAGCACATGGTTGGTTTAATATCAGATGGTGAGGGCCCTGTGTATAACAATTTTATGAAATTTTTCTATAAGGCATGTTATGGAGCCTTGCGCTTCTTAATTGAGATTGGTGCTCAGGGATGTGAGGTGAGTTTGAGTTGAAATTATGTATGATCATATCTTTGCTGTAAAATATATACAATTTGGCCAAGTCTTGATGGCTACAACCATGAACTAATAATTTTATTGGTACAACCAACTGAGATTGCTGCTATTACTTTCAGGTTATTGTCAGTGGGAAGCTCAGGGCACAATGTGCAAAGTCAATGAAATTCAAGGATGGCTACATGATATCTTCAGGCCAACCAGTCAAAGAATACATTGATTATGCTGTTAGACATGTTCTTCTTCGTCAGGTTTGCTACTAAAGTCAAGACCTTGATCATTTCACTAGCAGTTAGCTCTACTTTTTCAGATTTCTTTTGGTTAAACCTATAACCCCAATCCAACAAACACAATGATGGCGAATTATAAATTTGAATCAGATTTCTATTAGAACTATATAGTTTGCATTTGTTCATTTAAAATTCAAATTATTGACTAGTTGTTTTGTTTGCTTGGATTTTTAATTCTCATCTTGTGCTATCAATGTGTAACTTTCTTTGCTATCAATGTGTAACTATCTTAGCTTGATCTCCTTGGAAGCATAAAGAAGTTCTGAAAAAATGAGAGATGAGAATCCAAAGAAAAGCAAGGTTCTTGAGAAGGAGAAAAAAAACTTTACCAATTATCTGGTGTTGTTTTCTTTTTCATTCTTTTCTAATTGTTTGCTAATTTGGTTTATTGTTATTTGGTTTATTTGTGAGTAGCTCTTATGGTCCAAGACTCTAGTTAAGAAGTGGTTCAATATCAAATGTAAAGCTTAGGACTTTCATGCGGATGATGTGCTTGGCAGAGGTAAAGAGTCTTGTTTCCTCCTCTAGATAAACCCTTCTTCAGGATTATAGCTTATTCCTGTATTTGATGTTTTATATGTGGATTTAGAATATAATTCTTTGATGTTTGCTTTTGGTATTGAATTTTTATTTTATTTTATTTTATTTTTCAAGCACATCATTCCTTTGTCAAAGATCATGGGTTTCATGAAGAGTGCACTCATATTAAAAACATGTGTTGTTCCTTATCCTGTAGTAAATGAGAATGGAGTAACAGTTTCTTAGAGAGAGAAGCATCGACAGTCAAGAAAAGCAGAAAGCCAACTTTGCCACCACATCACAACCGATGCCAAGCCACCAAGTCACTCAGCAAATCACAAAGCCAACCATCAATCATGTGCTTAACGTCTCTATGTATATACTTTGTTGCTATAATAAGCTAATAATGTTTGTATGTGTGCCGCGTATGGTTGTATGTGTGTGTTTTCTTATAATATGCATATTGATTAAAAAAAACAAGTTGTTCTTTAGTTTATCATTTTTGTAACTTTTATGATGTGAGATTAATAAATTAATATATATATATATATATATATATATATATATATTAGAATCATATGTGACTAGCTGTTAAGGCATCTATTCAATTCATAGGATTTAATATTTTGGGTGAGTTGCGAGGCTTATAGCAGCAGATTTTCAGCGGCTATAAGATACATAAAAGAATCTATGGCTACATAATTATTCATTCACTAGAGGATGTATAGAGGTAAAATTTCCTCACTATTATAAGATGTATAGCGGCAAAATTTTTCACTGGTATAGATCATTGTGCAGCTTCAACCCTAATGGATGGGATAGCTGCAAAAATGTATATGTGTTGCAAAAACTATATATAGCAACCAAAGATTTACTAGCTAATTGGATATCCTCCCCTATAGAGGTATTGAGACTAAAATAGGATCTATAGAGGCAAATTTTTCCACTGCTATAAGTGTTTTTTTCTTGTAGTGCACGTTCCTTTAGCACCAAATACTTGATATCTACAACACAGCATCAAAATTATCACAATAAATTCTCAAAGGCTTGGATATGAAATCAATGATTTTATGCCAAGATATGCAACTCTTCAACCAAATACCCTAGGAACTAGCATCAAAACATGAAATGAACTTGGCTTCCATGATGGAAGTAGCAACTAAAGTCTGCTTTGCACTTCTCCATGAGATAGCACCACTAGGCAACATACAAATGTAACTGGATATTGATCTCGGAGAATCAAGATAGCCCCTATAATCTGAATCTAAATACTTGACGACCTCGAAGTCATCTGATCTTTAGTATGTATGCATATAGTCTTTCATACCCTGAATATACCTCATCATTTTCTTTGTAGCTTCTTAGTGGTAAAACCCTAGATTACTTTGACATCTTCCTAACATCTTCACAACAAATACAATGTTTGGTCTTGTAAAAACTTGAGTGTATATAAGACTTCCAACTGTCGAAGCATAAGGGTTATTTTCTATTTGTTTCATTTCCAAGTTGGTTTGAGGACATTGTCTAAATTAAACTTATCACCTCTGACAGGTGGCGCGATGCTGAGTGAACAATTTTCCATATAATATCTCTCCAAATCTTCATTAATATAGACTTACTAAGACTAACCCACTTACCACGAGATTTGTCTCTATGTATTTTAATATCCATGACATAAGATGCCTCGTTCCTATCTTTCATGTCGAAATTCTTATAGAGAAATTGCTTCACACATGCAACATACCCTCATCATTAGTAGCAAGCAAAATATTATCAGCATATAAAACTAGAAAACAAAGTTTACTCTCACTACCGTTATTGTATTTGCATTGATGCTTCATGTTCTCAACAAAACCGAATGAATGGATAACATCATGAAACTTCAAACACCACCGACGCGATGCTTGTTTTAGTCTATATAGATTTATTAAGTTTGCAAACCAAGCTTTTACATTCACTAGAGAAGAATCCTGTAGGTTGTTTCATATACACCTCTTATTATAGATCTCCAATGCCATTATAACACATAATGAACCCTTTTTTGAAATTAGAGATAAGGTCTTACTATAATTGACGCCCTCTTTATGAGTATATATATTCCTTAACGACCAGTCTAACCTTATAACGCTCAATATTGCCTAATGAGTCTTTCTTGGTTTTATAGACCCATTTACATCCAATTGCTTTTACCCCTTTAGGCAACTTGACTAGACTCTAAACTCCATTATGTGCCATGAATTCCAACTCATCCTTCATAGCATCATACTATAATTTAGAATTATTACAGCCAATAGTTTGCGAAAACGTTTGTGGCTCCAAATTCATAGTTAGATTCCTATAGATACACAAGATAATTATTAAATATCATTGGTTTCTTAATTCTAGCTGACCTTCTTAATGCCACATCATTGTTTTCCTAATGAAGTTGTTGCCCTATAACTTCTTGTTGATGTTGTGCAATTTGATCCACTAGATTAACATGATGTAGTTCTTTAATATATGATTATTTGTTAAATATTTCCCAAGCATAATAGTCTTTATGTAAAGCAATCAATCTTAGACTAGTGCCCAGAGTTACTTCATGATCTTTTTCAAAATCTAAATCTAAAGGTTAATCACTCTACTAATCACATCATTCTCAAGAAACTTTGCATTTCTCGATTCTACAATTCTAGTGCCATGCGATGACAATAAAACCTATAATCCTTGGACTTTTTAGCATAACCAATAAAATGCCTACTTACAGTCCTAAAGTCCAACTTTCTCTCATGTGGATTATAAACTCTTACCTTAGCTGGATAACGCCAGATGCACATATGTTGCAAACTTGGTTTCCAACCTTTAAACAACTCAAATGGAGTTTTAGAAACTGCCTTGGTCTGAACACGATTTAATATATATATTACTCTTTTACGAACCTTAGTCCACATAAATCGAGGACGTTGCGTTGCTAAGCATATTCCTAGCCATGTCCATTAAAGTGTGGTTTATCCTTTTAGCTACACTATTTTGATCTGAAAAGCCAAACATGGTGCATTGGGCCACAATACCATGCTCTTCAAGAAACCTCATGAACAGACCTAGTGCTTGTCCATCCTCTATGTACCTACCATAATATTCTCCACCTTTATCAGATCTGACAATTTTTATATTCTCCACCTCTATCCAATCTCACGACCATTATTTGCTTACTGCATTATTGTTTTTTTTTACTTCAGCTTTAATGACCTTGAAAGCATCTAATACCTCACTCTTATTATCAAGCAAGTAGAGATACATAAAACATGACTAGTCATCGATAAATGAGATGAAGTATTTCTGACCATATAAATTTATCTCTGGATTACAAACGTTTATATGTATGATTTCTAATAAGTATGAACTCTTCTTAATACTTTTCTTAGTTTTATTGGTATGCTTTCTCTTAATGCGATCCACACAAATTTAAAAGTATGTAAAGTCAAAAGAATCAAGCTTCGGTGCCATAACATAGAGGAGTTTTCATTAATAACAATAAATTTAATGCTAACATTTACTTTGTAAAAGAATTTGGAAATGACCATCACAATGTACCACTCCCAATAAGAGTAGACTTATAAAACAATAAAAATATATTTACCGCTTTCGTCAATAAGCTCATGCTCACAATCTTGTGCTTTCGTCATAAACAAAAATAATTCAAATATTTATTTAATAACATCAAAGATTATCTCCTTTCAAAAATAAAAGTGAACAAATATTTATTGATAAAATTTCAAACATCAAATTATCATTATGTTTAGCTTGCATTTTAACAGCTTGACACCAATAAAAAATCCAAAAAAAAATTAACAAAGAAAAAAAAAAAAGAAGCACTAATGGAAGCATTATATAAAAATACAAGCATGAATGGATCACCCATCCCAGAAAATGATAAATAGTGCTCAAGTGGTCTATACAAATTCCAAGCATTATTTGAGTCAATTTTCTTGCTGCATTTGAAACTTATGAACAAGAGTTAACAACCACGAGGAAATCCTAAAATGCAGAGGAAGGAAGCTGTTGACCGGCCAAGAAATGGCTAACAAGTTGGCGTGCTTGTTTTGGTGCAAATGTTGGCACTTGGTGTCCTGCTCCGCGGATTGTTACAAATGTTAGCCCTTCATATACAATTCTCCATCCACCAACCTACATCATCATCTTGCTACTTAGAAATTTATATATATATATATAAGAAATAAATAATTATATCCATATCCTAATATAAAAGTCACTCTACGCATGTGAAAACCATAAAAACTTGGCTGTCAGTAACCAAATTATATGCATGAAAATTTTAAAATAATAAATGTTTTAATTAATTGTGAGTAATGTAATTGGTATTGATCAGATAAATTTACAATACTGTAACAAGCTCACTAATGATATCTTTATGAGTTTTCTTCTTTAAATTTATTTTAAAAAAATAAAATCGTAATCAAAGGTTTAAGAACAATACTAATACCTGCTTACTATTGTACCATGGTTTCCAATCATGGACAATCTTGAGGCCAAGCTTTCTTAGTGTATATCTCGTAGCTGTCACTGGAATCCTCCCATCAGTGTCACCACTACAATGATCAAATTGTTATGTATTCAGCCTACTTAAACTTATGTATCAAATTTGTATTTATTTTAGCATGTATTAACACAAAATTAAGCTGATATTAATTTCTTTCTGTTGTGAAATTTTAAATTTATAACTACAAAATAAATGAAGGTTGCTCAATTTTACCTGAAAACCCAGACTCTTAGTCCTCCACTAACAAGTTTTCGTATTATTGGTAGTACTGAGGAGGGAGCATCCCTCCATTTGTTGATGATACCACTACAAAATAAAATTGACCAAAGATTAAATTCTAAAAAGAAAATATTATACTGAATTAAATTTTTAAATACCTGCAATGAATCCAATTATATCCCATTTTTGTAGTGTTTGCATGCAAAGCTTCTTGCACATCTTGCCGATTAAAATAAACTTCAGTGTAATCTGAGACACATGGGTCGTATCCTGCTGGCTTTTGATGCCATCCTGTCTGCAGTATATGCAATTAAATTTATATCCATGTTTGCTAACTTAATTGATGCAGAACTGTTAGTTATTTATGCAACAACTTACGTATTTAGAGAATAGTTTCGGTGCAACACCTTCGATCATGTTCATCTGTCTTGAATAACTGGATGAATTATTGACACATATTGGGGCGTACAAGCTATACATGTCTATTAAATTATAGACAGCAAAGTATTTGTTCAATGCCGCATTGCATAATTTGCTGTCGGGCTCGGTGAAGTTGCAGCTCTTCTTGACACCAAAATAGACTTTGTCAGAGATAACAGCATGGTCCCACGCATAATCAATCATTCCCCGTTGATCAGTCTCATCATCCATGAGTGCATTCCCTATCTAAATCACAATTCATAGTTTGCATCAATTAGCCACTGTTTCAAAATCTTTATCTGTCGAAAATTGTTTGAGAAGCATACATTACCATGAACCCTTTGAAATTTATGGAATTCTCTTTTGAGCTTTCTTTGTTGGCATCAAAAATTTTCTCAGAAAGTTGCGGAACATAATGTCCTTTCATGAGAAAGAAAGAATCACTAATTCAATGTCTAATGGCATTAATAATAATTATGGGGTTTGCATATGTAAAACATAATATACCTGCATAACTCTCTCCAGCAATGTAGAAGTCATGGGACTTGAATTGCGGAAACCTTTTGAACCAATTGACAAGGAATGCATATGAATCATTTGCTTCAAATTGAGCAAGAAAATGGAGTCATTTTTCATGATACTTGAAATGCAAAAAACTCTCAAGAATTGAATTGATTTGAATTGACTAACCAGTGATACTGTCTCCAAGATTAAGTAAATCAGAGCTCGTGTTAGTGTAAGAAAATCCAACACCAACAGGTGATTCCAAGAAAAGCAAATTAGCCTCTGTCAATTAGTGATAAAAAAAATTACAATCAGTAAATTTGATTAATAGGTAATAAATTTACTGAATTAGAGAAAGATTTTCAACAGACTTGCCTTTGTTCCATGAATGTTTGTTGAATTTGAGTTCTGGCACACCTTTCTGCATCAGAAAAGGTCCAAGTTCCTCAGCTTCACCAAACCCAACCGATGAGCAACCCGGCCCTGCCTTACACAATTTTGAGCAAAAAAATCAATTAGACATAATCAAAATTTGAACAATTAGTATAAACAAGAAAACAAATTTTGTTTAATTTTTTCTTTTTCATTCGCACTATCTCTCACAATCCAAACACCTTTTCACTGAATATGTATGTGGTCCTATTGATATCATCCTAGACTCGAAACTCTCAACCGCATGCCTATGAGTGATCATGACAATGAGAGCCTGTTTGTGGCCCCATCAAGAGGGCGCGCATATATATGTATGACTTATTTTCTCATTTATCACTCACTGGCAAAGGCTCTGACGCAGATATGAAAGTTATCTCAATTATATGGTTCGACGAAAACCCAGACAGGAGTAGAGTAACAATGTTGATGTTGTTCATTACTTTTAAAATTCGAGTAACCTCCTAAACATTAACCCCCCCCGCGCGCACACACACACATATATATATATATATATATATATATATATATATATATATATATATATATATATGTTTTTATTTTCTTATTATTTTGTTTTGCATACACCTCCTTATATCTCAAGGGCTTGTATATAGGAAAATGATGAGAATAAAGAAGTAAAAAAGAGAAAACAAAGGATTCTAGGTCTACTATAAAAGCAGGGGAAAAAAAGAGGTGTATATAAGAAGAAAGTCTAGGTATATATCATGTATTTAGAGTTCACAATTATAAAATAATTTTATTTTTAATAAATGTGAATAAACCATATGTTAAAGCAAAGCTTTTCAACACCTATGTCCTCTCTCTCTCTCTCTCGCATGAGTTAGGATTCAAACCCATTTACACAATGAGGCAAATATTTTATGCAGAGACCTAGGGCCAATAGGCCAAATGATTGTTGCCATCATACATTGATTTTTAATATAGATTTTACAGTTACACATTGTAAATGACGTAATTTTAAATGTTACAGCTCCAAATCATGCATGTATAGAAGACTTTCCCCCTTTGACATGTAATGAAAAACCACTCTAGTTCATTGGAATTTAAAGTGGTGGTGATGGTGGTGACATGAGAGGAGTTGAACACATGCATGTGGTACCAACATGGAGAGGCAAAGTGGACGGAGGAAAAAGAAGCGGAAAATATTTTAAGAGAGAGAGAGTAACATCAAGAATCTTCACAAGCAATGGCGGACAAAAACCTCGCCATAGTGCTGTGGTTCATAACTTTCTACAAGGACCTCAAAATCTCAATTGAATCCTTTCTTTCTTTCAACAGTGGATGTCACTACCAATGGACCATATTTTAGCTAGAGATGGTCTCATGGTCCCTCTCTATCTCCTTATCCTATTCATCTTTTCTTCTTCTTTGAAAGTACTAGAACAATAATAAGAGCTGGGAAATTATATTTAAATTAGGAAAATATTTTCTTCTATCTTACTAAAAATGGGTTTTGTGGCCCATGTAAATTATTGTTATTTGATATACTTAATTAAAACCAATTATAGGAAAACTAACCAAATTATCTCTTACTTTTTTATTTATCTATGTGCTCAATTTAAATTGGAAACAAATTCTGGCATACCTAAATTAAAATAAAAATTGTTGCTCTTATATATATTATATGTAAAAACCATATTTGTTTATATGCTACTGCATAACTAAAAATATAGTAGAAACCTTTTTTTAAAACATCAAACAATTTCTACCTCTTTTTTCTTTAGCTTGTCAAATTAATTATTAGTCTCAAATCTGTTAATTTAGAAAATTTTGATTTAAATATATAAACTTAAGTTTGTCTTCATGTTTGTTTAAATTTTTTAGTTAACTCAAACCAAAATAATATATTTATATCACATCTTACACATCTAATTTATGAGATGGCCAAACAACGAAAGCTAAGGATAAATACATAGATAATAATGCAATATCTTTTTTTTCCCCTCGAGAAGAGATCACCCATCTTTGTAGATGCAAAAACCTTTTTTTTGTTATTTAAATAATGTTTGGAATAAAATTAAAAAATTGAGACACTGACATGCGAATCAAAGAAAAGGTTAGGCATGAAAATGAATATTCAGAGCAACTTTTAGAAAGCAACATAGAAACCACCAACATAAACATAAATAAACAACTCAAAAATAATCATTCAAAAAAGCTTTTAATCTTTCTACGTGAATCATAATGGAAGTCAAAAAGTCAAATTGGAAGCTTTACGTAGACTAGAGACAAAATCATGCGCATCCCTATAAGGATATCATACTCTCATTATCTGACCCACCAAACAATAATTTAAGTGGATTAATAATGTAATTAACATAACAAAAGACCTTGAAGTTAGGTTGGCATGGAAATTAATCAATCTCATAATTTATTGACCAAAAAACAGAAAAGGGTGGCCTATCATAATCATTTATGTCTTTATCCTTAATGTAAGGAGGCCCCATCTTACCAAAAATCAAAATATCTAGTCAACAACTCACTCAACCTCTACCTTTGAATGATCTAATTAGCCGGCTACATTGATGCGGAGAGACGCTCATAATTATTACTCGGTTAATTAATTAATTAATTATCAATATGATATTGTAGCATGATTTATCTGAATATTAGAATATCGATGAACAGCACTGAATTAAATGATTTTGGTAGCTTCGTGTTTGATTAATCAACGGATGACATTTCTCCACCCTCAAAAAAAAAAAAATAAAATAAAATATGGACTTGAACAAATACAAATGAGAGCACAACTGTTAATGAACTTGTTTGTATATGCAAGCTGATGTTTAATTAATGGTTTTGGTAGATGAACTTGAACAAGAGAAAAGAAACCAAAGAATGAACTAATTATAATGGAAGGATAAGCATAAATAAAAGAAAGAAGGAGAAACCAAAAAGAGAATTGAGCTAATTTTCATGAACATGATTATAAAAGCATTATATGCATTTCATTAGTTATTCTTACAGAAGATGAAACAAATTGGATTAAAACAAGGAGAAGAGAAAGCATGGAATAATTCTAGAAAACAATAGCATGACAATTAGAGCAACATAGCATACATTTAAAGAATAAAAGGTACTGGAAGATGAAGTCATTGAACTAAAACAAGTACAAGAGAAAGAAATAACAAATTCTAATTTAGTAAAGAAAGATATAAAAGAATGATGGACAGGATTACCTCCATTGAGCCACAAAAGAAGAGGTTTTTCCTCAACGTTGTGAGTGGCTTCAAAGAACCAGTAGAAGAGAGCTCTGCCATGGCTTTCGTTGACAGTAATATACCCGGCGTATTGCCGGAAGTTCACAAGAGGTTGCCCTGGAAGGCGGTCAACAAGGTCGGCTTTTTGTTGAGCCAATACATCATCTGGAAGCACTATGGATTCCACTGAAAGCCAAGAAAAAAGAAGAAGGAATAGAATAGAAGAAAAAGAAGAGAAGATGGTATTCATCATTTCTAGGAGGAATAGAATGCTAGTACAAAGAACTTTGGTATCATAAATATTTATGTTGGTAGAAGTATATATAGATATGGGGAGACGGAAAAACAAGATCTTGGACAGTTGGGGAAAAAGGATTTGCTTGTTAATTGGCCAAGAGAATTACATACAGCCAAGATCCGGCACACATGTAGATATGTTTGTTTACATTGATCTTTTTTTTTAAATTATTTTTATCATTAACTACATTTTGAATTCAATTGTAGGTTATTAGTTTAGGATGGCAATATTGAAGATTTCAAATTTACTAATTATCTTCCATTTTACCATTTTTTTCATTTTTTTTCCATATTGTTTGGACGTGTTGGGATAAACTTTTAAAAATTTTCTTTTATGTAAGAAAACATGTATTAAGAGTAACTTGAATTATTTTATATTTGGATGACCTTATGATAGCATTTCAAACTTTTTTCTTATTATGTTGTAGATGACAATAATAAAAAGTGATTTTGGATAATAAATTTATAATAATATCTAAGTAATATAAAGAAAATACTATATTTTATATCAGAAATATATATACGAAATCTAAATATGTAATATCTAATAAAGAAAATACTATATTTAACGTTATAAGGATACTTTTCTAAATATATAATTTTAAAATCTCCATACATTATAAATATGTTGATTTGGGTTGGTGTTTGCATTTTCGTGAGCTGAGTTTGGCATTATTTTCCCACATTACTTTGCTGAGCTGTCACTAACGTGGCAAATGATGAGGTGGTAGGTTGATTTAGATACCAAGGAGAATTTGAATTAGAGCTTTGATGGGAGAAAACCTAATTTGGAAGCTTAATTAATTGGAGACTAAATTTGATTACAAGAAAATTAAGTTAAAGGATACCTTTTAGCTAGATTGTGTGAGCTGATTGGTTGAAGAGACTTTTTGGAGATGCTATGGCTGGCATGCTATGGAGATTCCAGCATATTGTAGAATTGATTGAAGACTTTTTAGAGTCATTTTTGGCAGAGATATATTTTGTGACTACTCAAATTTAAAATCAAAATTAGCTAAAGATTGTTGAAAATTATTTTTTGTTTTGAAGAAAAGAACCCGGAGGCTGAATTTTATTCAAAGAAAGAAAAAAAGCTAGAACTAAACAATAACTAAAAAACAGCAACTTTAAAATAAAGAACCAAAAATTATAAGAAATAAAGGCCAGAGTGGTTAAATGTCTTCATAACCCAATGGGGAAGATCCTTGCCTGTGTGAAAAAGGCTAATGCTATGTAGATTTGAACCAAGATCAGCTAAACTAGAAGCTGCTTGTTCCACAACTTAGGAATTAGTCTAACAGTAGGATTAACAAGCTCCTTCAACAAATTCGTGATGCTCCGAATCCAAGGATTAATTCTCCAATTCCACGTGTGATGAACATAAGTGATGACACTGTGAAGATCAGCATTATCTATCAATAGATATTGAATTTGTGTTTTATTGTTGAGGACAATTTGTAGAGCAAAATGGACTGCCATGGCTTCAACGACCAGCTTATTGTCTGCCTGAATGGTGGAGCAACCTGCAAAGCAAACTTTATAGTTAGAATTTGAAATATAAAAGCCAATTCCACTTACCTCATCATTGTGGCAGCCATTTCTGGTAATAAACAGAAGATTTGAGCCTGACTAAAAATTGTTTAAGAGCAATCTTTTTGTGTGCTTAACACTTCGAGCTTGAGTATACTCTTCAACATGCGCAAGAGCTTTAATAGCAATTAGGTGTCAGTTTGGAGAAACCTGCCTGAAGATTGCATCACATCTAGCTTTCCAAATATACCAAATTGCGGCAGCAATAACAGCTTTCTCAAAAGAACTATAGCCATTATTCACAATCCAATCACCAGTAGATATATTAGTATTGAAGTGAATAACCTTATTCAACTTATCCCTAAGATTAAGCCAAACCTGACTGGCTTTGAAACAAGCACAGAAGAGATGATTTGTAGTTTCCACTTCAAGGTTACAAAAAATGCAATTGTTTCTAGCACCTAAATTTATATGATATAAATAATCACTTGTGAGGACACAACCATGAAGTAAGATCCAGATAAAATTCTTAGCACCAGGGGCAATGTTTAGACACCATAATTTCTGCCATCCAACCCAATTGTCATTACTGAAGCCGTTTTTATTGAGCATCACATAAGCAGCATGAGTAAGTCTCTTAGTAGAAGCTTTAGGATACCAAATCTAGTAATTGGGGGAATTGTTATCTATGCTACTTAAATTGGCAGCAAAAGTATCAATATTACTCCCAAAAAGATTATGAAGATTTTGGATATTCCAATTACCATCACGACAGACATCTATAAGATTAATATTATCCAAATCCATCATAATGTTCACATAAGTGGGCCAAAACACTAGCGGGATTTCAGAACACCAGGCATCATAAAGGAAAGAAGAAGTGTGAGCATTCATGGATTGAATTCTAAAAAAATGTTTGAGTTTCAAAGCTGACGTACAAAGACCTTTAAAAAACATAGAAGCATTAGCAAGAATCTTATCACGCCAAAAATTGAGGTTGCCATATTTTAAATGTAAAATATTAACCCAGACAACAACATTAGAATTTATATACTTCAAAATGTTTTTAGCCATCAAAGAGTGTTTAGCAGCAATCAAATTTTTAATATTTAGACCCCCTCAGATTTCGAGATAACAATGTTATCCCAAGCAACATTTTGGATGCCCTTTCAATTGCCACCCATATGCCAAAAGAATTCCCTAACTGCCTTAGTAATCTCTAACAGGACCGAGTCAAGGATAGGGCACACAGACAGGTAGTAGATAGGTTGTGAAAGAATGGTAGAATTAATAAGGAGGGTTTTGGCTGCCAGAGAAAGCTTAGACTTTTTCCAAGTCACACACATACTTTGAATTTTATCAATCATGAAATTAAAAGTACAACTAGCAAGTTTCTTGGGGGAGATCAAAACACTAAGATAAGTAAAAGGAAAAGAGGCAATCTTAAAGTTTAGAATAGATGAAATACTACCAGTTACATGCTTATTAAACTAGGAAGGGAAAAAAACAGCAGACTTAGAACTGTTAGGCTTTTGGCCTGTTAAATTATTATAGATACTAAGACAGAGATTGACATTTCGAGCTATTCGGAGACTGGCATGAGTAATCAAAATGAGATCATCAGCATACATCAGATGATTGAAATTTTTATGCAACCGATTATCAAATCTTGGGATCATATCATGTCTGAGGCCGAAATTCAGAAAGGAAGTGAGAATTTGAGCAACTAAAATAAACAGATACGAGGAAATTGGGTCTCCTTACCTCACACCCCTAGAGGAAGTAAACCATTAGGAAGGAGCTCCATTAATCAAAACAGAGAAAGAACTAGCAGCAAGACAAGACCTAACCCAGGAGATCCAAGTAGTAGGAAAGTTCATTTTAACTAGGGTGGCAAGAATTACACTCCAATTTAAAGAGTCGTAAGCTTTCTCGATGTCAATTTTAATGATCATCCTAGGTGTGTCATATCTATTATTCTCAAGAGTATGGACAACCTCCTGAACAACGATAATATTATCAAAAAAAACTATGACCAGCCACAAAACCGACCTATTCAGGACCAATGAGGTGGGGAAAAACCAGCTTAAGCCGATTAGCCATAATCTTAGAAATGATTTTAAAGCAAACGTTACAAAGCGAAATAGGACGAAAATCAGAGACAAATTTGGGATTTTTAATTTTAGGATAAGAGCAATAAAAGTTTTACCCTAGTCTTTTGGAAGAATAGAGTTTTGGAAGAAAAACTGGATTGCAGAAAAAATACGATTACAATTACAGGCAAGAAAAAACGAAAAAATTCAGCATTAAATCCATCTGGTCCTAGACTTTTGCCGGAGGAAGATCTAAAATAGTAAGATACACTTCATCTCTAGTGACCTCCCTACCCAACATGCGTCCGTCCTCATCATTTAACTAAGGAAGGTCACTCGGAAGAGCTTGCAAAATATAATTAAAATCCCGATCAATACGATTGGACCAAAGATTTGAAAAATGGTTAACAAATTCTTGCTGGATCTTAATAGGATCAGTGAATACATTCCCACTTAGATAAAAAATTTCCGTTATCAAATTAGCATGATTCCTGAGACGGGTGTGATTATAAAAAAAACCGGTATTCTGATCTCCATAAGAAATCCATTGAAGATGGGCACGCTGAACCCACCTAATGGAATTCTGACGTTGGAGGGCAGAGAATTTAGTAGAAAGATCAGTGGAATAAAGCTGGGAATTAATGGAGGAACAGTCCGAAAGCTCCATAGTAGCAATCTCATTTTCAGTAGAATTGATACTACTATCGAGAGAATTCAGGCCTGAAGATCTCCACTGCTTGAGACCAAAATGCGTACGAGAAAACAGATGAGAAACTATATTCATGGGATTACCATGAGGGTTGAAATCCCAAGCTTTACGAACAACAGTATGATAATCTAAATAATCTAACCAAAAATTTTCAAAACGAAAAACACCATGGCGAGAAATAGAGTGAGAACGAACATTAAGAAACAGGGGGGGTATGATTGGAGAAAATACGGGGGAGATGATTAAGAGAGTAATACTTAAAGAACCTATTCCAATTAAGATTAACAAGCCAACGATCTAAGCGAGCCCACCGTCTGGCATTACCAGCTTGATTATTACACCAAGTAAAATGAGGTCCCGAGAAATGCAAATCAAGAAGATTGTTTTAGTCAATGAATTTATTAAAAAATAGAGCTTTGCGAGAGTAATAACGATAAAACCCTCCTCTAAACTCATCTCTAGTGACTATGGCATTGAAGTCACCAGCGATGAGCCACGGGAAATTCAAATCAGAAATTTTCGAGAGCTCAACCCATAATGCACGCTAAGAGGAAAGCCGAGAAGAATTGTAAACAATCGAAATCAAAACATTATTCAAATAGGCAGGCGTAATAATAATATGCAAAAATATACGAGAAGCAGCGCTAGGAGTAACCTGACCAATGTGAATGTGCCAAAGGACGATAATTCCTCTAGAGAATCCCTCAGCTAATATCGCAGCCCACCTCTATTGTCGAGGAATCTTAGCTTCAAAATGATTTATGCGATCACTATTAGCTCTCATTTCCACCAAACAAACCATAACAGGGTTACGAGTTTTAACCAGCCGTAAAACACGAGTGAGGGTATCCCGCGACGAGATGCCCCTGTAGTTCCAACAAACAATGTTAGCTTCGATCATAAAGAAACACTAGTAAAAATAAAAGAAACAAAATTTCCAAAGAAGATGAAACTGAGGATCCCAATGAGAACTGAGAAAAACGGTTATTCGGAGGACACAGTCTCCGTTCTCCCCATCTTGTGTTAAACAGCCGTGTGCTGGACTACAGAGTTCTTCCTGATCAGAGCCTCCCTCCTAGTCTCTTCTTGGAACTGGTCTAATGTCATGAGGTCGTCAATGTCATCTTCCTGAGATAGGTCATCCTCACTATCTCCTGAAGATTCTACGTCAGAGATTTATGCATCAACCATTGAAGAACCAGGAAGTAAAGCCGCGGAAATTTTGTCGTCTGCCATTTTGTGTGAGCTGGGTAACTCATCATCGTTAGGGTTAGGGTTTGCTGTGTGCGATGTTCGAAGGATCGGAGGAGGAGACTCCGAACGAAGATGACAGTAGACTTCCCTTTTCCTGTGTCGTTGAGGCGGCGAGCAGACTCTCGAGACGCAGCGAGAGTACTTTGCATGTGTGAATCATGATTATTCTGACCGTTAGATGCTTCTGAACGTGATGGAGAATCCGCAGTGGGAGTTTCAACGAGTGGATTAGAAGGGGCACAGAGAGGAGTCACATTTGAGTTAATTTTTTCGGCCCGAGAATCTCAAGGAGCGTGAGTTCCACCACGACCCCGATTTCCCATGCCACTGCATATGCTGACGTTCACATTAGCACGACCGTTGGTTTCCGTGGCTGCCACAGCAGCAGACACGTGACTGGCACGAGGGCCAGCTCCGCGTCCGCCACCGCCCTCGCCGGCGGGTGACCAACATGAAGGAGCCGAAGTCAGTGTCAAGAGTATCGAGCAATTCTTTTTCAGCGGCTGGATCACAGGAACACAAGACATTATCCTCTATAACTGCTTCCGTCGCTTCCACGTGCTGATCACAGCCGACCGCCGACCCCCGGATTTCACGAGAGGGTTGAAGAGCTTGCTCAGCCCTGGTTGCTATGGGACGGGTACAGGAGTTGGTGCCGTGTCCAATGATGCCACAGGAATAACAAAACGTGGGAAGCTTCTCGTATAACATGACAACAAACAGAAGGTGTTGGTCATCTCCAATCCAAAAACATTTGTTAAGAGGTTTAGACAAATCTAACTCAATACAAACTCTGGTGAACTTTGTTTGTGTTAGATTTTCAGTGAAAGGGTCCACCTTAAGGAGACGTCCGATATGAGCAACCGCCATTTCTAGTGAGCCACCGTCCCACAGTTCCACCGGTAAGTTATGGAGTTGCACCCAGACCGCGGCGTTGCTGAGCTTCGCAAATGCAGGTTTGAAAAAGGGACGCCAGGGGGATAGTTTCAATATCAGACCGTTAATAGACCATGGGCCATCCATCAGGAGGGTGTCCATCACTGATTTTGAAGGGCACCGGATCAAGAGAAATCCGTTAGGGAGGTCCGATATAGCGACTTCTCCAATTCCAGACCACTTGTTCAACAGAGACATCTTCACTTGCTCAAACGGTGGTGGCTTGCCGAAAAACTTGCCGTAAAGTGAATGTTGGAACAGCATGCAGGCTAGGAAGAGAGTTTCATTATCCAGCTTAATAAACTGCGAGGTGGATTGTTTGATTTTTGAGAGCAACTGTGGGTTTTGGAGTGGGGAATTTTCAGTGGTTCTAGCTAAGTTCGAGGCTATTTGAGCCCATAAATGGGTTGGCGGAGGATGAGTGGAGGAGGAGGGTTGCCCCCCACTTGCCATGGCAAAGGGAGGAAGAAAAGAGTGGTCAGGTTGTCAAGGATTGTGAGGAAGAGAGTAGCGAGAGAGTGTGTAGTGAGCTACCGCTTTCTTACTCTGTTGGGAAAGCACTTCGTTGAAAATTATATTTGGTGTACTTATTGTCTATTATGATCTTCAATTTGGAGAAGTGTATCCTTGTGTCTTGTAGGTCTGGTTGTATGTTGTATTTTTCACATCTAGTGGATAGTTTTTCTTAATGTAACCCATACATAGAAACATCATGGTAAACTATGTTATCAAAGATTTGCCCTTTTTCTCTATTCTTTCTGGTGTGGTGTGCGCTTGATTATAAAAAATCTAATAATTTGAAATAAAACATTATAGTGACTAAATAAACATATTACAAATAAATATAGAATAACATTCTACTTATGAAAAAATTATCTAAAGCCACAAGTAAAAAATAACAAATAATGGACAATGGAAAAAAAGGTAAACTACCTCATTAGTCAATAAATTATTGGTGAATTCATATTTTAGTTAGTCAATTATAAAAAATTTTGAATTGCCTTCTTCATGTTTTTCTTTCTTTCCAATTGGGTGACCGGAACAGATGGTGTTAGCATGGTTGACGCCGACTTATCACATTACCTCTCATACAACAGTTTTTGATAATTTGATAAACCATGTAATCTATTTTTTTACACATGGCATCTCATGTCATCAATATCTTGCTATGTTTGTCCATGTGGCATTCACTTCTTGCATATGGCATACCACATCATCAATAGTTTACAGGGAGAAGAGGAAAGAAAGAAGAGTGAAGGCCATGATATGATAAGTTATTGATGATGTTACAATCCATATTAGTTATAAGATAATGTTGTCTATCCTAATGACCTAATTAGAAGAAAATAAAAATGTGAGGGAGTCAATTAAAATTTTTTATACTTTAATGACCAAAACAAAAATTGATTAGTGATTAATGAGGTAATTTGCCCTGGTATTTTTTTAATTATTTTTTGTTAACAATTTGAGTAATTGCGGGTGTACTATGTACTAAAGCAAATTATCAATGTGGAGGCTTTAAAATTATCCCTTTTTTTTCAGATATAACGCTCTGCCCTACATATCTTATACCCAAATATATTACAAGTTATATATATATATTAATTTTTATAATAATAAAGATATAATTTTATTTAAATACTAAACTACGTTTCCCAGTGCTAATTATTTTTATGTAGGCATATATACACACACACAGTTATTAGCTTTATAGCCTAGAAAATGTTTTTTGATTTAAAAGTAATAAATAAAATGAGCTTAAACTTTGTTAGATTATACAGTATATGTGAAAACATTAAATTAATGACCATTAGAAATTTTTAACCCTTTTCTTTCGGTAATATAACTTTTAATAATCATTTTAAAATGGTCTGCATGGGATCAAAGCAATATTTGAAAAAAAAAAAATCAAACCTTAAAGATTATACGTTATATTTATTAGGGAAAAATATAATCATGGTCTATATTGACAACTACACACACCATCAGTTAAATTTTTAGGGGCAAATGAGTAAAATGAGAACCCAAAATTTCAATATTTAGGGTGTGTTTGTTTCACTGAAGTCAGGGCTGAAGTGGCTGAGGTGGGGAGTTCAGCCCTATTTTCGGTTGTTTGGTTGGCGGAAGTCAGCACTTCTCCCCCACCTCACTTCCACACTTGACTTCCCTTTCAAAAGTCCTGAAGCCATTTTTTCATCCCCTGACTTCGGTGCACGCGCTCTTCACGTGCGGTGATATGCTAACCATCCGGAAGTCCAGAGTTCACATCTCGACTCTTCTTGTTCTAGGGTTCCTTCGCCTCCACCTCCCCCGCGTCTTCATCGGTGATCCTCCACGCTGAAAGAACCCCATCTCGTCTCGGAACCTGCCATTCCACTCCTCCGCAGGTGTTTCCCGTCGCGAAGTCCACCATCAACCTCTACTCGATTTCGTTGGGTTTTCCGTTCTCGAACCCATGGTTTTCGGGCGATCTGCTTCTCCCCCCCGGCCGGTGGTACGTGCGTTTTATCTTTCCATTTTTCCGTAAGATCTAATGCTTTGTTGAACTAATTTCTTGATTTTTTTTTCTTTAAACCACCAACCAGGTACAGTCGTGGGTGTAGATCTCGTTACCCTTGTTCTTGGACGATCTGCTTCCCTTCTCACTCGGATCTAGTGGGTTTGTGTTCTCTCGTTCCCATTTCGTACTAACATCTCATGATTTTTCAACCGATTTGTTTAATTTTTCCTCCATAACCCTGCACAGGAACACTCTCGGTGGTAGATCTCGTTGCCCTTGTCTTTGTTGGGTTTCCTGATTCCGGTGAGTGAAAAACCTCGATCTCCATTCTCTCGTTCCCATTTCATTTCTTTATCCTCCATACCTTAATATCATACAAGTTGATGCAATTGTTTTCCAGATTACTTCCTTAATATGTGTTCTTGATATTTGTTACCAATCCTTGATCAACAGGGCTTTCACTGTCTTGATTTTTTGAATCTTTCTCCGCAATTAAAGATCTCAATTTTCACACAAACATGCCCTGGTTTTTGATGAGGCTGTGATTTTGCACAAACTTGCTTTATTTTTTTTGATTTGATTGATTCACTATTTAATTTAGATATGAACTCATGCTATCCAAGTGATGGTTTATTTGTTGGAGTGGTTGATTACATGCTATTTTTTTTTGTGGAGTTCATTGTTAATGGCCATGCACTTTGATTAACCTTATTTGATGGGTTTTCATTTACTTTAGATATGAAAACCATACTATACAAGTATTGTTTTATTTGTTGGAGTTCTTGGTGCAATTTTTTTTTTTGATTTGTTTTCATGTGGGTGTCTATTTCCCTAATTTGTAGTCCTGCTATTTGTTACTAATCCTTGATCAACAGGGCCTCCACTGTCTTGATTTTTTGAATCTTTCTCCGCAATTAAGGTTCCCAGATTATTACAGAAACATGCCTTGGTTTTTGATGAGACTGTGATTTTAATTTCATGGAAGTTGCTGCAATTGTTTTCATGTGGGTGTTTATTTCCTTAATCTGTATTCTTGCTAATTGTCACCAATCATTCATCACATTACTTTCGTTGTCCCCACTTTGTGAATCTTTCTCCGCAATTAAAGTTCCCAGATTTTACACACGCATGCCCTGGTTTTTGATGAGAATGTGATTTCCTAAGGTTGTCAATTCTAAAAGTTAGTCATGAGATTGTGATTTCCTGCGGCTGTGATCTGAAATCATACAATACAATAAATGATTTACTTGTTGGAGTACTTGCTTGCATGCTATTTCTTTTGTGGATTTCATTGTTAATCGGCATGCACTTTGATTAACCTTAGTTGAATGGTTTTCATTTAATTGTGGTATGAAATCATACTATACAAGCAATGGTTCATTTGTTCGAGTACCTGATTTATTTTTTTTGATTTGATTGATTCACTATTTAATTTAGATATTAACTCATGCTATCCAAGTGATGGTTTATTTGTTTGAGTAGTTGATTACATGCTAATTTTTTTTTTTTGTGGAGTTCATTGTTAATGGCCATTCACTTAGATTACTCTTATTTGATTGCTTTTATTTACTTTAGATATGAAAACCATACTATGCATGCAATGGTTTATTTGTTGGAGTACTTGGTATATATATTTTTTTTTGATGCAATTGTTTTCATGTGGGTCGTTTATTTCTTTAAGCATAGTATTCTTGTCATTTGTTACCAATCCTTGATCACATTACTTTCGATTACCCTTCGTTGATTGGTTTGTCACTTATTTTAGATCTGAAATCATACTACACAACTAATGGTTTCTTTGTTGGAGTACTTGGTTACATGCCATTTATTTTGGTGGAGTTCATTTTTACTGTGGATGCACTTCGAGTAACTATTTCCGCTATGTTTGACTTAAATTTTTTTTTAGGGAAAGGAATGACAAGCCACATATGATCTAATTTAATGATAAGTTGAATTAATCTGCGCAGGATTTCCCTTCAGTACATTACTTCTTTTCCTTATAAGTTGTCCCATATTATTGGTGTCTGATTTACTTAAGGCATATTACTAACTGACTCGATTTCACCTCGGGTCAGAATAAAGCAGTATAGATGGACAACTGGGCAATGGAAGAGCGTGCGCGACCATTGGTCGCAGCGTTCACGACCGTTGTCATCATTGTCGCTTTCGTGATCACGGAAATCCTTGTAGATAGGCCTTCTAGGTATAGGGAACCGTCAATTTTCCGCGACCTGACCAGGAAAAAACATATGGAACGCATTCTTCGAAGTGGCCGAGATTACTGTGTCAGCTACCTTAGGATGGATGTCGGTCCATTTATGCGTTTAGCGTCTATTATGCGTGACAAGCACTTACTAGTTGATACCAGACATATCGCTGTCAAAGAACAGCTTGCAATTTTCCTGCACATCGTGGGACATAACACGAAGAATAGGACAATGCGGGTTGAATTCCTCCATTCTGGTGAGACCATCAGTCTTTGTTTCAATATGGTCGTATGAGCGATGTGTGCCATTCGAGAGGAATTTGTTCATCCCCCAAGCAGCACATGCCACCCGGATATTGAGAACAGCACAGCCTGGTATCCCTTCTTCAAAGTATGGACTCAAACTTACACATAAACTGTTGAACATAAATATCAAATGATAACATGTAGAATGACATGTAACAAACAACTTTATTATGTAGGACTGCATAGGGTTGCTTGATGGGACGCATATTGATATGTACTTTACAGGAATTGATAAAATAGAGGACTGGGAAGAAGCACGGTCATGAGCACGCCCGTGCTCCCCAGAATATGCCCGTGCTTTTCTTTTCTCATTCATTGTTGATTTCTTGTAGGTGGCATGGGTTAGAGCACGGGACAAAGCACGCCCGTGCTCCCTTCCCTTTAAAACCCACCATTTTATTTTTAGGAACGGTCTCTGTGCTGCTGATCCGGAGTCAGTAGAGTGTGATGCCTCTGACTTACAAGATGAAGACCATTCAGAAACGAGAGAAGCTTGTAGAGCGGTACTGATGCCGCCGGTTTTGATGACCCTGATGCTACTGAATCCGAGTTCGATTGAGCGCCTCTGTCAACGTGTTCTTTGTGTACAACTAGCAAGGGGGATTCCCTTACGAAACTGTTATACTTTCCTTGTTTGCCATTATTTTCTTGAGCTTCACTTGTGTACCCTTCTTACTTTACAGGATGTATGCTGAATGGAGAATGAGTGAACTATTCACATTGAGAATGGCATCGTCACTCTCCGTGTCCAGGAAAGTCCCTATTAACCCTCCTTGATTTTATTCAAATTATCCTCTTTGGCATTTATTTTTGCATGCATTGATTACATTGAGGACAATGTAATGTTTAAGTGTGGGGTAGGGTTATTTTCGTGCTTATTGTGATGATGCATGACTTAGGACGATATGTGAATTTTTGGATAGGAATTCCTAAGCTAGGGAGACAATGAGTATGTTAGTGTGCATTCTTTGAACTTAAGGATAAACTCACTCTTACTTTGGAAACCTAAGACTTTATCACTTCACCTAATTTTGTGCAGGCACTATATTTAGAAAAGGGTCTAGTTTCAAGGCTTGTAAAAAATGTTTGACTCCAAACTCAAAAATAAAAGCAAAAAGTGAAAAAAAAAAATCGAAAGTCGGATCCCTTTTTGGGATGCCCTATCTAATTTTAGATAATAACATGCAAGATGGTGGAAAAAGCTATCACCTTAAATGATGTGAAAGCCGCATCTGAGTAGTAGGATCTTAGGCACCACAAATGTCATTTTCGATGACCTACCGGGTGAAATGGCTACCTTTAGGGTGCACGAAGCTGCTACCCAATTTAAGAGTCAGTTGCTGAAAATTAAGGGTCTTCCTAGCTAGACCTCTTCAAAAACACATGGGGTGCACTCTTTTAGGTCACACACACACACACACACGGGAAGTATAGAGTAAGAGTGAAACTTTACATAAGCCTTCAATTGATAAATACACTTGCTACTTGGAATCTCCCTTAATCTTAGAAACTCCTTATCTTGCTGAGATCATAGGTCATGCACTCATCTGTTTATAGTGAGATAAGTTGTGCTTGAGGACAAGCAATGATTCAAGTGTGGGGGCATTTGATCAGTGCATTATATGTATATATTTTTCCCGTTTTATACCCACTATTTCCTTGTTCTCAAGTTACTATTTTTCTAGTTCAGTGCTATTTGAGATATTTTTGGTTCATTGTGTAATTATTTAGGTCCTTGAGCGATAACAAGTGTTTTCGAAGAAGATTTATAGTAAAAGGACCTAAAAAAAAGTTCATCACGGCAAGCACGGCTAGAGCATGGCCGTGCTTCCCAGCAGTGTAAATTACAGAAGATCCAAGAAATCAGAAGCACGGTTTGAGCTCTCAGAGCATAGTCATGTCAATAGAAGCACGATCTAAGGCCTAAGCGAGTTTTCGAGAAAGTACTGTTGCAAAACAATGTAGCAAAAGTATTGTAGCAACCGAAAACTCAAAAACCCGAAATCTGCACGGGCTGAAGCACGGGCTAGAGCACGGAGTTATAGAATTAAGCACGGCCTGCTTGCATCGGGAAGTGACTTTTTAAGTCCAAAAGTTAGTGTTTCAGGGGGACTTCCTCTTCATCTTTTTTCCGCTTTGGGGGAGGCGATGGAGGTGGGAACGACGTACCTTCAGGGACCACATTCGGACCGAGAGATTGTCGTGGGAGTGGAGGAACGTCGGCAAGATCATCATCGGACGCTCTCCGACGAAGATTGTGAAGCAAGAAGGGAGTTTATGAATTTTATCTTATTCTCTTGTTGTTTACCTTGTGTTTCTTGTAGAACCATGAGGGGCTAATCGTTCTTCGGTGCCCCTGATTCAAGAACTTGGTAGATTTTGTACTTGAATACATTTACTACAATGTTTATGGAGTATTTATTTCTTTACTTAACCCTTGTTCTGCATGCTTAATGGTTGCTTGTTTGGCATAGTTGAGTGTATCTTGGCGTGTGTTGATTCCTTAGCGATCACTTCAGTGGTTGCCTTCTCAAGGATTAGAACCTGCATAGTGCCCTCAACTCCTTTTTGCCTTCAGTCACCATAGTTGCAGCAGGGCTTTTAGAACACTTAGAATCCGGAGACATACCTGATAGATTTTGTAAGAATTTGAGTACAATTGTCATCAAGGGATTGATCTAGAGCACTACTCCCTATCACTGATCTCTCGTAACCTGAACCCTGTCTCTCTCCCGTTATTCTCACTTTCTTTACTTTTATTTGTAATTAGTTTTTAAACCAAATTATTGAGCCGGCTAGATATTAGAAATCGAACGAGTATCAAAAGCTATACCACTCCCTATGGATTCGACCACCCGACCCTTTCGGGTACATTATACTACTTGTACGACCTGTGCACTTGCGGATATGCAAGGGTTATATAAAAAAAAGTAAAATTAAAGAAACAATTGAGAGAAAAAATGAGAGAAGTAGAAGAGTTAAAAGAATTCATCCAAAAGTAGAAAAAGAGAACAACAAAATATTTACGTTGTTCCCTTATCAAAATTAATGACATAAAAGAAAGAATTTTCAAGGAAGTCATGACAGAGAAATATGAATAACAACTAGCAGAGCAAAATATTTTGAGAGACTTATTAAAAGCAGGAATGGCCCCTACAGGCCATTGGTTGGAATCACATTCGGTGAACAAAAATGCTAGATGTCTTTGTAAAAAAGGTTTTGTTATTCTTCAAGGATCACTTAATTTAGTCAAATGGGAAGCAAGTCATCCAAGGCGTCGAGCTTGATTTATTAGAATTATTAGAAAATGTCCATATAGTAAGAATCAATATGTGCTTCACATTCCTCAACATCATTATCTGAAGACAACGTCTATAGTACCAACATCTCCACCAACATATTATTGCCATTCTCAAAAAACCAAAATCACTCGCCTTGTATGAATTAAATAATTCCAAATTAACTTGGTGAAGTAGAGGATGAAGCACTGATATTAATCACTAAATCCAAGTCTTGACCTCAAGAAGATATAAAGCAAGCTTCATCATAAGCTTTAGTGTCCTTGTCCTTATTGTTTTCATTTCTTTCTTCTCCTTTAGAAAGTAATAATTTTTTCTGCATATTGATAAATGTGACATTAAAGTTATACTCCAAGTGAGATTAAATGCTATTCTAATAAGAAGTTATACTCCAAGCGGTATTCTATGACTATGATAATGATAATCTAATCAAATTCAGTTGTAGTAAAAACCTAGAAAGTGAGATTCTATCCTAAATAAAAAACTAGGTTCCTATAGATCTATTGATTAAAACCAGCTTCTTTGAACATAGAGCGTAGAGCAAAGAGTTAGAGACACACAAAGAGTGTGTGTGACGTGTGACTTAATGTGAAGCTATTTTTTGTGAGGAATAATAAAGAGCTAATCGTGGTGGTTGGAATAAGAAAAATTAAGGAGCCATCTAATTCTTCCATGTTTGTGATATGACACCGATTCTGTCACACCCCGTCCAGCAGGACTAGCACACGACAACAGCCGCAATAACCAGAGAAGGGACACCACGCCACTCAGCCCTCGGGTCCCCGCAAGGTTTACTACAACTTGAAAACAACAGATTCGAACATGATTCGCAAATTCAAAACATACTAAAATAAAAACAGGAGAACATAGAGGAAACAACTTAACCAAAGCCTGATTATAGGTTTGTCATAAATACAATGAAGATTTCAAACAGACAGATAGGCAAACAAACATGCATAGGAGTGTCAATTACATAGTGGATCCATGTCCTTATATAATGCTGTATGATCAAGAAGAAATATACATTAAACAAGGAGAGATAGAAAGTTGGGGAATGCTCAGCACTTCGGTTCGTCGCACCATTACTACGAGCTAGAGCCTGGAGAGGACGGAGAGGGTAAGTAACTAAAGTCACTCAGTGAATGAGTTAGTACAGTTCTATGGAATTCAATATATTTTATAAAATGACGATACAAGCTTTGCAGTAATATATATTCGGGATACATATATACACATATAGCAACATATACACAAGTATAAGGGAGCACATGTACCATAGAAAAACCACTTACTCAAATAACGTTTAATAGACATAACTCATGAATAATAAAATACAATTTTCAAAATCATAACACCGGATGTACGCCATCAAATATTTTTTTTTGTTAAGCATAAAAATATTTATTTTCCAAAATATGATATTTCAACTCGAGCAATCGATAAGTAGTCTAAAAATCCTTCTAAACTCTAGTTATGGCCGCGGCCAAGTTCAGAGCCGCCAAGGCACTCATATCCTTGACATTGACCCACCGGGGCCATGTGGTGACTTCGGACTCCCGACATTCATCCAGTTAGGGCTCTCCAAGTCACTTGATATGGACAGATCAGACGGGTCCACCATGTCACCTCTAAAGCTGGACCATGGGGACCCTCCCACTGCAGTAGGCGGGTTCCAACCCCATCACCGAGAAGAAATTATGAAATGTTTCAACAATAGCATGTAAATCATTTCATAATGTCCTTGTCTAGGACAAATGTTCATATCTCGATGATAAACATCATATTTGTATAAGACAAATCAAAGAGTGTAACATATGCAGGAAATTCCACAATTCAAATTAATCCGATATAGCAACATGGCATTGATCATTTCATCTAATAATAGGAGTTTTGATTTCATAATACAAAACATAGATATCCTTTTGAAGTGATTAAATCATTAATTCAACATGATAATTCACAAGGTTTCACCAAAAGAAGTCATACATATATTTAGAAAGCAATGGCTAGAATTGTGCAATCATAACCCACTTACAAACTTAGGAGAACGATTCCTCAACGGCGCTACTCCTCCGTCGGCACTTTGCCTCGGATTGAGCTCTCATCACCTACACCAACATGACCCACAAGGGCTCAAAACCAAAAGAAACACCAAAGAAAAGCAAGCATGAACTTCTTCATGCTACAAACCAAGAAACCTTAACAACGCTGGATATGGCCTGAACTTACCCCTAAGGATTCCAAAGAACCTCCAAGAAGATTAACTCTATAATTAATTAAGAATGTAAGGGTTTAGTAATGAATCCCTTGGTGCTACAGTAGTTCTGATTTCAAGAACTAGGGAAAGGGGGTAGCAAGCATGGATCTCTACGCCCATCTCAAGATACAAAGAATAATAAAGGAAAACAACCCAAACCATTCAACAATTTCATCAATAAAGGACCAAGATTCAAAATCTAAACGTAGGGCTAACATGCTTATCTAAACGACATGAAACAAGAGGAAAAGAGGAAGAAGAGAAGCTTACCTTCAAGGATCTTCGACCATAGAAAGAGGGAAAGGTCTAGGAATGGCTCATTCTTCTCAACCAAAGTAATGGGAACCAAGAAAAGAAGAGGAAGAAGAAGAAAAATCGAGGGAATTAGGGCTCAGAATTCAAGACATATATACTCTTAGGCAACCACGGGTAGAACACAAGCGTGCAGAGCCCTGTTTGACCATGCTTTACCCTGAAAAGAGACATCCGAACATAAACACGGGCAGAAGTACGGGCATGCTTTGCCCCGTGCACTTTATGGGACAACAGGGTGAGATTTCTCTGTCGAAGCACTGGCAAGATGCATGGGCATGCTTATACTTGTGCACTTTACAGGAAACTGCGGGCGAGAAAGCACGACTTCTCTGCCCCTAGCACGACGGTGCACACATAAGCATGGCCGGAAGCACGGGCGTGCTTCGCCCCATGCACTTTACAAGTTGCTGAAACAAAATTTAAAATATCCCGTGAAGTGCAAGATCAAGAACACGGTCACAAGCATGGGGATTGCATTCCCTGGGAAGTGCGTTTGAAATCCAAAACGACTAAATACGCATCGAGACTGAAGGCACAACTATTATCTAAACAATTTAGACAATGATACACACTTGGAAAAAACTAAAACACCACAGATACTGTACTTTTACCTGGAGAAATTGAGAAACAGCTGCAACTATGGAGAGCACACATGATGGCTACCGATTGGAAGATCACTTCAGTTATTAACTTCAGAAGCCCACTCATTATGGAAAACATGACCATGAGAGTAAATGTGGAGCAAGATGCCTTACTTCCTTTATATGCCTTTTTTCTAAATCTAACAACCAGTTTTACAACAAATCCAATCTTTTTTTAGAAAGATTAATTATATTAGAAATTTTATACTTAATTTAAGCCAACTAGCATACCATTATATAATAAAACAAACCAAACAAGAGAAAAACATTTTAATAAGGAAGATATAAAGTTATTTCACCAAATAAAAGACAAAGTAAGTGAGAAATTTAAAACCATTAGAATTGTAGCACCTACGTAGTTATTTAATTATAGAATAAGATGGACAACTACATGGATAGGGAGATGTATTAATATATAGACATAATATCTTCTCTAGTATAAAAGAAAAACAGATAAGTAAGTATGATATTGGTACCTATTAAACAAATGTAACAGCTGCAAATGCTGAAATTATAACAGCAATAAAAGCAATGGGAAAAATTGTAACTATTTTTTATCTCAGAGAAAAGCTTGACACAGAGTAGATTGTCAAGCAATAGTAGCATTATGTAATAAAAAATCAAAAAATAAATTATCAGAAAATAGATGCTTAAAATTTATGGATTACATAATAGAAAATAGATTTGAAATTACAATAGAACACATAAAAGGAAATAATAATTTCTTAGTAGATAAACTCTCAAGATTAATCAATGAAAGCCCTTGATTTGTCCATATGTGATAACAAAAACAAAATTACAAAGCCAGAAAATTCCTCCGAGTTTTCATTGTTGTGTGAATTAAGCTCCATTCCCTCTATAAAACCTTAAACTTGTGCCTTTGAATGTTTTAAACAGTGACGACAAGTCTTATATTTTCATTTACATTTCTAAGCATGGGATGAACTGAATTGATACTAATTACCTGTAGTACACTTTAAATAGTATTAGCTACATGTGGCATATTTCAACTTTTAAATAGTTACTCTTTCTTTTACAAATGGTGAAAAATACATTTTCAATAGAATCTATTCTTAAACTCTCAATCTTTCCAGTTGGATCCGGCCTTAGATTTAATACCTCCTTACCAATAACAACTCACCATCATATACTCTTACATTACCTCTGGGTATCAAGAAACATCACTAAAAATCTAGTATTTGTCCTCCAGACACTTAACATTTAGTTCTGCAATAAAAATGAGTCCACCAACCATATTAGCAATTCCCTTGTGCCCACATCGCAAACATTCAATCCTCACATGGTAGAATACTTCAATGAGCAAGACTGTCAAATCAAATTCTTAGAAGTAGAGGTAAAGCTCTTGAGAGAAAGAAAAAGCAAAATTAGAAAAAAAAATTGAGAGAAAAAAATTAGATAAGTAGAAGAGTTAAAAGAATTCATCCAAAAATAAGAAAAAGAGAAATGAAAAAATTCGAGTTGTTCCCTAATAAAATTAATAAGGTAAATGAGTTGACTTATGCGGTTAATAAGCGATGTGCACTTCTAGTTGGGAGCCATCATGTGTGTTGTTCACAGTTGTAGCTACTTCTGCATTATTTTTTCTATAATATATGTTTGTTTTTATTAATTGTCTTTAGTACAATTTCTTACATAATGTCCTATTTCTTCACAAATAAAGCATTTACATTGTATAGGTCGTCCGCTAATTTTAAACATTTTTTTCATGATTTTCTCTAGCTTTTTTTTGTTATAATATATACTGTATTTTAATCTTTTCTTGGTTTTGTTTCTCATGTACTACCGGTACATATAACTTATTACAATAGCATATCCAACTATGTTACATAAAGGAGAAGTTTGTAGTGTGAATAGGGATATGAAAAAAAAGCACATCACTTTTGAGTAATTTCTTCTGCTCTCCCAGCCTTTTCATTCCTCTTGAATTAATATTCCTCAACTCTTATGGTTTATGAAATTCATTTCTATTAAACATCTAGCTAATTTCTTTCCTAATGCTAGTTTAGGTATTTTCTGTGTGGGTGACGGAAATTTTTGTGATAAATAAGTAGATATGAAAAAAATACTAAAAAAATAACTGCTATATGTGGAGATGCTTCTATTATTGAGATACTCACGTTATTGTTGTTTTCTTGTACTCCATTTCTCCTATCATATGATAGTATCCCTTTGCCCAGTGGTTTCTTCTAATTTGGATTCTTCACATAAATCTTATTGTGACTGTAGTGATGGTTAAATGTACTCTTTCTTAGTTATTTGATTAGTTGTAATTACTCTTTCTTTATTGTACTTAAGATTCAAAAAAGTTGTATGAAGTGGCATTATATGCCTCTCCTTAACTATACTCCCCTGAAGGTGGCTACGCATTATGAAAAAGGTTTTCCACATCCCTTTTTTTAATTGTGTTAAAAATAAGGAATCAATGAATTGAAAATATTCATACTTCTATGTTATTTCAAGTCACCAAATATAGCAATTGCATGCAAATCAGGCAATGCCAATGAGCATCTTCCCCACAAGAGGTACAGACACAGAAGATGATGTAGTAGTTACGGTAACTTAGTAACCTTATAAGAATTTATCATATGAAGTAGATTAACACACAAGGTAATAATAGATTGCCACATGTGCTCAAGATGATATACAGAGACCATAACCCCACAATGGTAAATCCCTTTTACCTTACAACCATAAATTGATGAAAATACAACTCCTCCTATAGTGAAACAGTGAACAGTGAGTGAACAATAATACTATAGTATTTTTATAGTATTTCTTTAGTAATTACATAATACTACATAATACCATGGACAGGGGATTCAATTCAGCACCACTCACTCATCATTCGAATGATTTACCACTAAGTCATCTGGTGATTGTTATTGCTATTTTGATCTCAGGGAAAAATATTTGATATGCTTATTAAACCAATAAAACTATAGTTTTCCCTGGCCATGGAGAGATATCCTAAAAATCAAGAATCCAAGTGGCTATGTTCAGCTTTTAATACATCTGTGTGCAACATGAAATGTGCTGCCAAGCTTGACCCATTTAATCATTCCTTACCCAACAGTTTTGACCAGCATATAAAGATAATTTTGGAAAAAAAGAGATTAATGATAAAAAGTCACCCACAGAGAACACACACTATTGGCAAATTAAATTTATATATTTGTTTGTGATAAGATTTGAAAGAAATGAGAAAATTGGAAGCCAATAATAATACTACGAATAATAAGAACAAGAAGTAGCCACCCATAGAGAACACACGCCATTACAAAAATAAATTTATATTTGTTTGTGATCAGATTTGAAAGTAAAGAGAAAATTGGAAGTGACACTTGTTTCTTATGCTTCCTTTAGATATATGATTATAAACAATCGATTACATCGTGGGTGATGTATCTCTAGTAGAGCTCAACAACCAGACCAGAGTGGAAAAATAACCCTTAAGTGGTCAAGATCAACGGACAAAAAAAAGCTTGTTGTTGAAAAACGAGTCCATGAAAAAAGGTACAGCAAAAATTTATTTTTGACACTGGTCTTATCATGCCCAAAACTTATCAACAGCTTTACGCATACAAAATCCAGTTCTAGACCATAATTATGGACAAAATCAGGTGCCCAAGCAAAGGGTGCATAGCTATTATTTCTATCAAAGAAATGGAAACAAAGATGCATTTTTCTGCTGTAAAAGTCTCTCTAAGAATGAATCGATCCCGAAATGGACCTTTTCTTGGTATAAATGCAGTTATTTCCAACCTAGCTCCACCTCCGGCGATCCTCTTCTTCATCAACTGGACTATACCATGACGGTCTCCTCTTCGAATTGCTTAACCTGTAATTCAAAAGAACCTCTTCATCATGCAATGCTCTTGTCGCAACAAGTACAAGTGTTTTTATGACCGGAGCCCTGCCGTCTTGGTCGCTACTTCTCCAGGACTTGAACCAAAAGCTACCAAACCTCCGCATCGGTACACTCTCTTCACTTCCAAACATAATATTCGGAATGTAGGCTCTCATTTGTCTCTCCATCACAGGGAAGTCATATGGGCAGACCATCACATTTGGGCTTGTTTCTTTAGCTGGATGATTAGCAAAATGGCCGAAGGCAAGCGGATTCCTCCTCTCAAGTACTTCACTGGAAATAACTGGATGTATACCTTGAGAAGGCTTAGCAAGCATTTTCCATAATCGGTCAGAAGTGCTATTATTGTCTTGTGATGGAAGCGGGTGTTCTCGCTGGTAAAAACCATCCCATACTTCCCGTGATTCACTGCCAGTTCCCCAAGGCTGTGCATTGATGACAAACCCATCGTATCTTGTAATCAAATATGAGTTGCTAGCATCTACCCTTGGGTACCCAGGAATATTCTGATAATATGCAGGTGAGTAAATTACTCCAGGGTAGACTGCCACAACAGCACCCACATCAGCTTCACCGGTCAAAAATAAACCTTGGCCAGCTTCTTTGTGAGCGATTTCAGAAGGTTTGATCTCAAGAGTATAGCCAATACGGTCCTTCAGATTTTGCGATAACTCCAAGCTAGTCAATGGCCGTGTTTCAGGTGTAACTGTGCTGCACAGCAGATGGCAGTTATAAACTTATACTGCTTTTGAAAACATTGTCAACAATACATATACATCAATCTGAACAACTGGAAGTTCTGGAAATGAAATTTTTAACCGTTGACCTAAATATTCTATGGGGGCCATTTTATTTTGAAGGATGCCATTTTACAATCTAAGCAGTAACCTGTCATTAACTAGCTGAAGCAATCTATAAATTGCTGCAGGTAAAAAACAGTTTCATCAAGCAGGAATGACTGGGTGAGAAGAAACAACACTCGATTCTCATTAGCATAGTTAAAATACAGGAGTCTGAAGAAAAAAACATAAACCCTTATAGATAGATGAAGAAAATAACCCCTTCAGAAGACAGGAAAATAAAGGCATTTTTATTCTAATTTTAGCAGAAGGCATTGATATTGGTTTACTATGATTATTAGATAGACTAAAAGTTACTACATTTCCCAGTGGTCTCCACAGAGATCGCTTTTTTGGCAAGCCTATGTTAGACCGGATTTCCACAGAATAATGCAAACCTTCGGTCACTCCAGCAAGTGACGATAATGTATAATCTACTCTTTGGTTTTCAAAATTCAAATTTGTTAACTACAACCCCATACAGTTGACATTACTGTTAGATGTTTGGAAGCAGAATGGCAACTGCAAGGCCCAGAACCAAGAAATGTTACCCCACAACACTATGTGTTAATCTTCATCAACCTCAAAGCCCAATTGGTAGTTAGAGGTGCATGCTTTTAATTTTATGTTTACAGCTAAACAAGCTTAACTGTCTGATAATCAACTCCACATCCTCAGTCCTTATCACATGCAAGAATACTTATTGTTAGAATTACAGTAGGTAAGCTTGTTTGATGATCAAAAAACTTGGAAGGAAATACTTATTATGTTAAGACATAATCTTCTCGCATAAACTATATAATGGCATTAAGGTAAGGTCATGAGAGGTGCTTACGAGATGATTCCTACGTAATTTGTTTGCTTCTGGATGGAACCTTTGCTGATGTAAATCTATAGTCTGATGATATATCACTTTTTAGGATACTAAAGAGAACAATGATTGGGTTGAGATTTTACCGCATCAAGTGAAAATGAAAGTAGGCAAAAGATTCATCATAGAGACACAAAAGAAACCAAAACAAGAAATCATGAATCCTTTTATGAAGCAAAACCCAAAAACTGATCTTTGATAATAGGACAGGACTCACATAAAGAAATAACTGCTAAGACAACTATTTTGGTTCTACAAAGAAGATTTCTCAAAAAATAGCCAGCTGCAAGCAAAGAAGCAGAATAAAGAAACATATCCGCGCCTTTTGGGCCATGTAAACCACTAAAAATAGGATAACAGGTATATTTCCTGAGGAACAGAGTTTTTAAAATTATTGAAGTCATCATTGAACTTGACGCAGGCTAGTTGCTCCGATGAGAGATTAAGAAAGTTCAAGCAGGAGAATAGAAATCTCAGCATCAATGCCCAATTTCTTTCCCTGGTTAAAGATATGGAACATGCAAAAATGAAACTATCAATCAATAAGTTAGGTAACCACAAAAGAGGCAATTTGTGACCCTCATGTTTGGACAACTCACCAAGCCACAACTCTCATTTCTCCCTTGGAGACCAGACAAATATATGGTTGTCAAATTTTTTTATCAGTTAATTGAAAATAATTCACACAGCTTAGAGTAGATTCGATCAAGCATGATCCAAACTTATTAGTATAAAATAAATATATGTTCTTTGAACCCAAAGAAAATAAGCTTTTCAACATATTCAAGTCAAGTGAATCTTGTTTAAGGTCATTGGGCTTACAGTCTTTTAACCAGAGACTTGTTTTTTCAAGCATGTGTTGGATATCTTGGATTCTTCAACAACCTCTAACCAAACACCCCAAGTTGTGTTAGGACTGTTGCTAGGATATGAATTCTGTTATGTCATGGAATTAAGCTCTGCCTCTCATGGTAGATACACAACCCTCAAGAGGAGGATGGTTTCAGGCTTAAGTTCTAGACGTTGGCAAGAGAATAATTTTTCTACGAAAAAATAAAAGATCTAAAAGTCTAGATAAATGATATAGTGTTTAAACACTTCCATTTGAGAATGTCATAAAGGAAAGGCATATATTAAATATTGGATTATTGATCACTATTTAAACATGAAAAGTATATATAGTGTACATGATTCAAAGAAATGACTCACTGGGTTGGTTTGCAGATGCCATTGTTTTCCCAAGGGCAAAACTAAGGCCACTGGGTCGATGAGCATTCTGCAACTGTGGGGTTGAATCCTGAACAGTGGGTTTGCTCACACCATCAGGGAGCAGAATGTCATCCATTGCATCACATATGTTTCTAATTTGACAGTGTATATTCTCCTGTACTTGCCTCTGCTGATCAGCAACAGAAGCTTTGTTTGCCATGTCAATAATCTGATCTGCATCCTTTTCATCAGCATTTCTTCCCAACCGGTTAAAGCTACAATATGAAACCAAAAGTGGAGACGCATGTAGTTGGCATCATGAGAAATGGATCAAAGACAAAAACAATTTACAAACAGAAACAGATAATGCTCTAAATGAAAGAATAACAATAAATATGTTAAGGCATCCATTACATGTATAAAGATCATCATTGGCCAAAAATGTTGTGCCACATATTGCTAAAAGCATATTGTCAATTTTTTCCAGGTTTTGGAAGAGCATTGGGCACAAGGATAAGAAACTGGAAGGCAGAAACTTATACCCAACATGTGGTTTAGCATAACAGCACTTTTGAAAATGCCTTTGGATATCAATTTCTTTGCATGCTAGAATTATATTCATATACGCTCTAACTAAGGAAATGCAAGGAAGAGACTACATGGCAGGTTGGCTAAAAAGCAGCATACTAATTGTCAAGCCACAGAAAAAGTTCCTCATTTATCAAGTAGAATTTACATAGTAACAAGATTTGCTTTTTTGTTTTTTTAATTACAACTATTTCTAGCCAAAAAACCAGAACCCATCTAAGTATTAATAAGAATGTGAATATACCTAGTATAAAGAAATAAGCGGTTCACATCTGCTTCAAATTGGATGTGTCTTGGATCACGGGCAAATCTGGGATTTTTTGCAAGTGTTGTAACAGCCTGAAACAATAATAAGAATAACCTTATGATGGCAGTTGAAGCGCATAATTCATAACACTATTCAACAATGTAACCTTTAAAAAACCTACAGGTTCTGGGCAACAGATGATTTTCAATATCTTTGAAAAAGTAACAAAACCTCAAAATCACAAATCAGGAAAACCCTCTTGATAAATTCGCAAATCCCATGATTTATCTGTTTCCTAACACATGAATCATGTATTGATTGTCTTTGTCAAATCTGACAATATTTTAAGGCCAGAACCTTTTGTCTTCAACAAAATCCTATTCCTTGGCTCATTGTATCCTACTAAACCATTTTTCACTACATTTTATTTGTCTACTTTAAGCTTCTCATCAATATTTGATTTTTCACTCATGAGTGATGTGATTCATGGGCCAAGACAATTCCTGAACTAACAGGAACTTTCTGGAAAACTTATCCATTGCCCTTCAGGATCTTTTCGCCAAAACTTTCAGGACACTAGTTTTCACAATGAAAATAGTTTAATATAAAATATGAATCAAAGAGTTGGTAACAAGCAGCTCAATTTCCAAGTTTACCAATAACTGTTGGCTTTCTTCGATTCCAAACAGTCCTCAAATTTACACATGACTGTGCTACAAATTCTACTACAATTAACATATCATCATTCAAGTTTAACTTGATTGCTGGAAATTGATCTAAAATCAGCTTTATTCCTCACTTATCATATATTTATGTTTCGCTACTTATTTCTGATTTGCTTACGCTAAAATATCACCTATTAAACCTAGTTCGTATTACTGACATACGACGAAAGCACCAGTCGAGTGTCTCTGCAAGGCATATTAACCTAACAGATCATTGTTTCCAATGACTCACTAGTTGACTCCAGATGCCAGTGTGAAGAATGATCAGTATCTTTCAAATACTTGTAGCACATCATCATTGGCGACACACTTACAAGGATTCCTTCATCTCTCTCTGTCAAGTTGAGCACCCATCATGCTCATCTTATGTGCACAATGTACATTTGCACCATATGTGGCTACTATATGCCATGTCATAACAAAACACATTCTCTGTTACTGTTACCTTGTGTTCTTTATCATTCTTATCCTTTAAAGATGTGATACAGCAGTAATCATTCACTACACTGATTGAGGGGTCAATAACCAAATCAAATCTTAAAAAGCAACCCTAGCCATGCTTTCAAGATATGGTCAATTGCTAACAATTCCCAACTCCAAATACAATAACCATTACCAAGTTGTCTCCCATAAAAACTAAAAAAGTAAATAATAATATGGTGTAGACATCAACAGCACTACACAAAAGTCACAAATGTAATTCAATTCAGATCACTGAGTACAAAAATAACAACCAATCTTCAGTGTCCCTAATACACCGAAAGACAATCAAACACATTAATATGCAACTAGAAGCAGACTAGAAATTTCTTAAAGAAAACAAAATTGCGAAAGTGAACAACTAGAAGCAGAGAAAAAACAACAAATAAATCTCCATATTGGAACAAACGAGAACGAAAACACTATCAGAAACCATGTCGAGATCATAGGAAAAGGATGAAAGATCATAATAACCAAAACAAGAAAGAAAAAAGAAACAGATTGAAAGGGCACCTCCTGAAATTTTCGAAAAATAAAAGCCATACAGGCACCCAAGTATGGCTTCCTTCCTGCGCCGACCCAGAAAACCCGCACAAAGCAAGGTAAAAGTATGTAGGTTTTAGACAAGATTGGTTTGTTAGCGGATTGGATCCGGTCACTGATGATCCGGATCCGATTGGAGAGACTAACAACGAGTGAAGTTAGGGTTGCAAAAAGCACCGGATTTTGTGGTTTTAATTTGGGGCAATGACTTTTCCTCCCTGATTTTTAAAATGATCAAAGAGTCATGTTTGGGACAAAAGTAAAGTTAAATAAAGTAAACTATCTCATGATTGGTTTGAATATAAAGAGCAGAAAGGTTATATATTAATATTGTCAAAATAACCTTTGAGATTTTTAACAAACACCTTTTGAAATTCTTAAATAAATTTTTAAAACAGAAAAGCATTATGAAAAAAGAATGTTTGTTATGAAACATTAATAAAGTAGATGTCTATTAATGTTGTGGGATCGAAAATACGCGCTCTGGAGTCGTGTCGGTGAAGAGACACCAGGCCATATATCGAATCACAAATGATTTATTTTATTTTAATATATTATTATTATTATTATTTTATTTTGTTTTATTTTTCTTTTGTGGAATCTTTCATTCCTAATAGAGGCAAGCCTCTATTATTAATTACCCCATATTAAAATCTTGGGAACCTCCGATCAAGGGCTTTGAGTATAAGTAAAGGCAAAATATTTCAAACTATAAATACACATACTGCAAATTGTAAATTTTATTTTATTTTATTTATTTCATATATATATATATATATATATATATATATATATTTGCATTTATTACATCACTTATTATATATATTGTTGCATGTGCCTCGTCATCGCATTGCATATCTCGTCGCTGTCCTAAGATACAAATCTCATTATCACCTTGAAATTTGTATAAAATTTGCCGTTGCATCGGGATAAAGATTCTTGCCGGTCAGATAATATCTTCAAATTTGCATAGCAAATTTTAATAATATTTGGATTCTCTTTGTGAAAATGTAGGCTGCTAAAATAGGGCACAATGAAAATCATATATCTTATTGTAATATAACTGGGGCTTAGTGGGTCATTTTCAATGACTTAATAAATGATCCCAAAACCTCTCTCAGCTTGTTACGTAAGCTTTGTCACGTGCCTTCAAAAAAGATGCGTCCCACTTCTCTTAATGCTGGACTCTTCTTATGAAATGAAAATCAATCTAGTCTCTAAGGAATTTTACCGAGGCCGTGGTCTTGAAACCCCCTTTTTTTTATTTCATTATTATTATAATATATAATATACATCAAAAGTGAGACAGCAAGGATAGTAGGAGTGCTCTTTCATGATCAGAATCAAGGCATGCAAACTTTGATTTCCTTGAGCAGGTCTAAGCGAGCGCTTCTGATAATATCTTAGCATGGCAAAGTTGCTCCTAATTCTTCCATCAGAGCATGTCTCAATTTAGTACAAAGATGCAGCAAAGAAAGATGGGCGTTAAGAATAGGACAAGCACACTGAAAATCAAAGGCATCCTTGGCGCGAGGTTTGGCGATTATTAGATGAATTAGTTAATAGTAATTGTATTTTACTTTTATTAAATGATGAATGAGCTGTAATGAAATTCAAGGTTGTTAGGGGTGTTTGTTAGAGGGAGTGGAGCATCATTGCATATTAGGTGTTTGTTATAATGCCTGACTAACATTTTGTTTACAAATCATTGTAATGGGCTTATATAAGGACTGGAAAATAACCAAAGGGAATAAGAAAAATATTCTTCTCTATCTCTCATTCTTCTCCCTCTGTTTAGTTCCCTCTTTCCTCCTCTCTGTTTCTCTCTTCCTCACTGCATTGCATCATACACAATGATGATCAAACTAAAGCCCACATTTACCACAATCATGATAATGCTTTGCGCGTGGAGATTGATATAATATCATAATATGTACAAGTCCAGTTTCTGTTGGATGATTTAGGATACGGATCTATCTGACAACTTCCGAATAATGTGACGAATTTATTTGAGAAGGATACTTTCCAAATGGCTACGCTATGTAGAAGGAACTAAACTTCCATTTCTTAAAGTAGATTGTTTGGGAATCAGCATTGAGCTCATAAAAGAAGCCTATGTCTCATTCCCAGATCTCATTGCATCAAGAACATACCCTGGTGATGAGCCGAATGTGAAGAAGTATTGAACTAATGTGGCAGCAAACAATCCCAAGTATATTATAGTATACCAAGATTCCTCCATCTTTTGTATTAAATCCGCATCAAAGATGAACAAGACTCTAAAAAAAACACTACATGGAGGAGCACCAACGCGGCTTTCAAAACCCAAGATGACTTTCTCCCGGAATCACAGAGACAAAGGAAACATGAGAACAGTGATTGCAGAGCTTCTCCCACGCTTCGTATGCTGTCATCATTGAAGACAAACGAGGGTTCTCTTATTCGAGTTCTGGAGTTCCAGAAGGGCATATGGTGGGAGATCAACAATATTAAGATGCTCTATGACAGTGTCCTGAGACACAAACATGTTAGCCATCCCAATCCTCTTTGACAAAGTATCATCAAAGAAATATCCCAGTAGATCGGAGAAATAAGATGATGGAGGAGATCATTGTCTTTGGAAGCCATGGCGAGAGAGAGTTTATACTTGGAATTACCAACAGAGTGAGAGATATTCCACCCTTGTTATTGTTGGCATCATCAGTGGATGAACGGCAATGGTGGCGAGGCAATGACGTCTCTATCTTCAGAAAGAAAGAGAGAAAGAATGCTTGGAACTGTCGACGGAGGAGGGATATTCCACCCTCGCAACCGTCGGCATGACTATAGTAGCAGTAACAAGCGTTGATGAAAGGCGACAGCAACAGCGATAGTGACGGCAACGGTGACGACAGGCGGCAACCTTTTATATATATAGATGTGTGTACTGTAAAAGAAAGAGAGGGAAAGATCTAGATCAAAGTATGAAACATTGTTCTTTGTCTTCTTTTTTTTCTCTTCTTTCTTTAAATTCTTCTCCTTTTTTCTCTTTTTTTTTCCTTCATCCCTCTTCAATTTTTCTCTCCTTTTTAAAGCCAGGAGATATAAGGTGGTTCCACCATTTTGCCAAAAGGATATGATCCAATCCTTTTGTTTTTTTCTACATATATTTGTTATCTTAAACGAATAATATATATTATTTATCTATAATTATATATACTTGCCTCGTGATACGCATTCATGAGTAATCTTGAGATGCCTCGAGATTTGTGTTTTTTTTACAAGAATTTGAATATATGTTTTATTTATATATTTTTTATTTTTATTTTTAGATCACCTCGAGATCTGTGCTCTTGACTGATCTAGGGATTTGAATAATTTTTAGCCTCGAGATATGTTCTCTTGGCTAATCATGAAATTTGAATATTTAGATCGCCTCGAGATATGTGCTCTTGGCTAATCTTGCAATTTAAATATTTAGATCGCCTCGAGATCTGTGCTCTCAGCTGATCTTAAAATTTAATATTTTAGATAGTATCGAGATCTTTGCTCTCGGCTGATCATGAAATTTGAACATTTAGATCGCCTTGAGATCTGTGCTCTCAGCTGATCTTAGGTTTACAATTTTTTTATATCCAAATAATATTTATTTTGTTTATTTTAATATCATATCCTAATTTCATTACAATTTTGATGTATGTAATTAAGATAAACCTATTTTGATTAGGATATTGGAATTTTTTCTTTAAGATAAACCTATTTTGATTAAAATTAGGATATCAGAAAATTTTATATAAATAAATGTATAATGCTTCATCTCCCTAAACTCCCAAGCGTTTTCATCTCTAAACTCTTATAACTTTTCATTCGCTTAGCCTATAAATAAAGGTTTTGTAATATTGTACATAGGGTGTGAGATACATGTGAATAAGAAGTTGGTTATTTCTCTTTTCTCTACTTGGGTATTATGTTTGTTAGCTTTCTTAATTTTATAATACATTATCAGCACGAAAGCTCTACCTTTCAAGCTTTGAGGTAATTATTTTGATCTTGTTTATCATAGATCTTATAATAACAAATAATAGACTATACATACTTTCACAAGAATTCAATTTTTATTATATTTTAATATATCAGGAAACAAAATTTTATATCGATAATGCATTATATTCTACAAAGTCTCAAAGAAACTTGCTAAGTTTTAAGGATATCCGCCGAAATGGATATCATATTAAGACAACAAATGAGGAAACTATTGAATATCTCTATATTACAAGTTTGATCTCAGATGAAAAATGCATATTGGAAAAATTAGCTGCATTTTCCTCTGGTTTGTACTACACATATATTAGTATAACTGAAATATATACTATTATAAATTACGAGCTTACAAATACATTTATTATTTGGCATAAATGGTTGGGTCATCCCGGATCAATTATGATGCGAAAAATAATTGAGAATTCATGTGGACATTCGTTAAAGAACCAGAAGATTCTTCAATATAAAGATTTTCCATGTTCTGCTTGTTCTCAAAGAAAGTTGATTATTCGACCATCACCAGGAAAAATAGGAAACGAGTCTCTTGTATTTCTGGAATGTATACAAGGTGATATTTGTGGGCTAGTAGACCCACCATGTGGACCATTTAGATATTTTATGGTTTTAATTGATGCATCAACTAGATGGTCCCATATATGTTTATTATCAACAGCAACCAAGCATTTGCTAGATTGCTTGCTCAATTAATTTGATTACAAGCACAATTTCCTGATTATCCAATTAAGAAAATACGCCTTGATAATGCTGGTAAATTTACTTCCCAGACTTTTAATGATTATTGTATGTCAATTGGAATTGATGTTGAACATCCTGTAGCACATGTTCATACACAGAATGGCCTTGCGGAATCACTCATCAAGCATTTGCAATTAATTGCAAGGCTATTGCTTATGAGAACAAAACTTTCAATTTCTTGTTGGGGACATGCTATTTTGCATGCCTCAGCTTTAATTCGCATTATGCCAACAAGTAATCATAAGTACTCCCCTTTACAATTGGTTTTTGGTCAGGAACCTAATATTTCCCATCTGAGAATTTTTGGATGTGCCGTTTATGTTCCAATTGCTCCACCACAACGCACTAAGATGGGCCCTCAAAGGAGGTTAGGAATTTATGTTGGGTATGAGTCTCCATCTATAATAAAATATATGGAACCATTAACAGAAATTAACCCATCAGTTTCATCGATAAAATAAAGTGTGTCATCATGATCCAAGGAGTGTTTCATGGCAGCCGGTAAGGTGTACACTGCTTCTTCTTCCCCAACTCTTAATGTTAATTTCCCTCCTTTTAAATCAAGTAGGGCTCCCGAAGTGGTGAGGAATGGCCGACCAAGAAACAGGGTGTCTCCACATCCTCGTCGATATCTAGGATGACGAAGTCCACTAGGACAACAAATTTGTCTACTCGGACAATCACATCTTCAGCAATCCCAAGAGGTTTTCTTATTTATCGATTCGCCAATTATAGAGTCATCCTCGTGGGCTTCAACTCATCTAAGCCAAGCTTCAAATATATGGTGTAAGGCATGACATTGATACTAGCCCCCGAATCTGCTAATGCATTTCCTTGAACTCCACCTTCGAGCATGCACGGAATTATAAAACTCCCCTGATCCTTCAGCTTTTGTGGAAGTTTCTTTGCTAAGATGGCGGAGCAATTTCCCATGAGTGCTATGGTGCCCTCTTCCTCCAACTTTCTCTTATTAGTGAGGAGCTCTTTCAGAAACTTGGCACACTTGGGCATTTGAGTCAATGCCTCAACAATCGGGATGTTGATATGGAGTTGCTTGAAAATGTTAATAAACTTTCTGAATTGCACATCCTCTTTGTCTTGTTTCAGTCTAGATGGATACGGGATTGGAGGCTTGTACTCGAGCGATCTTGATGGTACATGTGGTTTGGATCTACCACTCCCTCCCTCGTCATTCTCCTCAATGACTTTTTCAGTTGCCTTGGGGTCTTCCTCAATGGCTACACCTTTCCCTTTGACACTTGGGTCAACTTCAACCCTTGTCTCGACTTGCCTCCCGCTTCTAAGGGCAATGGCCTTCAAATGTTCTCTTGGATTTTCCTCTGTGTTGCTGGGAAGGATACCTGAAGGTCGCTCAGAATTCACCTGGGCAAGTTGCCCCACTTGATGTTCAAGAGACTGAACCGAAGCTTGGAGGTTTCTTAGAATAGAACCGATCTCATTGAACTACCCTGCATGTTGAGTGAGTTGGGCATTCACTTTTGCAAACTACGTGTCCATGCTAGTAGTGATACTATTGAATCTCGAATCGATGTTCTATATGAACTTTGCAAGAACTTCTTCAGTGGTGAATCTCCTCTCACCAGGTGGCTGCTGGAATTGTGATCCTTGGGGTGGTGGAGCTCTATGTTGTTGACCTTGGCTCCATGAAAAATTTGGGTGGTTCTTCCATCCCGAATTGTAAGTTGAGCTGTACGGATTCCCTTGATTACGTTGGACCCCAATGTAATCGACATTCTCAATAGAAGCAATAGAGGCGCTAGAAATAGGACATTGGTCAACTCCATGACCGCCACAGCAAGTGGTACAACTCATCACCAGTTCTGACCTCGAACTGCTACCCATAAGGAGGTCGAGCTTCCGTGTCAGCACATCAACTTTCGGGGCCAAAGCATCATTGCTACTCACTTCATAGATGCCCGCACTCTTTTGTGGGGCCCCTCTTGAGGACCAATGCGACTCATTGCTTGCCATGGACTCGAGCAGTTGCTCGGCCTCATCAGGGTACTTGTTGCTAAGTGATCCATCCACCGCGGCATTGATGAGTTAGCGAGTGGCATAGTTCAACCCATTGTAGATGATCTGTACTCGCATCCAGGAAGCGAACCCATAATGAGGGCACCTTCTAAGGAGATCCTCGAATCTTTCATAGGCTTCAAATAATGTTTCACATTCCCCTTGTTTAAGTGCCGAAATTTCTTCTCTCAATTTGGCCGCTTTGCTTGGTGGAAAATATTTCCCAAGAAATTTCTCAACCACATCCTTCCATATTTTTATCGACCCCGGAGATAAAGATGTAAGCCAACGATATGCCCCGTCTATCAAGCTGAAAGGAAAGAGTCTCAATCGGATAGCATCATCGAACACCCCATTTATCTTGAATGTAGAGTAGATTTGGAGGAACCGGGAAAGGTGGTCATGTGCGTCCTCATTTGCAAGACCATTAAACTGAATCGAGTTTTGGACCATACCAATTGTACTTGCTTTAATTTCAAAATTATTGGACGCCACTGTTGGTGCTTGAACACTAAACTCGTCACCCGTGAATAGAGGTCTTTTATATTCGGACAAAATGCGTCGCTCTTCGGCCATGATCCAAGACTCTCTATCCTCAATTTCAATGTTTTGTGTACCCAACCCTTCACCAAATTCTCCCAATCTCTTATTAAAGTTCTTTCAATTTCACTATCCAGCGTGATCAGATTCGATGGATTTGAACGTGTCGACACATACACAGTACCTTGCAAAACCAAGAAAGATGGTAAAAAGTTAAGATCAAGATAAGAAACAAGAAAAGAGACGATAAAATGAATAAATAATAAAATGGCCAGAGCAATAAGCTAAAAGTTCCCTACAATTCCTTAATGTTCCCCGGCAACGGCGCCAAAAACTTGATTGATTCCCCGCAAGTGTACGGGATCGTCAAGTAATACCTCATGTGGAAACACAAGGATCGTATTCCACAGGGCTAAGGATCTCCTATTACTTTTTCGCTGCCTATTATCTAACCTGAAATCTCGAGTGAGAAAATGTATTCTAATGGAAAGACTTGAAACTAAATACAAAAATAAAAACGAGTGCAAGAGAGTAAACAGTGAGAGAATGAGGAAATCAGTGTAATGTGAAGGCCTATGGATGTGGATCCCCTTGGTGGGGGTTATCAATGTATTTGGATGAAGAACAAAGGATGCTAGGGTAGTTGAGACCGAAGGATTTCTAAATTAGAACAACCCCAATTTCTCGGCAATTGAACCCTAATAACATACAAACGCTAATAGGGATCTCTCCCAAACCAACATTCATACGATTGCAATGCATACAAGGAAATCCCAAAATAAGAGTAAACTTATCCTAAGTTTACTCTTGAGATAAGGAGGGCTACCAACACCCAATCTCTCGGCGTATTGATACAAGAATCCCCTATTAATCCATTCATGATCTTAATACATGTGAGTATGTCACATCTACATGTACAACTCATAAAAGAACCACGGATTTCTCCTTGGAGTAATTCTGAGCATGAAGAACAATGGATTAAATCTCAAACAACCCAATCAATGAATTATAAATTAGTCATCCAAAATACATGATAAATCCCCCCCAAGGTTCACCAACGCCCGGTGGCCTTGGGGGTCTAATGTGCCATCAAGATTAAATAAACAACAAGTTTGAACAAATCATAGATCAAACTCATGATTAAAAACTCCCTAGATAATGTGGTAAGGAAGAAGATGAAGTCTAGGCCGAAGGATGCTTTCACCCCCTCGGATATCCTCCCACAAGGATGATATCTTCAATCCAAGAGAGCTCAACCTCCTCGTCTCCTCTATCTCTTTCCCTGTGATGGTTGCTCTTCCTTTTCCCCCCAGAGTGCTCTCTAATGGCCTCCCTCAAAATCCCCCCAAATTGGCTCCCAAAGAAAGCCCTAAAAACGCTCTTTTATACCCAGGAACCATATGACCCCGTATATGGGCCGTATGGGTGTCGTATAGGGTACTAGGTCCACAACTTCGTGATCCATACGGCCTCCATACGGTCTGTATACGGTCTATATACTGCCTGTACAGTTCTCTAGATAGCAACATGAAAACGGGTTCACTGCTATAGTGCACATGGACCAGTTTCTTCTTCTTTTAGCCCAACATTGTATACTCATGTTCTCCATGGCTTCCTTATACCCTACAAATCAAATAGCACGCAATTAAGTGTAAAAAAAGGCATAAATTCTTAATAAACTACGTGCTAGTTGTATGAAATACATATATGAAAATACTAACATTTAGATACTTATCATGAACCAAAGTCTGTTGAGGAATGCAGACAAAGAAATGATTGGTCAAAATGGAAAGATGCAATTGAGTCTGAATTAAACTCCCTTGGAAAATGAAAAGTCTTTGGGCCTATAGTTCGTACAGCTAAAAGTGTAAAGCCAGTTGGATATAAATGGGCATTTGTGCGAATACGAAATGAGAAAGGTGAAATTATGAGATATAAAGCATGACTTGTGGCTCAAGGATTTTCTCAAAGACCTGGCATTGACTATGATGAAACATACTCACCTGTGGTGGATGCAATAACTTTTCGGTACTTAATTAGTCTGGCAGTACATGAAAGACTTGATTTGTGTTTAATGGATATCGTTATAGCTTATTTATATGGATCCCTTGATAGTAAAATAGATATGAAACTCCCTGAAGGATTTAAAATGCCTGAAGTATGCGATTCAAGTTCTCGAGAACATTATTCAATCAAATTAAATAAGTTATTATATGGACTAAAACAATCTGGAGGCATGTGGTATAATTGTCTCACTGAATATTTATTAAAAGAAGGATATAAAAAATCCTATTTGTTCATGTATTTTTATAAAGAAATCCGGAAATAATGAGTTTGTTATAATTGCAGTTTATGTTGACGACTTAAATATTATTAAGACTCTAGAAAAGCTTCAAAAGGCAGTAAATTATTTAAAGAAAGAATTTGAGATGAAAGATCTTGGAAGAACAAAGTTTTGCCTCGGATTGCAAATTGAACATTTGAAAAATGGGATTTTTGTACATCAAGAAGCTTACATTGCAAAAGTGTTGAAACGATTTTACATGGATAAATCACATCCATTGACTACCCCGATGGTCGTAAGGTCACTAGATGTAAACAAAGACCATTTTCGACCTCGAGACAATAATGAGGAACTACTTGGTCCTGAAGTACCGTATCTTAGTGCGATAGGAGTACTAATGTATCTTGTTGGTCATACAAGACCTGATATATCATTTGTTGTTAATTTATTAGCAAGATATAGTTCTTCTCCCACAAGAAGGCATTGGAATGGAGTAAAACATATACTTCGATACCTTCGAGGAATAATGGATATGGGCTTGCTTTTCCCAAATTTACATAAATCAGATTTAATTGGTTAGGCAGATGCTGGGTATTTATCTAACTCACATAATGGCAGATCATAGATAGGATATGTGTTTACATGTATTGGTACATCCATTTTATGGCAATCTATGAAACAAACTATAACAACCACATCATCTAATCATGCAAAAATTTTAGCAATACAAGAGGCAAGTCGAGAAAATGGACTTGCAATTCAACACATTCGATGGACTTGTGGTTTGTCTTCTGAAAAAATGTCCCCAACAGTCCTATATGAAGATAATGCTGCATGTATTACCCAACTGAAGGACAGATATATTAAAGGGGTAGAACAAAGCATATCTCACCAAAATTCTTTTTCATTCATGATCTTCAAAAGAATGGTGATATTTATATTCAGCAAGTGCGTTCAAATGATTATCTAGCAAATTTATTTATCAAGACACTTCCTACGGCAATATTTGAATAGTTAGTCCATAATATTGGAGTTCGGCGACTTAAAGATCTCATCTGATATGATCATGAGGGGGAGTTAATACGCGTTGTACTCTTTTTCCCTTAAGCATGGTTTTTCCCATTGGGTTTTCCTGGTAAGGTTTTTAATGAGGAAGCAATTATAGCGTATACTAAAGATGATGTACTCTTTTTCCTTCATTTAATTTTTATCCCATTGGGTTTTTACTAGTAAGGTTTTAATGAGGCATTTCTTTTATTATAGGCATCCAAGGGGGAGTGTTATTAAACATTAATAAAGTGGATGTCTATTAATGTATAACGCTTCATCTCCCTAAACTCCCAAGCGTTTTCATCCCTAAACTCTTATAACTTTTCATTTGCTTAGCCTATAAATAAAGGCTTTGTAATATTGTACATAGGGTGTGAGATACATGTGATAAAGAAGAAAATGAATAAGATGTTGGTTATTTCTCTTTTCTCTACTTGGGTATTGTCTTTGTTAGCTTTCTTAATTTTATAATAATGTTCAAATTTTTAGTTGTATTTACCTTAAAATAATCATTTTAAAAATTTTAAAATTAAAAAATAAGATAAAAATCAATTTTAGCTACTAATGATATGTCTGTACAAAGACAAGACAAATGAAGATTTTTGTTACAAATCTCAAACATATTATTTGAAAAAATAATTATGTCACATCTAAATCCAATGATACAAAATACAATTTAATCTATGTTACACAAAAAAAAATGAAATGGATATATATGCCTCACTTCATATTGATCTTTAGCAAAACCATGTCTCATCAGTGGCCTAACCAATAAATGATCTTTAGCATTCTTTGAATCCAAACAACTACAATGCCATTACTAGAAAGCTAGTTAAGGCACAGAATTAGCTAAGGACGCTAAAGTAAAACTAATCATATATCGTAACAAAGCATCAATAGTTACAACAACATGATATGATTAACAGATAGATTATTTCAAAAAAATCTCTGGTGTACACACTTATTCCATGCATCTTCCATTTGTTGGATTTGATATCTCGTCTTTAGTTAAATCTAATGGATTTCCTTAGTTTTAATGAAAAGCTCAAGACATAAATGGGAATGCAAATCAATTCACAAACACACACTCCTTTTCAAGGAATACACACACTAGGCCAAATGATAACATTTTACCCTTCGTTGGGGATCACTCCCACTTTTGATGCATACCCACATTTGGATATGCATAAAAGAATGTGGGACCAGGTTTATGAAGGGGTTTCATCCCCTTACAACCCAGAACCAGCAAGCCCCCCAATTTTGAATGCTAAACTGCTATTGAAAAGTACTAATATACCTCTCTAGAATTCAAGAAATTACACCTTTTCATATAAAAAATAAAAAAATTCTTACAAGCTACCCTAATTCCCTAGTTGCTCCTTTATCCTACCTTCTTGTCCAAACAGCCATCCAAATCATCCCATCTGCTTGCCCCTGCCATCTTCATGCTTTTGTAAGAAATTATTTATTATTAAAATATTTCTGTAATTATTTCATGAATTAAAGAACTTTATCATTAACTATTCACAATCTTATAAAATTTAACTTGTTTACATTAGGGGTATAAAAGTAACTTTATATTTTTTTCCTTTTTTAATTCTTCCCCAATCCCATTCATATTACTTCAATTCAAACACAGTTTTCATTCCTACATTTATTTTTCATTCCCATCCTCAACCCCATGCCTATGCCCATCCCCCATTCCCAATCCCAATTCCGAAAATCAAACAGAGGGTTAGTTCCCCCGTATATTCGAACATCACTTGCAATTAAAGATCATTAGCATGAATACTAAACACATGTTTAAACCAACCATTTAGGTACATTTATTGATTTGAAGAAGTACATAGGAAAGGATAACCTGTAACCATTGTCACAAATTCAACTAGTTTTGAAAAATAGCTTAATAATGTGACTTTAGAAATGCGCCATAGACTCATCTAAGAGTAATAAAAATAGTAATGGTCACAAAGAATTAGCTTTACATCACCAAAGGTAGCAAATGACAAGCTAATCATTTGAAAAAGGGGATAAAAAGATTCATTTCTACTACATCTTTCAAAATCTGAAGTTGTGGCATTGTCGGTTTTTATTTGACGTGTATATATAGAGCTATATCTATTAGGCTTTAATAAACAAAGCAATGATGTGAGATTGAAGAAAAGTTCTTTTCCCAAATAAAACCAAACAAGAGAGAAAGATAGAGGATTGCATGAAATATGTGGGAGAGCCTATTCACACTAGTTGTTTGCATGATTTGGTGACTTTCGTTACAATTTAACATCATTAGTATGAAAACTAAGTACATGTGTTTAATCCATTCATTTAAGTACATCTATTGATTTGAAGAACTATATAGAGGGTAACTTGTGACCATTGCCACAAATTCAACTAGTTTAAAAAATAACAAGATAACATATCTTTAAAAATGCATCATAGACTCAACTAAGAGCAATGAAAATAATAGTTGTTCCAAAGGGTCAACATAAGTAGCAAGTGACTAGTTAAGCATTTGAAGAAAGGGATAAACAGATTAATGTCAATTGCATCTTTCACACTCTGACGTTTTGGCCTCGTAAGTTTCTATTGCACATGAATATATAGAGCTATATCTATTATGCCTTAATAAATAGAGCACTGGTGTAAGAAGAAGAGCTCTTTTCCAAATAAAATCAAATAAGAGAGGAGAGAGGAGTAGGGGAAATATGTGGGGGAGACAGATAACAGTCTCGGCTTGCATAGGATCTGGGAGGTTTTGGCAATGCTCCAACAAGAATTTGAGAAGAGGAAGGAAAGGAGAGCTTTAGCTAAGAATTTTTTTCCTTTGCCTAAGCTCTCAACAAAAAAAAAAATAGCAATGATAATTAGAAATTTCTAAGTGGGTACTTTTATCTTGTGAAAATAGAAAACCTTCCCGATGCCCGAATTTGGAAGGTTGAGAAATGGAAGTAAAATGGGATTTAAACCTCCCCCCATTTTTACCTCCTAAACCCTTATGCCTTCCCCATCAACAAGAGAACCTATGATGCCGCTATCATCAATTGAGCAAGCCCAACTCTTCATTAACCACCTCTTTTAGATCACCAAAGTGCATTAATCTTTTGTTCTGTTCATACAGGGATTCTTTGTTTTGGTGTTATAATGTATTACAAATGCTTTAGGATTTGCATGTTTCATATAATAGTTTATTATAAACATAATTGTTTACTATTTCCAGATAAATTTTTATTACTTTTGTATCACTATTTTATTTATTTTAATGTAATAATGTTCTTAAGCATATTGTTGTTTACATAAGAGATAATTACAGTTTACTTGTATTGCTTTGAGTTCAGTAACTATGCATTCCAATGTATTGTATTAGTGCATATATGTTTATTAGTTTTCATTCTACTTCATGGCATTAAACAAAATGAAGTTGCCAATAGAAACTATTTAAAAAAATGCCATTGCATATTGGTTACATTTATATTAAGATAATTATGCGTAGTTAGCTAGTCTTTTGCATATGGTCATAATCATCCTTCAATATTAAAATCGTATATCACTGTTGTACATCACAACCTTATGTTGTTTGTGTTAGAGAGTGTAGAAGGAAGAGCTGAACTTAACCTTGTATTGAGAAAAAAAGGAGGTTTACATATAGAGTGAAAATATACCATATACGTATAAGTATACATGTATATAAATACAAGTATATGAATACATTACAATACGGCTAACACCCTGATGGTCGCCGCACGCGTCGCTAGAAAGCTGGCACGGGTCGTCAAGTAATACCTCTTGTGCGAGCACAAGAGGGTCGTATTCCCTAGGGTCCCGAGATCCACTATTACTTCTTCTTAGATTAGCTGTTTAGTCAAGTCAAAACATTGGTTTTGTTATAATAAAACTAAGTATGAAAACAAATCAATAAAAGTGATCAAGCCACCAACAAACAATAAGCATGTAGAGGGAAAACAAGTATCACAGATAAGGCCCCAGGCAAGGATTCCCCCGGGAGAAATACAAGCAAGAACGTTGTAGAAACAGGTAATGCATACATGGAGTATAATATTTTGGTCCGTCTAGGCTCGGAAGTCGACTACCCCGGAACCTCCGTAGTGTAGCCCTAATCCAGTACAAGTTCCTTTATCCAAAGGATACTCACACGATGTCATTGGGATTAAGGAGCCTTGGTTGGAGTTATCTATAAGCAATTTTGCTAAGATAAACTCTACAACCTACGGGAGGCTACCGGCACCCGGAACCTCCGGTGTACCGGTACACTGAATCCCTCTTCATACTATGTGGATCTAATGCAAGAGCGCACCTCGCACAACCAAGCATAATCGATAAGATGAAATGCAGAGTTCTCATGCAAATCACTACAATTAAGCACACAAAGTATGAAACCAAATAACACACCATGCATTCATTGAATTAAAAGTTTAACATCCAATACAAGTATTCCTCCCAAGGTTCACCGGTTGCCCGGCGGCCTTGGGAGGTTTAGTTCGACATGAATAAGAAGGAAAGTTCAAACAATAAAGAGTACATCAACAAAAGCACTAAGAACTCCCTCTTGAGCGTGTCGACTAGGTTTGATGAAGAAACTTGCCGAATCCGCATTGGCAAGCTCTAGGATGAAGATCTATGCGTTCTTTCCTCTTCTCCCACTTGATTCCACTCCAAAATAACCTTCTCCGGTGAATATTTGAGCGTGGGGGTTCTTGGAGGCGTCGGTGGCAAGATATCTCTCGAAAAAACCCTAGAAACCCTTTTAAACCCGAGCTGTGTGCGGCCTGGTGTGCGGGCCGCACATGAGGCCGCACACCCTTCTGCCAAGGGTGTGCGGGCCGCACACAGGCCCGCACAGGGCCTGAAAACGGGCCTGAATAGGCCCGTTTCATGTAGGAGTGCCTGAATGACGTCCAGAGCTCGTTTAACCTTCGTTTCTTCGCTCCTTGGACTCAAATTTCATCCTCTAAATGCTCCTCCTCACGTAGATGGCTCATACATGCCCTGACATAGAAAAAACACGTAAAACACATCAAAGGGCACTAGTTTTATTCAAATAATGCATGAAAGTACAAGTAATGCACCGTTATAAAACGTTGTATTTAGACACTTATTAAACTACCCCCTACTTGAGGGTTTGCTTGTCCCCAAGCAAACAAACATGAAGAGCAAGAGGAATTGATAAGTGGCTAAATACACAACCTCTAGCTCAAATATAACTATACAATAGCAAGTGTAAGAGTCTAGATGCTAAGCTACAACCATAAATGACATTTTTAAACATTCATTCGGCAAGATGATGTTGTGTGTGTGCAACCTTCTTCACTTGGGTTCTTGTAACCTAGATAGGAAAAGATGACACCCCGAGGACCACTTCTTGAAGCATATCACACCACTTATAGCGGTAACGAACCTTGAAATAGTAGAACCCCCTAATGAATTCACAAGGCACTTTTGTCTCTCATCTATACACAATTGGCTTAATTCTATTTTTTTTTATTTTTTCTTTTGACTAACATGAACTGTAGTCTTCGTTTTGGTAGGGTAAATATGCTGATCAGGCACCAAAAAACCCAACTTATTTAGAAGATTACAAGTTCACATGAACATGCTCGTGCTTTTCTAGCTTTTAGCTTAGGAAACAGTCTTTTTAGGAGCCCGAAACCTAAGTTAATTTGCTATTCAAGTAGAGGAGCATTGTCATTCTTATTGCTATACAAAACTCTTTTTATGACCACACTTTATTTCTTTTTTTTTTTTTTTTTTTTTTTGCCAATTTAAAGAGAGAGACAGAAGCCCTCAGATAACTCATTAGGAAGAAGCCTAACACGTCAAGGTACGGTATCACTAAAATGGGTTAGCTACTAAGAGGGTCACGTAGGTTATCATTTAACCTAATCTAGATATCCAAGGTCCAAGCTAGAAGGTACGTGATGGAATGCCGTGAATGATCAAAATTCATTAAGTACAAGGTTATGTGCAAAGCTTTGCAGCTATCATTCTCCTACTCTAATGTACACTTAGGTATCATCGCCATCATAGGTTACAATCATGCATAAATGTCATCAAAGTTCACCAAAAAAGTCATGCACAAATAATAAAAAAAAAATCGATGCTAAAGAACATATGTGCATGCATGCCACTCCCCACTTAAAGTCGTACATTGTCCCCAATGTACATGATCAGCAGCTCAAAACATAGGATATAAAATATAAAGCAGGAAATAGGGGCGAGTGAACTTCCCTGAGTTAGAGTGGTCGCACATGAATGGATACGATCATGTAATCATTGTGCTCCTAATGATAGTAGAGAAGAGAAAACAATGCCCACGTCTACCCCTGCGAGGTAGAACGGGACATTAGATCAAAGCATCCATCATCATCACACAAAAATTATTAAAGAGCTAAAATAAAATAAAAAAAATAAAAGCAAGAGTTTGGAAGAGTTAAGCTCTTTCCAACTTAAACTACAAAAAGAAATAAGACAAGGAAGCACAATATGTGAGTACTCAAGCATAATTGTCTTAGCTGTTGTCTCTTGGTGAGAACCTGTAAAGAAAAGATATATGAACATGAATTTTCAAGTTTAAAGCATTCTCACCTTCTTTTGCTTGGGCTTTGATAAAGATTTAAGCAATAAAATCTAGAAAGATAAGAGATAAATTCACACCCAAAGCTTGATGGCAAAACCTAACGGTGTCGTTGAAAACTTGATGAAAAGTGGTAGATCGACAAAATTAAAACTCAAAATGATAAGGGGTTTGAAGATCAAGGTTAAGTTGGCAAAAGAAAGAGGTTTTCCTACATACAAATTCACAAAAAAACTGCACTAGAATCAGCCAAAGAGAGAAAGAGAAACAGAATTTCTTGTGTGCTGAAAATGCTGAAATTTTGTGCTGAATGGGGTTGTGTGCGGGCTGTGTGCGGCCCGCATACGGCCCGCACACCCCTCTGCCTTGCTTGTGCGGGTGGTAGACAGCCCACACAACCCCAGAAAACCTTGAAACTCGTCCTTACATACATAATCCTCATCACAATGCAAAGTATGATCATAGAACTATAGATAACACATCAAGAATAGTCGACCTCAACAATAAATACTCATGCCAACACATTAAATGACAAAAATGTGCAATTGAGATACTCACACAAAACAAAAACAAAAACAAGCATGAAAGCTATGAAAACTAAAAACACACAACTAGAAAAGTAAGAAAACTAATTTAAAAGCTTGGGTTGCCTCCCAAGAAGCGCTTGTTTAGCGTCACGAGCTTGACGTACCTCTTTCTTACCTCATGGAGGCTTGAAAATGGTGTGCTCCTCCCGGTTAGATCTAGCATAACTACTACCAAGAAAAGAGATTACCTGTCGGGTTTTGGAGCTTGCGGAGACCTTGAACAATTTACCTTTAGGTCTCCATGGGAATAGTTTGTGCCAGGAGTTATGCAGCTTAAAATTTGGGGGGTTTGTTGTCGGTTTGATCATTATCCCCACATCTTCTTCTCTCCTGATCTTATTTCCTTTAAGTGTCCCTAAACATTGTTTAAGCCTCCAAGGAAATAACTTTGGTTGGGAATTATCTAGTCAAAGCATAGGTGGGTCATTAGATGCCTTCAACTTCTTACCCACTTCTTCAAATTTAATTCCCAAGATTTTTTTGGAGCACTTGATGAATGGACTAATATTGAGATAGGTAGCTTTTTCCATTTTCATTGACTCATTTTCTTCTACCTCCTCTGATTTTTTTGCATCCATGCTTTTAGCTTCCCCATTTTCTTCTTCAATAGCATCTTTTGGTAGAACTTCGATTGTTTACTCTTCCATCATTTTAGCCTCTGCATTTGCCTTTTGAAGTTCTGCCACTTGTTTCAGAATCTTCTGAATAGATGCTTGAATATTCCTAAAATTGTTCTCAGTGGCTATTATAAACTTTGCTAGCGCCTCCACAACTATGTCTTTCCTTTGACAGTGTTGCTCACGTGGAATAACTGGAGGATGATAGTGCCACCCTTCTTGATATGGGGGATATTCTATCATTGTTTGTTGAAGGTAATTCCATTGTTGTTCTTGAGAATATCTAGGAGAATTTTGGTATCCCCTCCAAAATGGGTTGTGAACATTATTATCCCTATCTCCTTCGTTTGCTTGCATGGCCATAAATTTGTCCAACTTTTCTTCAAGTGCATAAATTTTTGCGGCCACCATAGCTTCTTGAAAATCCATGGCCTCTGTGTACAAAGAAACTAATAAAAAAAAATTAAGGCATCAAAGAAAACAAAACAAAATAAAAATGTATATATGCACAGAAAGAAAGAAAAAACAAAATAAAATAAACAACTAATCCAGCATCTAGGTGTTTTCCTAGTATTCTCGGTGTCCCCGGCAACGGCGCCAAAAACTTGATGGTCGCCGCGCGCGTAGCTAGAAAGCGGGCACGTGGCTCCCCGGCCGCAAGTGCACGGGTCGTCAAGTAATACCTCTTGTGTGAGCACAAGAGGGTCGTATTCCCTAGGGTCCTGAGATCTACTATTACTTCTTCTTAGATTAGTTGTTTAGTCAAGTCAAAACATTGGTTTTGTTATAATAAAACTAAGTATGAAAACAAATCAATAAAAGTGATCAAGCCACCAACAAACAATAAACATGTAGAGGGAAAACAAGTATCACAGATAAGGCCCCAGGCAAGGATTCCCCCGGGAGAAATACAAGCAAGGACGTTGTAGAAACAGGTAATGCATACATGGAGTATAATATTTTGGTCCGTCTAGGCTCGGAAGTCGACTACCCCGGAACCTCCGTAGTGTAGCCCTAATCCAGTACAAGTTCCTTTATCCAAAAGATACTCACACGATGTCATTGGGATTAAGGAGCCTTGGTTGGAGTTATCTATAAGCAATTTTGCTAAGATAAACTCTACAACCTACGGGAGGCTACCGGCACCCGGAACCTCCGGTGTACCGGTACACTGAATCCCTCTTCATACTATGTGGATCTAATGCAAGAGCGCACCTCGCACAACCAAGCATAATCGATAAGATGAAATGCAGAGTTCTCATGCAAATCACTACAATTAAGCACACAAAGTATGAAACCAAATAACACACCATGCATTCATTGAATTAAAAGTATAACATCCAATACAAGTATTCCTCCCAAGGTTCACCGGTTGCCCGGCGGCCTTGGGAGGTTTAGTTCGACATGAATAAGAAGGAAAGTTCAAACAATAAAGAGTACATCAACAAAAGCACTAAGAACTCCCTCTTGAGCGTGTCGACTAGGTTTGATGAAGAAACTTGCCGAATCCGCGTCGGCAAGCTCTAGGATGAAGATCTATGTGTTCTTTCCACTTCTCACACTTGATTCCACTCCAAAATAACCTTCTCCGGTGAATATTTGAGCGTGGGGGTTCTTGGAGGCGTCGGTGGCAAGATATCTCTCGAAAAAACCCTAGAAACCCTTTTAAACCCGAGCTGTGTGCGGCCTGGTGTGCGGGCCGCACATGAGGCCGCACACCCTTTTGCCAAGGGTGTGCGGGCCGCACACAGGCCCGCACAGGGCCTGAAAACGGGCCTGAATAGGCCCGTTTCATGTAGAAGTGCTTGAATGACGTCCAGAGCTCGTTTAACCTTCGTTTCTTCGCTCCTTGGACTCAAATTTCATCCTCTAAATGCTCCTCCTCACGTAGATGGCTCATACATGCCCTGACATAGGAAAAACACGTAAAACACATCAAAGGGCACCAGTTTTATTCAAATAACGCATGAAAGTACAAGTAATGCACCGTTATAAAACGTTGTATTTAGACGCTTATCACACCCCCCGTCAAACTCAAGACCGTATGTCTTGAGTTTGGATAACAAAAAGAAAGCTGATCACGCGTCTATGGCTTGGTAAAGAAGTCAGCCACCTGGACCTCTGTGGGAAGATAGTGAAGTGACACAGACTGAGTGCGGACATGAAATCGGGTGAAGTGGGCATCCACACCGATGTGTTTGGTCAGCTCATGCTTGACTGGATCAGTAGCAATCTGAAGTGCACCAGTACTGTCATAGTGAATAGGAGTGGGATTCGGTAGCAATACACCAAAATTCTGAAGAATAGAACGAAGCCAAAGTGTCTCCTGGACTGTAGAAGCTAAGGCACGAACCTCAGCTTCAGCACTGGACTTAGCAACAGTCGCATGTTTCTTGGTCTTCCAAACAACAAGAGAATACCCAAGAAAAATACAGTAACCAGTAACAGAAACTCGATCATCTAGAGAACTGGCCCAAGTAGCATCAGAGTATGCCTGCAGCTGAAGAGTGGATAATCTAGAATAGAACAGACCATGAGATGCAGTTCCACGAAGATATCACAAGGCCTGGAGAAGATGGGCATAATGAACAGAAGTAGGGGTCGCAACAAACTGACTGAGGATGTGAATAGCGTGAGAAATGTCAGGTCAAGTGACAGTCAAGTAGACCAGACTGCCAACCAGGTGTCGATAGCGAGATGGATCAGATAAAGGAATACCATCAGAAGCTCGTAGCTGCAAATGTAGCTCCATTGGTGTAGCAGCTGTACGAGTATCTGCCAACCCAGATCTAGCAAGAAGATCAAGAGTGTAGCGCTGCTGAGAGAGTCGATAACCATCAGGATGAGAACTGATCTCTATACCCAAGAAGTAACGAAGTGGACCTAGATCAGTCATCAAGAAGTTGTCACAGAGTTTCTGCTTCACAAAGGTAATGTAAGCAGAGTCATCCCTAGTAAGAATCATGTCATCGACATACAAAAGAAGAATGGTACGACCTCGAGAGGAGGTATGAACAAATACTGCTGGATCATGAATGCTAGCAGTGAAATCAACAGCCTCAATAACTATGCTGAACTTCTCAAACCAAGCCCGTGGAGCTTGTTTGAGACCGTAAAGAGCATTCTTCATATAAACCTCCTCCTTCAAGTCCCCGTGAAGAAAAGCATTCTTCATATCATGCTGATGAAGTGTCCACCCACGAACAGCTGCTATGGCAATCAGACTACGAACGGTGTGCATATGCACCACTGGAGCAAAGGTCTCCTCATAGTCACGACCATGCTCCTGCTGGAAACCACGAGAAACCAAACGCTCTTTATAGCGCTCAAGAGACCCATCAGAACGGGTTTTCACCCTGTAGATACAACGACAAGTGATGGGAACTGCATGAGAAGGTAAAGGAACAAGATCCCATGTGTGAGTTCGAGATAGAGCATCAAGTTCCTCTGTCATGGTATTCCGCCACTCAGGTGACTGAACCGCCTCCCTGTAGGTTCCTGGTTCAATGAGATTTGAAACACTGGTGCTAGCAGAAGCGTAACGGTGAGGCGGATGTAAAGAGGAGCGATCACGTAAAGAATAAGTATGAGATGGTACCTCAGATATAGGATCAGAAGTAGGAGTGGCGTTAGAGGAGGCCGACCGAGGTGGAGATGCTGCGGGCTCCCTACGTTGATAAGTAATACTGACAGGTGGATGAATAGGAGGGAGGGAGGAAGAATCAATAGATAAAGAAGGAGAGGGAATAAAAGAAGAATGTGAGATAATCTCTGGAGAAGTGGAGATAGAAGAGGAAGATCCTAAGGAAGCATCATTTGTAGAATAAGAAGTAGGAAAAAGAAAAGATAGGGGCACATTGGGAGAGGAAGACTCATAAGAAGAAAAAGAAGGATAGAAAGGTATGGATTCATCAAATGTGACATCACGAGAGATACGAAAACGACGAGTAACAGGATCATAACAACGATAACCTTTATGCTCAAGCGTATATCCCAGGAAAACACAAGTGACAGACTGGGTAGTAAGTTTGGTCCACTCCCTAGGTGAGAGCAAGACAAAGTAATGACAACCAAAGACACGAAGGTGATCATAGTGTGGGGGTGTGCCATATAGGCATTCACGTGGGCTACGATGCTGAAGATGAGAAGAGGGTTGTAAGTTAATAATATAAACGGTAGTATTGATTGCATCTGCCCAGAAATGAGGGGGAAGAAAAGCACCAAGTATTAGAGCACGAGCCGTCTCTAGGATGTGACGGTGGTTGCGCTCAGTAACCCCCTTCTGAGGATGGGCCATAGTACAAGATAACTGAGGTAAGGTGCCCTCAGAAGATAGAAAGGCACGAAAGGCCTGAGAGGTGTATTCCCCGCCACAGTCAGACCGAAAGGTCTTTATAGAGGCAGAGAATTGAGTGTGAACCATTGTAGTGAAAGGGCGATAGATAGACAATAACTGACTACGATTATGCATAAAATAAAGCCAGGTAAAAAGGGTGTGGTCATCAATAAAAATAATATAATAGCGATTGCCTCTTTTAGATACAAATGGGGCGGGACCCCAAATATCAGAATGTATAATTTCAAAGGGAGCAGTAGTTTGAGACATACCTACAGGATAAGGACGATGTATATGCTTACCGAGCTTACAACCAATACAAATCACATCAAAAGGAGGAGAGACAGCTCCTAGGACACCATGATGAACAAGAGAGGACAGATGAGAAGGACACAAATGACCAAGACGAGAATGCCACACATGATGGGAAATAATAGCTGATGAGCGCATTTCATATATATATATTGCATGCTTTACCTTCATCATTATTGAATATTTTGGCTATCATTCTCCAAGTACGGTGCTATTTGAGGTATTCGTTGTTCGTCATGCAGATATCAAAGTCCTGAAGTAAGAAAAAGAGCTTTTGGAACAATTTTAGAAGCTAAAGGACTTAGAAGAAACCTCATCAAGCTCAGCACGGCTTGAGCACGCCCGTGCTGTTTCCCGTGCAAAGTGCAGAAGAATTCAACTACAATTCAGCACAGCCTGAGTCCGCTGACCACGGGTGTGAAAACCTCAGCACGGTCGAAGCACGCCCGTGCTGCTTCCCGTGAAAATTACAGGAGAATGCAGCCATAGATCAGCACAGCCAGAGTTCGCTGAGCACGGTCGTGAAAATCTCAGCACGGTCTAAGCACGCCCGTGCTGTTCCCCGTGCAGATTACAGGTTTGTGAGTTTTCTGAAGAGTTATTTGGCCATAATCTGCACGGCTTCAGCACGCCCGTGCTCACATCGGGAAAACTTTAAAACCCTAAAAACTTAGGTTTTTGGGGGACTTTTGGTGGGCGATCTTTGGGAGAGAGAAAGGGAGAGCTTTGAGGGTTCATCCTCAGCTTCATCAAGGGAATGCCAAGCGTATGGTAGGCCGATTGGAGGGAGATTACACGACATCGTAGATCCTTCGACAACCTCAAGGATGCAAGAAATTAGGGAGTTTTCAATTCCTTGTCTTGTAATTTCTTTGGCATTGTGTTTGTTGGTTGTTATCATGAGGGGCTAAACTCTTAAGGGAGCCCCGGGGGTGGTTGTATGACGTTGTAGCTCGAACTCATTGTCTTTACTTGCAGTTTTTATGATTGTCTTGTTCATTTCAATAAATCAAGGTTATTGGCTATCTTGTATGTTGTTTAGTGCTTGATGCTTGGTAGTTAGGTTCTCCTATCTAGGTTTGTGAATCTTTATTGATTGTTGCAAGCAGAGGGGGTTCAACTTAGGGCTCGGCAGCGCTAGAAACCACATACTTATAGCATAACTAGGTTTAGAACTGAAGACATCCCTGATAATTTCTGAGAAAGACTGAGTTAGTGAACATCAGAAACCTAACCCCGGGGCCCCATCTCCTCCATCGAGTCAAACCTAAATCTTCCCTTGGTGAACTTTCCATTCCCTCAACTTCCTCGAAGTTAGTCCAAAGTCAATTCCTTCATTCTCGATTTGGTTAGATATTGAGTAGGACGTTAGTATTAGAAGCTATACCAGTCCCTGTGGATTCGACTACCCGACCTTTTGGGTACATTATACTACTTGTACGACCCGTGCACTTGCGGTTACGCAAGGGGCGTACCAAGTTTTTGGCGCCGTTGCCGGGGACTGGCAACTTCTAAGAATACGGACAGTCTTAGTACTCTAACTGTTTACTTTGCTTTTAATTCCTTTTCTTTTGTTCTTATTTTATTTTTCTTGTATTCTTTGTTTTTGTTCTTTGGTTTTTCTTTGTTTTTCTTAAGCTGTTTATTTTTCTCTTCTCTTTTCGCTTTGAGCTTGAAAATTCATAGCTCATCTGTTTCTTTTGGTGTGTGTGCAGGTACAGTGCATGACCCTGGGAAATTCTTCCCATCTTGCTTCTCCAGATCCAGATATTGAGCGGACATTTTATCGGAGACAGCGACAGATTCACTTAAGAGAAACCGGGTCAGTGGAAGTAAGTGTTGAAGTGGATCAAGAGGAAAACATGGCTGGAAATCAGAGGAGCATTTCAGATTATGCCCGGCCTAATTTGGAAGGATCTGGATCTAGCATTGTTCGGCCCCCAGTTGCGGCCAACAATTTCGAGCTGAAGCCCAATTTTATTCAAATGGTGCAACAGATGTGCCAATTTGATGGCTTCCAAGATGAGGACCCATATGCTCATCTTGCAACTTCCTAGAAATCTGTGATACCTTCAAGGCGAACAATATGTCCGAGGATGCGGTTCGTCTTAGATTGTTCCCATTTTCTGTGCGAGGGAGGGCCAAGCAATGGCTAAGTTCCTTGCCAGCGGGTTTGATTACAAGCTGGGAACAGTTGGCAAAAAGTTTCTGACCAGATATTTTCCACCGGCCAAGATCACCAAACTTAGAAGTGACATCTCTTCATTCCGGCAAGCAGAATCTGAGACATTGTATGATACCTGGGAGCGATACAAGGAACTGTTCAGGAAGTGCCCGCAGCATGGTATAGTGGAATGGATGCATATCCAAATCTTTTATAATGGATTGAATGTAGCCACCAAGCAGATGCTGGACGCCGCAGCAGGAGGCTCCTTGTGTAGTAAGAGACCAGACGAGGCACAGAATCTGATTAAAAATATGGCCTCCAATGGATATCAGTGGAGCTCAGAAAGGAACAAGCCCGTAAAAACAGCCGGGCTTTATGAGGTTGATGTGCTCACTACTTTGGCAGCACAAATGGAAGCCATCTCTAAAAGGCTGGATACAATGCAAGTCCAATCTTCAGCACAGAACACGAATACCGATAGTTGGGCAAGTCAAGCAGGGCCCAGTTACTCATCTGAGGGAGTTAGTGCCACCGAACAGGTGGGTTTCATCGGGCAGAATCCACGGTACACTAACAATCCCTACAGCAACACCTGCAACCCGGGGTGGAGGAATCACCCCAACTTTTCTTGGAAAGACCAAAATCAGGGGCAGCAGCGCCCCCAGCAACAACAGCAGCAGCAGCAACAGACACAGCCTCACTTTTCGAGGCCTCCACCACAAGAGCAAAAGGGACCTTCTATTGAGGCCCTCCTTGTCCAGTACATCCAAGCCAATGATGCCCGAATCACAGGGCATGAAGAGATGATGAGGAATCAACAAGCCTCTTTACAGAATCTTGAGCGTCAGGTCGCACAGATTGCCAAGACGCTTGCTGAACGACCCCCGGGTGCACTACCTAGCAATACTGAAGTTAACCCCCGGGAGTCCCTTAAGGCAGTCACTTTGAGGAGTGGCAAGGAACTTGAGTCCCCACCTCCACAAGCACAAAAAGAATCTCAATGTGAATCAGGGGTGGAAGTGCTAGAGAGAGATCCAGGGTCAAGTTTGAGTTTAAGGGAAAAATCGAAGGGTAAAGAGAAAGACCCAGTGGCAGAATACAAACCCACTTTGCCTTATCCTGCGAAGCTCAAGAAAGACCAACACGAGGCACAGTTTAAAAAGTTTCTGGAGATGTTCAAGACCTTGCACATAAATGTCCCATTTGTAGAAGCTCTCTCACAAATGCCCAAATACGCCAAATTTCTTAAAGAGCTTTTGACTAACAAAAGGAAGCTAGAAGCAGTTTCAATGGTTACATTAAGTGAAGAATGCTCAGCGATCATCTCCAATAAAATCCCCAAGAAAGAGAAAGATCCGGGAGGTTTCATCATCCCATGTACAATTGGAGGAATGAATGATGAGAAGGCCTTGGCGGACTTAGGGGTGAGCATCAATCTGATGCCGTTGAAAATTTTTCAGAAACTGGGGCTGGGAGAACTCAAGCCAACTCAGATGACGCTCCAACTTGCTGATCGCTCCACCCGCCAACCTTTGGGAATTGTGGAGGACGTCTTGGTGAAGATTGACAAGTTTATATTCCCGGTCGATTTTGTTATCCTAGATTTGGATGAACAGGCTGAGGTACCTCTGATTTTTGGACGACCCTTTCTCGCTACTTCACAAGCCATCATTGGTGTGAAGGATGGTCGTTTAACATTAAGAGTGGGGGATGAAGAAGTTGTATTCAAGCTGAAGGAAGCTATTAGACACCCCATGGCATTTGATGATTCTTGCTATTTTTTAGACGCTACTAATGACGTGATTTGTGATTGTGTGCAGGAAATTTGGCAAAAGGATCATCTTACTGATTTGCTGGGGGAAGAACCTCTCGATGACGAGTTCATAGTCCAAGAGGAAGCCATCGCTGCTACACCGTCGAGCATTGGTCAACCAGAAATGGAAGTCAAAAGAAGGAAAAGTAAGGTGTCGAAGGCCCAGACATGGTGGAAAAAGGTAGAGGAGAGGAAGAAACAACAAGCCTCTACCGCACAGCACCGTCCTGTTAATGACCTCAGTTCTGGTGAGACATTTTTGATTAATTCTTTTTCTTCTTTCATGGACTGTTGTTCCGCAGGGCTCCAAGAAGAAAGGTATGTTTTTGAGCCATCATGAGGTGAGAATAGACCTGTCAAGCTAGTGACGTTAAAAGAGCGCTTATCGGGAGGCAACCCGATTTATTTCTTTTCTTTGTTAGGTTCCTTGTGGCAGTTGTTGTTTTGTGTTTTTCTGTTTTTGGTTGTGTTTTCTTTCGATTCCGGCGTGTTTCTCTCCATTCGGGAAGGTTCCAGGCCCAACACGGGCATAACACCCCCGTGCGGATGGGGGTGAAATTCACAGGCTTTCCAGGTTTGAACATTTCTAGCCAGCACGGGGAGAAGCACGGCCGTGCCGTGGCCGTGCTGAATCCCGGAGCACGCTGCCCGTGCACGCGTCACGGACGTGCCGCGTTCTTCATTTTTCGTTGAATTTACTTAAGCACGGGCACAGCACGGCCGTGCTCAGCGCGACTGTCCCTCTTCCTGCGATTTTCTCCTTTTTAAACGCGCCGTTCATCTTTTCTTTCTTTTTACCGGCGACTCTCTTCCCTTGTGCTTCCATTTTCTTGCGTTTTCGCCAATTTTCGGGTGGTTGTCGTGGTTTCTCGGAGTTTCATCGCTTCTACCCCTTCTTCAACACTTGTGGTAAGTCGACGAGCCCTAGATTCGGTTCTTATTTTAAATCTTTGCCTTTATGCTATTATTCTCCTTGGAAACATCTAAATTCATCATTAGAGACATCTAGGGTGCTTTTGATTGAGTTTAAACAATTTTGTTCCGTCGATGTTCGAGTTAGAGTCCGTCGGAGTCGGAGATGGATTTTGGTAGCACGGCCGTGTTCAGCAAAGCACGGTCGTCCTCGGGTTTCAGATCTAGGAATTACACGGACGCACGGGCGTGCCTGTTCAGCGCGCCCGTGCTCGTTGGAAACCCTTTATTTTAAATTACATGGGCGTGCAGATTTGAAGCACGCCCGTGTTTCACTGTTGATTTTAACTGTTGATGATTTTTCTCTTGACAGATCATGCCGAGGAAGGCTACTGCGTCTGGTCCTTCTTCGAAGAGGGCTAGAGGGGAGTCATCGACCCCAGCCGCTCCCCCCGCGATCCCCCTCGGTACTCCCATCCACCAGGAGCGCCACGACCGTTTGAGCGCGAAGCGGTTTGGCGAGATGCGAGCCATAGATTGGGAGGTCCTCCGCGAGGTGGGCTTGGAGGCAGACGTGCGCCGCTACCTCAGCGGGGGCGCCTCGACGAGACTGATAAGTGTCTAAATACACCATTTTGTAACGGTGCATTACATGTACTTTCATGCATTATTTGAATGAAACCGGTACCCTTTGATGTGTTTTTCGTGTTTTTCTATTGCAGGGCATCTACGAGCCATCTACGTGAGGAGGAGCATTTAGAGGATGAAAATCGAGGCCAAGGAGCGAAGAAACGAACGTTAAACAAGCCCCGGACGTCATTTGGGTACTCCTACACCAAAAGTGGCCTATTCAGGCCCGTTTTTGGGCCCGTGTGCGGGCTGTGTGCGGCCCGCACACCCTTGGCAGAAGGGTGTGCGGCCCAGTGTGCGTCGGCACACCCGCCCGCACACAGGTGTGCGGCTAGGTGTGCGGGCGCACACTGGCCCGCACACCGCCTCGGGTATTTAAGTCCGTTTAGGGCTTTTTCTCAAGAGATCTTGCCACCGGCGCCTCCAAGCACCCCAACGCTCAAATATTCATTGGAGGAGGTTATTTTGGAGTGGAATCAAGTGGGAGAAGAGGAAAGAACGCATAGATCTTCATCCTAGAGCTTGCCGACGCGGATTCGGCAAGTTTATTCATCAAACCTAGTCGACACGCTCAAGAGGGAGTTCTTAGTGTTTTTGTTGATGTACTCTTTATTGTTTGAACTTTCCTTCTTATTCATGTCGAACTAGACCTCCCAAGGGCGCCGGGCAACCGGTGAACCTTGGGAGGAATACTTGTATTGGATGTTGTACTTTTAATTCAATGAATGCATAGTTTGTCATTTGGTTTCATACTTTGTGCACTTAATGGTAGTGATTTGCATGAGAACTCTGCATTTCATTTTATTGATTGTGCTTGGTTGTGCGAGGTGCACTCTTGCATTAGATCCACTTAGTATGAAGAGGGATTCATTGTACCGGTACACCGGAGGTTCCGGGTGCCGGTAGCCTCCCGTTGGTTGTAGAGTTTATCTTAGCGAAATTGCTTATAGATAACTCCAACCAAGGCTCCTTAATCCCAATGACATCGTGTGAGTATCCTTTGGATAAAGGAACTTGTACTGGATTAGGGCTACACTACGGAGGTTCCGGGGTAGTCGACTTCCGAGCCTAGACGGACCAAAATATTATACTCCATGTATGCATTACCTGTTTTTACAATGTCCTTGCTTGTATTTCTCCCGGGGGAATCCTTGCCTGGGGACTTATCGTTGATACTTGTTTTCCCTCTACATGCTTATTGTTTGTTGGTGGCTTGATCACTTTTATTGCTTTGTTTTCACACTTAGTTTTATTATAACAAAACCCATGTTTTGACTTGACTAAACAGCTAATCTAAGAAGAAGTAATAGTAGATCTCGGGACCCTAGGGAATACGACCCTCTTGTGCTCGCACCGGAGGTATTACTTGACGACCCGTGCACTTGCGGCCGGGGAGCCACGTGCCCGCTTTCTAGCTACGCGCGCGGCGACCATCAAGTTTTTGGCGCCGTGGCTGGGGAACTCCGAGAATACTAGGAAAACTCCTAGATGCTGGCTTAGTCGTTTATTTTTTTTTTATTTTATTTCTGTGCATATATACATTTTTATTTTGTTTTGTTTTCTTTGATGCCTTAATTTTTTTTTATTAGTTTCTTTGTACACAGAGGCCATGGATTTTCAAGAAGCTATGGTGGCTGCAAAAATTTATGCACTTGAAGAAAAGTTGGACAAATTTATGGCCATGCAAGCAAACGAAGGAGATAGGGATAATAATGTTCACAACCCATTTTGGAGGGGATACCAAAATTCTCCTAGATATTCTCAAGAACAACAATGGAACTACCCTCAACAAACAATGATAGAATATCCCCCATATCAAGAACGGTGGCACTATCATCCTCTAGTTATTCCACGTGAGCAACAATGTCAAAGGAAAGACATAGTTGTGGAGGCGCTAGCAAAGTTTATGATTGCCACCGAGAACAATTTTAGGAATATTCGAGCATCTATTCAGAAGATTGAGAAACAAGTGGCAGAACTTCAAAAGGCAAACGCAGAGGCTGAAATGATTGAGGAACAAACAACCGAAGTTCTACCAAAAGATGATATTGAAGAAGAAAATGGGGAGGCTAAAAGCATGGTTGCAGAAGAATGTGAGGAAGTAGAAGAAACTGAATCGATCATAACGGAAGAAGCTACTTGTCTCAACATCAGTCAATCCATCAACTTTTCAATATTGTTCAAGTGCAAGAGAAAAATTCCGAGAATTGTATTTGAAGATGTGGGTATGAAACTAGAGCCATACATGAACCCACCTATGCCCGGCTTGGACAATTCTCACCCGAAGATTTTTCCTTGGAGGCCCAAACTAATGTTGTGGGCAATTAGAGTTCATCAACCCGAGGTTGAGAAAAATCATGTGGATAGGATGTTGAAGCTATCCAATAATCCACCTATGCCAAGCTTGACAAATTCTCAACCCAACTTGTTTCCTTGGAAACCCAAACAACACTTTTGGGTAATTCAAGGCAATCTACAAGGAGTCGAGGAAGAAAATGTGGGTAGAAGGTTAAAACCATCTCAGGACCCACCCACGCCGCGCTTGAACAATTCTCGACCCAAATTATTCCCATGGAGACCAAAATGTAATTCTTCCATGATCTCCGTCTCGACATCTTCTCGGCAAGTATGTTTTGTATTTTCTGGTAGCTCTTATGCCACATCTAGCCGGGAGGAGCACACTATTTTCAAGCCTCCATGAGGTAAGAAAGAGGTACGTCAAGCTCGTGACGTTAAACAAGCGCTTCTTGGGAGGCAACCCAAGCTTTTAATTTAGTTTTCTTACTTTCCTAGTTGTGTGTTTTTAGTTTTTATAGCTTTTGTGCTTGTTTTTGTTTTTGTTTTGTGTGACTACCTCAATTGCACATTTTTGTCATTTGATGTGTTGTGTGTTGGCATGAGTATTTATTGTTGAGGTCGATGATTCTTGATGTGTTATCTATAGTTCCATGATCATAGTTTGCATTGTGATGAGGATTATGCATGTAACGATGAGTTTCAAGGTTTTCTGGGGCTGTGCGGGCTGTCTACCACCCGCACAAGCAAGGCAGAGAGGTGTGCGGGCTGTATGCGGGCCGCACATCCATGTGCGGGGGCCGCACACAGCCCGCACACAACCCCCATTCAGCACAAAATTTCAGCCTGTTTAGCACACAAGAAATTCTGTTTCTCTTTCTCTCTTTGGCTGATTCTAGTGCAGTTTTTTGTGAATGTTTATGTAGGAAACCCTCTTTATTTTGCCAACCTAAGCTTGATCTTCAAACCCCTTATCATTTTGAGTTTTAATTTTGTCGATCTATCACTTTTCATCAAGTTTTCAATGACACCGTTAGTTTTTGCCATCAAGCTTTGGGTGTGAATTTCTCTCTTATCTTTCTAGATTTTATTGCTTAAATCTTTATCAAAGCCCAAGCAAAAGAAGGTGAGAATGCTTTAAACTTGAAAATTCATGTTGATATATCTTTTCTTTACAAGTTCTCACCAAGAGACGACAGTTGAGACAATTATGCTTGAGTACTCACATTTTGTGCTTCCTTATCTTATTTCTTTTTGTAGTTCAAGTTGGAAAGAGCTTAACTCTTCCAAACTCTTGCTTTAATTTTTTCTTGTTTTTTTTTAGCTCTTTAATAATTTTTGTGTGATGATGATGGATGCTTTGATCTAATGTCCCGTTCTATCTCGCAGGGGTAGACGTGGGCATTGCTTTCTCTTCTCTCTACTATCATTAGGAGCACGATGATTACGTGATCTTATCCATTCATGTGCTACCACTCTAACTCAGGGAAGTTCACCTACCCCTCATCTATGCTTTATACTTCTTATTATTTATTTTGCGCCGTTGACCATGTACATTGGGGACAATGTACGAGTTTAAGTGGGGGGTGGCATGCATGCACATATGTTCTTTAGCGTCGAAATTTTTTTTTATTATTATTTGTGCATGTCTGTTTTGGTGAACTTAGATGAAATTTATGCATGATTGTAACCTATGATGGTGATGATACTTAAGTGTACATTAGAGTAGGACAATGATAAATGCTAAGCTATTGCACACAACCTTGTACTTACTGAATTTTGATCATTCACGGCATTCCATCACATACCTTATAGCTTGGACCTTGGACACCTAGGTTAGGTTAAATGATAACCTTCGTGACCCTCTTAATAGCTAACCCATTTTAGTGATACCGTACCTTGACGTGTTAGGCTTCTTCCTAATGAGTTGTCTGAGGGCTTCTGTCTCTCTCTTTAAATTGGCAAAAAGGGAAATAAAGTGTTGCAAAAAAAAAAAAAAAAAAAAAAAAAAGAGTTTTATGTAGCAATAAGAATGACAATGCTCCTCTACTTGAATAGAAAATTAGCTTAGGTTTCGGGCTCCTAAAAAGAGTGTTTCCTAAGCCAAAAGCTAGAAAAGCACGAGCATGTTCATGTGAACTTGTTATCTTCTAAATAAGTTGGGTTTTTGGTGTCTGATCGGCATATATACCCTTCCAAAATGAAGATTACAGTTCATGTTAGTCAAAAAAAAAAAGGGCCAATTGTGTATAGACGAGAGACAGAAGTGCCTTGTGAATTCATTAGGGGGTTCCCTACCATTTCAAGGTTCGTTACCGCTTTAAGTGGTGTGATGTGCTTCAAGAAGTGGTCCTCGGGGTGTCATTTTTCTCCCTATCTAGGTTACAAGAACCCAGGTGAAGAAGGTTGCACACACACAGCATCATCATGCCAAATGAATGTTTCGAAATTTCTTTTATGGTTGTAGCTTAGCATCTAGAGTCTTACACTTGCTATTGTATACTTATACTTGAGCCGGAGGTTGTGTATTTAGTCACTTATCAATTCCTCTTGTTCTTCATGTTTGTTTGCTTGGGGACAAGCAAACCTTCAAGTGGGGGGTAGTTTGATAAGTGTCTAAATACACCGTTTTGTAACGGTGCATTACATGTACTTTCATGCATTATTTGAATGAAACCGGTGCCCTTTGATGTGTTTTTCGTGTTTTTCTATTTCAGGGCATCTACGAGCCATCTACGTGAGGAGGAGCATTTAGAGGATGAAAATCGAGGCCAAGGAGCGAAGAAACGAAGGTTAAACAAGCTCCGGACGTCATTCGGGCACTCCTACACCAAAAGGGGCCTATTCAGGCCCGTTTTTGGGCCCGTGTGCGGGCTGTGTGCGGCCTGCACACCCTTGGCAGAAGGGTGTGCGGCCCAGTGTGCGTTCGCACACCAGCCCGCAGACAGGTGTGCGGCTAGGTGTGCGGGCGCACACTGGCCCGCACACCGCTCGGGTATTTAAGCCCGTTTAGGGCTTTTTCTCAAGAGATCTTGCCACCGGCGCCTCCAAGCACCCCAACGCTCAAATATTCATTGGAGGAGGTTATTTTGGAGTGGAATCAAGTGGGAGAAGGGGAAAGAATGCATAGATCTTCATCCTAGAGCTTGCCGACAGGGATTCGGCAAGTTTATTCATCAAACCTAGTCGACACGCTCAAGAGGGAGTTCTTAGTGTTTTTGTTGATGTACTCTTTATTGTTTGAACTTTCCTTCTTATTCATGTCGAACTAGACCTCCCAAGGGTGCCGGGCAACCGGTGAACCTTGGGAGGAATACTTGTATTAGATGTTGTACTTTTAATTCAATGAATGCATGGTTTGTCATTTGGTTTCATACTTTGTGCACTTAATGGTAGTGATTTGCATGAGAACTCTGCATTTCATTTTATTGATTGTGCTTGGTTGTGCGAGGTGCGCTCTTGCATTAGATCCACTTAGTATGAAGAGGGATTCATTGTACCGGTACACCGGAGGTTCCGGGTGCCGGTAGCCTCCCGTTGGTTGTAGAGTTTATCTTAGCGAAATTGCTTATAGATAACTCCAACCAAGGCTCCTTAATCCCAATGACATCGTGTGAGTATCCTTTGGATAAAGGAACTTGTACTGGATTAGGGCTACACTACGGAGGTTCCGTTGTAGTCGACTTCCGAGCCTAGACGGACCAAAATATTATACTCCATGTATGCATTACCTGTTTTTACAACGTCCTTGCTTGTATTTCTCCCGGGGGAATCCTTGCCTGGGGTCTTATCGTTGATACTTGTTTTCCCTCTACATGCTTATTGTTTGTTGGTGGCTTGATCACTTTTATTGCTTTGTTTTCACACTTAGTTTTATTATAACAAAACCCATGTTTTGACTTGACTAAACAGCTAATCTAAGAGGAAGTAATAGTAGATCTCGGGACCCTAGGGAATACGACCCTCTTGTGCTCGCACAAGAGGTATTACTTGACGACCCGTGCACTTGCGGCCGGGGAGCCACGTGCCCGCTTTCTAGCGACGAGCGCGGCGACCATCAGAGATTTCTGTCCATCACCGACCCCGCCTACCGGGAGTTGTCTTTGGAGGTCCTTGCGACCTTCGAGCTGTCCCGAGGCCCCGTTAGCTACCACCGCGCCGGCACAGTACAGTTCCAGGCGCTCGGCGAGCTATATCGGATGAGTCTGACAGAGTTTTCTATCAGACTGTGCTTCTACGATGAGGAGTTCACCAGGACTCCAGAGTACGACGCCCTCCTCGTAGCCCGACCACCCGGCGAGTCCCAGGAGGCTTGTTGGCAGCGTCTGAGCACGGACCGGGAGTACAACCCCCGCCGGTCCAAGGCCTCATCTCTTCGTCTCCCAGCCCTCAGGTACATCCATTTTATTCTCAGTCACTCCATCACAGGGCGGGGAGACAGCACCGGAGTCGTTAGTCGCCGCGACTTCGACTTCTTGCTGAGCATGCTGGATGGATTCCAGATGCACCTCGGCTACGAGGTGGCTTTTAGCATCCAGCACCAGGGACAGGGCTCCCGAGTCGGCGCCATCTTCTGCGGATCCTATATCACACGGCTTATTCGGGGGATGGGACTCCAGGCGGGCACACGGGCGATGCGGATGGTAGGTGGCGTACTTCCCGTCTCCGTGGACACGCTCAGGGCGATGGGGATGCTGCGATCCACGTCCACCTCCCAGGGCACCAGACATCAGGGCCCCCCTGCTGCCAGCGTCCCTGATTCCCCTCCTGACGCCGCCGGCCCATCGTCTCCACGCACCCCACGCACTCGAGCTTCCACCCACACTCAGGACTCTCCTCCAGCGGGCTCTCCTTCTTTCCGGCGATGGATGATCCGGAGCATGCATCGGTTGGCCTCTCACCTCGACGTCACCCTGTCTCCACCTCCTCGTCGTGCCACTGGACCTTCTACGTCCCGGAGTGTCGGCGTCGACACCACCGACCTGCCATCGGAGTCTGACTCCGATTCTGAGAGCGCCCGGTTTTGATGTTCTATTTTGTTGTTGTTTTGTTTTATTTTTGTGTTCTTTGTTTTCACTTCTGTTGTCGTTTGTCTTCTTGAGTCAATTAGCAAGGGGAGTCCCCTACTAAACTGATCTCTTTTTAGTGTGATTTTTGTCTTTTTGTTTATGTTCGTTCTCTAATGCTTGCATGTGTATCTCAGGATTCATTGATTGTCTTTCTTGATGGTTGTCTCAAACGACTCCTCCCTAATCGGCGATCAACACCCGCCCTTGTGTGCCATCGAATTTTTCTTCGGCACCTCTCCTTTAACTTGGTGAAAACTCCCAACCCTCACTTTTACTTGCACTTATTTTCTTTGCTTTGCATGCTTACATCTTTAAACATTGAGGACGATGTTTCATTCAAGTGTGGGGGAGGGTTGTGCATTTGTCTCCTAGATGTTGTGCATGACTTAGGACGATCTATGAAAATTGTTTTGGTTGAGAATTGCTAAGCTAGGAGTTTTTGGGTATACTAGTGCACTTTTGTTGAACTTAAAGTTTTATTTTGCTCGTACTTTGGAAACCCAAATGCTAGCACTTAGCCTTCTGTTGTGTTGTTACTCTGTTAGAGGAAGGGCTAGTTATAAGGCTGAAAAATTAGAAGTTGACTCCAAACTCAAAATAAATAAAAACTTGAATCTTGTGACAAGTCGGATTCCATTTTGGATGCCCTGTCAATTTTTGTGTGAAAGATGGTAGAAAGAGCTATCACTTTAGAAAAAGCGAAAGCCGCACTTGAGTAGTCGGATTTTAGGCATCACAAATGTCATTTTTGATGACCTACCAAGTGAAATGGCTGCCTCTAGGGTGTATGAAGCTACTACCCAATTTAGGAGTCAACAGTGAAAATTTTGAGAAGAAAGAGCTTGTACTAGCCCCCTCAAGAACAGTTTTGACATACTCCAGGAGGCGACACACACACACACGGTAGTACGGAGTATGAGTAAAATCTTTCACAAGCCCTCAATTGACTAAGTCACTAGTTCTCAGAAACTCCTTAAAGCTTCAGTAACTCTTTTAATTTGTTGAGATCAGAGGTCAGGCACTCATCACTTTATTAGGGGAATAAGGTTGCTTGAGGACAAGCAACAATTCAAGTTTGGGGGTATTTGATGAGCGCATTTCATATATATATATTGCATGTTTTACCTTCATCATTATTGAATATTTTGGCTATAATTCTCCAAGTACGGTGCTATTTGAGGTATTCGTTGTTCGTCATGCAGATATCAAAGTCCTGAAGTAAGAAGAAGAGCTTTTGGAACAATTTTAGAAGCTAAAGAACTTAGAAGAAACCTCATCAAGCTCAGCACGGCTTGAGCACGCCCGTGCTGTTTCCCGTGCAAAGTGCAGAAGAATTCAACTACAATTCAGCACAGCCTGAGTCCGCTGAGCACGGGTGTGAAAACCTCAGCACGGTCGAAGCACGCCCGTGCTGCTTCCCGAGAAAATTACAGGAGAATGCAGCCATAGATCAGCACAGCCAGAGTTCGCTGAGCACGATCGTGAAAATCTCAGCACGGTCTAAGCACGCCCGTGCTGTTCCCCGTGCAGATTACAGGTTTGTGAGTTTTCTGAAGAGTTATTTGGCCGTAATCTGCACGGCTTGAAGCACGGCTTCAGCACGCCCGTGCTCACATCGGGAAAACTTTAAAACTCTAAAAACTTAGGTTTTTGGGGGACTTTTGGTGGGCGATCTTTGGGAGAGAGAAAGGGAGAGATTTGAGGGTTCATCCTCAGCTTCATCAAGGGAATGCCAAGCGTATGGTAGGCCGATTGGAGGGAGATTACATGACATCGTAGATCCTTCGACAACCTCAAGGATGCAAGAAATTAGGGAGTTTTCAATTCCTTGTCTTGTTGGTGGTTGTCCCGCAAGCGCACGGGTCGTCAAGTAATACCTCTCACGCACGCGTGAGAGGGTCGTATTCCCTGGGGTCCGAGAATCTATCCTTACTTCCTTCTCGCAATATTGTCTAGCCGATCAAACTCGAGAGTAAAAGATGAAAATGCAAATACACGAAATTAATGCAAATCAGAAAGCTAAATAACCAGGGCAATAGAAAGTGTGAAATCAGGGTGAGAAAGCGGTCCCGGATAAGGATCCCCTCAGGGGCTACTGGAGTGTACAGGATGCTGGAATAACATGTAAATGGCTTGTTGGACCGAGAAAATCCTAGATTAGGTCAACCCGATGGTCACGGCAGTTGACCCCTAATCCGGTACGAGTATTGAATACGGGCCCTACCCGTATAAATCCTCATACGATTGCAAAGGGTGAGGCGGTTTTCTCAAACTAAGGTTGAATCGCAAATAAGCAATTAACCCTAGAATTGGAGGGGTACAAACACCCGATGGTCACGGCGTATTTATACGTATTTCCCTTCCAAGCTTGGTGAGTCTAACACTAGGGCAATGGTCATGCAACCTAGTATTGGCTAAGTAGAGATACACAGAGTTCTCATGCATACCCTAACATTCAAAAGCACCAAACAAGGATCACAAATAAGTCTACAAACATTAATTAAAACCAAGCATCCAAAATACACAAGTGCACCCCCAAGGTTCACCTACATCCGGTGACCTTGGGGTTTAGTTGTTCATAATATCAAAATACATACTCAAAAGCATGAAAACAACTAAAGAAAGCATAATCACTCCCTCAAATACGAAAATGGAGTTCCGAAGACGCCAATCAAGAGGTGGCTTCTCTTGTCTTCAACCCTCCCTCAATGATGCCCTAGAGTAGGATCTTGCTCCCAAACGCACTCTCCTCCAAGATCTTGCCGTGAAAACGCCCTCAAAGCCCTCCTCCAAGCCGGAATTTTAGATGGTTGTGTGGAGCTCCAAGGAAGAAGACTTTCTTCCCTCCAAATGCCCTAGAAAAGCCTTTTAAATCAAGACATCGCGATGCCTTGCGGGTGGCTTTGCGGGCGCAAGGTTGCCCGCAAGGCATCCAGAGAGTTTCTCAGGAATTTTTCCATTCAGTGCTACAGTACCCTGCTACAGTAATTGCTACAGTGATGAAGCCAAAAACACCGTATTTGGTGTCGATTTCTTCATGAATACGTTCTTGAGCTTATTTCGGGCCTGTAACACAAGTAAAACCACATTAAACAAGAAAATAGAAAACAACTTAACATAAAGAGAGAATAAACTATACACAAGTACGTATAAAATACGTATATTTAGACGTTTATCACTTGTAATTTCTTTGGCATTGTGTTTGTTGGTTGTTATCATGAGGGGCTAAACTCTTAAGGTAGCCCCGGGGGTGGTTGTATGACGTTGTAGCTCGTACTCATTGTCTTTTTACTTGCAGTTTTTATGATTGTCTTGTTCATTTCAATAAATCAAGGTTATTGGCTATCTTGTATGTTGTTTAGTGCTTGATGCTTGGTAGTTAGGTTCTCCTATCTAGGTTTGTGAATCTTTATTGATTGTTGCAAGCAGAGGGAGTTCAACTTAGGGCTCGGCAGCGCTAGAAACCACATACTTATAGCATAACTAGGTCTACAACTGAAGACATCCCTGATAATTTCTGAGAAAGACTGAGTTAGTGAACGTCAGAAACCCAACCCCGGGGCCCCATCTCCTCCATCGAGTCAAACCTAAATCTTCCCTTGGTGAACTTTCCATTCTCTCAACTTCCTCAAAGTTAGTCCAAAGTCAATTCCTTCATTCTCGATTTGGTTAGATATTGAGTAGGACGTTAGTATTAGAAGCTATACCAGTCCCTGTGGATTCGACTACCCGACCTTTTGGGTACATTATACTATTTGTACGACCCGTGCACTTGCGGTTACGCAAGGGGCGTACCAATAGCAGCATTACAGTGAGGTACCTGTCCAACGGAAACAAGAAGATGAAGGGAGTCCAATGTGTATACTCCACTATGATGGAGGCCAGCTCCAATCACCGCTCCACTGTGATCCTGCACACGACAGGAGATATAATAAAAAATAACCTGACAATCATAATTAGTAATTTGGCTAACAGATATAAGATTCATGGAGAGGTGAGGAACATGTAAGACAGAAGGAACGGAGAAAGCTTTAGAAGAACAATGACCAGTAGAAGAGATAGGAAGTAGTGTGCCATCAGCAATACGCACACGAGTGACAATAGAGGGTGGATGGGAATTATGAGGATGAGTGGCATCATGAGTCATGTGAAAAGAAGCACCAGAGTCAAGAAGCCAAAGTGGACAGGAACTACCTGGAGTAGATGGAGCACCCTGAGCGGAGCGAGCATGACCAGTAGAGGATTCTGTCAGATGAGACTGGTGGAACTGTTGAAACATCGCTAAGACCTGCTGATCCGTGGGAGATATAGGAGCCGGGAAGGCTTGTACAGAATGCACCTGAGGTGTGGGAAGAAGAGGTGGACACTGTGAAGAAGAACCAATAGAAGAGACACGCGGAAGTCCTCGGTGTTTTTTCCGACAGTCACGCTCGAGATGGCCTATAAGACCACAGTAGTGACAAGTTATGATCCTTTTCGACCGTGGCGGTGGTCGATAGGAAACAGGTGGTGGCAGCGGTGGACCAGAGGACGAAGACACCTGAGATGCAGAAGGAAGGAGAGACACAACAAGAGTACTGCCTCCCCCTGTGAAGGAAGTCTGAAGACGAATCTCCTCAGCACGAACAAAAGCGAAGGCCTCTTCTAAAGAGTATGCAGATGGAGCATGAAGAAGCTGGGCACGAGTCGACTCGAACTCAAGTCGGAGTCGCATGATAAATTCATACATACGACGGGTCTCGTCATTACAACGACGAGCACAGGACTCAGAACAGGTTAGAATTTGAGCAGCATGAGTGGTGCAATAAGAAGGTGTAAGAGCGTCAATTTGACGCCAGATCCCACAGTACCTGTTGTAGAATCGGTCGACAGTATCCTCCCCCTGTTGCAGCCTTCCGAGAGTCTGGCACAAAGTATACAACTGTGCCTGACTTGAGCCACAATATCGCCGTTCCAGATACTCCCACATGTCTAGAGCAGTGGGAAGATCAATTATCTGGGTACGAATCTCAAGTGTGACAGTCTGACAAATAATCATTTTGGCTGTGGAGTCATTGGCGGCCCATTTCTCCAACTTCTGTTCAAATGCTGCTAGAAGAGCAAAGGTCTCCAAGGAGGAACTGGTAGGGTCAAAAGGTGTAGGGACAACAGGAGCAGTGCCAGTGCCGTCAACATGTTTAAGAACACGAATACCGTCAAGAATCCCTTTAATAGTAAGTCGCCAGGGAATGTAATTGATGCCGTCAAGCACCACATCGGATTGGTGAAGATTCCTGTGACGAATCTCTGGGAGCACTCCACTAAGACCAAGATTATCGATTATTTATTTATTTATTTATTTATTTTTTATTTTTTTAAAAAAAAAAAAAATAATAATAATAATAATAATAAGATGTTATACTGCTGGCATTAGCATTGAAATAATTGTGAAGTTTGTCGGCTGATTGTCATGAGTGGGGACTTGCGCCAAATGTCACGTGTTGTTGGTACGGTTTCCAAAGTTCGCCGGAGGTGAAGTGCGGCAGCAGCAAAACAATAGGAGCAGCAGTGTACTGCAGTTTTAGATGGCAGCAGCGGCGCTCGGCGGACAACAACTGAGATAGGTGGAGGGCTGGCTGGTGGAGGGGTTACTTGATGGTTGCAATGGTATAAGAGAGAGGAACGCTCTCGGAGAGGTACTTGGCTGCAGCAACACCACGAGAGAGAGAAGTAGGGATGCTGGAGGAGAGTTCGACGGCAACAACAGCAAGAGAGAGGAAGCAAGAGAGAAGAAGGAGGGGCTGCCGGCGCACGAGAGAGGGAGATGACCGTCAGAGGGGCTGCCGGTGCACGAGATAGGGAGATGAGCGTCAGAGGGCTGTCGGAGGAGAGTTCGACGGTAGCAGCAACAAGAGAGAGGAAGGAAGGGCTGTCGGCGCACAAGAGAGGGAGACGACCGTTGGACGCCGATCACCGGAAAACTGGCCGGAGAAACCAGGTCTGATACCATGTTAGAGAGTGTAGAAGGGAGAGCTGAACTTAACCTTGTATTGAGAAAAAAGGGAGGTTTAGATATAGAGTGAAAATATACCATATACGAATAAGTATACATGTATATAAATACAAGTATATGAATACATCACAATACGGCTAACAGTTTGTTTCTAAACAACTTGTTTAAGAGAACCTACGCCATGAACTTTGTAACTAATGCCATCCAATCATTGATCCTCCTGTTGGCCTAAGCAATCAGGATGACAACAAGTGGGTAGTTGGATATAGGGGATAGATCCATTGGAGATTAATGAACTTTTCAAAGAATTTTCTCTACATAAAAGTAGACTTGAATTGTTAATGACATGAGCAACATATGAATTTTATATATGAAATCATGCAAGGATTGCATGTATTATTTTTTGCCTATCATTTCCATAGACAACACTAGCCATTTAGGGAGAGTAGTAGTACGTCCTCTATGATTTATCAAGCATTAATAGGGTATGAATGGCATAAATACCTTATGAATGGCATAAATACTAAGTCCACAGTCAAGTATCAACAATGCAATACAAAAAAAAAAAAAAATGTTATGATTGCAATGTATTGCCAAATACCTTATGAAACATGCAAATTTAATCATTTTTCAAAATTGTGACAAATGCATACTGAATGTAATTTTTTTCCGCAATAATTTACCAATACCATGCTAAATGCCATGCCAAAATGCAATCGAATAATTTTCCATGCTTGTGCAAAATGCCCTTTCAAATGTAATTTTTTTAAAAAAAATAATTTATCAAGGCCTTGCCAAATGTTGTGCTAGACATTCAAATATTATAATTTTCCATAATAGTGCCAAATGCAATTTTTAAAAAAATACTTTTTCAATGCCGTGGCAAACATGCAAATCTAATAATTTCCCAAGACCATCCCAAGCATTGTGTAAAATGTAACTTTTTTAAGAAAATAATTTATCAATGTTGTGTCAAATGCCAGGTCATACATGCAAATCTAATAACCTTCCAAGACTGCAAGACTGTGCCGAACTTTGGGCCAAATGTAATTTCTTTTAAAAAAAGATTTACTAGTGTCATGCTAAACCCTATGCCAAACATGCGAATTTAATAATCTTCTAAGACTGTGCCAAATACCGTGCTGATAAGTGCTTGTTTTTATATATTTTACAATATCAGTTTATATGCATTGAGCATCATTTTTTATCAGGTTTTATCATTGACAAGGTGTGTTTTGTGTTCTTTTGTGCAAACAGGGTTTTGGAGACATGAAGTACAAGAAGAAGCAAAGATAAGGTGTGATGACACATTTCAAAGCCACAATTAAAAGCTCTGTTCATATGCATGGGGTGTGAGTGCTCGTGTACTGTAGTAGTACTATAGCAAAATTACTGTTCACGCCAGTGTGGAAATTCCACATGGGCGTGTGGCTACAGTACACGGGTGTGTGAGTGCCTGTGTGGAGCCCCGATTTCAAATTATAAAAGCCGCCTTGTGAGAATTTTTAGGGATTTTTTCGGCTACTTTCAAGAGGCAAGGAGGTTAGGGCTTGGAGAGAGTTCTTTGCAGTTTTGGGAAGCATTCCTCACCAACTGAGATCGATTCCTCCTTCGTCATAGCATCAAGGAAGCCATTGGCGACCCACCTTCGAAGCGGAATCAATCTCGACGTGGAAGCTACCCATCAACACCATCATCACAGATTTAGGGGGGTTATTCTTTATGTCTTTTGAACTCGTTTATCAATTCATTATTTGTTTTATGACTCGCTCCATGGAGAGCTAAACCCCTAGAGGGTATTCGGACATGTAAACCCTAGGATTCTTATTTTCATTAGATTTACATTGTGTTTCTATTCGAATTTATTACTTTGAGTTTTATTCTTGAGTACTTAATGCTTGCTTGTGCTTTTGATTCCATTATTAATTGCCTTGCATGTTTTATTAAATCTAGTGAAGAGAGAGATCACCGCTAGGTTTAGAATTACCAATAGTAAAGAGGGTTGAGAGGGTGAGCCGTGAGATAGCGGAGTGTTCCCTTTCTCTTCCGATAGATATCTCCTATCTCCATATTCCCTAAGTGTCAAGAAACCATATGTGGTGTAAGGTGTCGAGAGAATTCTCCGCCGGGACCTCGTAGGGGGTTAGGGATCTTTCACCTGGAGGCAGAGTTAGATCTAATTTTAGGAATTTGTTATATCTTTGGGATCCCTAGAGTTTTAAGCAGTCATATGTGGTGTGAGGTGTCGAGAGAATTCTCCGTCGGGACCTCGTAGGGGACTAGTTATCGGTGACCTGGAGGCAGGGGCCGTTATACCTTAGGATATCCACGACTCATTGTTTTCATTTAGAAACACTTGTAATCTACATTTAACACCCAAATCCTAGGGGAGCATTGTCCGGATACCTCACTTTTATTGATTGATAACTCTTTTCCTTTTTATTCCCTGCGCACTTGTAGTGACACTCTTAGGTTTGGCCATTAGATCATCACATACTACACTCATTAGGCTAGATAACAAGCGATGAGCTATTACTAGTACTTCTGTTACTTGACGACCCGTGGACTTGCGGTAACACAAGGGGTTGACACATCACCCTGTGTTGCGGAACACGCGCAATCACGTGCCAAATATAATTTTTGTTTTAAAAACAATTTGTCAATGCCATGCCAAACATGCATTTCGAATAAGTTTTCAAGACCTTGCCAAACACCTTGAAAAACACCTTGCCAAATGTGATTGTTTTTAAAGAAACTAATTTTAAAGCTTTAATATGTCTTTGCATAAAAAATTATTTTCCAACTTAGTCAAAATTATTATTGACTTTAATTGAGTAGCAATATATATTAATCTTAATGAATTCTCCACTTGATCAAATTTTGTTTCTCCAGATAAAGATCAGCAATTTATTTTTCTATTAATGAAATATTATTAATTTTTTTACACAAATTAGTAATTTAGTTGAGCTTCGTTAATTGTCCACTGCTGGTATTGGTGGTGGTGGTGATGATGCTAGTGGGGTTTGGCTGCTACGGCAGAAAGGGGAGCCTTGGCACAAACAAGAGAGGATATGAGACAAGTAGCTCTCTCAAGTGCTCCTCCAACCTCCTTTGACTTGCTTGTAGTTCTAAGACCTTTATTTCCAAATGGTCTAGGCAGGTACAGTGGTGTGATAGTTTATTAGTGGGCTTAGTTCTCTCCTGAGCCTCAGTGGGGGAAAAGGGTTGCATGTGGAAGTTCGACCTTTTTTCGCTTCTCTTGTGCTTTGTTTCTTGTGTAGAAGTTGTGTGTTTAAGTTTTTGTCGAGTTTTATTTTTGTTGGGATCTTAGTTAAGGTCTTTTTGAGAGGTTAAAAGATGGGGGAAAAGTGTTTTAAAAGGCTTTAGCAAGGAAGGGACCTTGCGGGCACTTAGTGTGCCCGCAAGAAGCCAAAAACGAGGCCTTGCGGCCTCCCATGCGCCCGCATGGGAGCCCGCAAGGACTCCGGCCAGAAGTGCATGCGGGCTCCCATGCGGGTGCATGGGAGGCCGCATGGCTTCCTGGTTGAGGCCTCGCGGCCTCCCTTGCGCCCGCAAGGGAGCCCGCGAGCCCTCCCGCGCTTTGGGTCTATAAATACCCGTTTTCAAACTCAAAGGGCCTTTATAAGACCCCATTTCCCTCTCTTTTTCTCCCCATCTTGAATCCTCATTCTCCCCTCCATTAGATCTTCATTCTTGAGCTCCAAGAAAGGAGAAAGGTGTTGATCTTCCCCTCTTCTCCATTGGTGGTGATTCTCATCTAGTTCTAGCAAAGTTTGAGGTGGGTTTTATTCTCTTCTTCAATTCCTTGTTCTTTTATTCAATTCTCTTTAGATCCATAAAGAATTAGTGTGGATTTAGTATGGATCTAATATTTAATTGGAATTTAGCCATGGATCTAATGTTTGAATGGTATAGGAGCCTTGATTTCATGTTTTGGTGAAGAATGAAGGAGATCCTTCATCTCTAAACCTTTGATTCTTTTAGATCCGAACCCAATTAGGATGTTGTTGATTTCATTTTGATTTTATGGGTTTAAGGATTCTATTATTGTTAATTCTTGAATCTAGAACACTTAGTAAACCCTAGAAGACTTGAGATCTAATTTTAGATCATTCTTTCCTCTCTTGTTTATTGTTTGGGTTATGTGATTGATTCTTGTTTTTCTTGGATGGTTAATGGCTTCAAGAAGGTGGATCTAAAGGCAAGGGTAAAGATCAAGTAGGCGAGTGATCCAAGTATTCGATCTCGCCAAGTTTGTGAGTGGGAATTGTTTAATTAAAGAGCTATGATCATGCTTGTTTAATAATGCATGCCTTGAAATGAGAAATTCTTGATTTCAATGGATTCTTGAAGTGTTTCTTGAAAACTGAAATTATGATGCTATATGATCTTCTTAATTCTTGATTTCATTTTAATGGACTCATGAGATGATTTCCTTGAGATCTAGAAACCTTGATGTTTATGATCTTGCTTAACTATTGATTCTATTACAAAAGGCTCATGAGATGATTTCCTTGAGGCCTAGAAACCATGATAGTTTATGATCTTGTTAAATTCTTGATTATTTATATTTGATGAGGATTGGATAATCCTATGGTTTGAACTACATGTTTTCAAGATTTGTGAATTTGAGAATTCGATGTCCTTGTTATTTTGACCGAATAAGGGTCTATGTAAACCAAATTGAGATTCCCCACGATGTTATCGTAATTGAAATGAGTTTTCAAAGAATACTCTTGTGTTGATATTCTTGATGAAAATGACGTTATTGTCGATGCTTTCGCAAAAGGATTTACTCTTCGATTAAGAGTTGTATTTTATGCGAATTTGTGATCTCTTGTTGAGATATGTGATTTTAAAATGATACGTTTATGATTAGCCTATGGGCAAACTATTTGTGATCTCTTGATGAGATATATGATTTCATAATGATACGTTTATGATGAGCCTACGGGCAAACTATTTGTGATCTCTTGATGAGATATATGATGGGTTCAGGATGAGCCTACGGGCGGGATGGATATCCCAAATGTTTCGATGGTGACATTGGGGAGGATCCCCGTCTTCTGCAGAAGCGAGTCTCCACGGACCGACCTAGTTGGGGTGGCGTGGAGTTCTCGGCTGACGAGCCCTTTACAGGAGGCGCGGAGAGAACCTGAAGGTGCTGTGTTGGGATCCCGGAGTCACCACACGGGATACCCAACGGCCAACGCCAAGATACGCGCATCTTGGTGGCTCTTGACCTAGCCACGGCCATGGTTAGTGATGGAGGGTTTTCATAGGCTATTGATGATGCTATCGATAGAGGATTTCCGTATGTGTCGCACTATAAATCCTTATTTCGATAGGTTTGATCTTTTGATCTTTTGACGAGTATTCTTAACTTGAATTTTCAGTATTGAATCTCTTTACAAAAGATTTTCAAAGTTTTATTGAAGCCTTTCTTTGAGAAAGTTGGAAAGCTTGTTATATTGAAATGTGTATTTAAAGCATTTTGTAAGTTGTGGTTGTTAAAGATTTACATATGTTTTCGGCATATCATTCTTTACACCTGTATGAGTTATAGCTCCATGTTCAACCCCTCACTGAGTAACTTAGTTACTCACCCATTCTTCTTCTCTCCTTTTCAGGTGTTAGCACGGCAGCAGGGCGTAAGACGTGATAGTGCTTGGCATCCATTCTTGCATTTACCTTTGAGTAGTGTATGATTCATAAACATTGTCGTCATGCATAAGATGGATCCACTAGGACCTATGTTTTCGTACTTCCATTTGATCTTGTATGATCTTGATTGGTTCAGTCAGGACCTTAGGTTGTATGAGTTTACACCCAGTGTTTGGGGAAAAACTATGATTGTGTCCATGATCATTGATGTTGTGATTTCCAGGGATATATGTACATATATGTGTGAGTCTGTTGATCTTGTACAGGGTTGTGATTGAATACCTTAGATTTAGAGTATTATTGTGGTAATGTTAATATTGTACAGATAACAGGTTAGCCTTACGGCGACCTGGGGTTGAGGCAGGTGTTGACCTCCCCTGGGTTGTCGTGGCGGTAGTACCATGGACCGGGACCCGAGGGTCGGGGCGTGACATTGCATCACTCTCATTCTCCCCCTCTATCCTCATATTGGCCTAAAGATGCAGCCTTTGTCTCTTCCACGAGGGCAAAGCGTGGGCCTAGAGATGTGTCCTACCTTTTAACCACCTATGGAATAAAGTATGGTCATCATGGCTCGACTGGTATGGCTCATTGATGAGGTGTGCAAGCGAGCCTAAAGAGACACAAGTGCGCATATTGTGTCAAGTAGTAACCTTGTTGTACAAAGCAAGGTCGATCCCCTGAAGAAAGTGAATACTAGCTACTATCTCCTTTCATAGTATCTAGCCAACGAAAGTGAAGTTCAGATTTTTAACAAGAACAATTAATGAATACTAAGGATGAGCTTCTAAGATACACAAATAAGACCAATAAAAAATCAAGATTATGAGAATGGTACTTGGACATGAATTCTCTTGGTTGTTTAGAGTGTAGACTTCTATTTTTATGGATTCTTAAACCTAATTCATCATGATCATTGGACCATGGAGGTTACTTACATAAGCTAGCCCTTATTTCTAAGTGACTAACTTCTAAACATGGTGGGGCAAGTATTTCACACATTCCCCTCATTATGAATTCCTTTCAATTATGTGATCCTCACTACTAAGTCACCCAGAGAGTTGTTATAATTCTATCTTTGATAAGTGAGTTCCAACTCTTTCAATTGTGGGAGATAACTCACCCACTCAGGTTATCACTAACTAATCATGAGATCAATCATGAGCTCAGGCTCTCGTTACCTAAACCTATGCTCACAAATTCGGGCTTTCACTAACTAAATCTAAGGATTAAGCATTGCCACAATTGAATCTCAATATCTAAACATATTAGATTAATACAAGAGAAGTCAAGAAATCAAATTACAATAAAGGGTCATCAAGTGAAAGCACCAAAAAGATGTCTAGCCACTCATGGATGAAAGCTTCATATAAACTTCAATCCAAATATATAAAAGACAAGAGATTCATGAAGAACACCCTTTGAATTCCTGATTTAGAGTTGATGCAATGACTTGATTTTCTAAGAAGCTTGATTTACTCTTTTGATTTCTCTCGGAATCTTCACCTCTCAATAGAATAAAGATGGATCCTTATTAAGAATGTGTGTTAAGGTAATAAGAGATCTTTAAATTAGTCTCCAAGAAACTATCTTTCAATCAAAGCCAAAAGAGGTCACCAAAAACTTACCATATTTGCTCTTGAGAATCTATATATAGGTCTTCTAAACTACCAAAATGAGGGTGTTCAATGGGTGTGTTTGGTGGTTAAAATTCTTGAAATAGGATTTTCGAGCATAAGCACAGCCTTGTAACATGCTACCACAAACCAAAACAAGCCCATGAGTTTTGGAATACAGCCTTACAGGACAATACACAGGTGCATCTCACAAGTGTGTTTCCTTAATAAACTTGAAAAAGACTAGTAAACGCCATGTTGAAGACTGTGTTCTTTGGGTGTGTACTTGAAATGCTTCCTTTTTCTCCAATATTTGTAAAAGACCCCATAGACATAAAAAAATAACAAGATTGAGCATTAAAACTGAACAAAATTTTACAGAATCAAACAAAAATGCTATGGAAAATCCTATGAAAATAATAGCTCATCAAGAACTTATTAATCGTGACCTACACCCCTTGATTCTATAAGATAACCAAAGTGCTTAGATCAAGCGTGTGATACAAGGCGTTGCAAATATGGTCCCAACCTGATGATTAGTGCCTTAATTGCTGATATACCACCCAACGATCTCACCAATGTGCATCTCAACTCCTCAAGAAATGTTACGCAAACAAATGATATCATGCCTATTTACCATCCCTTGTACTATCCCTTAAATTGGAGATCTGTAGCTAAGGAGACAATGGATGAGGTAAAGTGCAAACTTAGTTAACTTTATCACATTGGACAACCCTTAACTGTAGGAGATGCCTCATGCTATCCTTTACTAATACTCCAAGGCTAGACCTAGTAAATCAACTACAACCTACAAATACCTCTTGTATCAATGTAGTCCTTATCATATAATCCCGTCAGCAAAAAGAAAATGAGTATGATCCTAACCTTAAAACACAAAAAACTGATCTTTCCTTGGGCAAAAGGAGAAATATTCATATCAGTGTAAAAGGAGCTAAGCACCTCTAGCGTTAACTCCCTATACACCGTCTCTATTATCCCAAGAGTGTGATCCTACCACCTTGTCACAATTGCCAAACATAGTGCCTTAGCCCCAGTTTTTAAGTATTGAACTTCCTTCATTTTTTTAAGTGTTGGTTTAAAAGATGGAAACATATAGGCTTATGAATTTTTCCCATGGCTCTCATCTTCAAAGACAGCAACCCGTGACAGGCAGGTGGTGGAGCCAAATTTGGGTGCGTATGTTTCAAAGAAGGTACAATATTTTACTCAAATTTGAGGATGTGGTAAGTCCTAAATTACTAATCTAGTAGTTCATCGGATCTTCAATGTCGCTCAGGGTAAGAAAAAGCTCAAACGTGTGAAGTGGTCCATGGATGACCACTCGCCTCGCTACCTTTTGCGGGGTCTTTGGGCAATGGTCTTAGATTGTCCCATTTTCATTCACAACATAAAAACACACAATTAAACCCAACGGCATTGACATAGAACAATCTATGCCCCTACTATAAGGGCTTGGAGCTTGGTGCCTAGGTTATTATGATCGGCCCTTTCCCTTAGGTGCGGGGGCACACCGGTGTGACCTAATCAAAAGCTGAGGCAGGCTAAGGCACACGAGTGTACAGCCTGTGGACTGGGTAGCGTGTGTGGGAACATGGCTGAGGGCATCTGCCCCAAGGTGGGTGGGGCCGTCAGCAAGATTGTGGAAAAGGCCTAGCAGCACGCGTGTGATTGTGGGTATGCGCATGATCAAGGGGCGAGTGGGTGGGCAAGTCTGGGGGAGGTCGACGCCCAACACTTAGTCGATTTTGGCATGGATGGGGTTTACATGGTGCGATCTAGAGATCCCGTAGGTTGATCCTAGGCTGGTTGCGCATTGAGACAAAAATCAACCAGGACTTAACCTCAGAAGTGTACAGTAACACTTGGTGAACCTGTGGCAGCCTGGCGTCACTGTTGCTCTGGCATAAGGGTTGTAACAGTAATCGGCATTGAAGATGGGACTATGGTACTTGTGTTTACAAAACCGTTGACTTCATTATAACCCTTAGATTCAGTCCATGGATGGCATCCTTTGTATGAGGATTGACTATATAGGTTCTCTTGTATCCATTTCAGAGGAGAGTTGGATAATTCCCTTGGTTGTGAGGTCTTGGCCATAATTGTATGAATTCTTCTAATTAATACAGAGTTTGGTTTTTCTCTCTAAGGTTTGGCTTCTTATATTATATGCTTGCTTGCTTACTTGTTGCTTGTCTTGGCTCGCTTACGCGATGTGGGATCCGGATTTGTCGTATCCCCAACCTCTGGAGGTTGGCTTGTCACTAGGAGCCTGGCAAGCACAGCACGGTGTGATCGGAAGGATCGCGTGGAGCAGTGATACCTACCATGGTGCATGGATTTCTATTTTACCACCCATGGTAAGTGTCACGGCCTCAACCGATCACCTTGGGTCGTGCGGCACTTGACATGCACCATAGCGACAGGTCAGCCTTCTTTGCAAGAATAGTTAGTGAATTCCTGTTTGCAGTACAAGTACAGCGAAATAATATAAAGTGAGCAAAACCGGAAAACAAGCGCGGTACGAGAAACACAACACATGAAACCCATTTTGACAGAGAAAAACATAAACTCTCTTAGGTTGAGAAATGTTTACAACCATGGCCAAAACCAACACCAAGTGGCATTGTCTCCTCCAAAGACACATTAGACCCTATTACAAGAGCTACCCCAAATCCAACGTTGATTGAGCCCCATGCCCAATACAGGTCTGGCGTGAATTCCGTGACTTCACTTAGCTTGTAGTGTCCATTGATGCAACTATAGCTTTAACCAGCCACCCTTGGTCACAGCGCGCATCAGTACCGGTCACGCGCGATAATATCACATGCCATCCTCGCCCTGGCTCGGCAACGCTCCCGACCACGTGCCCACTTGCCTACGCCTGCGTAAAACCTTGTCAAATCCAGAATCAGCTCTCGGTCTCCCGGCCCGATCAAGTGTCCCGCCCCGCCTAGACTTGCTAGAGATCCAACACTCTACATGATGAAGTCTTGCGACACTTGACTCTTGGTATAGGCGTGCCTGCCCCATGCGCTTATCGATCACGCGCACGCCTCATGGTCTCAGCCTATGATCGTGCGGGATATTCCACCCGCCCTTGGTCACGACACAACACACGCCTTAAGCTAACCAAGCGCTACACCATTCAGGCAGCTGTGAGCCCTCGTGGCTTGGCCTATGTGATAATGTATGCCCCCTGACCAAGTGTAAGGTCATCAACCCTTACAAACCACCCCCACTAGTTAAACCCGACATCCTCGTCGGTCTCGAACTCAAGAAGTCTTTCACCAAATCCTCGAACTTCCAAAGAGTAGTATCACGCTCCCAGCTTGCCTCCGACATAGGCAAGTCCTTCGACTTGACAAGAAAGAACACCCTGCGGTTCTTCTTGCTTTGGCCTTCTACTCTTCGGTCTAGGATCTGCTCAGCCACCCTGCTAAACTACTTGCGAATAGTCGGCGAAGCTCAACTTTTCTTTGCCCTTAATGGATCCGTGGAGTCCTAATGGCATGGATTCAAGAAACGCACGTGAAAAGTTGGATGGAGTTTCCGCCGATCGGGGAGATCCAAACGATATGCCACGTTGCCCATCCGCTGGACAATAATGAAAGGTCCATCATACCTCGCAATTAAGCCTTTGTGTACATCCTTTCGATGTAACTTCTTCCACACCTGTGGAGAGAGCTTCAACCAAACCTTGTCACCTACTAGGAACTCCAAAGGACGCCTCCCTTGATCTGCATACTTCTTCATTCGGCGAGCCGCCTTGGCGAGGCTATCCCGAGTACTCTCCATCATCTCTTTCTGATCAATAGCAAAATGATACGCGGCAGGACATTTCCCTCATGTCCTCTTCTTCGCCATCTCTGAAGGAGTAATAGGTTGGTATCCGTATGCAACCTCAAACGAACTCTTCTCCGTTGATGAAGACCCATGAAGATTGTAGCAAAACTGCACCACATCAAGCAGACTTAGCCAATTCTTCTGTGAAGCCTTAACATAGTGCCGGAGATACTATTCCAACAGAGCATTGATCCTCTCTGTCTGTCCATCCGTCTGCGGATGATTCGCTATTGAAAACTTCAACTCTGTGCCCAACAAACCGAATAACGCCGTCCAGAACTGGCCAGTAAAGCGAGCATCTTGATCGCTTACGATGTCTTCCGGTACCCCAAAGTGCTTCACCACATACTTTAGGAATAACTTAGCAGCCACCTCTGCCGAACGTACTACCAGTGCGGGTATGAATACCGCATATTTCGTGAATCGGTCCACGACCACCATCACTGTCGACATCCCTTCCACCTTAGAAAATCCGGTGATAAAGTCCATGGAAATTAACGCCCATAACCATTCCGGAATACTCAACGGCTGGAGAAGACGGCCTTCCGTCTTCTTTCCAACTTGTCTTGTTGGCACACGAAATACGTCTTCACATATGCTTCAATGTCTTCGCTCATATCCGGCCAATAGTAATGTCTTGTGAGCAATGCCTTCATTCGCTCACGACCGGGATGTCACGCCCACGGAACATCATGGTGCTCTCTAAGGAGCTCCTACCGAATCTTCCCTCCTTTCGGCACATAGAGTTTGTTGTCTTTAGCGTAGAGAAGCCCATTCGCCACCCAGTACTTGCGCATGACTCTGTCTTGGACATCCTTCATCAGCTTCCCATACTGACTGTTCACTTGCGCCAACGCAGCCACATACTCAACCATCTGCTTGTGACTCAACGCATCAGCCACCTAGTTGGGTCTCCCCGGTTTGTGCTGCCATTCAAAGTCATATTCCTTCAAGAACTCTTGCCAACGAGCTTGTTTAGCCGATAGCTTTTTTTGAGTAGCAAAGAATGTATTGGCAATATTATCTGTTTTGACAAGAAACTTGGTGCCCAGAAGGTACACTCTCCATACCTGTAAGCAATGAACAACGGCGAGCATCTCCTGCTCATGTGCCGAATAGCGCTGCTCCGCGTCTTTCACCTTCCAACTCTCAAACGCCACTGGATGCCCGTTCTGAATAATAACACCGCCGACGGCCTTGTCTGACGGATCGGTGTGCACCTCAAAAGGTTCTTCGATGTTGGATAATGCCAAGACTGGTTCACTTGCAATTGTACTCTTAATTTTGTCAAAAGCAGCCTATTGCCTCTCAGTCCAACCCCACGGCTGGTCCTTCTTCAACAAGTCGGTGAGTGGCACGATCTTTCTTGAATATCCCTCGATGAATCGGCGATAGTAGTTGTCTAAGCTGAGGAAAGATCGTAACTCTGGTACCTTGGACGGTGCAGCCCAGTCAAAAATCGGCGCCACCTTAGCCCGATCCATTCGGACTTCACCCCGAGAAATGATGTGCCCAAGGAACTTGATCTTCTGCTGAGTGAAATGATATTTCTCCAGCTTCACATACAGCTTATGCTCCCTCAATCTTGATAGTACCTGCTTCAAGTGAACAAGGTGATCCTCCAAGGATTCACTATAAACTATAACATCATCCAAGTACACCACCACAAACTCATCAATGTAATCCGAAAACACTTGATTCATTAAGTGGCAAAAAGTTGCCGGAGCATTAGTCAAGCCAAAAGGCATTACAAGGAATTCAAACGAACCATAGCGCGTCACACACGTCGTCTTGGACTCGTCTCCCTCTTCAATCCTGACTTGCCAGTACCCCGAACAAAGATCCAGCTTGGAAAAGTATGTTGCTTTCGCCAATCGATCAAACAAGTCCTAAATGAGAGGAATTGGATACTTGTTCTTGTTCGTGATCTTATTAAACGCCCGGAAGTCGACTCATAGTCGAAGAGAGCCACCTGCTTCTTCTGGAACAGTACCGGTGCACCATATGGAGTCTTTGATGGCTGAATAAAGCCACTATCAAGAAGCTCTGTCGGTTGTCTCCTCAGTTCTGCCAACTCCAACCGAGACATTTGATAGGGAGCCCGGGCAGGGGGTTTGCAGCCCGGCATCAACCCAATTTGGTGATCTATTGCACACCGGGGTGGGAGTTCATAGGGTAGTTCCGGTGGCATCACGTCCTGAAACTCCGTCAAGATTTCAGCCACAGCTGAGGGTAGATCACTCACCAAATCATCCTGCACTTCCAATAAAGCAGCAACATATGTGGGTTCTCCATGTTTCAACCCTTGCATCTCCTGGTGCGCAGAAAGCATCGGCTCCTTCCCTTTCTTCTCCTTCGCAGCTACTCCAGCTACAAAGCATGGGTTATTCTCATCCATTATAAGAAGTTCACCCAAATTTGGAACAACTGTGGCCTTCACAGACTTGAGGAATTCCATCCCCAATATCAACTCAAAATCATCTAATGTGACTGCCAGCAGGTCAATGTTCCCTTGCCATCCACCCATATGAATAGTCACCGCCACTAGTGCTTCCACTGCGATGATTGCGGAGGTGAGGTCCGTTGGATTTGAACTCGAGCTCTGATAGCAGCTGTCACGGCCTCAACCGATCACCTTCGCCCGTGCGGCACCTAACATGGACCATAGCGACAGGTGAGCCTTTGAATTCCTATTTGCAGTACAAGCACAGCGAAATAATATAAAGCGAGCAAATCGGAAAGCATCCGCGGTACGAGAAACACGACACATGAAGCCCATTTTGAGAGAGAAAAACATAAACTCTCTTAGATTGAGAAATGTTTACAACCATGGCCAAAACCAACCCCAAGTGGCCTTGTCTCCTCCCAAAGACTCATTAGACCCTATTACAAGAGCTACCCCAAACCCAAAGTTGATTGAGCCCCATGCCCAATACAGGTCTGACGTGAATTCCCTGAATTCACTTAGCTTGCAGTGTCCTCTGACGTAACTGTAGTTTTAATCAGCCACCCTTTTTCACAGCGCGCAGTAATACCAGTCATGCGCAGTAATATCGCGTACCAGTAGCTTTAAGGTGCCCACTTGCCTACGCCTGCATTAAACTTGTCAAATCCGGAATCAGCTCTCGGTCTCTCGACCTGATCAAGTGTCCCGCCCCGCCTAGACTTGCTAGAGATCTAACACTCTACATGATGAAGTCTTGCGACACTTGACTCTTGGTATGGGTGTGGCTGCCCCATGCGCTCATCGGTCACGCACACGCCCACAGTCTAGCGCTCGCGTGCCTCACTTTCTCAGCCTATGATCGTGCGGGATATTCCACCCGCCTTTGGTCACGACACAACACACGTCTCGCTCTAACCGCGCGCTAGACCATCCACGCAGCTGTGCGCCCTTGTGGCTTGGCCTATGTGATAATGTACGCCCGCTGACCAAGTGTAAGGTCATCAACCCTTACAGTAAGGTTCTAGGTTCTTTACTTAACCCTGTCGGGCATGTCATTTTTCATGGGGAATAATGTCACCAATAAACACACAAGTAGGGTTATCGATCCATGTTAGGACCTTGGAATTATCCCTGCCAACTTTTCACCGTATTATTTTGCCTTAAGAAAACAATGGTCAATAAAAACTGTAAGAAATTATGAATAAAAGGAGCGCAACCTTGGTCTAGTTGGGGATAGCGAGGTTCGAAATTGTGAATTATTCAGTGTGCTTACTCAGTTTGAAGAAGCAACATTGGCATGTAAGGGCGGAGAATCAAAAGAGATTTTAGAAGAGGTCCTTCAACGGTTTGATTCATTTGATAAAAGCTAAAGTCAAGAAATTCTCTCCTTAGATATTTCCAACAAAATATACGGAAAAGGTGAAGCAGAAAGCGTGGAAAGTCTCAAACCCCAACCAGTTACAAACACTCAAGAAGAGGGCTTAGAAGAGAGTTCTGAAGAAAAGTCTGAACAATTTGAAGAAATTGAGAGACTAAAGGGCCACAGATTGCGACCGTCCATTGAAGACCCACCTGATTTGGAGCTAAAGACATTGCTTGCACATTTAGAGTATGTCTTTTTAGGCAAGGGATCAAAGCTTCCGGTGATTATAGCTTCAGATTTACCCATATCTCAGAAGGATAAATTAGTGAATATGTTGAAGAAGCATAAGACTGCCAATTCTTGGAAGATTTCTGATATCAAAGGCATAAATCCTTCATTCTGCACTCATAAGATATTGATGGAAGACAACTACAAGTCAGTGATCCAACCTCAACGTCGTTTAAACCCGAACATGAAAGAGGTAGTGAAGGCAGAGGTTATTAAACTTTTGGATGCAGGTATTATTTACCCGATCTTTGACAACGCTTGGGTGAGTCCCACTCAGGTGGTCCCCAAAAATGGAGGCATGACTGTAGTGAAGAATGAGCGGAATGAATTAATTCCAACCAGAACAGTCACAGGGTGGCGAGTATGTATTGATTACAGGAGATTGAATGATGCAACTCGAAAGGATCATTTTCCGTTACCATTCATCGACCAGATATTGGAAAGGTTAGCTGGGCATGATTTTTACTGCTTCCTTGATGGTATGTCCGGTTATTTTCGGATTCCCATCGCACTTGACGATCATGAAAAATACTACTTTCACTTGTCCTTACGGGACCTTCGCCTACCAGAGGATGCCTTTCGGACTCTGTAACGCACCAGCCACATTTCAGCGATGTATGACTGCGATATTCGAAGACCTTTTAGAGGACATTATGGAAGTATTATGGATGATTTTTCGGTGTTTGGAGATACGTTCGATATTTGTCTGAAGAATTTGGGAAGAGTTCTCATCCGATGCGAAGACACAAATTTGGTATTAAATTGGGAGAAATGCCACTTTATGGTTCAAGAAGGGATAGTTCTTGGACATAGGATTTCTAAAAAGGGGATGGAGGAGGATAAAGCGAAGATTGAGTTAATTGAGAAGCTTCCACGGCCAACAAATGTGAAAGGGATTCGCAGTTTTCTTGGTCATGCTGGCTTTTATAGGAGATTCATAAAAGATTTTTCCAAGATCACCCAACCACTGACGAAACTGTTGGAGAAGGATGCACCTTTTGAGTTTGGAAACGCCTGTTTGATAGCATTCAACTTACTGAAGGAGAAATTGGTCCAAGCACCAATTTTGATTACGCCAGATTGGAATTCCCCTTTTGAGCTCATGTGCGATGCTAGCGATCACGCAATTAGGGCAGCGTTGGGGCAGAGGAAGGATAGACATTTTCAACCTATCTACTATGCCAACAAAACCCTCACAAGCGCATAAGAAAGTTACACTACTACTGAGAAAGAATTGCTAGCAGTGGTTTATGCATTTGACAAATTCAGGCCGTACTTGATCTTATCTAGAGTCACAGTCTTTACAGATCACTCTACTCTACGTTATCTCATGAGTAAGACTGATACCAAACCAAGGTTAATTCGATGGGTTTTGTTTTTGCAGGAATTTGACATGGAAATCAAGGACAAAAGGGGTATCAAAAATGTAGCTTCTGATCATCTCTCTAGGTTGGAAGGTTTTGAGGGACACGGGTGACACACCCTTGCGTGTGTACTCCGCAAGTGCACGGGTGTCGAAGTAATAAAGTACCCAAACGGGTGGGTAGTCGAATCCACAGGGAGTAGACGTAAGAACAATCACACTTTGTTAAGTAATCAAAGATAAACCAATTGTTGTTGAAAGAAAATAAAATCAGAAAGTAGTAGAAACAAAGTGCTGAAAATGAAAGCTAGGTCGGAGAAATAGATCAATAAGAAGATGGGGTACTCGGACAATGCTCCCCCTAAAATCCTTGTTTCACGTGCAAGACTTCAAGTACTCTTATTCAATAGAGATTTCAAGAGTCGTGGAATCCAGAGAGACAAGGTCCCAAATCTAAGGTCAACCTTGACTAGTCCCCTACGAGGTCCCGGCGGAGAGAGGACTCTCGACGCCTCACACCACGTATGACTGCGCTATGCTCTAGGGATTCCAAGTGGTAAACCCTATTCCCAACTATAGATCAATCCCTTTGGTCCAGGCGAAAGATCCCTAATCACAAATAAGTCCCGGCGGAAAGGCCTCTCTCAACGCCTAACTCTCTTTGAGATCGAAGGTAATACTTGGAATAAGAAGGTAGGGAGAACCACACCGGAGGGGAAAGGGGACGTGTCGCTACCTCTCAACTCACCCTCTCAACCCCCTCCAATCTTGATTAATCTAATCCTAATGGTGATGGTCACTCGTCAAAAGGATGATTGGATTAGCCCTCAACCCTAGTGTCACTCTAAGGGAGAAACAATTAAGCAAACAAGATTGAAACTCAAATTCAAACTCAAATTGAATAAAAGCATTTAAGTCAATGAAACATAGGAAATCTAGGGTTTACAAGTCCAAGTACCCACTAGGGGTTTAGCTCTCCATGGAGCAATACAAGTTCATCAAAATAAATGAAGATAAGTGCAAGAAATCCATAAAGAAAACCCCCTTAGGCTTCGTGTTGATAGACTATGGGAACTTCTCCTTCTTCTTCAAAGAATCCCTTCCTCCAAGCCTAAGGCCCACCTCGCCGAATCGAGTCATCGAAGGCTCCCCAATGGCTCTCCTTGGAAGGGAATGATGATGAAACCGGTGAAGAAGCGCCCCCAAAGTGTAGCAAGAACCTCCCGAACCCTAGCCGTCGCCCCCTTCCAAAGTTAGAAGATGATCCCCCGGATAACGCTTGAACGGCTTTATAATTGGCCATCTCGAGGATCCACACGGGCGTGGGATAGTCCACACGGCCGTGTGGAAATTCCACACGGCCGTGTGGAAATTCCACACGCCCATGTGGATTTTCCGCCTTGTGAAATCTTCATACTAATCCTCGATTTCGCCCGTTTCTTCTCCGAGGTCACATGGACGGACACACGCCCATGTGAAAGGTCAAGTGGCATTTCTTGATGATGGGAAACCTTGGAGAGCTTTTGAAATCTTTGAACCAATCGGAACGAGCGAGCATGACGCCTTCGTGTCCTTCTACAAGAATTGTCTTGAAGCCTTTAGAAGTTGGCACATACCCCCTCGTTTGAACCCGATTTGTGTCTTGAACTTCGTATTTGCACAAAAGAGCTCCACATAGCACCATTATGACCTAATCTTACTTTTCTTCGCGTAAACCTTTTTCACAACCCTAATTGCACGAAAGAACACGAAACACACGAAATGAGAAATATAACTGAAAACCGTGATGCTCATGCAGGAAAAACATCTCAAATTATATGTACATGCAAGCACTTATCAAACTCCCCACACTTAAGCTTTGCTTGTCCTCAAGCAAAATTTATACAATAAAATCCACAAGTAGAGTGATAGAAGTGCTTAGCCTTAAGTTCACCAAAAAGTATGTAAGGAGAGTATTCTTAAACAAAGGAACAATTTGCAACATAGAAAGATAAAAACCGATGCTCTAGCAAAAACACGAAGCACAAAGAAAATAGAATCACGCGTGTGTGTGTGTATGCTTACTCATGCCAACCCTAAGTTTACTCTTAAAAGTTCTTATTGAAAAGGGCTTATTTAAGGACAAAAGTAGGTAGTAGCTGCACAAACCTCGAAGGTAGCCATTTCCCAAGATGCCTCCCGGGCGGCTTTCACACTTTGAGGTGGTAGCTCTTTCCACCCGGGAGTGTTAGCTTTCACACAGCCTATTAGATAGCTCTTTCTCTCCTTAGGGCATAGCTAGTATCCGACTTATGAGAGTAGCTGCATACAACATAGGTGGTAGCTCTTTCCACTCCGAAAACAAGTAAACAAATAAGGCATTCTTCCTTTGTTTTCTTCTTTTTTTTTTTTTTTTTTTTTTTTTTTTCAAAATAAAGAAAATTAATGTCCTTTTGGCACTGAACTAGAGTTATCGGGGTTAACAGAGCAAGAAAGGTGTAAGTAATGCAATCGACAAAAAATTTCTAAGTTTTTCGAGTAAACTAGAGCATGAGTACAAACGATGTTTAAAATTCTCCTAAATTCAAGACTGCAATCCTTGTCTTTTAAGGTGAACTATCATTGGCTAGATAAGCATATGAGTGATGAGCATACATACATAGAGAACGTGTGCAACGTGAACTCCCCCCCCACACTTAAGATGTACAATGCCCTCATTGTACGCATGCAAGCATATAAAAACAGAATATAAATAAAACATGAGGGCGTGGGGATTAAAAACAACACTCCCCGATCTCCGAGTGTGGTAGTTGAATGGAGGTGGAAGGTGGAAGGGAGTTGCGAGGGTTGTGAAGCTCACACGGCCGTGTGGAAATTCCACACGGCCGTGCCTATGACCATTTCTCAAAACCAAGTTGACAAGTCTATCTCGCACATCACAAAAGGGGTTCGAGTGGATTTCAACAAAAGCTACGATTAAAAGAGTACAAAAATTAAACAAGCCAAACACAAACTCAACAAAGAACATGAAAAGAAAGCAAGAAGATAACTCTCGAAGGTGTAACCTTTCCGAGTACACAAAGACTCAACACAAAAGAAAGTACAAGGGAATAAAAAGAAAGAATGAAAGACGCATCAAGCGTCGGCATCTGCCGGTGTCTGCTGGGGATCTTTGGGGAGGCGTAGGGTGCTCGGGGTGTGGACGGCGGAGTGGAATCGCTACCTCTCGCCATCAACCGGGTGGAGTGAAGTGATGCGCGTCATCATCTCCGAGTGGTACTCGGCCATGCGAGCGAGAACCTCGGTGTGGTTCGCTCGCTCGAGTCACTCGCATGGTGGCGAGATCGATGCCCGAAGAGTCCCCACAGCAGCCTCAAGTCCGCCTATGCGATCCCGTGCTGGGAGGGGATACAGTGTGCCGATACCGGTGGCCCCTCCTCGTCTCGCTTGGGTGTCCTCTTGCCTCCATGGGTGCGGGTTGTGATGATGGCCCCGCCCGGGTCTCCTCCGAGTCTTCGTCTTCGTCCTCGAACTCCTCGGACTCATCTGGGAATGGAACAGCAAGTACATACCTGCCGGGAGCGGCCCTCTTCACCATGCCCATCATACGCAAGGTATCAAGGCCAAGTGGGGAGGGAACAATAACCTTGTCAGCTCCCCGAACAGCATCAATCAGTCCCATTCCTCGGATGAGTCGGGTGATGTAGGGACCAGAGAAAAGAACTCCTATCCGCGCGTACTGTCCCTGGTGCCTCAGAAAATCAGCTACCACGTAACCCGGAGTGCGGGGCGGGCTTTGGACCATAGAGTACAAATAGAGGAGGTCCAGCCGCCCCAATACGCCGATCTTTGTCTCCCCGCCCAGTAATAGACCTGCTCAGGATGGCATGAATGTACCTGTGGGCGGGGCGGAGGAGCAAGGACGCCTTGGTCAACCCGGGCTCGTACTGTATATCTCCACACAGCATCCGGCAAACCCGGCTTGGAGTGACACGGAAAGGATAGTCGAATGGCAGCTGCGCGTACTCCTCCGTGTGGATGAAGTCTCGATCGTACAGGCCGAGGGCGACGGCAAAATCTGTCAAGCTCATGCTGTGATACTGCCCAAAGATGCGGAATCGAACTGTGTCCGGTCGGTGGTAGTCGGTGTGGGAGCGATCAAACTCAAATGTCGCGAGGACTTCGAAAGTGAGATCGCGAGTGGGCGGGTCTTTGATGCACAATAGTCGCTCCCACCCGCCAACAAAGCAATAAGCTCACGGACCTCATCCGCCAACTCGGCTGCACGCGCATGTTCTATTTCCTCCAAAGCTTGCAAGTCGGGAATGCGTGTCTGGCCAAACTTTAACTTTGAAAGTCGATCAAACCGTGCTTGATGTTCGGGCACGGCGAACTCGAATGGTGCGGGCGAGAGATCACGGGACTCCCGGACCTCACGGGCCTCACGAGGGCGCTTATGAGCGAGTTTCTTCATTCTTGGGGCCATTCCTGTGCATAAGAAAGGTAAGGAAGTTAATTCAGAGCTTAAAATAGGTTCCCAGGATTCCACATGGCCGTGTGGAATTTCCACGCGGCCGTGTGTCTCCTCTGGTTACCCAAAAACAAAGAAACAGCCAATACACACGGCCGTGTGGAATTTCCACACGGCCGTGTGTCTCCTCTGGAATTCAGAGGGGGCACCCCGATAATCCACACGGCCGTGTGGAATTTCCACACGGCCGTGTGGATCTTCGACCATGGCCAAAGCACCATGGTGAATCCACACCCCTTTATACAATCATCCACAAATTTGAGCACAAGTGTTTTAAGCAATAATCTAAGTATTAAACACGAAAATAGCATGCAAAAACACAAGATTCAACATCCACAACAACTAATGAAGGTTTCATGGCAAGAAGAGGGGAAGAAGGCTTACCGGAGGAGATGAGTCCAATCTAACAATGTAGTAACGAGTAAGACCCACAAATCCCTTAAATAAGCGAGAGAATGGAAGGAGAAGAGCAACCGTCACGACCTTTGAAGAGGAGGCGTTTGAAGGTGAAGGGTTGCTTGGGGGGTTATAAAGAGAAAGGCCCCTTTTCATGTTTAAGTACCTCACACGGCCGTGTGGAAATTCCACACGGCCGTGTGGATTCTCTGTATGGCCTTATAAAACTCCCCGAAATTTATACTAAATAAATCCACATGGCCGTGTGGAATTTCCACATGGCCGTGGGGATTCTCTGGATGAGAAAATTCCTTCACAATTTCATCCACACGGCCATGTGGAATTTCCACATGGCCGTGTGCTTCCATTCTTCAACTCAAAAATAGTCCAAACTCTGCAGAAATTAATGAAAACACATGGAACGACTGCAGAAGTTGAAAACTAAGACGTTTACGATTTAAAATCTCGCACAATTCACAGGAATACCACCTAACTTGCCATAAATGATGAACACATAGAAATGCACTACCAGCAATAAATCCACACATTACAAACTAAACAAAAAAAAATGCAGAAATAAAACTAACTACAACACAAGCAAAGAGTTCTAAAAATTGGGTTGCCTCCCAATAAGCGCTTGTTTTACGTCACTAGCTTGACGTACCTGCCTCTCTAGACTCAAGGGGGGTCATGGGTCGAAAGCACTTCGCTGCTTGGAAATGTGAAACATGAAGAGCATAAGTTCTGGAATTTAGAAGATGAGTGATCGAATTTGTTACCAGATGGAAGGGTATCATCCTTAAACCTTGAAGGAACGTCCGCAGGTTCATTCGTTTGCTTCTTGCGGCGATGTCTTACCCTCTTTAGCTTTTTCATTAGTTTGTTGACCGTACCTGTGATAGATGTATCCTTGTTTTCCAGGTCAACTAATGAAATGTGATCATCATCCATCTCTTGATCCAACAAATCAGCTAGTGGATCCGGGCAAAAGATTTCCCGCACATAATCATCAATCAAAGCATCGGTAGTGTCAAGAAAATACAAAGTATCATCAAAGTTGAGAGAATGTCTCATGGCCTCGAGCAAGGCGATAGGTCGCCTTCTCATCTCCTATCCTCAATGTCATCTCCCCGCCATCCATGTCTATAAGAGCTTTGGAAGTACGCAGAAAGGGTCTTCCAAGTATCGCGGCACGTCGACATTCTCATCTACATCCAAGACCACGAAATCTGCAGGAAATATATACTTATCCACTTTTACCAAAATATCTTCAATGATGCCTCTCGGGTGACGAATGGAACGGTCATCTAGTTGTAAGGTCATCCGAGTGGGCCTTGGCTCTCCCGGTCCCAGCTTCTTGAAGAAGGAGTAAGGCATGACATTGATACTCGGCTCCCGAATCGCCAATGCCTTCTCTTCACCCAAATTCCCAATGTTACATGGGATGATGAAGCTTCCGGGGTCTTTCATCTTGTTAGGTAGATTTTTCTCGCAACACACCAGAACAAGATGCATCCAATATCACCGCTGCACCCTCTTCCAATTTCCTCTTGTTGGTTAAGAGGTCCTTCAAAAATTTTGCATATCGAGGCATTTGAGACAAAGCCTCCACAAAAGGGATATTAATGTGCAGCTGCTTGAAAAGGCCCAAAAACTTCTTGTACTGCTCATCATTTTGATCATTCTTCAGCCTTGAAGGGTAAGGAATCCTTGGTTTGTATGGTGCAGGTGCTACCTCCTTTTCCTTACCCTTTTCCTTGTCTGTCTCCTTAGCAGGAATTTGAACAACCTCTTCAGTGGGAAGTCTACCCTCAACCTCACGACCACTCCTAAGAGTGATTGCTTTCAGCTGCTCTCTTGGGTTGGTCTCTGTATTTCCCAGGAGACTTCCTTGTGGTCGTTCAGATAACGATTTCGCAATCTGCCCCACCTGATTTTCCAAGTTATGTAGGGAAGCGGTGTGATTGCGAAGTGTACTCTCCACGCCTTGAAAGCGCGTGTCTGAGGACTGAATGAACTTGGTCAACGCCTTTTCCAAGTCTGTCATTCGGTTCTCAAGCCCTGAAACTCGGCCCTCCATGTTTGGTTGTTGGGGTTGCTGAAATCCGGGGGGTGCAGAGGGCCTTTGTTGCCCTTGATTGCTCCATGCAAAGTTCGGGTGGTTTCGCCACCCCGGATTGTAGGTGTTGCTATAGGGGTTTCCTTGGCCTCGTCCAGCATTCCCCACGAAATCAACCTGTTCAACAGGTGCTGTTCCGACCATAGAAATAGGGCAATCAGCGAAACATGCCCTCCTCCACAACTATCACAATTCATCACTGCAGCCTATTCTAGATGGGCCTGCCAAAGTGTCCAACTTCTTGCTCAATGCTTCAACTTGAGCTGCTAGAGATGTCACCGTATCAACTTCATGAATACCCGCCACTTTCCTCTTGTCTCGAGCATTCCACTGATAGCTATTCATAGCCATTTCTTCTATCAGTTGGCGGGCAGCTTCGGGGGTCTTGCTTCCTAAGGTACCTCCTGCTGCGGCATCAAGTAGCTGTCTTGTGCTTGGGTTCAATCCATTGTAGAAGGTGTGGATGACCATCCACTCGGGGAACCCATGTTGAGGACATTTGCGCAGAAGGTCCTTGAACCTTTCCCATGTCTCGAAAAGAGACTCCAATTCCGATCGCATGAAGGAAGAAATTTCATTTCTCGGCTTGCGAGATTTCCCGGGAGGGAAATATCGGGCAAGGAAGGCCTCAACCATTTCTTCCCAAGTGGTAATTGATGCTCTAGGTAAAGATTGCAACCACTGTTTTGCTTTCCCCTTCAAGGAAAATGGGAAGGCTCTCAATCCGATGGCGTCGTCCGTAACTCCATTGATCTTCAACATGTCGCACACTTCCAAGAAATTTTCTATATGATTGTTTGGGTCTTTATCTCGCTAACCCATTAAACTGTGCGGACTGTTGGACCATCTGAATAAACCCCGGCTTAAGCTCAAAGTTATGAGCTGAAATTGGTGGCCTGACTATGCTTGATTGTGTACCACGAATAGACGGCCGAGCAAAATCGAAAAGGGTCCGCCGTTGCTCATTCTCGTTCAGCCATGGTTACGGACTCTTCAACTTCTATCTCAGCCTGATCAAACTGTTCCAAGTCAGGTTGTCTTCCCCGTCTGTGCAATCTCCTCTCTATCTCCGGATCACCTTCCACTAATGTCGAAGGATGTCCACGGGTCATAACCTGGGGCTGAAATCAAGAAGAGAAAGTGAAGTCAGAACGATGGAAGTAAAAGAAATGTGAGATAGAATGTACGAAAAATGACTAGCGAAACAAAGTGTAAAAATTCCTAAAACGCCTAACTCCCCGGCAACGGCGCCAAAAACTTGACACACCCTTGCGTGTGTACTCCGCAAGTGCACGGGTGTCGAAGTAATAAAGTACCCAAACGGGTGGGTAGTCGAATCCACAGGGAGTAGACGTAAGAACAATCACACTTTGTTAAGTAGCCAAAGATAAACCACTTGTTGTTGTGAAAGAAAATAGGATAGGAAAGAAATAGAAATAAAGTGATGAAAATAAAAGCTAGGGTATAGAAATAGATCAATAAGACGATGGGGTACTCGGACAATTCTCCCCCTAGAATCCTTGTTTCAAGTGCAAAACTTCAAGTACTCTTATTCAATAGAGATTTCAAGAGTCGTGGAATCCAAAGATACAAGGTCCCAAATCTAAGGTCAACCTTGACTAGTCCCCTACGAGGTCCAGGCGGAGAGAAGACTCTCGACACCTCACACCACGTATGACTGCGCTATGCTCTAGGGATTCCAAGTGGTAAACCCTATTCCCAACTATAGATCAATCTCTTTGGTCCAGGCGAAATATCCCTAATCACAAATAAGTCCCGGCGGAAAGACCTCTCTCAACGCCTAACTCTCTTTGAGATCGAAGGTAATACTTGGAATAAGAAGGTAGGGAAAACCACACCGGAGGGGAAAGGGGACGTGTCACTACCTCTCAACTCACCCTCTCAACCCTCTTCAATCTTGGTTAATCTAATCCTAATGGTGATGGTCACTCGTCAAAAGGATGATTGGATTAGCCCTCAACTCTAGTGTCACTCTAAGGGAGAAACAATTAAGCATACAAGATTGAAACTCAAATTCAAACTCAAATTGAATAAAAGCATTAAAGTCAATGAAACATAGGAAATCTAGGGTTTACAAGTCCAAGTACCCACTAGTGGTTTAGCCCTCCATGGAGCAATACAAGTTCATCAAAATAAATGAAGACAAGTGTAAGAAATCCATAAAGAAAACCCCCTTAAGCTTTGTGTTGATAGACTATGGGGACTTCTCCTTCTTCTCCAAAGAACTCCTTCCTCCAAGCCTAAGGCACACCTCGTCGAATCGAGTCGTCGAAGGCTCCCCCAATAGCTCTCCTTGGAAGGAATTGATGATGAAATCGGTGAAGAAGCGCCCCCAAAGTGTAGCAAGAACCTCCTGAACCCTAGCCGTCACTCCCCCTCAAAGTTGGAAGAAGATGCCTTAAATAACGCTTCAGAACGGCTTTATAATTGGCCATCTCGAGGATCCACACGGGCGTGTGGATGAGCCACACGGCCGTGTGGAAATTCCACACGCCCATGTGGAGTCTCTGCCCTGTGGAAAACTTCGTATTCGTCCCCGATTTCGCCCTTTTCTTCTCTTGAGTTCACACGGACGGACACACGCCCATGTGAAAGGTCATGTGGCATTTCTTGATGATGAGAAAACCTTGGAGAGCTTTGGAAATCTTCGAACAAATCCGAACAAGCGAGCATGACTGCCTTCGTGTCCTTCTACAAGAAATGTCTTGAAGTCTTTAGAAGTTGGCACATACCCCCTCGTTGGAACCCGATTTTTGTCTTGAACTTCGTATTTGCACAAAAGAGCTCCACTTGGCACCATTATGACCTAATCTTGCCTTTATTCACGTACCATGTCTTCACAACCCTAATTGCATGAAAGAACAGCAAAACACATGAAATTAGCGATAAAGCCTGATAAATGTGATGCTCATGCGTGGAAAACATTTCCAAAAATATATACATGCAAGCACTTATCACATTTCTTACACACTACTTGCTCTGTTAGCCCTAGCAACTCTAATTCAGTGCTGAAATGAACTTAGTTTCAGTCTTTTAGTTAGAAAAAAAAAGGAGAATGCTTTTACTTGTTTACTCGTTTTTGGAGTGGAAAGAGCTACCACCTATGTTGTATGCAGCTACTCTCATAAGTCGGATACCAGCTATGGCCTAATAAGAGAAAGAGCTATCTAATAGGCTGTGTGAAAGCTAACACTCCCAGGTGGAAAGAGCTACCACCTCACAAGCGTGAAAGCTACCTTTGAGGTTGTGTGTAGCTACTGCCTATTCTTTGTCCTCAAATAAGTCCTTTTCAATAAGAACTTTTAAGAGTAAATTCGGGGTTGGCATGAGTGAGCATACACACACACACGCAGTCAGATTCTATTTTCTTTGTGCCTTGAGTTTTTGCTAGAGCATTGGTTTTTACCTTTCTATGTTGTAAATTGTTCCTTTGTTTAAGAATGCTCTCCTTACATACTTTTTGGTGAACTTAAGGCTAAGCACTTCTATCACTCTACTTGTGGATTTTATTATATAAATTTTCTTGAGGACAAGCAAAAGCTTAAGTGTGGGGGAGTTTGATAAGTGTTTGCATGTATTGAATAATTGAGATGTTTTTCATGCTTGAGCATTACTTCTATCAGGCTATATCGCTCATTTCGTGCGCTTTTGTGTTCTTTCACGCAGTTAGGGTTGTGAAGAGTTCTCTTTGGGAGTTTAAGCAAAAATAGGTCATGATGGAGCCAAGTGGAGTTCTTTTGTGCAATTACAAAGATCAAGACACAAATCGGGGTCAAACGAGAGAGTATGTGCCAACTGCGTGAAAGAATTGGTTATATCTTTGGGATCCCTAGAGTTTTAAGCAGTCATATATAGTGTGAGGCGTAGAGAGAATTCTCCGCCGGGACCTCGTAGGTAACTAGTTATCGGCAACCTGGAGGCAGGGGCCGTTATACCTTAGGATACCCAAGACTCATTATTTTCGTTTAGAAACACCTGTAATCTATATCCAACACCCGAATTCTAGGGGGAGCATTGTCCGGATACCTCACTTTTATTGATTGAGAACTCTTTTCCTTTTTATTCTCTGCGCACTTGTAGTGACACTCTTAGTTTTGGCCATTAGATCATCACACATTACACTCATTAAGCTAGATAACAAAAAAGGGGCTATTACTAGTACTTCTGTTCCCTGTGATTCGACAACCCGACCCTTTGGGTCCACTTTTATTACTTGACGACCCGTGCACTTGCGGTAACGCAAGGGGTTGACACACATCACCCTGTTGTGTTGTTGCGGAGACGCATCAGTTACTTAGTGAGAGGCTGGACATGGAGCTATAACTCATACAAGTGTAACAAAAAGATATGGCGGAAATATATGTATACCTTTAATTATCAATAATTTACAAAATACTTTAAATACACATTTCAATATAAGGAGCTTTCCAACTTTCTCAAAGAAAGGCATCAATAAAACTCTTAAAATCATTTATAAAGAGATTCAAGTATGGAAATTTAAGTTAAAAAATACTCTCTTCGAAATGCTCAACTTTTCACTATTTCATAAAGTAATCAATGTCGTAAATTTCGTATTATGAAATCCAAATTCTGAAAACACTCTTTTCTTTCTCAACGACCTAGGGATTTATAAGATAATCGCAATAAATCCCGTATCTCTAGTATCACCAGCGTATGAAAACCCTCCATCACTAATCCATGACCGCGGTTAGGTCAGGAGCCACCAAGATGCGCGTATCTTGGCGTTGGCCATTGGGAATCCAACACGGCTCTTTAGGATCTCTACGCGCCTCCTGAATGAGCGAGTCAGCCGAGAACTCCACGCCACCCCAACTAGGTCGGTCCGTGGAGACTCGCTTCTGCAGAAGATACCGAGGATCCTTCCCCTTCACCATCAACATTTGGGATATCCATCCCGCCCCTAGGCTCATAAAAAATGTATCAACATAAAACGACATATCTCCTCAAGAGATCATAAATTCACATAAGATGCAACTCTTAATCCAAGAGTAAAAACTTGTATGAAAGCATCGTCGATAATGTGAGTTTTATCAAGAAAATCATCACAAGAGTATTGTTTCGGAAATTCATTTCAAATACGACATCATCGTAAAGAATAACATCTCAAATAGAGTTTTATCATCAAGAAATACATTTTGATTCACTTAGGCCCTTTCTTGAGTCCTTATGTCAAGAACATTAACCCTTTAACAATACTTTGAAAATATGCATTTCAAGATATAGGGATTCCATCCCTTAAGAATAATAAAATATCATTGATCATAATCGAAAAGTATATCAAATCATAAACCACGAAGTATAAATGATCAACAACCTTAATCAAAAGTACATCGGGTCATAAATCAAGAAGTATAAATGATCAATGTTTTCAATCAAGAAATAAACTGAAACATAAATCATCATTATTCAAAGTTTCATGAAAACATCTCAAGAAACCTTTGAAACATGAAATTCACCATTCAAGAATGTATATAATTAGGTATTCAAACAAGCATGATCATAGCTCATGAATTAATCAATTTCCCACTCACAACCTTGGCGAGATCGAACTTCTTGGATCACTCGCCTACTTGATCTTTACCCATGCCTTTAGATCCACCTCCTTGAAGCCATTAACCATCCAAGAAATACAAGAATCAATCACAAACCCAAACAATAAACAAAAGAGGAAAGAATGATCCAAATTTAGATCTCATGGCTTCTAGGGTTCACTAGATATTCTAGATTCAATAATTAATAATAATGGTATTCTCAAATCCTCAAGATCACAATAAAACTAAGAAAATCATAATTGGGTTCGGATCTAAAAGAATCAAGGGTTTAGAGATGAAGGAACTCCTTCATTCTCAACCAAAACATGAGATCAAGACTCCTAAACCATCCAAACATTAGATCTATACTCTAATCCCATTCAAGAATTGAATCTATACTAGATCCACACTAATTCTTCCTGGATCTATAGAGAATTGAATAAAATAACAAGAAATTGAAGAGGAGAAGAAAACCCACCTTAAACCTTGCTAGATCTAGAGGAGAATCATCACCAATGGATGAGAGGGGTTGATCAACACCTTTCTTCTTTCTTGGAGCTCAAGAATGAAGGTCTAATAGAGGGAAGAATGAGGATTCAAGATGGGGAGAAAAAGATAGGGAAATGGGGTCTTATGAAGGCCCTTTAAGTTTCAAATCGGTATATATAGGCCCCAAAGAGCGGGAAGGCTCGCGAGCTCCCTTGCGGGCGCATGGGAGGCCGCGAGGCCTCATCCTGGAAGCCGTGCTACCTTTGGCTGAATTATTCTGTGAATTGCACGCCTTGGGACACGGGCGTGTTGAAGCCTTGCTTAGCTTGGTGAGGTTTCTTCTTAGTCCCTTAGCTACCAAAATCCCTCAAAATTGTTTCTTCTTGCTTCCGGGCTTCAATATCTGCATAAAAAACTGGAAATATCTCAAATAGCACTGAAATGGGAGAGTTAATACCAAAATACTTATGAAACAATAGGTATATAATGGAAAATATATCTATATGAAATGCACTCATCAGTCATGTATCTCTTAGGTTGAATGACTCTATTCACAAAGTAAGTACACGGGCAGTTGATGTGATACACACCCATGTACTTTTGCCAGTGTATTTGAGGAAAAAGGGTTTTCTTCCTTCATCCTCCTCACCTGCCGCCCCTCTGTTAGCGTACCAGCTTATCAAGAGCGGTACGCTAGACTTTCCTGGTCAGGGTTCGTTATGACCCTAACCATTGACTAAGAAACCCTGGAGTCGATGAGGCTAGCCCACGACGTCCACGAGTTGTTGAGGGGGAGTCTGTGAGACTAACTATTTTGGATCGAGGACCCCACATTCCGAGAGCTCGCTTTGGAGGTCCTCTCCACTTTCCATGTGCAAAGGATGATGACCAATTGGGACAGGAGCTACATCATCCAATTCCAGCTCCATAGGGAAATGGTTTAGAGCAGTACGACCGGGAGTTCACACAGACACTAGCGTATGGAGAGCTGCACTCTTACCTATCGTTGGGACACCGCAGGAGGTATGGTAGAGCCATATTATCACCTGACGTACTTGAAGGTGTCTACGTCGTGCTTACCGACCCTGATGTACATTGATGCTATCCTTTGCAGGACCCTCATAGGGTGTGGAACTCAACGGGCGTCGTGAGCACACATGATTTCACCTATGTGTGCTATGATCGAGCATGTACCCTTTCACGTGGAGTACGTCATCATGCAGTCTATCCTCCATCAAGCTTCCGATGCTTATGTCGGAATCTTCCACACCGGCCCTTACATTTCCCGGTTGGTTTATGGAATGGGGAGATTGCTTGGCATGGAGCGCATGCCCTTTGTGCCGCACTATCCCTCTTGGCATTGAGACCCTTAGAACCATAAGGATGGTCCGTCTTCAGCGAAGGGCCATGGGACACCGTTGCATCCTAGTTGGAGCTGAGCTTGAGTTTGAGAAGCAGCATGAGCAGCCAGCGGCCACGAATCCGGCATCTCATTCTTTGCGACCATCACGACCTCAGTAGCACCATAATCAGCCCCAATTGCATGAGCACCTCCATCCCCCACCTCGATCGAGTGGTGGATTATAGATAGCATGGGCTGACTGGAGGCACACGCTGGGGTGGAGCTCCTCCTTTTGCCCTCGACCTTCGTCACCTAACAAGTGTATAGTTATACTATATTTTATACTGTTTCATACACTTATTGTGGTGTTTCAGTTTTCTATGCGTGTGTTGTGGGTGTTTGTTTTGCTTTAGATTTGTTGTGTCTTACGTTTTGACTTGTTTTTGGTCATTTTAGATTAAAAACTAGTCAAAACATGGGTTTTGAGAAAGTACATGGGCTGAGCTAAAAGTACACGGCCATGTACTTGCCGAGTAACTTCCAAAGGCTTGTTTTTCCCTCATCCTGGGAGATACACGGCTAGGTGACACACCCTTGCGTGTGTACTCCGCAAGTGCACGGGTGTCGAAGTAATAAAGTACCCAAACGGGTGGGTAGTCGAATCCACAGGGAGTAGACGTAAGAACAATCACACTTTGTTAAGTAGCCAAAGATAAACCAATTGTTGTTGTGAAAGAAAATAAAATAGGAAAGAAGTAAAAATAGAGTGCTGAAAATAAAAGTTAGGGTGTAGAAATAGATCAATAAGAAGATGGGGTACTCGGACAATGCTCCCCCTAGAATCCTTGTTTCAAGTGCAAGACTTCAAGTACTCTTACTAAATGAAGATTTCAAGAGTCGTGGAATCCAAAGATACAAGGTCCAAATCTAAGGTCAACCTTGACTAGTCCCCTACGAGGTCCCGGCGGAGAGAAGACTCTCGACGCCTCACACCACGTAAGACTGCGCTATGCTCTAGGGATTCCAAGTGGTAAACCCTATTCCCAACTATAGATCAATCCCTTTGGTCCAGGCGAAAGATCTCTAATCACAAATAAGTCCCGGCGGAAAGGCCTCTCTCAACGCCTAACTCTCTTTGAGATCGAAGGTAATACTTGGAATAAGAAGGTAGGGAAAACCACACCGGAGGGGAAAGGGGACGTGTCGCTACCTCTCAACTCACCCTCTCAACCCCCTCCAATCTTGATTAATCTAATCCTAATGGTGATGGTCACTCGTCAAAAGGATGATTGGATTAGCCCTCAACCCTAGTGTCACTCTAAGGGAGAAACAATTAAGCATACAAGATTGAAACTCAAATTCAAACTCAAATTGAATAAAAGCATTAAAGTCAATGAAACATAGGAAATCTAGGGTTTACAAGTCCAAGTACCCACTAGGGGTTTAGCTCTCCATGGAGCAATACAAGTTCATCAAAATAAATGAAGATAAGTGCAAGAAATCCATAAAGAAAACCCCCTTAAGCTTCGTGTTGATAGACTATGGGAACTTCTCCTTCTTCTTCAAAGAATCCCTTTCTCCAAGCCTAAGGCACACCTCGTCGAATCGAGTCGTCGAAGGCTCCCCCAATGGCTCTCCTTGGAAGGGAATGATGATGAAACCGGTGAAGAAGCGCCCCCAAAGTGTAGCAAGAACCTCCTGAACCCTAGCCGTCACCTCCTCTCCCAGTTAGAAGATGATCCCCCCCAATAACGCTTCAGAACGGCTTTATAATTGGCCATCTCGAGGATCCACACGGGCGTGTGGATAGTCCACACGGCCGTGTGGAAATTCCACACGCCCATGTGGATTTTCTGCCTTGTGAAATCTTCATACTAATCCTCGATTTCGCCCGTTTCTTCTCCTGAGGTCACATGGACGGACACACGCCGATGTGAAAGGTCAGGTGGCATTTCTTGATGATGGGAAACCTTGGAGAGCTTTTGAAGTCTTTGAACCAATCGGAACGAACGAGCATGACTGCCTTCATGTCCTTCTACAAGAGTTGTCTTGAAGTCTTTAGAAGTTGGCACATACCCCCTCGTTGGAACCCGATTTGTGTCTTGAACTTCATAATTGCACAAAAGATCTCCACTTGGCACCATTCTGACCTAATCTTGCCTTTATTCACGTACCATGTCTCCACAACCCTAATTGCGTGAAAGAACACCAAAACACACGAAATTAGCGATAAAGTCTAAAAAATGTGATGCTCATGCGTGGAAAACATTTCCAGAATTATATACATGCAAGCACTTATCACTAGGGTTTGATTTACATGGCCGTGTAACTCCCCAAATGCATATTTTTACTCGTCCTGGGAGATACACAGCCAGGGTTTGATTTACACGGCCGTGTAACTCCCCTAATGCATGTTGTTCCTCGTCCTGAAAGTTACACGGCCAGGGCATGACTTACAAGCCCGTGTAACACTCCGATTGTGTATCTTTCCTCATTCTATGAGATACACGGCCAGGACGTGATTTACACGGCCGTGGACTTGGCCGTGTACCCCCACTGCTATATAAATCCTGTACTTAAGCCCTAATTCCTCCATTTGCTCTTCTTCTCCCTCTTCGGCCCTTGCTTCCAATTACCCTAATTGAGAAGAAAGAACCACTCCTAGACTATTTCATCCTTCCTTGGTTGAAAATTATTGAAGGTAAGCTTCTCTTCTTCGCCATATTCCCATGTTTCATGTTGTTTTGAGGGAACATGTGGCCCTAGGTTTAGGTTTTAAATCTTGCTCCATTTTTTTGTTGAAATTGTTGTTTTATTTGCTTACCTTCCTCCGTTCTATCTTATTTATTGGATTGGGTATAGAAATCGACAATGTTTTACTTTGGTGAAATTGTTCTCTAACCATGAAATTCGGGTTACTGTAGCACTTAGGATTTCATGGTTAAACTTGGTGTTCTTAGTTGTTTGGTGAAGTTAATCCCCATAGAAACCCCTTGGAACCTCTAGGGACAAGTTCATGGCATGTTCAAGCCTAGTTAGGGTTTTAGGGCTTGTAGCATGAAGATATTTATGCTTATTCTTCCTTTGTGTTTTCTTCTGGTTTGAGCCTTTGTGGCTGGTATTGGTGTAGGTGGTGACAGCTCGGCCAGAGGCAAGGAACCTGCGGAGGAGTAGCCTTATATAGGAGTCGATCTCCTAAGTTTGTGAGTGGGATTTTGATTTCAAATTATTGTCAATTTTCTCTAAGTATATCTATAACTAGGTTTCTTGAAAAGCTCATAATTTATGATGATGATATAGTCGTTTGACAAGTATTCTTCATGCGTCGTATTTTGAGAGTAAAACCTTATGTTATTTAAAGGAAATGATTTATATTAGATTGTACATGCTGTTATGTTGGTTTAAACTGAAGAATTTCATACACGTGTTATACTTTTGAGCCGGCGTATGCAAATGTGAATATTTGTCCTGGACAAGGACCCTGTGAAATGATTTATTTGAATTGCATTGCTTTTATTTCTGACAATACCTTGATGGTGATGGGATTGTAACCTACTTTCTGAAGTATCGGGCCCTCACGGTCCAGCCTTTAGAGGTGGTGTGGTGGACCCGGCTGATCTGTCCATATCAGATGGCGCGCAAAGCCATGACTCGACGAACATCTTATCTGGAGTCACCATAGGGATTCGGTGGGTCAACGTCAAGGACATGAGCGCCTTGACGGCTTTGAACTTAGCCGCGGCTACGGCTAAAGTTTACAGAGGTTTTTAGACCAATGTTCGGCTGTTTGAAATGGAAAAATTCGTATTTTATGAAAATATACTTCTTATGACAAATTTAACCAGTTTCTAAAGATTTTTGTGAATTATCGGCCCCGGCATTTTCATAATTGTGTTTATATCTATATTGGGTGTTCAAACCCATATGTATTACTACATATTTTGATTCGGTTTGCTCTTTATATTTATCCTTGTTACATAAAACGTTTGTACTTACCACTCACTGAGTGACTCTAGTTACTCACCCTCTTTCCTTTTTCAGGCTCTACTTAGTAATGGTGGTGCGGCGGACTAGGGTGTTGGGCATACGTCGGCTAGTTCATCTAGATCTTGTTTCATGTATGTGGTTAGTTGAATATTATACATTGTGTAAGGTCATGGATCCACTAGTGTGATTGTTCTCCTTAGAACTGGATTGTATGTTTATTGACTTTATCTTCTTGAGACCTTTGCTAGAGTTGTGGCATGTATGTCCTTTAAATCCTGTACTTAGACATTGTTTGCAGTTTGTTCTAGGTATTCCTGTATTTTATTCTGTAATTGTCCAGGACGTGGTAAGCCTTGCAGCGACTCGAATGTTGAGTGACGGGGGTGTCCCTCCTCGGGTTGTCGTGGCGGTTGTCGCGTACCCGTCCTGCGCGATGGGGTGTGACACTTATGCGGCTTGTATTAGAGTGGTAATTTGGAAGATTATGTTAAAAACAGTGTGCATTGTGTCTGCAGGCACCAAGTAGAGCTTAATGATAAAAGAGAGCCAAAAAAAGTAATCAGAAGCCAAAGTGAAGAAGATGGAGCTCTCTCAACATCGATACCTAGAAAATAAGCCTGCCATAAGCCCTTACAAGCACTGTTTACGACCGTAAGTCAAACCGTAAGGGCTGTCCAGAGGAGTTTATTAGAGGAAAATGCACTCATAAGAAGTGGTCTCAAGAATTGGCAGGAGAAGATTACGGCCCAGTGCTTACAACCATAAACGAGACAGTAACACAAAGGCAAAAGACCTTACAGGCAGAGCTTACGGCTATGATGAGATCCGCAAGTGCACGGGTCGTCAAGTAATACCTCTCACGCACGCGTGAGAGGGTCGTATTCCCTGGGGTCCCAAGAGCTGCTATTACTTCCCCCTAGACGGCACTGTCTAGTCTACCAAAGATAGAGAAATAAAACAAGAAAAGAAAACAAACAAAGATAACTATAAACACATGGACTCAGGCACACCACATGAGCATATTTAAGGAAGCAAATAATAATGAAAGCGCGAGGTCCCGGGCTAGGATCCCCTCAGGACTACTAAAGCTAGATGGATGCTATAATTACACAGGCAATGGTGGATGGGCCAAGAGATATCCAACAGTAGATCACCCCGATGGTCACGGCGATAACCCCTAATCCGGTACGAGTATTGGCTCGGAATTTCTTCCGACCAAATCCTCCTACGATTGCACTACGCTTAGGAAAACCTCTAATTAGGATCGATACTCAACCTAGGTCCAGCCCTAATGGTTGGAGGGGCATGAAATACCCGATGGTCACGGCGTATTCATACATGAATCCCTTCCATGCTATGTGAGTCTAGTACAAGGGCGATGGTCACGCACCAAGTACAAACTAGAAGTTGAATCGCAGAGTTCTCATGCCAAACAACACATCAAAGAACACAAAACATGAACCACAAACCAAACCACATACCATAAATGTAAATATAAAACATCCATACAAAGCAAGTTCATCCCAAGGTTCACCGGATGCCCGGTGACCTTGGGAGTCTAGTTCATCATCAACAAAGGAGAAAGCAAGAAATATAACAAATACAAGGCAAAGCTCATAACAAACTCCCTTAAGATGAAGACTAGAAGGTGGTGATGAGAACTTGTCGGATCCGCGCCGGCAAGCTCCTAGATCCTCTCCTTGATAGCACAACCTCTTCTCCCCTTGATTTCCTCCTCAGATCTGCCTTCGCCACTTGCCTTGAAGCCCTAGGTGAAGATGGTGGAGAATGGTGGCCAAGAGTCCCCAAACATGATGCCCTAGGAGCCTTTAAAAAGTTGAAATCGCGACTCCTCACGGGCTGCCTCACGGCCGTGAGGTATCCAGAGAGGTTTGCAGGAAATTTCACCTCGGTGCTACAGTACCCTGCTACAGTGATTCTACTACAATTTTGGCTACAGTACTGCTACAGTGAAAACCCAACAAACGCCGTATTTGGTGTCGAATTCTTCCTAAATACATTCTTGAGCTCATTTAGGGTCTGCAACACAAAATACAGAGATTTAGACTATAAAAAGGGCATCGACTCATCAAAAAGATAATAAAATAATACAAATTAATACGTATAAAATACGTATATTTAGACGTTTATCAGGCTATAAACCAGACCGGAAGGCACACGACCAATAAGAGCCCATTCTTATAGTTTGGGCTTACGCCTATAAGGCACCCATAAGGGTTAGGGTATAAAAGAACGTGAGGGTTTTCTGATAAAGAAGTTCTGAAATTTGAAGAGAAATTGGGGTTAGGGCTTGGAAGAAGGAGATAGCTGAAGGGCTAGAGCTTCAAGGAGATCTCCAAGGGAAGTAAGGTTCATCATCATCATCATCTTCCACGACTCCAACGATCTTACAAAAGCTCATTTGGCCAACTTTGGGGAAATCTCACGACGAACCTTCGACCTCTAATCAGAAGGGAGTTCTAGTTATTTTTGTAATGCAAATCATGGCTCTTGATATGTATTGTGATTTAAATTGCTCCATGAGGAGCTAAACTCAAGTTGGGTCTTGGACATGAGAATCCTACGGTCTTATATTTAAGATTTCTTTTATGCTTCAGAATTCTAGTGATTTATGAGTTAATCTTGTTTATATGATTATTGCTTGTATGATTAGGTAATTACTAATGTTGTGGTGAGAAATTCTTTGGTGGGAGGCCTTTCAAGATCAAAAAGGGTTGAGAAAGTGAGCCTGTAGGTAGAGGAGCGTCCTCTTTCCCCTTCACATTAGTCATCCTACCTTCACATGTCCGTGATCTCTGAGCGATCATGTAACCCTAGTGAAGAGAAAGATTACCGCTAGGGAGTTGTATGGGATTAAGGGTTGTTTATCTCGATAGAGTGAGTAACCTATTTTTAAGGGTCAATGTTGATCTTTTAAGGAATCCTCGAGTGTAAGGCATTCGTAATTGGTCTGTGAGAGCGGGGTTAGGAAGTTTTAAGTTCCTTGCGACTCAATTTCACTAGTTTAGAAAGCATAATTGAAATCTTGTGTTTTAGAGTACGACCTTGGGGGGAATCATTGGCCAAGTACCCATTCTAATCCATCTGTCTATTTTCTTATTGTTCACAACCTGTTTTCATAACTATTTCACTTAGTTAGATAATTGTACCAAGAGTATTACTAGTACTCTCATTCCCTGTGGATACGATATCTTTGTTTTTAACACAGTTTATTACTTGATCGGCATGTGAAGTTGTGTATCTTACGTGACGTCACGCCACCAATCACCACCGCTTTGACAGCCACAACGGGGGTAGAGGATGACAAGACCGATAGCAAGGTGACCACTGAGCCCGATGGTGGCGACGCAGACTGACATTTTTATTCATTTCATTTCATGATTGTATTTTGATTATTTTGTATTTGCAACGATTGTATCCCTTCCACTTTTGTACTTTCATTTTTTTTTTCTCATTTTCTGAATTTTCAATATTTTAGTTGTTTCTAGATACTAAACTCTCTCTCAACACATAGGATGATGTGAGCCACCACCTTCAAACTTCTCAATTATTAGTTCTTCCCCACCCAACATATTGTGCTTAGACCTTGGAACAACACACTTGGTAATATTGGCAAGACTAACCAAATTTTTCAGGTAAGTACTATTTCTTTTTATAGTAAAGCACACTTAGTATTTTGTTGGTTTTCCTTGTTTATCTATTTGATACATTGAGGATAATGTATCGCTTTGTGTGTGTTGGGGGAGGGGATAATGTATCGCTTTGTGTGTGTTAGGGGGGTGTTGGGGGGGGGGTGAATTCCGGAGGATTAACTGTTAAGTGCACATTCTATGATAGCTCTAGTATTACTTGTGAAAGTCTCTGTGTATAAGTTTGACAACTTGTTTAGTGCTACATGTTGCATACTTAAATGTTAATTCGCTCTATTTGTTAGTTACTACGAACCAAACTGCACATGATTCTTCTTGCTCGGCATCTTGAACACTTAGAGAGGTTTAGTTTAGTTTTCTTTGTTAAATTTTTGCTTGAATTTTAGTTTAAAAAAAATGGAAACAACTGCCACTTTTAATGTGTGAAGCTATTCTTGAAAGTCAGATAGCAATCTACCCTAATGAAAGAAAGATAAGCCTTCTAAGGATGTGTGAAAGCTACCATTTTTTGTGCTAGTATCGTGTTGAAATAAGTGGTAAAACCATAAGTGTGAAGAAAGTTGAGTTTGAGAATAACTGACTCTTTGTCAGTACGGAAGCTTTGCAAGTTGGATCATACACGCACACATGGAACAGTTCGAATAGGGTGTATTTATACTTTTTTTCTACCACTATGAATGCACTTCACTTGTTGTCACAATTTATATGCAATTGAGACTTTAAGTTTTTAAGAAGCTTGAGAATGAGCACTTATCTCTATTTATCACCTTTTTGCTTGAGGACAAGCAAAAGCTTAAGTGGGAGATTATTTGATAAGTGCTTAATTATATACTTTGGACTTCGGTACTTAGTTGTTCTAACTATGTTTTCAAGAGAGAAAAGGCACACTAAAAGCCAAAGGAACGAATTCTGGAGCAAAAAAGAGCCAAAAGCAATAACTGGATTTTACAGGGGAAAGCACATATCCGTGTTCCTGTCTATGTAGTTCATGGTCACTGGCGAGCGAGCTCACCCAAAGCGTGTGCGAGCTACTATGGGCATGACTGAACACTCCTGAAGCACTCTGTCTTGCGAAGAACATGGCCGTGCAAATGGTGTACACGTCTGTGTACGGTTAGGGTGTCAATGAGCATAATCCCGTGTGGACTATAGGTTGAACGAGAACACATGGCCGTGTAAGTCATAATTTGAAGAGGAGTCCAAGTAGTGATATACACGGTCAGCCAAAGACATACACGGGCAGGGATACACGGCCTTGTACCACGAGATTCCAGATTTTTAGAAATCATGATGACTACACGGGGTAAATAGACGCTCGTGTTCTTGCCTATGTACTATGCAAATTCCATTTGTTATAAATAGGAGGCCAAAACGCTAATTAAGGAGGCTTGATTTTCCGAAAAAGGACAGAGAGCAATGGCTAGGGACTGGAGGCGAATTTAGAGTAGAAGAAGGAGCTTGAAGGAGTCGACAGAGTGACGATTTAAGGTGACAATAGCGGTTCACATCCTCTCCTGTAGAGAAAACATTGATAGAGGTTTTCTTTATTCCATGTTCAGGGTTTTAGGTTTTATTTTATATTTTTTTTTATGAACATCAACCCTATATAGGGGTAAACTTCTTTTCATGTTTGGATTGATCCAACTTGTGATACTTTTATATTGGGATTGCTTTTATTATTGAATTTCCTTCTTTTAGTTAGGTTAATCTTTGTTTTATAATTACTGAATTAGTACACGAAAGTGACTTCTTCTTTATTGATTGTATGATTGAGATCATATAAAATTTCGTAAAATCACACATAAATTAAGGGATTTGAGAGCGGTTGTTAGAGATAGGATATTTGATATCCTCTGAGATTGAATTGTGTAGCTAGTGCTCCAATTTTTAGAGATTTCCTAGAAGTCTATGCAATAGTGTGGAAGTAAGGGAGAAAGAGATTCAATCCTACTAAGCATGGGATTAGGTATTAGGGCGACTTGAGAAAACACTTAGTATATTTTTTATTTGCCTCGGTCAAACAAAACTTAGGTATTCTATTTGACATTGCAATCAATTAATTCCCAAAATCTTAAGGGAAAATTTTCCAAACACCATCTTCTCATTCTGATTTCTCTACCCTTAGTCAACGATTCCTTAACCTTTTCAGCCAGTGATCTAGTCATCTTTTACACCTTAAAATTTTGTTCAGTGTTGGATAGTAGTGAGTGAGTTATTACTAATACTTTTAGTCCCTGTACATATGAATTTTGCTTTTTAGTACTATATTACGCTATAAGGCACGTACACTTGCATGCGACGCACTGAGCCCTCATCAAAAACTCAAAGAAATCCATCGTGCAAACTCCCTATGGATGAGTGATGGTGAATAAAGAGACATCTCCAAATAATTGCTAATGGCACCACGCCTAATCCGCCCAAAATACAGCTCCCTTGAGTATATTGTAACATCCCAAAATTTTCAGATATTTATTTTTAATTTTGCAAGACTGATATATAAAGGTTTGTGGGAAATTAGGAACTAATTGAGAATTTCCAGGGACTGTTTTGAAATAATTCTTTCAAACATTGATTGTCATGCAATTTGAGGGGAAAAAAACATATTGAAATAATAGCACGTGGTGGGATCTTGAACTGACGAACGGCAAGCCGTGTTTAGCCTTGCAAAGATTTAAGAGATTGGAGAGCACGGGAGATGGAGGGGTCGGCAGGCACCAACAAAGCATCATGAAGCATGGTAAGCTTTCTTACTTTGTCTATTCCTTGTTATTGGTTGGATTTTAGTTTGCGAACAAGTGAAGAGAGATGGGAAATCAGGAGGGTGAATGGGCAAGCATGTGAGATGATGTTGCTTTCATGGTTGAAGATGGTGGTAGAAGTGTGAGGATTGATAAAGGTAATGCCATGGATGCATGATGTGTATGCATATGAGTAAATGCCTAAGTTTACATGCATGAGAGAGATGCGTGCGAGTTGTGGCATGCATTCACTAGAATTGGGCTGAACCAGTCCAATTAGATTTGGGTTTGATTGAACCAACGTAGTTCAGAGCGATTTCATTATCAGTGAACTTGGTTCAAGCTGGCTTAAGTGGGTTAGCTCAAATTTAGTCAATTTAAGCCTGATTGGAAGTAATTTAAGCCCAATTAGCTAGTTTCATGTTGGTCTTAAAACTATTATAGTAAACTAGACATCAGTTTGTAACTGCTTGAGTGAGATGGTTTAATTAGAGGCATCTTCTCATTGTTTTATGGGTATATATCTATGCATAGATAGATTTTAGTTAGTAGTCATTATTTCTAATCAATATTTATTATTTTATTATTTTTATAAGCCAAGGTCCAAGAAATATAAGAGATCTCTGAATGAGAACCCAACCCACCAAGAAATACAAGTAAAACATGGTAGTAGGTGTAATTTTACAAAGAATTGTCTGAAATATACCTTAACTGTATGATACAATATTCTCAAGTTTCAATTTTCCCACATTATGTTATAATGTGTTTACGAACATGCCCATAATTAACTTCCTAGTTATTCTATGTACTACAGTTTTTGAGTTGCATTAAATTTTATGCTCCTATTTTTTCATCGGATGATTTATAACATACGTATACATATGACCTAGACATTGTCAAATGTGATGTACAACTTCTTTTTGAAAAGTCTGGCTCTCAAATGTATATCATTCTTGCTTTATGGCATGCTCTTGCCACCCATTCATTATTTTGGTGAGAAGCCAATATAGCAAAAAATTATATGTTATGTGAGGTTTATTTGTGAATATTTTTTAGGTTTCTTTAATAGTGACATTTGCAATGGCTATTAGAGTGGGAGGTTCCCCATGGACCAGCCTATAAAGATGCAGTGTGGGTGAATATTATCTCCATTCATAAGGCACTTTTGAACCTCATTGGGAGTCAGTGAGTTAGAAAGACGCCTTTATGTGATCTGAGACACCATGGGCTATCACACAAGTGAACTTATCGGCTAACACCAAGGTGAGCCTAAATAGTATTATTTTGTGTATATGTAAATTTCATTAGGCCTTGGGGGACCAAGACTTAGCATCTTTACCACTGTTAAAATTGGAATGAGTTTTGGCTAACTCTCTTTAAATTTATGTTTTGCTGGCTATGGATTTTATTTTCTAATTTCATCTCTACAATTTTGTTATGGTTTATATCTGTAAATTGGATACTAAGCAAAATTTTTAGCTATACTTATTTATTTAAATATTGTTTTATATTGGTTTATCTTTGTTATGGTTTATATCTGTAAATTGGATACTAAGCAAAATTTTCAGCTATACTTATTTATTTAAATATTGTTTTATATTGGTTTATCTTATAATTAAGTTACCACCACCCACCAACTAAATATGCCACAGCTACAAGAGAAGGAGATCCAGTGGATAGGCAATGTGTCAGTGGGACTCTAGGCAGAGTTAAGAGTAGTTGGCCCTCTGGTGGAGTCCTTTATGTGTTTTAGTATTAGTTTATTTTGTAGCAGTTTTAACCACAATTGTAGTTCCTTATTGAACATGTAAATGCTCATGTACATGTATGTACATTGTTGTTATTTGTAGCGAGTTCAGGTTTTTTCATATCTGTTTCCTAATTGTTGATCAAAAAAACCGTGTGGGCTAGGTGTTGCATCTATCACAGCGGTAGATATGGGTGCGATAGTATGCTCGTTTCCTATAGTCGTAGAAAGATGGGTGTTTCACCTATTTTTATTTGTAGTGATTTATTATTTGTTATTAGTATTTGTTATTTGTTCCTTAACTATTTAATAAAATTTTCTCTGGTATCAATCTTTATTTTAAACAAGTCTCCTACGCTTTGATTTCTTTAACAAGATTATAATTGATGGCGGCCGCACGCGTCGCTAGAAAGTAGGCGCACGGCTCCGCGGCCGCAAGTGCACTGGTCGTCAAGTAATACCTCACAAGAGGGTCGTATTTCCTAGGGTTTAGTCGGATTAAAACAGAGTTTGTTGCAAAGAAGTAAAGCTAAAACAAGCAATAAAAGCTTTAGCTATCAACAGATTAAACACACCGAGAGAAAATCAAATGGAGAAGATAAGGCCTAGGGCGAGGATTCCCCAGGGAAGAATACAAGTAACGATGATGCAATAAATGGTAATGCATGCATGGATTGTAATACTTTGGTCCGTCTAGACTCGGAAGTCGACTACCCGGAACCTCCGTAGTGTAGCCCTAATCCAGTACAAGTTCCTTTATCCTAAGGATACTCACACGATGTCATTGGGCCTAGGGAGTCTTGGCTAGAGTTATCTTTGAGCCATTGTGCTAAGATGAACTCTACAGCCTACGAGAGGCTACCGGCACCTGGAACCTCCGGTGCACCGATACAATGAATCCCTCTTCTGACATTCTTTGACCTAATAAATGCTAGCATCCCGCCAAACAAGTATCATTCAAAATCAATTCTACGGAAACCATCCATAGTGGAATAAACAAGAATTAAGAATGAAAGAAACTAATTAAGACAACCCATGCATTCATTAGATTAAAAAGACATCATCCAATACAAGTATTCCTCCCAAGGTTCACCGGTTGCCAGGCGGCCTTGGGAGGTTTAGTTCGTCATAATAGAAAAGGGAAATTCACACAATAAAAGGTACATCAATAATACACCAAAAACTCCCTCTTGAATGTGTCGACTAGACGTGATGTAGAAACTCGCCGAATCCGCGTCGGCAAGCCCTAAGATTAAAATCTTCGAGTTCTCCCGTCTTTGATGAAGATTTGAGCTTGAGGGTGTTTCGAGACGTCGGTGGCCAAAAGTTTCCAAGAAAAAAACCTAGTCGGGCTTAAATATCCGACTGGTGTGCGGCCAGTGTGTGGGCCACACACATGGCCGCACACCCCTCTGCCAGGGGTGTACGGGCTAGGCTGCGCATAGCCCGCACACAGGCCCTAAAAGGGGCCTGGTTGTGTAGGAACGCTTGGATGCCCTCCGGAGCTCGTTTATCCTTCGTTTCTTCGTTCCTTGGCCTTTATTTTCTAGTTATAAACGCTCCTCTCAACGTAAATGGTCCGTAGATGCCTTGAAATAGAAAAATAAGAAAAACACATCAAAGGGTACCGGTTTTATTCAATTAATGCATGAAAGTATAAAAAGTTCACCGTTACAAAGCGGTGTATTTAGACACTTATCAATAATGTGTTTATGAACATGGCCATCGTTAAGGTCCCTGATATTATGTGCACTACCATTTTTTATTTGCATTAGTTCATATGCTCCTTTTTTTTGTCATCATATGATGTATAACATACATATACATATGCTTAGAGTATTGTCAAATGGTTTTGTAGCCCATTCGTGATTTTGGTGAGAAGCCGCTATTGCGAAGAATTACAAAATATGTGAAGTTTGATTGCAAGTATTTGAAAATTTTCTTTAATGATGACATTTGTGATGGCTAGTCACATTGGAGGTTCCCCACAGATTATCTTGTAAAGATGTGGTGTGGGTGAATATCATCCCCATTTCGGAGGCATGGAGAAAACCTAATTGGGAGTTAGAGAATTAAAGGGATGCCTCTATGTGATTTGAGACACTGTGGGCCACCACAAGAGTAGACTCAATGGCTAATGCTATAGTGAGTCTAAATAGTATTATTTTATGTACATGTTCATTCAATTAGGATCTTGATGTACCTAGACTTAACCGTGGCCGTGGTTAAGACGCCTAGCCTTTTTTGGATTTTTGTTTTGTCTGCTATGAAATTTATTTGCTACATTCATGTCTACAGTTTTGCTATGCTTTATATTTGCAAATTTGATACTAAGCAAAATTTTTAGCTATACTTATTTATTTAAATATTGTTTCATATTGGTTTATTTGAAATTAAATAACCACTACCAATCAACTGAAATGTGGCACAGATGCAAGAGAAAGAGATCCTGTAGTTAGCCAATGTGCCAATGAGACTTTAGAGGCAGAGTTAAGAGTGGTTGACGGGGGATAGAGTTTTGTAATTATTTTAATTTTAATTTATTCTATAGTTGTTATAACCACCATTGTAGTTCCTTAATTATAAATGTAAATGTTCATATAGTTGTATGTACATTATTTTATTTGTAGTGAGTTCTTGTTCATATAAACTTTGCGTTGCCATTTAATAAGTTTTGAACAATTCAGTCCATGGTGCTAAGTTAAACTTTTTTGTGCATTTTGAGATAATGAGAAAGGTACCAGATGAGTTTAGTACTTGTATAACTAAATAATATGCGAATTAGAGAACCTTTAATTCGGTGTTAAAGATTTGTATAACATATGCTTTGATAAAGAGTGATAGTAGAACATTACAGGATGTGTCATAAATATATTGATAGGATTGATGTATTCGAACATGACTCATTACAATCTAATCACGAGAGTTTTACTCTTTGACCTTGAAAAATTAGAGTTGTTGACTATGATCTTATAAGTGAATCTTTGACCTAAGGTATCATGATCACAAATGAGAACTCTAAACAAGGACGCAAGTGTTTCTATTATGGCAAGGCCGACTATTGGAAACTAGACTGCCTACAACTCAGAGTAGGCATTACTACAAGTATTTAATGATTTTTTTGGAAAACTAATTTTTCAATGTCTATATTTTCTACTTCTTGGATTCTTAATTCAGGAGCTACTGCTCATGTTTGTATTATGAGTCAGGATATGAAAATAAAAAGAAAGCTGGGTGAACAAGAAGTGATGATCAATGTGGGAAAAAGATAGAGTTATTTATTTATATTATGGATATGTTCTAGTATTAGAGGATTTGTTTAGTACTGTCAAATGGGTTAAAGTGCATTATTTCTATTATGGTTTTAGTCAGAAAAGGATATGTCTTTAAATTTGGTGAAACTAATTGTAATATTCATTTTGAAAATAAAGTGGTTGGCAGTGCCTCTTTACTAAATGGATTGCATTATTTGAATATTCAGAAAAAATGAGTTTGAATGCTATAACTAAAAATATGATAGACATGGGATAGATACGTAGCATTTGAGAGTAGGTCATGTAGGAAAACAAAGGATCCATGATGGATCTCTATACGACATGTAAATATTGTCTCCTTGGTAAAATGGCTTACGGAGATTTCCACTATTTTACCGTCTCCAATGATGATCACTTTAATTATGGTTATGTGTACTTGATGAAGCACAAGTCTGAATCTCTTGACAAGTTCAAAATATATAAGGCATTAGTGAAAAATCAAACTGGTCGTCATATAAACACACTACAACCAGATCATGGTGGTGCATATATGAACACCGAGTTTAACTTGTTCCTCAAGGAATATGGGATACTTTCACAATTGACACCACCAGGAACTCCTCAATAGTTGAGCGAAGAAACCGAACTTGGTTGGGCATGGTTCATTCTATCCTTAGCTACACAGTCTTTCCTATTTCTTTATGGAGTCATGGGCTTCCCACTACTACACATATCTTGAATAGATGTTCCTCCAAGTCCATTCTTAAGACCTTGCATGAGATGTCCAGCCTATGTCAAAAAGACTAAGACAGAGATGCTTGAGGCTAGGTCCTATACGAAATGTGCAAAGAACTTATTGTTCAAGAACAACAAACCAAACTTAACACAACCACCATTATTAAGATCTAGTAGAGTATCTCAACCACATGAGAGATATGGTTATCTGCTGCAAGAAGGGCATAATTTGTATGCTATTGCAGAGGGCAATCTTGGAGATGATCCCTCTGCTTATAATCAAGGAATAATGGATGTGGTTTTTGTTAGGTGGCAAGATTCTATATATGCGAAGATGGATTCGATGTATTTGAACTATGTCTAGACTCTAGTGGATTGCCATAAAGAGATGGTTCCATTGGGTGCAAGTGAATCTCTAAGAGAAATATTGGTCTTGATAGCAAGGTAGATACCTATAAGGCCAGGCTAGTAGCGAAAGGATATAGTTAAAAAAGGGCATTGACTATGAGGAAATCTTGTCAGAAGTAGATATGATCAAATCCATGAGAATCTTGCTTGCAATAGTCACATACTTAGATTATGAAATCTAATAAATGGATGTGAATACTGCATTCTTGAATGGACACCTTGAGGAGGACATCTATATGAGACAACCCAAGGGTTTCATGTCAAGAGGTAGTCCTCATAATGTATGTAGGATTAATAAATTCATTTATGCACTTAAGCAAACCTCTCTTAGTTGAATTTGCATTTCGATGAAGTTGTTAAGACTTTTGTCTTCACCAAGAATGAAAATGAACCATGTGTTACAACAAGGCTAATGGGAGCAAGATATCATCTTTAGTTTTGTATGAAGATGTCATTCTACTCATAAGGAATGATATAGGCATGTTGACTTTGGTCAAAGCTTAATTCTTAGGAACATCCTATATGAAAGACTTGGGAGAAGCCACATATATCCTTCGAATTTGTAACTATAGCGTTAGACCAAATAGGATAATGGGGCTATCCTTAGTCCTTTACTTAGAGAAAGTCCTAAAGCGATTTGGGATGGAGAGCTCTAACAAAAAGCTTCCTCTTGTAAGGCATAGAGTGCATCCCTCGAAGTCCATGATCCTCAGGGTGAGAAGGACAGAAAAGAGATGAGAATGGTACCTTATGTCTCTGCAGCTGGTAGTCTTATGTATGCTTTGTTGTGTACAAGACCGACATTGCGTATGCAGTCTGCGTCATGAGTCAATTTCAAGCTAACCTCGGAAATGAGCATTGGATAGCTGTGAAATGTATTCTGAAGTACTTAGGAAAGACTAAAGATATGTTTATAGTCAATGAGAAAGAAGATTTAAGAGTGGATAGTTACACAAATTCAAACAGAATCCATTTCAGGGTTTGTATTCACTCTTGATAGTGGAGCAGTGAGCTGGAAGGGTTCCAAGCAAAGTACCATTGTAAATTCTACCACTAAGGCTGAATATGTGGTAGCTTCAAAGATTGCTAAGGATGGTGTTTGGATCAGGAAGTTCTTGATAAGACTTTAGTTGGTTTCAAGTGTGGAGCATCAATTGCGATAACAATAAAGCCATCGTGCAAGCTAAGAAACCAAGGTCTCACAAATAATCCTAACATATCAAGCGATAGTATTACATCATGCAAAATATCATAGGAAGAGGTGATGTAGCCATGCAGAAAATAGCTTTAGCAAATATCCACTCACCATGCCACGATCACAAACCATGCTGGAATGATATCTCTAGAAAACGGGTCTTAGACACCATAACGGTTGCCATTGAGTGTAAGTGGGAGATTATTGGGAATATGTCCTCGAATGCCAACAAGGATATTTATATTAGACCATTTCATTGTATTATACTTTTTTTATAAACAATAGGCATGAATTTTGATGTTCATATAAAACTTGTGTTGGTATTTTAATAAGTTTTGAACAATATAGTCCATGTGTTCAAAGTTAAATCTTCTGTTTATTAAGGGATAATAAGAAAGGTATTAGAAGAGTTTAGTATGTGTACATTTTAAAAATTCACATATCAGAGAATCTTTAATTGGGCATTAAAGATTTATAAAGATTTGCATAGAATAGGCTTTGATAAAGAGTGCCAAGGAATACTATAGAATAGTGGGAGTATGTATCATAAATACAACGATGGGATTGGTGTATACGAATATGACTTATTACAATCTAATCGCAGGGGCTATACTCTTTGACTATAATGATTGGAATTGTTAATTGTGATCTTATAGGTAAAACTTTAACCTAAGGTATTATGATCATAATGTGCTTGTTACGTTGGTCACACCCCTTGCATGTATGTTGCAAGTTCATGGGTTGCTCAAGTAGTATAATGTATTAGAAAGTCAGGTAGTCGAATCCATAGGAACCAGCTCTACTAGCCCTACTTTCTTCTCTATTATCTAGCATGTGAACTTGAGTGAAGTTTCACTAATCTTAGTTGACAAGATTTAAAAGAAAAAAGAAAATGATGAATTCGGGTAAATCAAGGAATGAGGCAATGCCACAGACACACTCCTCTATAGTCTTCCTTGCAATAAGTTCCTATACTAGCTATTTGACATGCCATTTGTGTTTCCGCAAGTGCACGGATCATCAAGTAGTAAAGTGGACCCAGTAAAGGGTCGGGTTGTCCAACCACAGGGAGCAAAAATACTAGTACCAACCCTAGTAAACTTTATCTATCCCGAATAAATAGGGTGAAATACAATTGAAATTATGCACAAAAGATTAAAAGAAAATAAGAGCTGAATTAAGATTACAAACAACTGTTGGATACAATGGGGGCACCTGGACAATAATCCCTTAGGGTTGTAACAAGAAAGCAAGAGATCCTAGAAATACTCCCAACTCTAATAGATGAGAGCTGATTTAGAAGAGTGGCATACTAATGGATTTTCATAGCACATTAGTTTTCAGGATCAAATGGGTTTTCACCACGCGCTAGTTTTCAAAAATCAATGGGTTTTCACCGCACATTAGTCTTAGGTAACAAACAGGTTTTCATCCCGCATTAGTACTCAAGTAACAAGAAAAATGAATAGATTCAGATTGACACATGCATCTTAGAATCAAAACTTCACATACTATTAGAATCAAGAAGCAAGTATAGAATCTAATACAAATATCCCTAAGGTTTCATGTCCAAGCCCCTAATGGCAAGTTCTAGCTCATTGTGGAGCACAAAACAATTAAACAAACATACAAGATCATAATCATAAACATGATAATAAGCAACACTCTCTATAAAAAAAGGCAAATGGATCAACTCGAAGTTCCCCTCGACGTTGAAGGAGTGATTGTTCTTGACTGCGTCGATGCCCTATAAGATGATGATGATGATGAGGATGGACACCGGCATGACCTTCTTTGTCTTAAATGGGTTGAAGTATCCTTTGGTCTCATAGCTATCGTAGCTCCTCCTCTCTGCCCTAATCCTTTCTAGCCGTCTCCACAAACTCCTTTCTCTTTCATAAAAAATCAGTAAAGTCTTTTATACCCTCGCATTTACGGTCCCACTTACGGGCGTAAGTCGAGGCTGCAAGCCTTGGGGTTCTGTTGATCGCGTGCCTTACGGTCCCGCTTATGAGCGTAAGCCACTATCATAAGGACATCAGTCTTCCAGTTATGGTCCCTTTTACGGCTGTAAGTGGGGGACCGCAGGCCGTGTCCAGCTAGTTTTGCGATCATTCCTTACGGGTGTTAGTTTCCTCTGTAAGCCTCTCTAGATAATCCTTACGGCCAAGATTACGGTCGTAAGTGCAACCCGTAAGCCCCTATACTTGACATTTCTCCTCCTTACGGGCATAAGACTGCCCGCAAGGGTTTCTAAATGAGGCTTACGACCGTAACGTGGGCCATAGGGAACCGTCAACAGTTTTGTTTTCTAGATGTCAATGTGAAGAGAGCTCCATCTTCTCTGTTTTGGTTCCTCATTGCTCCTTTTGGCTTTCCTTCCTCTTTAAGCTTGAGCTGGTACTTACAAATGGAATTCACACCTTATTTAGCATAATTTCCACATAATCACTCAAATACACATTAGATAAGTGCATAAATGATATACAAAATATAGTATAAGTGTACACTCATCAAATTCCCCACACTTGAAGTTTTGCTTGTTCTCAAGCAAAAAGAAAGATAGTAGTGAAGCCTAAGAGTGGTCTGTGAATGACTTGAAGTAAACAATAGCTAGTGAGTTCACAAGCATCGAACAGCAGTGCTATAATAGCAAAAATATTTAGCAACTATAAATCAATAAAGCTCTATTCATAGCCAATGAGTGAGTGTGTGCGTCAACTCAATCTGTTTCACTCTGCATGACAAGCATGATTCTGAAGTAAGAATTCTCAAAAACTTGGTTTAAACATAACAACATGGTAGCTTCACACACCTTCTAAGGTAGCCATTTCTCTCAGGGCCCTCTTTAAATGGCCATTTCCTAAGAGGGTGGTAGCTTTCACTCACCTCAAGTGGTAGATTTGTCTCTTGTTAGGGCATACACTGTATCCAACTTATCAAGAGTAGCATCACACAACGAAATGGTTAGCCCTTTCTACCTCTATACACATAAATGGTTATTTACTTTTGTTCCTGAAATTTCATTCTGTCTAGGGTTAAAATATACAACAAAAATACTAAGGAAACATGCATTGTCAAAGAGTTAAAGCAGAAGAGTCATATACTTATATGCATTGCCCAAAGAATAGAGCGAAACTTAAAAAAATAGGGTCTAAAAATAACTATACTTGCATGTGTTGATTCTAAACTAATGAACTCATAGTAATCATTGTAGGAGGCCATCATCAGTCATAATGTATAAAGTGAAGCAAGTATGCAAACCCTCCCCCACATTTAAAAACATACATTGTCCTCAATGTATGAAAGAAAGGAATATAAAGACAATGTATTTAAAAAAAATAGGGGAATGAGATGGGAAAATGAGTACTTCCCCGTTAAAATAAATAGCACGATGAAGATGGCCGAGGGGTGCGAACTCATTGGGATCCAATTGAGCTGGGTTCCACTCCAAGTCAAAATCAACTGAGCAAGTACCCCCTTTGTAAATTGGGGTGGTGGGTATGGCATAAAACGTCCTGCGAAGCCAACGATCACAATTAAACCTCAAAAGTGAACAGAAAGAAGAAAAATGAAAATGAATGAGAAAATAAAAAGAGCAAACATCCTCTAAAAGTCAAAAATAAATACAACTGTCGCAGGTCCAACCCTTGCCAAGATAATGAATACAAAAATAAGAAGAATATAAAAGGGAAAACTAAAGCGCAGAGGTGGTGTCCTCAGGAGCTGGTGGTGTCTCTGCAGGGCAAGCTTAGGGATATGATCTGAGCTATGGTATCTAGAATAAGCACAGCATCAGTAGTAAATGAAGCAACAAGGACTAGGTGTGCATACAACACTATGGCACAATCGAGGTCGGCCCCCATCCATGTCATAGTGGGTATGATCTGAGCTGATCCATCCTCAGTGCCTACTGCCTGGTATGGATCATCTAGATCTGCTCCGAATGCTTGGGCAATGTCGCTGTAGTGCTGCTGCGGATGGTAGTAACGAGTCGCTATCGCCAGACTCGTCGTCTGATTCTGTCGTCTCATCTTCACTCCGCTCAGCCGGTATTTCAGTAGTGCTGGGAGTGATGAAGTGTCGGGCTCCGCGCCGTATGATTATCCTTATATAGTGGAAGGTCTTGAATCCCAATGGTGTTAGGGTGCCATTAGTGTGGAGACCCTCGAGACACTCCACAGGTCCCATACCTTGCATGAGACGTGTGATAAACGGTCCGGCAAAGATGGCACTGCGGTGTATGTGCTGGCCCTGATGCGCAAGGTACTCCACCAATACCTAGCCTAGGTGGACAGGCTAACACTCAGTCATGCTGAAGAGAAAAACAACTACTATTGCCCCACCATGCCTGTGCTGTCCGCCTGGCCTGCAATAGAATGAGGAAAGACGCCCTGGTCAGGCCCGGCTCATAGTTCCTTCCCGGACTGAGGTGGTGCCAGATGGTTGTCGGTGTGAATCCGACAGGTAAATCAATCTCTGGGGCTCATACTGATGGGTCGTCGTAAGTCGGCGTCGTAGAGTCCCATCAGTACGGAAAATTGGGTGTAACTCAACCGTCGGGTCTCGCAAAAAAGCTGAAATTGAACAGCTTTGGGGCGACCAAACCCTACCGGACGTCACGGCAGATCGACTCCTCGATCAATAAGAGCTGGTTCCACCTACCAACGTCCACCAAACGGCCAATCTCCTCCTCTAGTCCCAGGTGAGTGAGCACCGGCCACTCGATCACTCAAGATTGAATAATACGTTTCGTCATCAAGCGGTCATACCGCTCTCGGAAGTGTGGAGAAGAGAAATGGGGGCCTCTCGGTGGAGCTGGGGTAGAGAGTCTTGTGTCATCCTCTCGAGCTCTTTCGGTCGGCCAGTGTGTGAGTTTCTTTGCTCTAGGTATCCTGCACTCAAGGAATATGGAAGTTAACACAAAATAACACAGAGTTTTCCAACTACAGAAGGTCTTACGGCCGTAAGTCTCAAGCTTACGCCATAAAAACTTCTATTGCATGGGTACAGTAAAAACGCTTACAATCATGCATACCAAAAGAAGGGAATTCATTCAACAATATGTAAGTTCACAAATTGGAATCAAATAAAATGAATTCAACCGTGAAATGGGAGAGTACCATACTTGAGCTAAGGGTGAAAGAAATTGAGATAGAACTCGGTTCGAAAGGCTTCCATGCGAGCCAAAAATACCCCAAAGTTCTTAAAATTAAACCAAGTACTCGGAGGAAGTGGAGGGGTAAGGAAGAGGCCGCCGGAGAGAAGGTATTGAAAATTAACAATGGAAAATGGATCTCAAAAGATGCCGGTGATGCCTTAACTCTACCTATTTAAGGCCAAGTTACGAGCATATGTCCGGCCGTAACACTCTCTGTTGTTTCCATTACGGGGGCCTTACGGGTGTAAGTCCGAATCCGTAAGGCTTTCCACTTCCTTCCGATTGGGGGTTCTGGGTAATAAGGGAGTTGAATTAGGTTAAAAAGGGGGGATGGGACGGGCAAAAAGGCTTTCTTCCTTCCCCTTGCAATCTAGCTTATGGGTGTAAGTTTTCCCATAAGGGTCTATGTAAAAAATATCCCCAAACGGTTATGGGCCGTAAGTGACTATTGATGTACCTGTAAGGTTCTCTGCCTAACACTTGCGACCAACCATACAGGTATAAGTCCCACACATAAGGTTCTCTGAAGTCTCTACCCAACACTTACAGGCCGTAAGTTTTGCAGTAAGCACCTCGGCGTATGACTTATTGCCTAGCTTACGGGCATGCGATGCCCGTAAGGGTTCTTAAAAACTTGGCAGAGCCTTCCCTGCTCGATGCAACATGCATAAATACATAAATGATTTCTTTGTAGTGGAAACATGAACAACAAAAATTTAGAGTAAGGCATACAACAGAAATTAGACCAGTAGTGATTGAAACAAAACCACAATTCACACAAACCAAAACACAAAGTAAAGAAAGGCAAGAAAGAGAAGAAATACGAAAAAAAACTTGGGTTGGCTCCTAAAAAGGGCTTGTTTTACATTTTTAGCTTGACAAAACATTATTTCCTACCTCATGGAGGCACTTCCAAATAGAGAACCTCATTACCTGTTGCCTGAAATTCTGTATTGATGGATGACAGCGTGTTGTCGTTTTCACTTGCCTACGTACCTCCAGTTCCTATGGAGTATTTTTGTCGACGACGCCTCGAACGTGTCCACCTCCTAAAAAGTTTTTTTAGAGGTGATGACTCTTCAGCAATTGGAGGCTCCGAGTGGGCCTACACCTCCTTCTCGACACTTAGAACTGAGCTCATTGTCTCCTCCTCTCCTTGATTTTGCCAGCTCGCAAAGTAATGTGGTTGAGATAACGCTTGCATGTACTCATCAACAAATGTATCAGTAACATCACAGAAATAACATGCATCATCAAAACTTATAGAATGCTTCATGGTTTCTGCTAGTCGGCATGTGACAATTTTATCCCCAACCCTCAATGTCATCTCTCCTCCTTAAATATCAATCAAAACCTTTGAATGTTCTGAGGAATGGTCGGCCCAAAATCAAGGGTATCTCCGCGTCTTGATCAACATCCAATACAATGAAATCAACCGGAAATATGTACTTGTCAACCTTGACCAATACGTCTTTAATAATGCCTCGTAGATGCCGAATTGTTCTTTCTGCTAATTGGAGAGTCATGGAAGTGGGGCGCGGTTCGCCTAGCCCATGTTTTTGGAATAATGTATATGGCATCACATTGATGCTTGCTCCAAAGTCTGCTAATGTCTTTTCTATCCACATTCCTCCAATACAACAAGGAATGGTGAAGCTACTTGGGTTTTTCATCTTACTAGGGAGCTTGCTTTGCAACACTACTGAGCAATTGGCTTCAACAACCACAGCTGCGCTCTCCTCCAACTTCCTTTTATTCGTGAGTAGGCACTTGAGGAATTTTGCATAGCATGATATTTGCGCTAATTCTTCTATAAAAGTTACATTGATATGCAGCTGTTTGAGCAAGTCGAGAAACTTCTTATGCTGTTCATCAGACTGATCCTTCTTCATGCGAGATGGGTATGGAATTCTTAGCTCACGGGGACTGGAAATGTCAACATCCCCATTTACTATATCAAAGAGCCTATCCATCACCCCTCTAGTTACAGGAGACCCAACCTTCTCCGCAGGAATCGTTTCTTGAAGTGCTTGACCATTCCTCAAAGTAATCGCTTTGGCATGTTCACAAGGATTTGTCTCAGTGTTTCTTGGTAGGTGATAAGTGTAGGTGATAAGTGTAGGTGATAAGTGCTTGCATGTATATAATATTTGATGATACTTTTCTATCATGAGCATAACTTCTTTCAGGTTTTATTGCTTATTTCGTGTGTTTGCATGTTTTTTCATGAAACTAGGGTTGTGAAGAAGGTTTGGAGGAAATAAGGCAAAAATAGGTCATGAAGGTGCCAAGTGGAGTTCTTTTATAGGATCATAAAGGTTAAGACACAAACCGGGGTCAAACAAGAGAGTATGTGCCAACTTCTAAAAGGTTTAAGACATCTCAAAGTTGTAGAAGGACACAAAGGCAGTCATTCTCTCATGTTCTAGTTTGTTCGAAGATTTCAAAAGCTCTCCAAGGGTTTATCGACATCAACAAACAGCACATGACCTACCACGCGAGCGTGTGTCCGTCCGGGTTTCATTAGAAGAAGGAAATAGCGAAATTGGGGGCCTATAGTTGCATTTCTGTGAAGGCTGAAGATCCACATGGGCATGTGGATTTTCCACACGGCCGTGTATATGCCTGACTTTTGAGTTTAAATAGCCATTCTGAAGAGTTATTGAGGGATATTTTTCCCAACTTCTGGAAAGAGAGCGGTGAGGGTTTTGGCGAGATTTTTGCGAGGTTTGGGGTCGTTTCTTCATAGATTTCGACACCGAGTCCTTTGAAGAATAGCTATTGGAGGAGCCATCGATGACTTGGACTCGGCGAGGTGTGCCCTAGGCTTGATGAAGGGATCCTTGGAGAAGAATAAGCGGCCCTTATAGACCATCAGCACGGAGCTTAAGGGGGTTATCTTTATGGTTTATTTGCATTCATATTTGATTGTATTATCGACTTTGTATTGCTCCATGGAAAGCTAAACTCATAGTGGGTACTTGGACATGTAAACCCTAGGATTTATGTGTTTCATTGACTCTTATTGCTTTACTATTAATTGAGATTTAATTTGAGTTTCAATATTGTGTGCTTATTTGATTTTCCGTTAGGGTGACACTAGGGTTGAGAATCTAATCTAATCATCCTTTTGACGAGTGACCATCACCATTAGCATTAGATTTACCAAGGTCAAAAAGGGTTGAGAGGGTAAGTCGAGAGGTAGCAGAACGTCCCCTTTCCCCTCGGGTGTAATTCATCCTACCTCCATATTCCAAGAGCTTTTAGCAATCACAAAGAGAGTTAGGCGTCGAGAGTCCTCTCCTCCGGGACTTATTTGTGATTAGGGATCTTTCACCTTGACCAAAGGGTTTGATCTAGAATTAGGAATATGGTTTATCACTTGGAATCCCTAGAACTTAATGCAGTCATAGGTCGTATGAGGCGTCAAAAGTTTCCTCTCCGCCAGGACCTCGTAGGGGACTAGTCATGGTTGTCCTTAGATTTAGGACCTTGTACCTTTGGATTTCCATGACTAATTGAATCTCGATTAAGGAAGAGTATTTTGAGTTTTACACTTGAAACTAGAATCCTAGGGGGGCATTATCCGAGTACCCCATCTACACCTTGATCCTTTCTTACTCTAGCCATTACCATTAGTCTTTTATTTCTGTTTGATTATTTTCTATTGATCTCTACAACAACTGATTTCTTCTTGGCTAATTAAAAAGTGTTTTTGTTACTAACGTCTACTCCCTGTGGATTTGACTTCCCACCATTTGAGTACTTTATTACTTTGACATCAGTGCACTTGCGAAACACACACACAAGGGTGTGTCAGTAGGCCCTTTGCATCTCTGCAAGTGCACGGGTCATCAAGTAGTAAAGTGGACCTAGTGAAGGGTCGAGTTGCCGAAGCACAGGGAGCAAAAATAATAGTACTCACCCCAATAAACGTTATCTAACCTGAATAAATAGGATGAAATACAATTAAAATTATGCACGAAAGATTAAAAGAAAACAATAGCTGAATTAGATTCCGAAAACTTCTGGATACAATGGGGGTACTTGGACAATAATCTCTTATGGTTATAACAAGAAAGCACGAGATCCTGAAAATACTCTGATACACAAGTGTACGAGTCGTACAAGTAGTAAAGTGTACCCATAAAGGATGGGGTAGTCGAATCCACAGGGACTAGTATAGCTTTCAATACTCGTCGGATTTCGAATATCTAGCCGGTTCAATAATTTGGGTTGAAAACTAAATACAATGAAAAGTAAAAGGAATAGGAGAAAGGTAGAGAGACAGGGTTCAGGTAACGAGAGATCAGTGATAGGGAGTAGGACCCCGAATCAATCCCTCGGAATAGCTTGCAGTTACTTTCTCACAATGCCTATCAGGTACATCCTACAAAACCTATGTGTGCTCTCAAAGCTTTGTTGCATCTATGGCAATCATGAACGTCAAGGATTATGACTATAACTACGGGAATCATGCACTTCTAGGATAGCTGATACGCCCTTTGCATAACCGCAAGTGTACGGGTCGCACAAGTAGTAAAGTGTACCCAAAAGTCGGGTAGTCGAATCCACATGGACTAGTGTATCTCCTAATACTCTCTTGCTGCTTAATATCTAATCAATTGGAATTGGGATGAATGACTCTAAACTTAGGAAGGGGAGAAATAAGGGAAGAAGAATGATAGGAGGGAAACTTAGGGTTTCTCAATGGAAGGAATGGGGCCCCGAGTTAGTGCCTTGGTGTAATTCAAAACTTAGAGACTTCAGCATTTATCTGGCGTGTCTCAATCAATCTATATTCTAAAATCTTGTTGCCCTAATATGGATTATGCAAATAGTGGAATTGGAAGTGTGAGCCTATTTCCTACTTCTTGTATCAATCAAAGAGATATACAAGCTAATCGAAAATCAAGTAACTCAAACAATCAATTCACTCAACATCCAACACTCAAGTAAACAACCAAAGATCTAACAAATAAATATTGAAACATCCATAAATGTTGCATTAAATGAAACTGAGTTTAATACAACCAATTCACCAACCTAGGGCGCCCTAAGAGGTTTAGGCCCTCATTGGTTCAGTCAACAAGAAGATAACAAGAGAATCAAACGTAAGAAAAACCAAGAACTCCCTCTTTGCTTGCATCCTTCTTGAGATCTGAGGTGCCAATGTCGATCGGATCCTGCCACCAATTGGGCCTACAGTTAGCGCTCTCCCCTCTCCTGATGATGAAGATGACTGTACCAGCTTCTCCCTTCGACGCTCCCGTCTTTCACTACAACCAACAGCACTGAAACCCTAACTTTCAGTGCTTTTTAACCCTCTCTCAATGTGAGCACGGCCGTGCTTAGGTCGTGCTTCAAGCCATGCAGTTTGCGGCTAAATAGAAATTCTTTCAGCTCGCCAGGCTGTAATCTGCACGGGGTTGAACACGGGCATGTTGCGGCCGTGTTGACAGTTCCACGACCGTGCTCAGAGACCTGAGAGCGTGCAGACTCTGACTGAATTCTCCTGTAATTTGCAAGCCTTGGGAGCACGGCCGTGCTTAGGCCGTGCTTGACTTGCAAAACTTTCTTCTATGTCCTTTTTCTACCAAAATCACTCAGAAGTATTTGTTATTGCTCCGGGACCTAGATAACTGCACAATCAACTAAAAATACCTCAAATAGCACTGACATGTTCCTAATGTATAACGTCAGGCTTGAAAACTCCTTCACGTACTCCTGGACCGTGCATGTCTGTCGTAGCTTCTTAAGATTTGAACGAGCCACCCAAGCAATGTTTCCAAGAAAGAATTGCTCCCGCAACTCTTTCTTCAACTCTTCCCACGAGTTCGAAGTGGTCCGACCAGTGCAAGCATCATCTTGTTACCGAGTGCGCCACCATAGCTTTGTATCTCAGGTTAGATACATGCCCACCAACAGAATTTGTTTATGGTCCGGCACCTTCGCAGCTCTAAAGTACTAATCCATGTCCCAAAGAAAATTCTGGGACCATCAAATTTGGATGGTTTTGCGACCTTCACTCTTGTGGACGCCTCCCACGCAACAACTATTACGACTCTAGCTTCCTTGAGATGGGTGACTTCGGCCTCCAACCGTCAGCTGGACCTTCATCTTCATGGCTTCAATAGTCAGCTAGCTCTCTCTCCATCCACCCTCGAGGTCTTCCACCACCTCCGCCAACTTCTCGAGCTGATTGTCAACACTCCCGATGACATTCTGCATCCGCTCGACAATCTCCTTAATGCGATCTAACTGATCTTTCTTGATAGTCGCCATCTTAACAATCCCCACTTTTACTTCTTCTCGAAATGCTCTTCATGTCACCCTAGGCTCTGATATCAGCTGTCACGCCCTCAACTGACCACCTTCAGCAGTGCGGCACCTGACGCGCATCAAGTGGTAGGTCAGCCTTCCTTATTAGAACAACAGTGAAATAACACATGTTCAAAACACAATAACAACACATAAAAGAAGCGAGAAAAATCAGAAAACATCTACATTATGAGAATATGACACAATAAACCAGCTTAGAGAGAGAAAAACATAAACTATCTTAGATTTGAGAAAAAATTTACAATCATGGCCAAAGATCCTAACCAAAGGTCTTGTCCCATCCAAAAGACATAATAGACTTTATTACAAGAGATACCCCAAATCCCCAAGGTTAATTGAGCCCCTAGCCCTGTACAGGTCTAGCGAGAAGTCCTGGACTTCCACTTAGCTTACAGTGTCCTCCGATGTTACTGGTTTTTTAACAAGCCACCGTTGGTCATAGTGCGCAGCAGTACCCGTCATGCATGGTAATAACACGTGCCATCCTCGCCCCTAGCTCTGCAACGCTCCCACCCGCATGCCCACTTATATTCGCCTGCGTAATCACTCAGCAAATCTGGAATCAGCGCCTGGGTCTCTCGGTATGATCAAGTGTCCTGCCCCGTCTAGACTTTACTAGAGATCCACTCTCTAAGATAATCTAAGTCTGTAACACTTGACTCTTGGTATGGGTGCGCCTGCCCTACGTGCTCATCGGCCACGGGCACACCCACAGTCCAGCACGTGCCTGCCTCACAGTCTTAGCATATGATCATGCAGGATATTCCACCCGCTTTTGGTCACGACAAAACACATGTCTCGCGCTCCCCCGCGTGCTACTCAATCCCGCAGCTATGCGCCCTCATGTCTTGGCCTATGTTAAGTTATCCTTCTAATGACCAAATGCAGAGGCACCAACCCTTACAGTGCCAGGAAATCATAAGTGGCTAAAATAATAAGCATTGTAAGTTCGAAATGTGACTCTTAAACGAGAAAGAAGCCAATTGCTCGTTAGGTAAATATATTTCTATATATATATATTACAGTATAAAAAGGATTTGTAATTTTTGGTATCTACTCAAAACTTGCTGTTTGGATACATAATAAATTTTTCCATAGGAAATTTATTCCATAGGATTCGAAGATGATTTCCATGGAATATACTACAGGAAAAATTACTACAGAATGGTGTTTGGATGTTCACAAGAAAGTTTTCCCCTATGAATTTTATTTGAAAACAAAATTAGCAAGTAGAGCTTTTTAAAAAAAATAGCCATTAGAGTTTTTGAAAAACTAGCCGTTAACTTAATGACAACGATAATAACAATTATTACGCAATTACTATTATAAATATAATAATAATTATTATTATATAATTAATATTAATATTATAATTTTAATTTTAATTGTAATTATATTTTTAAACATTAATAACTTAATGACAATGATAATAACAATTATTACTCAATTACTATTATAAATATAATAATAATAATTATTATTATATAATTAATATTAATATTAATATTATAATTATAATTATAATTATAATTGTAATTATATTTTTAAACATTAATAACTTATAGACAATGATAATAACAATTATTACGCAATTACTATTATAAATATAATAATAATTATTATTATATAATTAATATTAATATTATAATTATAATTTTAATTGTAATTATATTTTTAAACATTAATAACTTAATGACAACGGTAATAACAATTATTACGTAGTTACTATTATAAATATGATAATAATTATTATTATATAATTAATATTAATATTATAATTATAATTGTAATTATATTTGTAAACATTGATAACTTAATGTTAACGATAATAACAATTATTAGGTAATTACTATTATTATTATTATATAATTAATACTAATATGATAATTATAATTATAATTGTAATTATATTTATAAACATTAATAACTTAATGACAACCATAATAACAATTATTACGTAATTACTAATAATAATAATGACTATTATTATATAATTACTATTAATATAAGAATTATGATTATAATTATAATTGTAATTATATTTTCTAAATATTGACAAAGTTTGGGAAGAGTAGGGAAAGAAAAAAAAAGTTAATGGCTAAGTGCCCAAAAAACATAGGAAAAAAATATTTTGGTACCTACTTCTTTGAAAAATTCTTATGGAATCCATATATTCCATAGTAATTTTTTACTGTATTTGATATGTCCAAACACCTATTATTACAAGTTCCTATGTAATGTTAAATTTCATAGGAATTGACACCATTCCTATGGAATTTGAGAGTACCCAAACAGGTCCTTAGACATAATAAGTATTTGGTATAAAATGGCTCATAGTATAGTGCTATTTAGTTTCATGTAAAATATAAAAAATAAGAGTGAAACATTCATAGATCTAAGTTCAACACTCACTGGAACTAATGATGATACCACGTCACCAGTTGTAGGTATTGACTCGCAAACCAAATCCCTTGTCCTTAGTGGAAAACCCGTAGCTTGACTACCAATTCTTGGCATATGCATATGTACATTTGTTGTTTCCGCAAAAATAATAATAATAATAATGGTCATTATTTAGCTAGTCATTAAACCTTTTGTGTTTTCCTATTGGGATTACCGAACTACAAAAATTTCTCTAATGCTGACATAGATTGCCAACTCTTTTACCACATATTAACCTTTGTTGATTTGGTAAGTCCCTCTCACTCAAGTTGTTATGAAAATTGAAGATGATGCTGGAGTGCCACGATAACAACTCAAACTTACCACGTCAGCAAAGGTTAACACGTGCAAGTGAGGTGACAGTCCATGTTAGAATCAGGATAAACGCAGTTGACATGAGTGACCAAATAGGAAGAAAACACTAATGTTAATGACCAAAGTGAAATCTTTTGTAGTTCAATAACCAAATTAAAAAAGTGTTTAGTAACCGTAGTTTACCCTAATAATTTGTTAGGCAGAGAATTTATATCTGAGTTGATCAATTTTTACTAAAATAGTAACAATTAAAAATTTTATTTTATAGAAATGATACATGTATATTTAATATTAATATTCTTAAAAATATTAGTGATCATTTATATTTAGTTAAAACAATTAGGAGAGGTTTATAGAATAATTTTTAACTTATAGGCTGGGGAATGGCCTTACTCAAAAAACAAAAACAGTAAAAAAAGAAATCTTTGAATGGGTTAGAGTCATTAGCTCCAGCTAATATTTTTGTTTTCATCGATGTAGACCATATGTGCATGTTTTAAGAGTGAACTAATAATAAATAATTAATCATAAATTAATTATTTATTTATTTAAATTTCAAGTAATTATAGGATGATGATTTTCCATCATGTTAATTAGTCTGCATGAAGTCACCAGTACCTCTTGATTAAACAAGTGTGAATGAAAAAACAAAAATAAAAATAAATTATTAATTTTGTAAAATATATATTTCTGTCTTTAGAAAAGATACCTAAATTTAACTGTAGCTATTAGCTACTAAGACTAAAACCTAATGACGTGGATATGCATGACAGTTGGTTTTATTGAGGGGTATATAGGTAATTATGATGGCTATACATGACATTTGGTTTTGTTGAGGGGTATACAGGTAATTTGGTGAACTTTTAATAATATTAAACATATTTATTTATTGGGAAAATTACTGTTTACCCTGATGATTTCCGAAAACTTCTAAAAACCCCTTACAACTTTTGCACACCCCGGACAGCCCTTCCGTTATAGTTTAAATTCCCTTTTACCCCTTATCGGTCACCTCGAGTGGATCCATGTTATGAAATTCTTTTTTGCCCTTGAAAATTGTGGGAAAAATACCGCCAAATCACATCATGTCTGATCTTTATACATACAATTGTGCTATTTTTATTTGCCTTCCTGCTTACTTTTTTGTCAAACAAAGATTAGAAGGCTCATTACATCTTCTCCTCATCATTTGGTTTATTCGATTTGACTTCTGCCGGTTTCGCGATAAGGTAAGAATTTCTTCGTTGCTATCACTTTGATCATTTTGCAGGAGAATGATCAAACAATTTATAAAAATACAGGGCTATTATGGAGAGTTTTTGTGCTATTGCTAGATACAACGGAGAGAGACTAGTGCTAATATTCACGGCGCTGACTTCTTGGAATCAGTGTTAGCTGAGATATGTGAGGGATGGGGTCTCGATATTTCCCGTGTCAGGGTGAAGTTTATCACACCCAATGAACATAAAACGGTTTGTTCAATAGAAAACGATGTTGACTTCCAGCGCATGTGTCACGTGTACTCCATCTTCAAATACGTTGTAGTCGATCTTGTTGTTGAGACAGATGATGTGCCATCGTATCCTACTGAAAACGAGTTCTTCTCGTTGTAAGGTTCTTCTCTTTTATGTTTATCTAGTTGTAGATGTTAATTATTTTTTAATTATCCCAGTCTCTGTTTAACTCAATCAAGTTTCCATTTAAAAACCATCTTCTCCGTTTAAATTGTTATGTTTCTGTTTAAATATTGGTTTTAACGTTTGAATTTTATAGTTATCGTTTAACAATTTTATGTTTCTGCTTAAAATCCTGATCGTTTTCATTTAAACTAAAGTGTTGGCAGGAATTCGGATTCTCGGAGCGCTTCTATTCCACCTCATGGTGACCCTGACGGTGTGGCATGCCTTCCTTCCTCACCAGATCAATCTGAAGTGTTGTCATTAGATATCAGACAATGTTTTCAAGGCGTTGAACATTTCAGAGACGCACTTTGGAATTTTTCAATCAAACGGAATTTTGACTTCCAATTCCTAAAGAACGAAAAACACCTGGTGATTGTGGAATGCGCTACCGATGGTTGACAATAGCGCCTTCATGCATCAAAACAATATAATAAAAATACTTTCAGAATCAAGACAATGCACCCGTCACACACTTGCGGTGGTGGAATTGGATCGCCGTCATATCTGAAGTATCCAAAAAATGGGTAAGCGCACGAGTGATTCAGAAGCTCAAGGACCGACCCTTGTATAAGGCCATCGACATTTAGAAGGACATGTTGCGGAAACATGGTGTCCACATTCCATACAAGAGGCTTGGTTAGGAAAAGAACATGCCCGTGTGATCCTCGACGGCAGCGACATCTCCAGCTACGATTTGTTGCTTTGGTACGTGGATAAGGTGGTTGAGACAAACCCCATGAGTATTGCGATTGTGGAAAGAGATGGTGAGTGTTTTAAACGTGCATTCTTTTCTTTCAGTACGTGTATTATGGGATTCAAGAGAGCATGCAGGCCGCTGCTATTTCTCGATGGTACCCACCCCCTTGGAAAGTATCGGGGTACTCTATTGGGTGCCATAGACAGATAGAAACAATGGTTTCTTCCACGTCGCATTCGGTATTATCGACAGCGAGACTGATGCCAATTGGACCTGGTTCATTTCCAAGTTCGGTAATGCTTTATATGATAAAGGAGATTATTAAGAGATAATTACATTCGTGTCGGACAGGTCAAAGGGCCTTGTGAACTCTATTGCGAGAGTCTTCCCTTCTTCCCAACATGTATACTGCCTTCGACACTTGGAGGCCAATTTTATGAAAGCCAATGCCAGACTTGGGAAGGCATTGAGAGAGGAGTGCTGATCCATATACTTTCGTATTACATGGGTATCCACGGCTAAAGAATTCGATGATACCATGACTGAACTGCAGGCCACATCACCCGAAGCCTATCAGTGGTTGATTCATAAATCGGATATGTCACATTGGTCGAATTATCTGTTCAGAGGTGAACGTTGGGGCGAGATGTATTCAAATGTCGCGGAGTCGTTCAATGAGTGGATCAAAGAAGCTCGGCATTTACCTGTGAAGAAAATGGTACTCCATAAGATATTCGAATGTTGATTTTATTTAACGCTTAAGAATTAGTGTTACCCTTTAAAACTTTCCTTTACTGTTCAAATACCATTGTCTATGTTTAACTATCTGGCTCTTCATTTGAATTATTATGTTTCTATTTAAATATCAATGTATGTATACTTGTATAATTGACGTTCTTTGCTTAACTTTCAATTTTATTGTTTAAATATCAGTGGTTCTTTTTAAAATGAAATAGTCTCTAATTAAATATATGTGTTACATTTTAATAATAAGAGTTTCTGTTTAACTTTCAGTGTCTATGTTTAAATAGCAAACAATGATAAGAAAAATTAGATTTTCTCTGTTTAAATATCAAAAGTTGGCACTCAAATATGTTTGTTTCTCTTTAAAAATTTGTTTATTTACAATACCAAGTCGGCGACAGTTTCATTGCAAGATCTACGATTGTGACCGGACGCGTGGCAGCGGCAGTAATGTAACTCGCGGACCTCAGAGACTTGAGACTCGATCCTCTTTCGTCTAGGACGCCCAGGTTTCCTTCTCATCATAGGTGGTCGCAAACGCAGTTCGCGATTTTCGTCCATAGGCTTCTCATTGTCGGGTATGGGGAATATAGCTTCCTTATATGCCAGTTTGTAATTGTCGACGGTGAAGTAGCCTCTAACAAATCGATAAACATTGGTGTCTGTCTGCATTATTGCAGCGCAAGCGTGTTTGCACGGAATACTATAAACTTGCCATCTGCGACATGAGCAAATTCTATTGGCAAGATCTACAGAGTTGCTTCACTGGTCAATCACTTCATAACGCTCATCGACACAACAACCAATATGAAGATTTCGGATTTCCTCAACAAGTATCTCTACCTTCGAATGTATGTTCAGGCATAAGTAGTCTCCCCTTTGTTCGCTTGCTCACGGCGATTGCATAACATGGGCATCAACTTGAACCTGTACAACGTAGAAAATATCAATTTTTTTTCCCGCAGTCGAATAACCCCTTTTCTCAGTGATGCCTGCTGTGCTCCCTTCCATAAGTATGCAGGCAACATACTTTTGTCTCAGATAAGGGACGTCTGTTTGCGGTAGCAGTAGATTTTCACCGTTGAGTAATTGCTCGATAAACCGCATGACATAGACGGTGCAGTCAACACTTCCTTTTTTTGTCGTGGGGTTTTATTGTAGTGAACTAGTGGGTACTTTATGGTCACCGTGTCGCCGAACTCCATATCGACACAATAGTCGAATAGCCTCCGCTATCGAGGTATACAATTTGAGATTAGACTACCGATTATTTATCAAACTCTATTAATCAAACTCTATTTATCAAAGAACTTACCATTTCTAACTCGCCTTTATCGTACTCGTCACTTTGGCATGAAGAATAATGCATGTATTCTTGTTTGTTATTGTCGAGAACGACGACATGGAAGTAGCCATTCATGATTATCGGGAGGATGGCAATATCAACATCATGCAGGTTGCGCGTGGCATCTCTAATCATAGCGAAAGTCGTGTCAGCTGCGTCTTCCTGCTTTGACATAAACAGTGCCAGTGGTCATGTGATGGAGCCGCGCTTCTTATAAGGATATGGTACTCTAGTCAGCAACTTTTGTATTATGCATACAAAAGCGTCCATCACATAGTCTGTCACCATCTCCTTCCCGTCAAGCAGCACAAATAGTGTACCCGGTGTGGTGCTTACAGAGTCATTCCTCCACACAACAGTCTTGCGTTAAACTTTAACAAATATAATTAAACAATAACATAAAATCTTAAGTGGAAAATACATATTTTTAAAAGATAATATAAATATTTAAATAGTAACTCACAATGTTAAACGGTAAAGCATTATTTTAAATGATAACGCTAATATTTAAACGGCAAATACATATCTTAAATGGGAACATATATATTTAAACAATAACATAAAAATTTCATACTTACACATCCATAGAGAAGTTGAGGAAGATCCTTATCAACTCCTGCTCGAATTTGTTGAGGCACAATTGTCCAGGGTACCTTTTCTTCATCGGAAGAAAGTCTTTCCGAACTTCTTCATATTGTTAGTTGGCAAGGATCATATCTTTCATTGTTTTATCGGTGACGTTCCCCTGCCCCTTGTCAACAACAGCATCTTTCGGTGACGGTTGTGGTTGTTCAGCACCAGCAACATCTTAATTCGATGAGGCAACGACGACAACATCAACCGGATACACATCCTTAGGTGCTTCTTGTTATTGTGGGATTGTATCTACCTTTGATGCGGCACTATCGTCCACTGGTTCATCCGTGACGAGGATTTTGTTGACAACAGAGTCAACGATCTTCTTAACCGAGGCAATGGCGACAGCATCAACGATCTCCTCCTCTGTGACGGGCATGCCATCAACGGCAACAGACTCAGTAACAGTATCAGCAACCAATGGTGCTGCTATTGTTTCATCGTCAACCAGTGGTGGACAGAGAGGCATTATTATTTTCCTCCTTTTTGCAAGCCTCTTCAAACGTAGCCGACATGGAATGGCCATCCCGATGAAGGCGTCGTCGTCAATTTCCGACGCCTCGCCCGTCCCGAGTACTTCATTTGTTTAGAGGGACGGCGTAGTCGATTGTGACCGTCCTTCCAAAGCCTCAACCCGAGCGACAAGCCGAGGGAACTCGGTCATCAATATCTGGCACTCCTGCAAAAGAGTTGCAGTGACATCGTCGCCAAGTGTCGTCAGGGGGGCAGCCGCGGTCGGGGTGATGAGTGCTTTTTATATATATATTTCATACGCATTACACAAGATATTTACTTATCCCTTTGTTATTACTTGTATAGTTCGGTGCTATTTAAGGTATTTTGAGTTTATTGTGCAGATATTTAGGTCCTAGAGCAATTAGAAGTGATTTAGAGGAGAATTCACATCAAAAGGACTTAAAGGGAAGTTCGTCAAGGCAAGCACGGCCTCAACACAAGCATGCTCTTGGCCGTGCAGTTCACAGGAATTGGAAAGCACGAGGAAGCACGGTCAGAGTACCCTGAGCACGGGCGTGCAGACTGGGGCACGCCCTCAACACGGGCGTGTTCTAGCCCGTGCACTTCACGGCCTGGCGAATTTTCGAGAAATAACTTTTCAAGCCCAAAAGTTATGGTTTCATTTGGCTTCTTCTTCTATCTTTCTTCCCCTTTGGGGGAGGCGACGCGAGGGGAAAAAGATGCGCCTTTGGGGCCGGATCTGGACTGAGAGATCGTCTTGGGAGTGGAATGTTGGCAAGGTCGTGATCGGACACCCTCCGATGAAGATTGTGAAGCAAGAAGGGAGTTTATGAATTTCATCTTCTTCTTTTATTGTTACCCTATGTTTCTTGTTGAACCATGAGGCTAACCATTCTCCGGTGCCCCGGATTCATGAACTCGGATGTTATTTTGCAGTTGAATGCTTCCATGCAATGTTTATGGAGTCTTAATGATTTCTATGTTAAGGCTTGTGTTGCATGATTGATGAGTGAATTGATTGCATAGATTGATTGTATCTCGACGTGTGTCCTTTGTTCTTAGTGTAATCACCCTGAGTTATTGCTCAATTGAAGAGTAGAGGCCACGCAGTGCACTCATTATCTTGATGCTTATCTTTACCATAGTTGCAATAAGGCTTTGAGAACACACATAGATTTCGTAGGGCATACCTGATAGGCATTGTGAGATAGTGACTGTAAGCTATTCCGAGGGATTGATCTGGAGTACTACTCCCTATCACTAATCTCTCGTTACCTGAATCCTTTCTCTCCCCCCTCGTTCCTCCTATTACTCTTACTTTTCTGTGTAATTAGTCTTCAACATAAATTATTAAGTCGGCTAGATATTAGAAATCCGACGAGTATCGAAAGCTATACCAGTCCCTGTGGATTCGACTACCCGACCCTTTCGGGTACACTTTACTACTTGTACGACCCGTGTACTTGCGGATACGCAAGGGGCGTATCAAATTTTTGGCACCGTTTCCGGGGACTGGAAACTCTTGAGAAAGTTTTCACTTATAGTAATCTAGCCATTTTTATTTACTTCTGTATATATTACATTCCGTTACTCTTCTTTTGTTTGTTTTGATTTTTTATTAATTTGTTTTGCAGGCACTCTCTACCTCAGGAGGGTTAAGATTTGGAAGAATTGCTAGCAGCCTTGAGATACTATTATTGTTCTTCTTCTTTTGACCATCATACGAATTACCTCCAACCAGATCCAAATTTGGTGGATCTGTTATCTCGGTTTGCACAAAATGACTATGCTTATAATGTTGAGGGTTTCTATGGTGATTGCAGCTTGGAAGAGGCCATATCCTCTTATCAAGAAAAATCATTACAATGGGAATGTGCAGTAAATCCATGGGATCCAATATGCCAGGTAAATCAAGAAGAGATACAAAGTCTAGAACAAATCATACCAATGTCAAGGGAGGTGATACATGGTACTGCACAGGATTTAGATGAAAATTATGACTGGTGTATGATGTTACGAAGCCCTAAAGAAGACCTCCAAGTTACTTCAACTTATGGTGATGAGAAGGATGATAAAAAAAAATTACATCTCAGAAAGAGAATATCCAATGATTGAAGTGGAAGAATATGTTTTTTATCATCTAAGTCAAATGAACTACCCGAACACCTCATGGAATGTGTGTGAGCAACACTGGCAAAATCCTCATTTCAGATTTGAAGAATACATTCCACTCCAACAGCATGAGCCTAGCCTCGAAAACCTATTGGCAAGATATGCTCAAGGATCTGAGGACCCCTTAGAGGAGCAATTTCAGGAAAAAAATTTGAATTTGGAGGATGTGTTGGCCAAATTTATCTAAAACACTGAAGCCAGCCTTCAAGCTTTTGAAATTCCACCTCAAAATCAACCGGACCCCATTCATGACCAACAGATCCAAACTGAGCAATTTATTAAGGAAGTTCCTTCTGAACATGTCAAGGAAGCTGGTGAGAACAATGAGGAAGTGGGGGAAACATAACAAGTTGTTGTAGATAATCAAATGGAGAGAGTAGAGCTTCAATTCGAGAATGATGAATTTTTTACTGGACGAAATGTTTATGAGGAGGGGACAGAAGAAGAGGGTTTGCTGAAGACATGTCTCTTTCAAGTTGAAAAGGTAAAGGAAGCAAACCCCAAGGCAATGGAACAAGTAGTCTTCCTCGGTCATCAACCTGCAAAACGCAGCAATGAGGATTTGAGAATTAAACAAGATGTGGGTAGGAGGCTCAAACTATCCAAGGACCCACCTGAGTTGGCCTTAAACAATTCCTGGTCCAAGTTGTTTCCGTAGAGGCCTAAATTAAAATTGGTCAAGCCTCCAATAAAAGTGCATCCCCGGCTAGATAAAATTATGCTTATGGGAAGTAGCTATGCAAGTTGCAGCCGGAAGGAAAACACCCTTTTCAAGCCTCCATAAGGTAAAAAACTGGTACGTCAAGCTCTTGACGTTAAACAAGCACTTCTTGGAAGGTAACCCAAGTAATTCTTGCTTTTGTGTTTTCTTGTTTTCTTTTAGTTAGCTCTTTATTTTTCTTTGAGCTCGTTGTTGGCTGGTGGTAATTTTATTTTGGGATTCTTGGCGTTCAAAGGCTCTGTATTGTAGTTTCTTCTAGTTATTAGCTAAGGTTGAGCACCAACGTGTCAAAGTTTGAAAAGCATCGGGATTCAGATTCCAGAAAAACTTTCCTGGGTTGAACACAGGCAAAGCACGCCCGTGCTTATGGGTGTGCACTTTACAGTATGTGATAAAATTGAGGTCTGGGAAGAAGCATGGTTATGAGCACACCCGTGCTACTGACCTTGCTCCCCAGAACACGCCCGTGCTCTTTTATTTCCTCTTATTGTTGATTTTCTGTAAGTTGCATGGGTGGAAGCGCGGGACAAAGCACGGGTGTGCTCCCTTCCTTTTCAAGCCCATTGTTTCATTTCTAGGAACGGTCACTGTGCTGCTGATCAGGAGTCAGAGGGTCCGATGCCTCTGACAGAAAGGAAGAAGATGACTGAGAGAGCGAGGGAAGCCTTTAGAGCGGTACTGATACCGCTAGTTCTGATGACCTTGATGCCACTGAATCCGAGTTTGATTTTGCACCGCTGGCAATGAGTTCTTTGTGTATAGTTAGCAAGAGGAGCCCTTTGTGAAACTATTCTACTGTCCTTGCTTGCTGTTATTTTCTTATGCTTAGTTTATTTTTATTTCTTGAGCTTCACTTGTGTAACCTTTTTGCTTTATAGGATGTATGCTAAATGAGGAATGAGTGAACTATTCACATTGAGAATGGCATCATCACTCTCCAGTTCCAGGAAAGCCCTTTTTAACTCTCCTTGATTTTATTCAAATTATCCTCTTTAGCATTTATTTTTTCATGCATTGATTACATTGAGGACAACGTAATGTTCAACTGTGGGGGAGGGTTATCTTTATGATTATTGTGATAATGCATGACTTAGGACGATCTGTGAATTTTTGGATAGGAATTTCTAAGCTAGGGAGACAATGAGTATGTTAGTGTACATTCTTTGAACTTAAGGATAAACTCACTCTTACTTTGGAAACCTAAGGCTTTATCACTTCACCTAATTTTGTTCAGCCACTTTGTTTAGAAGAGGGTCTAGTTTCAAGGCTTGTAAAAAAATGTTTGACTCCAACCTCAAAAATAAAAAAAAAATAAAAAAAAATCGAAAAGTCGGATCGCTTTTGGGATGCCCTATCGAATTTTGAATAATAATATGCAAGATGGTAGAAAGAGCTATCACCTTAAATGAAGTGAAAGCCGCATCTGAGTAGTCAGATCCTAGTCACCACAAATGTCATATCTGATGATCTACCTGGTGAAATGGCTACTTTTAGGGTGTATGAAGCTACTACCCAGTCTAGGAGTCGGTGAAAATTAAGGGTCTTTCTAACTAAAGCTCTTCAAAAGCACATAGGGCGCACTCTTTTAGGTCACACACACACACGGGAAGTACATAAGCCTTCAATTGAGATATACACTTGTTGCTTAGAATCTCCCTTAATCTTAGAAACTCCTTATCTTGTTGAGATCAGAGGTCATGCACTCATCCTTTTATTGTAAGTGAAGTTATTGCTTGAGGACAAGCAACGATTCAAGTGTGGGGCATTTGATGAGCGCTTTATATATATATATTTCATACGCATTACACCCGATATTTACTGGTCCTTTTGCTATTACTTGTATAGTTCGGAGATATTTAAGGTATTTTGAGTTTATTGTGCAGATATTTAGGTCCTAAAGCAATTGGAAGTGATTTAGAGGAGAATTCACATCAAAAGGACTTAAAGGGAAGTTCGTCAAGGCAAACACGGCCTCAACACGGGCATGCTCTTGGCCGTACAGTTAACAGGAATTGGAAAGCACGAGGAAGCACGGTCAAAGTACCCTGAGCACGGGCGTGCAGCTGTAGTATAAGTACTATAGCACCGAAAACTCAGAAACCCAAAATCTGCACGGGCTGAAGCACGGCTGGAGCGCGGGCGTGTAGAATTAAGCACGGCTGTGTTGACATCAAGAAATCACTTTTTAAGGCCAAAAGTTAGGGTTTCAAGGGGCTTCTTCTTCTATTTTTCTTCCCCTTTGGGGGAGGCGACGCGAGGGGAAAAAGACGCGCCTTTGGGGGCCGGATCTGGACCTAGAGATCGTCTTGGGAGTGGAGCAACATTGGCAAGATCGTGATCGGGCACCCTCCGACGAAGATTGTGAAGCAAGAAGGGTGTTTATGAATTTGATCTTCTTCTCTTATTGTTACCCTATGTTTCTTGTTGAACCATGAGGGGCTAACCGTTCTCCGGTGCCCCGGATTCATGACCTCGGATGTTATTTTGTAGTTGAATACTTCCTTGCAATGTTTATGGAGTCTTAATGATTTCTTTATTAAAGCTTGTGTTGCATGATTGATGAGTGAATTGATTGCATAGATTGATTGTATCTCGACGTGTGTCCTTTGTTCTTAGCGTAATTGCCCTGAGTGATTGCTTCATTGAAGAGTAGAGGCCGCGCAGTGCACTCATTATCTTGATGCTTATATTCGCCATAGTTGCAATAAGGCTTTGAGAACACACATAGATTTCGTAGGGCGTACCTTATAGGCATTGTGAGATAGTGACTATAAGCTATTCCGAGGGATTGATCCGGAGCACTACTCCCTATCACTAATCTCTCGTTACCGGAATCCTTTCTCTCCCCCTCGTTCCTCCTATTCCTCTTACTTTTCTATGTTATTAGTCCTCAACCCAAATTACTGAGCCGGCTAGATATTAGAAATCCGACTAGTATCGAAATCTATACTAGTCCATGTGTATTCGACTACTCGACCCTTTTAGGTACACTTTACTACTTGTACGACCCGTGCACTTGCGGATACGCAAGGGGTGTATCATGGGGGGCTGCCGCGATCGGGTAGACTATCATTGTCGAAATCCAGGGTGGGTGTTTGCCGTCCGGGACCAGTTCAGGAAACTAACATATGTAAACAAAACAATCTCAGCGAAATCATTCAATTTAAACAATAACAAATGTATTTAAATATTTAACTTGTATATTTAAACGGTGTCACATATATTTGAACAGAAGACAAAAATTTTAAACACTAAGGAATATTTTTAAACATAAACTACAATTGTTAAACGCTAAAGACTATATTTAAACATTAACTAGTATTGTTAAAGAAATTGTTCATGATGTATTACCTCTTTTTCTTAGAGAGATGACAAATCTGTTTCTATCGTCGTTTGCTTTCGGTAACTATTTTCACCGTCGCACAGCATCTTTGGGGTCTTGCCAAAACAGACTTTGTTTCCTGTTTTGGTCAGCTCGTAAAACCAGATATTCTGTGCGACCCAGCAACCTTTAATATACCCCGTGTTGGTCTTCTTCCTTGCGCATCTAGCTTGCACTCGAGCGGCAGCTTGTGGAACATCCTCCATAAGCCACTTGTGCGTCGCTTGCGCTCATGCGTATTGCCCTATACCAGGTAGATCATCGACATAATCAACGATCCAATTCAGAACCGAGCATGAGGTATTTGGGAAGAGTATTGTACTCATGAGGTACACCATCATGAGTTTGACAAAATTTTCTTCTTCTCCCCTCTGTCGAACAAGTTGCTAAAGCATTCTCTTAATGGAGTCTCTGTGTCTCTCGTAGGTTTTTGATAAGTACCTCTCTTCAAAAGCTGAGCGTGTTTTCTTCTTCTGAAACACGACTACATCTCCATTGCAACGCAGACCAAGAAAGAGAACCACATCTTCAGGCATGAAACTTAGCAGGCTTGCCCCGATCCTGAATTTATTGGTGCCACCATCGTACCTTTACAATAGAGAATCAAGAAGGGCCCTATCTTGGAATACAACTTCCAGCTCAGTGAATGCTGCAAATGGTGTTCTTCGGATGATCTCCCAGTGTCGAGAAGTCATGTGAACTTTCAATTCAGCCAAGGTCTCCACTATCGGTGTCAAGTAGCATCGCCCATTAACTAGGTTTACCGCCATAATCACAAGCCTGCGACAATAACAACATATTCATCAATATCCACAAAATTTTAAGCGGAAATATAACTTTTAAACGGAAATCTCAATTCTTAAATAGAGATGCCACTCATTAAACAGATACCTAGTTTCTTAAACAGAAACCACAGTATTTAAACAGAGACATACTTTTTTAAACTGAAACTCATTTCTTAAACGGAAACCTCATTTGTAAAACTGCAACCATGTCAAATGAAAGGGGAAACATACATTATAAACATTACACAAATCATAACAATTGAAAAACTATTTCGATCGTGTACACAGACAAAAATGTAAAACAAAACAAAACCCTAGCCGAGAAATCTCCCTGCAGACTAACAAAACCCCAGCCGAGAAATCCCCCTGCAGACTTCAAAATCTTCTAATAAAAACAAAACCACAAAACAAAACCGAAAAATCTCTTTTTGTAACAGAATAATTAAAATAAAACCATAATCACAACTTCTTCAATACCTTAGACTGCAAACTGATGAAATGCTGAATACTTGAGTGAGACTTCTTCTTCGAGACATGGGTAGAAATGGACAACTTCGGAAAGGAAAAAGCTGAAATTACAGAGGATGTCCAGGCTGAGACAACTTCGAAAAAATAAAAGCTGAAGAGTCGAGTTAAGAGGATGTCGTCTCCTGGGATTACCCTAATAAAAACCACCCACTTTCTCTCACGCCGTGAAATGATTGTAGTGTCACGACTTCCCATGCAAGGGGTAATTTCGTCCATAAAATTAAAAAATAATTTTGTTAACCACGTTACATGCTTTGGGGGTTTGAAAAACATTGTGTTTAAAAAGAAAGAGTTTTTAGGGATTGCCAAATTAAGAGGATGTTTTTGGCAATATTGCAAACTTAAAAATTTTTTTTTGACAATTTTTAGTTATTTTTTTATGTATTCTAAATTTGAAACATATGATATGACTATTGTGTTAGGTATAAGGATCCTCAAAAGGTCAATATGCTTATTTTATTTCCTGAATTTTACAATTTTATTTATTTATTTTAGTTTTCGCTATCTAAGATTATTGCTGGTGCCGCAATACATGCATTATATATAATTTACTTTTAGTGTAGTTCACATTTGATGAAAAGGCCGAAATACTAAAATTATAAAATCAGGCGTGAAAATAATAATTTTCAGACTTCAGGACTTAAAACAAAGAATGGACAATACTTTGAGTACCATTTATTATTGATGACAATAGCCCTAGAGAATGCTAAAACAAACAGAAATGGTATGAAGGCAATTATAAATTTTCAAAGGACATATAGGTTAAATCAACCACCAATAATTAAAAAACAAATACCTTGAGCTTATTTAACACCTTTATCCCACCACTCTCCCCTATCCCCGTCAAGCTCCTCTCTTCCCTTCCAACAATGAGGTGCTAACGTTTACCAGAGCAAGGAAAACGGATCCGTTATGGTTTTTCGGAGCTCCGCATGGCTCTGCTTTCTGCTAGCGTGCTTCTTCTCTCCATCCTCTATCACAGCTGGTGTTCGGATCCCCGAAGCGAATGGTAGACCCGAATCCGATTTGGTAACGGATCTTCCGGGGCAACCACAGGTCGGATTCGAACACTATTCCGGGTATGTACCCGTTGGCGAGAAGAAAGAGAAGGCTCTGTTCTACTGGTTCTTTGAAGCCGAAGGTGGCGCCCAAGGCAAGCCGCTTCTTCTCTGGCTTAACGGAGGTTAGTAGGATCCGTTTGTTTATCTTTTCGGGTTTCGGATTTGGATCTGTTTGGTTAGTTTTCACTGTCGGTTTTGGTAAATATTTTCTAGTAACCAAAAGGGTTTGAAAATATGATGCACATGATTTTTTTCGGTGTGCGTTTATTATATTTGATGCATTTTTTAAATTTACCCTGATATTTTTAAGAGAGATTTTCAGTTTCAACCTTGCAATAATAGTGAAATTATATATTTATGTTACTTTCAATTTTTTAATAAAATCTTAGACATAATTGCATATTAATATTATATGCCAAATATGAAATTAGTCGATATTTTTTATAATAATGTGATTTTTTAGTTAAAACACAATATATATACTTTTTTCATTAATTTAAAAAAAATCAAAATTTGCTTTAGGAGCGGGAAGTAAATCAATTAGCTCAGAGGCTATAATAAGTAATTTCACTATTTTAAAGGTGCGAGTGAAATACCCGTTTCCCTCGTCTGAGTCTGTCCTATGTTGGTGATGTGTTAAATCAGTGTTACCATTTTCGATGGTGAATTTTTATTGGCTCTTTTTTAATGGGTGAGAAAAGTGGGTTCATTTTTCAGTCCCGATAGTTTTACTAGTTAATTTTTGAATCTGATTGGAAAGCTTCGCATGGGGAGACAGAGTGGCATTGGTTTTATGTCTCTGGATTCTTGATTCGTCTTTGATTGATATTTGCACGCCGTTCTTTTCAACATGTACGTTCTGTCAGTAAAAACTCATAAGTAGGATGACTACCGGATATTATAATAAATAATTAATATGTATTTATTTATTCACTTTTTGTATTAAATGCCGTTTTTTACCAAAGCCACCTGTTCCTTGACAAACAGCATTAACCCGGAGTCTCTTTAGAGTAAACACAGGTGACTAAAGTTCTAATCCCATATAAAGGAATTAGTTTAGAAGCATCTACTTGGCGTATATCCCTTATGGTTGTCATGTTTTGTAAAAACAAAAAATCAACTTTCACACATATTTTTTAGTTTTAATTTTTAACTTTAGAATTATTTAATTATTTTATTTACCAAAATATAGTTAATTACTTGCTGATAAGTCGTCATCATTTTAGTTTTAAAAAGTATCATGAAGCCAAATCTTTTGTGAACGGTGCAAAAATTCAATAACCAGTAATTTATTTCGATATTTTTTCACAAATTATTTACAATAAAACCTTTAACCGAAAAAGCAGAAAAGTCTCTGTAGATTTCATTTAGGTGTATGTCTGTTTATGTGGGTATCTTTTTAAAAGGCTAAGATTGAAAAATATTTTGGCACTAAGGAATAGATGATCATTTAGTAGCATTGGTTTCTAACAAGACAATCCACGTGACTCTTGTCTGGACTCCATCAAATTTAGATAATTTTATGCCAAGTTTTTGATAAATTTATTTGGAGTGTTCCTAGGCCATGTGTATATCATTTTGTTTGTTTATTATATAACATTTTTGAGATGATTGAAAGGGTGACTTGGTTTGGACCATCAAGCTCCCATGTGGGCAAAAGTGGAAAGCCAAGTTTATCATGTTAGCGTGCCTAACTTTTGTAGGCATGAAAGGACAATACTTAAGTTGATGAATTTAAGTCATTTGTGTAGCAATACTTTGCACTCATGTATGGATTTTTTTTATTACAAATAGGAGATAATCATCTTTGTTTCAAAGAAGTTAAAAATCTATATAAACATAGAGTTAATATTTCAATATAGCTACGTTTTCACTGTACATGTGTTTTAGGATATCATATGAAATTCTCTATGAAATGAACATCTTATTCATAAGACATAATACCAATACATCAAAAGGCAATTGGCGGATATATATATATATATATAATTGGTTTAGATGAGATTTGAGACACAATCTTGAATATATAATTACTTTATTTAATTAAATTGATGAGAATCTTAGGATAGAAATGAATGGATATATAACTATCAAGGTAATTGTATTTCACCCCATCATCAATTCATTGGTATGAAATATTAAAAATTCCAGATTAGAATAAATAAATAAATAAATAAATATTTGTTTCTGAAATATAACAAATGGTATGTAACATCACTGTAGAAATAAAAATAAAAAACAAAATTTAGGGATCATATTAAACATTTTAGAAGTAAAAGAAGAAAAATAGAAATGAAACATTGGGGCAAATTGCATAATATAAAGTTTCATCACTAAGCCAATTCAGTGCCACCTAAGTAACAATTGACAAAATTAATAAAGTTAGCATTTTAAAATATTTCTGATAGTTTTCTTTATTAGTAACGATTTAGATATTAAACGATATTATAATTAGATAGTTTCTCATGGGGTCAAAATAATCCAATTTATAAAGACAATAGTTTCAGAATGTTGCATGCAAGGTGCTATTAATTATAACACTTTCCACTGTGCCATATGCTTCGCTTTTAAAATATTGACAATTTTTTATATTATTAAAAAAATATAACAACGTAAATTTATGTGAGAAGAGTACAAGACAATTATCTAACATTATAATATATATATATATATATATGACTTGGCCTTCCAGGGCCCGGTTGCTCATCTGTGGCTTATGGTGCGGTTCAAGAACTGGGTCCCTTCCTTGTCCGGAGCACCACACCCAATCTTTCCCTCAACCCCTACTCTTGGAACAAGGGCAAGCTACATGAAGTCTTATTATTCATCTATCTGTTTCATTACCACTATTTCTCACTTTCACTAATTATGCCCATTCATGCAGTGGCCAACCTTCTGTTTCTTGAATCTCCGGTAGGAGTAGGTTTCTCCTATACTAACCGGTCTGCCGATCTTGAAGAGCTTGGTGATCAGGTCACAGCCAAAGACTCCTACCTCTTTCTTCTTGGTTGGTTCGATAAATTCCCGGCTTTCAGGTCCCATGACTTCTACATTGCCGGGGAAAGCTACGCAGGTTTTTATTACATATATATAATTACCTAGTATTAAAAATAATTATCTTTATCTTTATATATATATATATATATATATATATATAATAAAATTTGCCTTTTGGCCAGGACATTATGTTCCACAACTTGTGGAGCTCATCTATGACAGAAACAAAAATGACAGTACGCTTGGATCAAAGATCAACATCAAAGGTCTCATGGTAATAATTACTAGCTAGCCAGTCTTTGAGTACTCAATTCTCCTTTTGATTAATGAAGGTCACTCTCTTTTTGATTTGAGCTGGAATTAATTCTGACATAAATTTTTAAATTCTCTTTTATTTCAAATAAATTTCATTGTTGTAGATAGGGAATGCAGTGCTCAACGATGAAACAGATGACATGGGAATGGTGGAGTATGCTTGGAGCCATGCCATTATATCAGACCAGGTTTATAACACTATCAAGATGGAATGCAGCTTCTTCGGATTAAGTAAAAATGACACAAAGGCATGCTTTCCGGCAATCCGGGCCTTCGCTCAAGCATACTCCGATATCGATATTTATAGTATCTACACACCGGTGTGCCTTTCATCCCTTGTTACATCCCCTCACCGGCCTAATAAGTTTAGACTCGGACCTCGCTTTCTCTCCTTGCATGTAAGCTCTCTCCATTCTATTTTCCTTTTAACCATGTGGACAAGCTACACCGGCACACTTTATTTATGCTTCAATTACGCATTAGAAGGGAGTTAAACTCTTTGTATGCTAGTTAAATGCCCTATTGTTCTGCCATTGTGATAGTGACCGTTATATTTTTATTAGCTTAGTTTGATTGAAAGAGTTCATCTAATACATAATTTTAAAATTCATCCCTTTCTATGATCACTAAATTTAAATGTTTTTTAAATATCATGTAATTAGGGGAAGATCATTAAGAAACCATGACTTGAAAGATAACATCTCATGACCTAATAAGTTTTAGATTGAATTGCATTAATCAAACGTACCAGCACTTGAGAAAATTAGCATGCTGTATGGAAAAAATATGTGGTAGATTGTATATGGTATTATATGATCTCTTTAAATTAATATATTTTGATCTAAACAGGGCATCCTAATTAGTTCATTAATTAATTCTTAATTAGGAAAAAAATTAAAATCCCTATGAAATTTTAGAATTTCTTCTTAAACTTATATGGCCATAGTATACACTGCCTGATTTGAAACATAAATGGATTAAAATCCAATCATGCTTGCTTAATTCATAAAATAAAAATCTCTTGTAACATATATTGAAAAGTTCAAAACTCGAAGTACATTTCTATGAATTGAACACACCTATTCATTTAAACAATATTATTATCTGAATAATGCTTACTTTAAGCTGGCAAATAAATATTACTATAACAGCTTTAAGCCTGCAAATAAATATTTTTTAATAATCTCAGTCTGATTATTATTATGTATACGTATACTTGTAGGAAAGGTGGCGTAGACTTGGGTGGAGAATGCTATCAGGTTATGATCCATGCACAGAAGAGTACGTAGAGAGCTACCTCAACAGGGAGGATGTGCAGAAGGCTTTACATGCCAACATCACTCATCTCCCTTACCCGTATTCATCTTGCAGGTATATCAAGGCTAACATAATTCACCACCATTTCTACTGTATGATATGTTTATTTAATGCATCTGAAGCTATGTTTCGTAACTACCATTTTAATGATATATGCATGCATTCATCAGTAAAAGTTCACAGAATTCACTGCCGTATTTTTATCGTATGATATATTCATTTAATGAGCCCCATTTAACCTATATATGTTTCATTACTATCTTTTTTATGTTTACATAATTCCCGACCGTATTAATTACTAAATGACCTGTTCATTTAAGGCATCCCAACCTATCTTTCATTTCTACCATTTGTTAATGATATATGCATGCGCATTCATTAGTATGTCATTAGATGGATATCAACTGCTTGCAATGAAGACTTGTTAAAAGGTCTCTCTTTCCTGTTGTCTTTTTCTGTGGGTGTTCTTCTACTTTTAATTTTCTTTTGTTTTGAAAGGGATTTTGAACTAAATCCACTCCAGTAATATTTTTATTGAAAAAAATGAGTCATCCTATGAAAACCAATTTCTTTCCGCTTCCAAAATCCCTTTTGAAGTCATACAAGCTCATCTAATATCAGAACTCACCATATTCATCTTTTACTTTCTAAAAATAAATAGTACAATAGGAAGTGACGTCACTTTTTTTATTGGTAGAATACCCTAATTGGTCCCTTTATTTGTCACAATCTGCTCTTTTAATCACTTTACTTTAATTTGGCCCCGATTAGTCCCTCTACTGTCAATTTGAGGCAAATTAAGTCCAAATGCTAACCGACGTTAGGTTGTCCGTTTGAGTTTGCTGATGTGGCTTTATAATGGATTGGTAGAATACCCTAATTAGTCCCTTTATGTGTCACAATCTACCCTAATTGGTCCCTTTATTTGTCACAATATGCCCGTTTAGTCCCTTTACTTTAATTTGGCCCCGATTACTCCCTCCATTATGAAACCACGTTAGCAAACTCAGACGGACGAACTAACGTCGGTCAGTTGTTGGACTTGATTTGTCTCAAATTAACAGTAGAGAGACGAATCGGGGCCAAATTAAAGTAAAAGGACTAAAAAGGCAGATTGTGACAAATAAATGGACCAATTAGGGTATTCTACCTTTTTTATTTTAAAAATTAGGGTATTCAATATTGTATACTTTAATAAGGCATGTTTGATACAATTTTTTTAGTTATTTTTATTTTTGGAGTTGTTGCCAACAACTTGGACATATAATCTTTAAATATATCTGTTTTCCTATTTAATGTAATATCGAATATAAATATGAATGGTAATCGAAATTTATATGCTAATCTGATATTGCCACATCAATTACTTTAAAATTTCCAAAATGATAAACATTTCTAATTATATGTAAAATTGATAGCAAGGATCACCCATAAAGATACACTAAATTATAAACGTTGGTATAGCCCAATGATAAGGTGTGGAAGTTTCATTTGGGCAGTTGAGTAGTAGAGTGCCTCCTGATGCATAGTGGATAATATGCATAATGACTTATCCATTAAAGTAAACAATAAATTTAAAAAAAAATGAAAATATACAAATTTTTTTAATATTTTGAATGCACATATGCTTGAATAATAATAATTGATTTAATCAATAATTTTAGTTAATATAATTTTAAGTAGAATTACACTAGGTTAGACGATGTTTAAACTCTTTTATGCATTTTATTTTATTTTTGTGGATAAACAATGTCATTGGTGTGCACAACTGAAAAATTAATACATTAACTCACGTGTACTCTTATCCTATATGAGTTGAGGTTTGAATCCGCATGCTTGGAAAGGATCGGAAACCCGCATATAATGTTACCTAATTAAAAGAGAATGGTTATAAACTTGTGAATATTATGATTTATTTGCAGAGAAATAAATAATTATACTGATTTAAGCGTTCAATTAAATTCTCATTCCGGACTAATGCAATCATTTGATTAATGGATGACACAGCGAAGCCATAGTTGGATGGAAAGACTCACCACCATCTATGCTCCCCATCCTAGGCAAGCTAATGAAGGGTGGAGTAAGAGTATGGGTCTACAGGTATAGCGCATCCTCTCTTAAAACTCACCGAATTTTTATTCGTTAATTTTCTTTTTTTATTAAATATAGTTTTGTTTGCAATATTTTAGGTCATTTTTTATTCTAATCATGATATTGCTTAAAAATTTAATATCGAATTATTTTTTTTATTTGGATCTAAAGGGCTGTGATATTCCAGTGGCAATGTTTTTTTTATTATAGCGTTATTTTTTCATAAATTTGTTTATAGGGAGAAATTCTTTGCTTATATATATGTATATAAACAATTACAACTTTTGGAAAAATCTTGATTTATGATTTAGGCTTGTAAATTAGGTTCCACTTCTCCACTTAATGTTTATAATTTTTTTTTTTTGAATCGAGAATTTTAAATATATTTTCAAGTACATGTACAAATTTTTTTTTATTCTACACATGTAGCTAATTTTCTATTTTTCAAAAAAAAAAAAAACCTTCCTTGATTGAGTAATAATATTTTTATATAATAGATTTTTCAAATAACTATCGAGAATGATGTGGATGCTAAGTTAACATCCACATCAGCATTCATGTTATTATCTCTCTATACATAAATATATATATAACTTAGTTTTTATTCATTATCTAAATTTAAAATCATAAATGTTAAATTGAAAAATCCATACAATTAGGCTTTAGAATTATTTGGAATCTAGAGTTTTACAATATTAGCTATTTTATAATATTTATGTTGAAGATTTTAGAACTTTAATTAGAAGGCTCTATAATCCATTCCATGGGGGTAGACGTGGCCATTTTGAACCGAAACCGTGGAACCGAACCAAAACCGAACCGTCAAAAAACCGGAACCGGAACCTTCATATAAGGTTCGGTTCCGGTTTCAGAATTTGAAAACCGTGGAACCGGAAGTTCAACAGGCGGTTCGAACCGGTTGAACTGCCGGTTCCAGCTTTATATATATATATATATATATATATATATATATATATATATATATTATTGCTTTATTTTGTTAATATCATTAATAATTTATTAATTTAATTTCATGTTTAAAGATATTTTAAATAAATAATTAAAGATATTAACTAAATTGATTAGGTCTGATTCTGAACACTTGAACTTGATTACCCGATTATGATTAAGTTTGATTCGTAACATTAGTCCGATTTACATGTATTGTGTCATGCCAAACTTTGTTACTCATGCAATAAGATAAGTTATAACTAATTGATTATGCCAGAAATTATTGGTAACAAATTAAATATGGATTTATTAAAATAATTTAATTAATAAGGAGTAGTTATAACTAATTGCTTTAATAGAGATTAATCTCAATTTTTAATACTAATTGAAATATTATTGAATTGCGTGTTTGTATTGTCTTTGAAATAGTACAATTCAGAGCATTTATAAGAAACCGAACTCTGTGGTTTTGAAATAGTATTGCCAAACTTTGTATTAATATTTTTATATCAATAATTATTAATATTTTTATTTTTTTAATAAAATATTATATTAAATTAATTGTTGTATTTTTGTGTTTATTTAATTTGAAATATTGAATTACTTAGTTTGAAAAAAAAATTGAACTGTTTGAACCGCCAAACCAAAACCGTTGAACCAAACCGCTAGAACCGGAACTGGAACCAAACTGGAACCGTCAAGAACCTCGCTCAGGCGGTTCGGTTCCGGTTCAAGATTTTTTTGAACCGGAACCGGCGGTTCAGGAACCGGAACCGGCGGTTCCTGAACCGTGGCCATGTTTACATGGGGGCAGGCCTTTTTGAAACTTTGTTTTTATTGGAGGGGGCTTGCTGGCATGGGGGCAGGCCTTAATCCATTCCATGGACTCTGTCCGTAAATTATTATTTAAATTGAGAAATGAAACCGAAAAAACCTCTGAGTCACCAATAGCTTAAATTGTGTAACAATTTTTATTTCAGTAATTAAAATTTTAGAAATCAGGATAACCACCAAAATCCTAGACAATAACCAGCTATAAAATTTATGCATTTCAATCATTAAGGTCATAAAAACGATATAAATTTGAAAATAAAAAAAATAATCATGTTGTATTAGTTTTCCGGCATAATTACAAAATGAGGATTATTATTATTAGTATTTTTTATTAGCGAGTTGTTGGATGCTTAATTAATAAGGGTCATATATATTAAATTCTCTTAATTTTTAGAGAGATGTTGAAGCGCATACAAAATTTATAGAGTATACTGAAAATTAAATATTGTTTAGAGGGATATATGATAGTAAACATAAATTGTTTATATCTCAATTAAGTGTATTCTGCTTAATATTTATAAAAGTAACATTACTTGTAGTTTAGCTTTTAGATGCATGATTATTTTAAGATTTTTTCAAATTCTTCTAAAATTTACTTATGTATAATTTAAAATTTATTTTTGAAATTTTTTAATTTTATATATATATTTTTTATTTTTTAATAAAGATTAAGAAAGTGCTAAGCCAACCTCCTGAAGTTGTTTGGGGAGTATTGGTTTGATGTATGTGGACTAACTAATAGCGAAGTATTTTTTTTTAATATTTTTTTAAAATCTCTTCGGAACAAAATCAAATGTAAATACCACACTTGCAATCTTATGATAGTGGTATTTCTTTTCCCTCCTTACTTAAAGGTGTAAGTTAGATTCCAGTTATACTCATGAATTGTCCATAATTATTAAAAAAATAAGCAAAAGTTTTACTCCTTAAATATAAAAAATGCTAATGTTTTAGTTGATGCTAATTGTTACCAAGGTAATTTGGTGAAAAAAAGCAAATTAAATGGAGAGTTACGATCAGGCCTGCAATCGAGCCGAGCCGAGCCGAGCTTTGAAGTGTTTGAGCTCGGCTCGACAGAATTAATTACTGGCTCAAGCTCAGCTCAAGCTCGGTTCGAGCCCAAAATTGTAGGCTCGAGATAATAAAATTAAGCTTGAGCTCGGCTCGGAAAAAACTCATTTATGCTATAAACGAACCGAACTCGAGCTCATGCTCGAGCTCGGCTCGAAAGAAATTTATTTATAATAGAAACCGAGCCAAACTCGAGCTCGGCTCGTTAATGAGCTTGTAAGCTCATTAAATCATATTAAGCTTGAGTTTGAGCTCGTTAAGCTGATAAAGTTGAGCTTGATCTCCAATTCAAATCAAAACACCATAAATTTATCCAATACAAATCAAAATAAATAGTACTTCTGCTCGTTAGGAGGCTTGCGAGCCTGCTTGATAGAGCAAGTTTGTTATAAGGCTCGCGAGCCTGCTTGTTAGGAGGCTCGCGAGCCTGCTCGATAGAGCAAGTTTGTTATAAGGCTTGCGAGCCTGCTCGTTAGGAGGCTAATGAGCAGGCTCGCGAGCCTTAACGAGCCGAGCAGTATGTGGCTTGAGCTGGGTTGGTTTATAATTTCGAGCTCAAAATTCTGGCTCGAGCTCGGCTCATTTAGTTAATGAACGAGCTTTTTCCGAGCTGAGCTTCGAGTAGCTCATGAACGGCTTGGTTCATTTGCAGCCCTAGTTAAAACCCACCCATACTTGTAGACTAACTATAAATGCAATGTGAAAAATTTACTACAGTGGGGATATGGATGGGAGGGTTCCTGTGACGTCAACAAGGTATAGCATCAACAAGATGGGAATGAAAGTGAAGAAGGAGAGAAAGAAGAAGAGGAATAAAGAAGAGGATGATGAATTGGGAGGTTGGAGGCCATGGTTCTACAAGGACCAAGTGGCCGGTTGGGTGGTTGAGTATGAAGAAGGGCTCACCTTGGCCACCGTGCGCGGCGCCGGCCACCAAGTCCCTGTTCTCACTCCGGATCGTGCGCTATCTCTTCTCTCTCATTTTCTTGACGGCAAACCATTGCCTTTGTCTCACTCCTTTTAGCTTTTACATTATTATTTCTTCTTCCTCTTTTTTCCTTTTCTTTTCTGGTTCTATTTGCTTGCTTGATTATAGTAGATAAATTTTATCATCATTATGCTTTGAGCAACAAAGTTGTTGAGTTAAAATTGATTATTTGTTTCAACAACTTTATTTGAGTGGGAAATAGTTTTTGATGGTTTTGTACTCCTTTGTCATATAGATTGTGTGCTGGTTTTTATTTATAAGAAAATTTGGCATGAGAAATCCTTGATAATAATGTTAATTAAAATTATGTTAGATTCGGACTAATGTAGTGGTCCATGGATTTATCAACTAAATCTAGTTAAATCTTAACTAATGTAGTGGAAAAGGAATATGAAATAATATATATATCAATGGTATTTGATATATTATTATATCAAATTGTTATACATTTTAACGATAGGGAATGAATGTTTGGTTCATCATCATTAACTTTAATTATAAAATAAAAATGTTATGAAAGATGACCTTCAAAAACTAGATGTTGCAATTGTATATTGTTTATTTGATATTGATTTTGTCATTGAAGGATTGTTAATGAAGAAGTAAATGAAGATGAATTAATGTTTATGCTTGTCCCATACGCTATTTCCCACGAATTTGGAAGGAGTATGACATATCGATATTTACAAGTGTTGCATATGTATAGCAAAATTCGTGAAGGCTATAAAGTATGTTTCAAGAGTGAGTTTTGTATTGAGACTCATATCCGTCACATAGTTGCTAAACGTGTAACAGAAAAGTCTTTTCTCTGTAACATAAAAGACCACAGCCAAGGATCGACAAGTAATGTTCGTGTGTGTTTTTTGGTTAAATGCAAGTCATTATGACATACAAGAGTGCGTTAAACAACAGACAAAATTAGTTGGTTATTATCTTATGAAAGTGTTAAGTCACTGAACCAAGTGCTCATGATCAATACATATAACCTCAACCATGATTGCATCATCTATTATGAATGATTTGAAGATAAAGAAAAACAAAAACGCAATGCTACTTAAAGGCACAACTTGGTGATTTTTTCGAGAGACAGTGGTGGAACTAGGAAATTCATGAAGTGGATTGATCTATAACGCAAATAAACGTTGTGTATAATTATAAGAATTATAGTTAAACTTGTGTGAGAGATACAAATAATTTCCTTTCTTTGTATTTTATCTTGATCATTAGGATGATAAGTTGAAATTGGGAAAGATGTTTTGGATTCGCGGATACATTTTTTAAATCAACTTCACTAGCTTTGCACAATGTTGAGTTGATTGACTTCCAACATTTTTTTCTGGAGTTACTCAAACTCAATTCATTTAACGATGATTTTCTTATGAAGTTTATTTCCATCGACTAAGATTTAGACATAATTAACAAGAAATTAATGATGTTGTTCAAGAACATCTTAGCCAATTACAAAGTGTTAGGCAATAATCATTATAATATTTCATATTCATCATGATTAAAATAACAACCTACTCGGTATTGATTACTTGTTTCGTAATCCAATCTATGAAGATTAGAATATCAATATGATTATCACAATTTACAAATAAAAATATAAAAATCAAACACTGCAGCATTGAGGTTCTATCTGTTAATACAGGGACCCACCACCCTAACTTCTCCATAACTGCAGTTAGAGGGAAGGTTTGGTAAGGGTATATAAGGCTAGAGGGACTCAGTCCCGCAGGCGATGTGGGACTATGGACCTGTGTTAACCACTGCTTACCTAACATGGCCCCTAGGGCCACAGCGGATGTGGGACCCAAGGTTCTATTTACAGCATAGCCCTAGATACCTAAGCTCTGATACCATGTTAATACAGGGGCCCACTACTCTAACTTCTCCATAACTGCAGTTAGAGGGAAGGATTGGTAAGGGTATATAAGGCTAGAGGGACTCAGTCCCGCAATCGATGTGGGACTATGGACCTGTGTTAACCACTGCGTCCCTAACATGCCCCCTAGGGCCACAGCGGATGTGGGACCCAAGGTTCTAGCCACAGCAAATGTTAGATAGAGATAACCTCACACGCTGCATTACTCATGAAGATGTGGGTACCTATAGGCAAATATATGTACCATGTACGGTACTGTATATATATACAAGTATACAAGAATGAATACTATACATATATACATCTAACACCCCCCCCTCAAACTCAAATCGGATCAGATGTCTTGAGTTTGGATAACAAAAAAATATGTTGATCACGTGTCTGTGATTTGATGAAGAAATCAGCGACCTGGACCTCTGTGGGAACATAATGAAGAGACACAGACTGAGTGCGTACATGACATCGTGTGAAATGAGCATCAACACCGATGTGCTTGGTCAGCTCATGCTTGACCGGATCAGCAGCAATCTAAAGAGCACCAGTACTGTCACAATGAATAGGAGTGGGAGTAGAATGATGTACACCAAAATCCTGGAGAATAGATCGAAGCCAGAGGACCTCCTGAACAGTGGAAGCCAAAGCACGAACCTCGGCCTCCGCACTGGACCTAGCAACAGTCGACTGTTTCTTGGTCTTCCAGACAATGAGAGAAGAGCAAAGAAAAACACAATAACCAGTGACAGAGACTCGATCATCAGGGGAACAGGCCCAAGTGGCATCAGAAAAAGCATGCAGCTGAAGTGTAGATAGTCGAGAATAGAACAAACTACGAGATGCAGTGCCACGAAGATAGCGTAATACCCGAAGAAGTTGAGCATAATGAGTAGAAGTAGGAGCCGCAACGAACTGACTGAGGATATGAACTGCATGGGCAATATCAGAACGAGTGGCAGTTAAGTAGACAAGGCTGCCAACCAAATGTCGATTTCGTGAAGGATCAGATAAGGGAATACCATCAGAAGCTCGTAGCTGCAAATGTAACTCCATTGGGGTAGCGGCTGTACGAGTATCTGTCAAACCAGAACGATCAAGGAGACCAAGTGTATAACGCTGCTGGGAAAGGCGGAAACCATCAGAATGAGAAGTTATCTCAATGCCCAGAAAGTAACGAAGTGGACCCAAATCAGTCATCAAAAAAGTGTTGCGCAGTTTCTGTTTGACAAAGGTGATGTGAGCAGAGTCATCCCCAGTAAGAATCATATCGTCCACATATAGAAGAAGGATGGTACGCCCTCGAGAAGAAGTATGAACAAATACTGCCGGATCATGAATATTGGCAGTGAAACCAGCCGCCTCAACTACGGTGCTGAATTTCTCAAACCAGGCTCGTAGAGCCTGTTTGTGGCCATAAAGAGCACGACGCAACCGACAAACAGATCCTGGAGGAAACTGAAGACCAGGAGGAGGAGTCATGTAGACCTCCTCCTTTAAATCCCGTGAAGAAAGGCATTCTTCACATCAAGCTGATGAAGAGACCAGCCACGAACTGCAGCAACAACAATCAAGGTGTGAACAGTGTGCATATGGGCTACTAGAGCAAAAGTCTCCTCATAATCACGACCATGTTCCTGCTGGAATCCACTAGCAACCAGACGCGCTTTATAGCGCTCAAGAGATCCATCAAAACGGGTTTTCACTCGGTAGATTCAGCGACAGGTGATGGGAACAGCATGAGAAGGGAGAGGAACTAGATCCCAGGTGTGAGTCCGAGATAAGGCATCGAGCTCCTCGGCCATGGCACGTTGCCACTCAGGTGACTGAGCTGCCTCCCTGTAAGTTCCTGGCTCATTAACAAGTGAGACACTGGTTCTAGTAGAGGCATAACGGTCAGTACGATGTAAGGAAGAGCGATCTTGTAAAGAATAAAAGTGAGAGGGTACCTCAGATGTGGAATCAATAGTGGGAATGACATTGGAGCAGGCCGCCCGAGTGGGTGATGGAACAGGTTCCCGACGCTGATAAGTTAAACGGACAGGTGGATAAGCAGGAGGGAGGGAAGAAGAATCAAGTGATGGGACTTCAGATGAGGAACCTGTAGTAGGAAGAGGGGAAGAAGGAGAAAGAAGCTCTGGAGAACGGGGGCAAGGTGATGAAACGGAAGGTGTGTCCTCTTTAGGAGGAGGAAAAAGGAAAGACAGGGGAACCGTGGAGGAGAGAGGTTCAGGAGAAGAGGGAGAAGCATAGAAAGGTTTGGACTCATCAAAACTAACATCACGAGAGATGCGAATACGACGAGTGACGGGATCATAGCAACGATAGCCTTTATGTTCAAGGCTATATCCCAAGAAAACACAAGGGATAGATTGGGTAGTGAGTTTTGTCCGTTCTCGAGGGGAAAGCAGGACAAAACACCGACAACCAAAAACACGAAGGTGATCATAGCAGGGTGGAGTGCCATAGAGACATTCACTGCGGCTACGATGCTGAAAATGAGAGGAGGATTGTAGGTGAATAAGATAAACTGCAATACTAACTTCGCCAGCCCAAAAATGAGGAGGAAGAAAAGCATCAAGTAATAGAGCACGAGTGGTCTCTAAAATGTGATGATGCTTTCTTTCAGCAACCCCATTCTGTGGATGAGCTTCGAGACAAGATAATTGAGGTAAGGTGCCCTCAGAAGCCAAAAAATTGCGAAAGGCCTGGGAAGTGTATTCACCGCCAGAATCTGACCGAAAGGTTTTGATAGAGGCAGAAAATTGGGTGTGTACCATACTGGTGAAAGAGCGATAGATGGATAATAACTGACTACGATGCATAAAATATATCCAAGTAAAACGAGTATAGTCATCAATAAAAATAACATAATAGCGATTACCCCCTTTTGACACAAAAGGTGCAGGACCCCAAACATCAGAATGAATAAGATCAAAAGGAGCAATAGTTTGAGACTGACTCAACGGATAAGGGCGTTGTAGCTGTTTGCCTAGCTTACAGTCGACACAAATTACATCAGGAGAAGGAGAAACAGCTCGTAAAACACCATGACGAAGAAGCGAGGACATACGAGAGGGACACAAATGACCAAGACAATTATGCCACATATGATAAGGGATAATAGCAGTATGACAATGAGATACCCGGTTGACTGAAGAGGGATGACGAAGAGAATCCAGTGCATACACTCCTCTATGGCGGCGGCCTGTTCCAATGATAGTCCCACTGTGATCCTGCACACGACATGAGGTACGGTAAAAAATAACATGACAATCATAATCAGTAGGCTGACCAACAGACATAAGATTTATGGACAGGTGTGGAACATGAGAGACAGAAGATACGGAAAATTGCTGGATGAAAGAAAACCAGTAGAAGAAACAGGAAGAAGTGTACCATCAACAATACGGACATGAGTGACAGATGAAGGGGAGTGTGAATTATGCAGATGTGTGGCATCAGGAGTCATATGAAAAGAAGCACCAGAGTCAAGAAGCCAAAGAGGACAGGAACTACCTGGAGTAGAGGGAGTAGTCTGAGAGGAGCGTGCATGACCAGAGGAATCTGCTAGATTAGACTGCTGAAAATGCCGAAACATCACCAAAATCTGCTGATCTGTAGGCGATAGAGAAGAGGCCTGAACAGACTGCACCTGAGCCTGTGTAGGCATGGGAAGAAGAGGTGGAGTCGATAAAGGAGTGATAGTACGTGGAAAGCCACGCTGCTTCTTCCGACAGTCATGCTCGAGATGACCTGTAATGCCACAGTAGTGACAAGTCACTGTTCGCCTCGACCGAAAGGAGGGTCGAGAGGAAGCAGAAGGAGATAGCTGTGAAGGAATAGTCGAGGTAGCTGAAGATACAGAGAGAGGGTGAGAGGCAGCTAGGGCACTACCCCCCCTAAAACAAAAGTCCGGAGACGAGTTTCCTCAGCACGAACAAAAGTAAAAGCTTCATCCAAAGTGTAGGCAGAGGGAGCGTGGAGGAGCTGGGCCGTGTCGACTCGAACTCAGGTCGAAGGCGCATGATGAACTTATACATCCGGCGAGTCTCATCGTGAAGACGACGACGGGCACATGACTCAGAACAAGCCAGCATCTGAGCGGAATGAGTGGTGCAGTAGGAAGGAGTGAGAGCGTCAATCTGACGCCAGATACCACAATACCGACTGTAAAAATGATCAACAGTATCCTCCCCCTGCTGGAGACTACTAAGAGTCTGATACAAAGTATACAATTGTGCTTGACTGGATCCACAGTATCGACGTTCTAGATAGTCCCACATGTCATGAGCAGTGGGAAGATCAGCAATCTGGGTACGTATCTCAAGGGTGACTGTTTGGCAGATAATCATCTTAGCTGTGGAGTCATCAGTTGCCCATTTTTCTGGCTTCTGCTCGAAAGCTGTAAGAAGAGCAGGCGTTTCCAAAGAGGAGCCGGGAGTGTTGGTAACTGCAGGTGGAACGGGAGCAGTAGAAGTACCATCAACAAGTCGAAGAACATGAATACCGTCAAGAATCCATTTGACTGTAAGTCGGCAGGAATATAATTGGTGCCATCAAGAATCACATCAGAGTATTGAAGATTTCGGTGACGAGCATCTGAAAGGACACTAAAACTAGACACATCCATTTTTTTTTTAATATAGATATATGCTTTTGGATTAAAATAAAAATAAATAAAAGATCCTGAGCTGGAATCAATTGAAGATTCCAGACAGCATTGTGAAAGATGGGAAAGCAGCCATCAGCCAAAACAAATTGGAACTTGTGCCTTGGACACACGTTTCAAGGTTCGCGGGAGAAGAAGGTGGCGGTGGGCAGTGAAGGCTGGAGACGGTGAGGGCTGGAGACGTGGAAGGCTGGTGGGAGAAGGAGTGATGAGCGCATTTCATATATATATATATTGCATGCTATACCTTCATCATTATTGAATGTTTTGGCTATAATTCTCCAAGTACGGTGGTATTTGAGGTATTCGTTGTTCGTCATGCAGATATCAAAGTCCTGAAGTAAAAAGAAGCGCTTTTGGAACAATTTTAGAAGCTAAAGGACTTAGAAGAAACCTCATCAAGCTCAGCACGGTTTGAGCACGCCCGTACTGTTCCCCGTGCAAAATGCAGAAGAATTCAACTGCGATTCAGCACAGCCTGAGTCCGCTGAGCACGGGTGTGAAAACCTCAGCACGGTCGAAGCACGCCCGTGCTGCTTCCCGTGAAAATTACAGGAGAATGCGGCCATAGATCAGCACAGCCAGAGTTCGCTGAGCACGGTCGTGCAAAGCCTCAGCACGGTCGAAGCACGCCCGTGCTGTTCCCCGTGCAGATTACAGGTTTGTGAGTTTTCTGAAGAGTTATTTGGCTGTAATCTGCACGGCTTGAAGAACGGTTTCATCACGCCCGTGCTCACATCGGGAAAACTTTAAAACCCTAAAAACTTAGGTTTTTGGGGGACTTTTTGGTGGGCGAACTTTGGGAGAAAGAAAGTGAGAGCTTTGGGGGTTCATCCTCAGCTTCATCAAGGCAATGCCAAGCGTATGGTAGGCCGATCGGAAGGGGATTACACGACATCATAGATCCTTCGACAACCTCAAGGATGCAAGAAATTAGGGAGTTTCCAATTCCTTGTCTTGTAATTTCTTTGGCATTGTATTTGTTGGTTGTTATCATGAGGGGCTAAACTCTTAAGGGAGCCCCGGGGTTGGTTGTATGACGTTGTAGCTCGAACTCGTAGTCTTTACTTGCAGTTTTTATGATTGTCTTGTTCATTTCAATAAACCAAGGTTATTGGCTATCGTGTATGTTGTTTAGTGCTTGATGCTTGGTAGTTTGGTTCTCCTATCTAGGTTTGTGAATCTTTATTGATTGTTGCAAACAGAGGGAGTTCAACTTAGGGCTCGGCAGCGCTAGAAACCTCATGCTTTTAGCATAACTAGGTTTAGAACTGAAGACATCCCTGATAATTACTGAGAAAGACTGAGTTAGTGAACGTCAGAAACCCAACCCCGGGGCCCCATCTCCTCCATCGAGTCAATCCTAAATCTTCCCTTGGTGAACTTTCCATTCCCTCAACTTCCTCAAAGTCAGTCCAAAGTCAACTCCTTCATTTTTAATTTGGTTAGATATTGAGTAGGACGTTAGTATTAGAAGCTATACCAGTCTCGGTGGATTCGACTACCCGACCCAAAGGGTACATTATACTACTTGTGCGACCCGTGCACTTGCGGTTACGCAAGGGGCGTACCAAGGAGAAAGGCAATTTGCAGGCAAGACAGATCGGGGAGGGTTGGCGGGTGGGCGGGCGAGCGGGCTGGCTGGCGAGGGAAAATGGGCAGGGAGTGTGGGCGGGCTGGCAGGAGGGTTGGCAGGCTGGCGGGAAGGTTGGCTGGGTGGCGGGCTGGCGGTGGACAGTTGGCTAGTGGGAGAAGAAGAAGAAGTAGAAGAAGAAGAAGGGAAGACTGTAGGGGCGGTGGCCAGAATTGGCCGGAGTTGGCCGGAGGAAAGAATATCAGGCGTCTAATACCATGTTAGATAGAGATAATCTCACACGCTGCATTACTCATGAAGATGTGGGTACATATAGGCAAATATATGTACCATATATGGTACTGTATATATATACAAGTATACAGGAATGAATACTATAAATATATACATCTAACACTATCCATGTTATTATTTTCATAAAGGCATAAAATTTCTAATATAATATCAATATAACCATAATGAAGATCAATCAAGTAAGACAAATCAAATTGATGCACATTCAAAGAGAGGCTTACCAGATAAATCCAATTTAGAATTGGTGGGGAAGAAGAAATAGACCCAGAAGAGGGAAATTTTAAGGCTTCGATCTTGTAGCTTTCTACAAATGTTTTTTGTAATGATTTCCACAATCTTGATTTAAAAAGATATTAAAATTAAGAAAACCATAAAAAATAAAATAAAATATGGTAATTAGGGTTTAACCTAGGGATCCAAATCATGTTGAGGAGCCAGAAGTGACCTTCAAGAAGCTTGGTCCACTTATTAGATGACATCTTCGCCTGAATCATAATCGCCTTATTAGCTCCTCAAACCTTTGGTGAATTAATGAAAACTATTAGGAGGGTAAGAGCCTTGGAGGAGCCATGGATGAGAAGTGAACATCAATAATGAAAAGATTTTCATTTTACACCATAGGTCCCACCACCAAACTTACAGTTCACTCTACTCATGATCGCTTCCTTTCTAACGGGTTATTATTTATATAGAACATAAATAATGAAGGAATTCCAATTCATACTTGAAAATTTTAATTCGCTTATATCGCCTTGTTTTTAATAATTTATTTTTAAATTTAATTTAAAATAATAATAAAATTATTTACCACTTTGAAAGCCATTAGTGAATAATTAAAAATTGCTCACTAACAAATCATAAATATACCCCTCTAATAAATTTATATTTGGCGCCATATTTTTAAATTTAATGGGATCACACTACAGGAAAAAATCATATTTGCGACACATAAAAAGTGTCACAAATTTGTGACATATTTTACAATAATTTGCGACAAAACAATAAAAACGTCACGTTACATATCAAAATGTGTAAAAAAAAAAAGACCATTTGTGAACGTCGGAAAATATGTCGCATAATTTCGGAGCTAAGAGTAATTATCATAAATAAAATATGCAATTTGATTTGCGATGCATTTCGAGACACATTATTTGTAACAACCTAGTTTCGTCACAAAATGTGTCGCAAAAAATTAAACAATAAAAAATTATATTTCTGTCACCCAAAAAATGTGTTTTGATTTTTTGGTAAATATAATATAACTCTTTTTTGTTTTTTTTTCTAGCGCTCTACCTTCAATTTTGCTTTCATAATTTTTGAAGATTTCTTGACTTGAAATGGTGATTTCAAAATTTTATTATTGGTGATTTAAGTGGTCTGTCTCTTTTTTTTTCTTCTCACGGCCTTCGACATCTATGGCGCCATCATCGCCGTCAAGGCACCCTTCATTCTCTCTCCATTCGATTCCATTATTTTCTTCAATCTGTTGGTTCTCTGTAGGTCATCAACGATCGTGAAGCTGGGGGCAAGTTCTATGGGTTTGTCACCTTCGCAGACCCTAGGTCCCCTGTCGACGCCATCAACAATATGGATGGCCGGGTACTCTTGCTTGCTCTTGCTTTGTCGTTTGATCTAGTTTTTCTTGCGAATTTGATGTTGTTTGACTGTTTCGTAGGCGATTGGAGGGAGAACGGCGAGGGTGAATGAGGTGCGGACGAGAGGCGCTGGGAGGCCTGGATTCCATCGTGATAGGTTTCGGCGGGAGGGCGAGTGGGCCAGGGATCGAGGTAGGGAGCCTAATCGGTATCGTGAGAGGAATGCTGCAAGATCCAGGGATCGAGATAGAGAGTATGAGCATGGGGGTAGAGAGCATCCTCTTGATCGGGTTCGGGAGAGTTATGAACACCGGGAACGTGATTGGGATGTGGATTAGGATCGGGATAGAGAGGCGGACAGAGGTAAGGACCGTGATGTGAGCAGGGACGGGAATGGGGAACCACAATATAAGACTCTCTTCAAGTAAGTTGCTGTTTTTTTTTTTTTTTTTTTTTTTTCTCTCTTCAATTCTATGAATTTTTCATTGTATCTTTCTTGAGGGATATGTACTTGGTTATAAGTAGAGTGAATGAGTGAGTGGAACATATGATATAGTTTGCTATATATTGAAGAAATTATCATCTTTGAGCAGTTACGCAGGTTTTGTATTCAAGTACGCTATGTTTGAATGGAATTTGGTAGGGATTTTGAGCTTCGTAGGTGATGTCACAGTTCTTCAAATATTATTATGGCAATAAATTCCACTCAGTATTATTTCATTTAACAAATCCACCTAGGTATAGAACTGTTTCATTTTAGAAGCTCTGTCAAAGGATTTAACAGTTTGGTTTGTATTTGTCAATGATGTCTGTTAAACTAATTCGAAGGTTGGGAAATTCGTATAGAACCTATGGGGAATGCTTGGTTACAATTCCGAATCGGCTATTACATGTTTGCTTAATAATTGTTTAATCTTGAAATTGATCAACCAGCAAGCAAGGCTGAGATACAGTGTATAAGATAGGTGTAATCTAGCAGTTCGTAAGGTATCTCAAAACCATTTTCGTGGTGAAACCTTCTGTGAAGAGCATTTGTTGAATTTTTTTTTTTAACTTTATTTCAGTGTCTCTTGTGGCAATGGTCATCGAAGCAGAGAAACATCATCAAATTCCAGCGATGACTATGATGACCCGGTAAATGTGTAAATAGCTTTATATTGGCGTTGGCAGATGATACTATCAATGTACTGATTATTTGGATGGTATTGGCCATTGTCGTTCATGTGTGTACACATATGTTCATTAGCTTAAAGAACGATTGGAGATATCAAGATGCAAACAAGAAGAGCTTCAGAAGGAGGTAGGTGTTTTTTCAAGTTTTAGTAAATGCTTTCTTACCATCATTTTGCATGGCCATCTTTTGTTGAATGTTAGTCAATCTTGTAGGTTGTGTATTCCTATTTTCATTAGCTAGGGTGATGTGGTGTAGAACTATTTATATAAATTCAACTATTAGTTCGATTTGAATTTATTTGGGGTAAGATAGCATTCTTTCCTTTGTGTCTGAAAACTTGTGAGGTTAAAGCAATAAGACTGAGATTTATTTGATGCTCCCATTGTGTGTTTTTTGTCTTGCTTGGATACTAGACATATAAGGATCTTAACATATCACTACACTGGACTTGGATATAAATGGAGAGGAATGGTCTGGATGTAGGTTCATTTGAAAGCTGTGTATCTAGTTTTCTTGGAAAATTTATATTTACACTTTTCGAATGAGTATTTGACTTCTATTTTATCAGCTCACTTTGATTAAAGAGAAGGTTGAAGGGAAAGAAAAGCTTGTTTCAGATTTGCAGAAGATGAGTGAGGTAACTTTGTTATGCTTTGTTAATGGGAATTTTCTTGTCATTTTTCCTATGCCTCATCATTTGTAATGCATCATATGTGCTACTGCTGTATTTCTAACTTCGGAACTAAAAGTTTCAAATTTCAATTGATACCATCACTATTGTAGATTTGCATATTCAGAAGTTGGAGGGTGCATTGGCCTCTATAAAAAAACTCTCATCTCAGCGCCAGTCATTGCTGACCAATGTAATTCATATTACCATGTGTGCATCTTTTTTGAGAGTTCATCATTATTAAGAAGAAATTAATGCATTGATCATTTTATATTCCTTGATCCTGCAGTTTGTGATATATGCAATCCAAGGAATACAAGAAGAGGCTTAAAGGCAGTGAAGAGGAACTTCAAGTTAGTGGCTCAAACTTTTCCTTAATAGTAACTTTCATGTTATTTATCTGGTTGCTTAATCATGTGAATCAAACTAGTGTAACCATTTGAAATGGTGGTTAAATGATCATGTTGAAAGTTTCATTAACAGATTTGCTACCATTATGATACAAAGCTAATTAACTAATTCTGATTTTATTGTAGGTTCATGCTCATGGACATCAACTTCTTTGAAAATCTGCATATGTTTGTCATTGATCCTGTTTATCTTTTTAACTTGCTCCATGGTTTGAAGCTAATGTTGAAGCAGCTTGAAGAAGACAATGTGGCCACTCGTTTGTTCTTACTCTATTTTTTTTTTAACCATTTTTTCAAATGAAATACATATTCTTTCTCAAACAGGAAATTGTTGCAAATATGTGCAAATCATGATACAACTTTAAACCATATTAATAATCAATTTGTAACACAATTTGCAACAATCAAAATGTTGGTAAAAAATCTCATACAATTGTGACACATTTTACGGCACACAATTTATTTGCAACACAATTTGTAATAATAAAATGTGGATAAATTTGCAACAATCCAAATGTCGGGCAACATTTGTTGCAAAAATCTGACACAATTGCGACACATTTTGCAACATATAATCTGTTTGCAACACAATTTACAATAATAAAATATGGACAAATTTGCAAAAATCCAAATGTGGCGCAAAATTTGTCACAAAAATTTACACCATTGCGACACATTTTGCGACACATGAAATATGTTGCAAAATAAGTGTCGCAAATCGTTGCAAAACAAATTGCAAATATTGTTTCATTAGATCATGAATTGTGACGATTTTTGCTACGGTGTTTGCTGTGTCGCAAAATTTGCGACACATTGTTAAAAAATGTCGCAAAAATATGCGACATCTGAAATGCGACACATTTATGTGTTGCAAAATGTGTCACAGATTGTATTCTGCGACATATTTTAGAATCTTTGTGTTGCAAAAATGTGTCGCAAATTTGATTTTTTGTTGTAGTGTCAACTTACTTAATTCCCAATATATATATATATAAGTAAAAATTTTCAAATGTTTTGTGGGATCATTTGACCACACAATTGTATACATTGTTCCACCTTTATTTGGAGAGAGATTGATTATATAGTCATAAATAATAAAACAAATGTAAAAGATAAGTTTCCTATCCCACTGATTGAAGAACTTCTCGATAGATCCCAATGGGCAGAATTTTTCTCTAAATTAAGCCCAAGATCAGGCTACCATCAAATAAGAATGAATAAAAGATGACATTGGAAAGATAACATTTCACACTCATAAAGAATACTATGAATTTGTAGTGATGCCTTTTGAGTTACCAAATGCTCCTTCAACATCTCAAAGGTTTATGAACCAGATATTCAAGCCTTTTCTGAGGAGGTTTGGGCTTGTCTTCTTTTATGGCATATTAGTGTATAGCACTATATAGGATACCCATATAGAGCACCTCAAAAGTGTTTTTGAAGCACTAAAGAGTAATCAACTATGTGCCAAAAAGAGCAGATGTATTTTTGTAGTTAAACATGTAGATTACATGGGGCATACTATCTGTAGAAAAGGGGTATTCGTGGACCAACAAAAACTGGAAGTTATTGCTAATTGGCCCACTCATTAATCCATAAAGGAGCTGAGAGGATTTTTAGATTTGGCGGCTATTATAGAAGGTTTATCAAATGCTTTGGCATGATCACTAACCCATTGATAGATTTGTTCAAGAAGAACATTTTTTTTTTGGAAAGAAGAAAGCACAAAGGCCTTTGAAAGGCTCAAGAAAATTAAGTGTTATGCTCCAGTGTTGGTATTGCATGATTTCAAGGCTGAATTCACTGTGGAAACTGATGGTTGTGATCAAAGGGTGGGGGTTACACTTAAGCAGTTTGGTATGAAAAAGAGATGTTATCTATAGTGATGGCCGTCCAAAAGTGGAGGCCCTATTTGGTAGGGAGACACTTTAAAATTAAAACAAATCATCAAAATCTCAAATTTCTTCTCTAATAAAGGATCACTACACCTAATCAACAAAAGTGGCTAGCCAAATTACTTGGGTATGATTTTGAAATGATATATAAGAAAGGTGTGGAAAATGCAGCTCTAGATGCCCTATCTAGAAGGCCCAAATTGATGGCAATCTCTACTGCTAAATTTGAAATTTGGGAGAGAATCCATGCAAGTTGGCATCAAGATCCTCAATTGGTATAGTTGATTAGGCAATTACAAAACAATGGGAAGCAAAGACACATTATTCCTGGGACCATGAACAACTGAAAAAAAAAAGGCAGATTAGTAGTGGGGTGTAATGAGGAATTAAGGTAGATGATCCTTAGGAAATTTCATGAAAGCTTTGTTGGAGGTCATTCAGGAATTGATGTCACAAGAAAGAGAGTCAGTAATTATTTCTATTGAAGGGTTTGAGTCAAGATGTGAAAAGCTATATCAAGAGCTGTGAAGTCTGTTAGAGGTTCAAATATGATAATTCAACTCTTGCGGGATTATTATAATTTCTGCCTAAAACATATGGTATTTGGGAAGATTTGAGCATGGATTTCATTGGTGGGTTACCGAAATCTACTGGAAAAGACACAATTATGGTGGTAGTTGATCGATTAAGCAAATATCCACACTTTATAGCCTTACCTCATCCATGTACCACTCTATCAGTAGCTCAACTATTTCTAGACACATTTACAAACTTCATGGGCTTCCTAAATCTATTGTAATTGATGGGGATTCAGTGTTTGTCCACAATTTCAAGAAGAAGCTCTTCAAATTGCAAGGAGTCACATTAAAGTCTTCCACTGCATATCACCCTCAAATTGATGGGAAAATGGAAGTGATTAATCGATGCTTAGAACAATACTTATGTTGTATGATTGGAGAAAAACAACGAGAAAAGGCAAAATTGATCCCACTAGTGGAGTAGTGGTATAATACAAGCTACCATTCTTCAATCAAAACCACTCCTTATACAATAGTGTATGCGAAGGAACCTCCTGTTTATCTACCTTATCATCCTATTGACTCTAATTTGATGCCATTTGATAGGAGTTAATTATCCAGAGAATCCTTTCTCAAATCACTCAAGGAGAACTTGGCAAGAGCCGGTAACAGGATGAAACAATTGTAGACAAACATAGATTAGAGAAAGAGTGTCAAGTAGTCTTCATTAAATTATAGCCATACAAGCAGGCCTCAATATCATAGAGGGATTGTCACAAATTGGCTACTTGATACTTTGGTCCTATCCAATAATTGAAAGAATTGTCAGTATGACATACAAACTTGATCTTCCAAAAGGGGTAAAAATTCACAGTGTGTTTCACATATCATAATTGAAGAAGAAATTGAGAGCGGGACAGGTACCTGTGGTGTGGCCTAAGTTTCTGTTGACAGTTGAGGAATGTGAGCTTAAACAAGTTGTTGCGATCCTTGATAGATAGTTGATAAAAAAAGGGGAAATCTGGCATCCGTTTGAGTTAGTGAAGAGGGATCAATCAGGACCAGAGGATGATTCTTGGATATCTTACGATGATTGGCATCACTTGGAATGTTGGTAGTGGTATTAGTACAATTGCAGTATAATGAAAGGAAAGAGTTGGACTAATTAGCAAAAGAGAAGATGAAGCATGGGAAAAATGAAGGTGTGAATTCCTATTAAGCATCCATGATTGTTATAACAGTTACACACATCACACAAGGGCAGGACTATTATTTCATCATTAGAGTTGCTATGAAACAGAAGGGCAATTACATAAATTACCCTCAAGGGTTATTAGTAGTTACAAAGGAGGTAGGAGTGCAATATACGCAATTCAGACACATGAACAATGGAGCAGAAGCTAAGTAGCAAGTTGCAGGTGAGTCAGCGATGAGGTGCATCCAAGGTGGAAAGGGGGAGTTTATAAGCTTTGCCCATGGGAAAACTCAGCATGATTGAGTAATTCATGTTTCCATCTTTTTCTTTTTTTATCCTCTGTATTCTCTTCACTAGAGCCAGGGTTAGAGAAATTGCCAGGCCTTGTCCCTGAATTCTCTTTTTTGTATATAACCTTGTTTTACTCCTATAAATCTGAACTTTGATTGGAGTTTAGTGTCTTGATCACTGTATTTCTCCAAATCGAACTCTTCAACACCATTGGAGGATTAGCTTGCATTCCTCCTCTCAAGCCCCCACACCGCTAGGATGACGACCGATTCGCTTGGCCCTGAATAAGCATCTTCGTCAACATTCCCATCAATAAAGAATTCCAGATGGAGTTCGACACTATGGTTTTAGTCTAGTGATCATATGGCCTCTCCGAAATGTTTTTAATCAGGAACATGAGTCCTCATTAGGATCTATCATGGTAGAGTATAGCGAAAGCTGGTGGGGTTGAAAGATGCCCTAGTGTTTGAGACCAACGTACATGAGCCGGTACGAGAAGAGAGATTGGGAAGCGAATCGAAATTAGAAAAAGGGGTTCTTTAGCTGGATTACTCTTGGTGTTGACTATAAGTCCGTGACTACAGTGGGAAAGTATGTCAGGATGCACTTTGAGCTGCTGGCCATTCTTGATGTTGCAAAAAGGAAACGAGGAACTTTGGGAAGCTCGTTGTCATCCTTCTTAAGGAGATTGAAGCTAAGTATGAGAACTTTAGGAATTCAAATTGTAAGCACAATTGGATTGCTCTGGTGAGACAGTGAGTGTTTGATTCAATGAAAAAAGAAGGCTCTACTGGAGAGGGAAGAGAAATGAGGAAAGAAAGAAGAAAGGGCATATCAGTGAAGAAAGACGTCAGTCACAACCCCAATGTCTTTCCACGTCAGTTACTTGACCATATATTACATCAAGGTTAACCCTCAATAACAATGTTGCATTTCGTGCAAAAGCAATTTACCCAAACTAGCAATAGGGTCATGTCACCTCCATGAGAGTGATGGAGGGTGCTTCAATTCTGGGGAAAACTTGATAAAGTTTACTCCAAATTTTCATGCTCAAATTTAGTATACAGACAAGCATATTTGCATTTCAAATCCAAGATGTGTTATTTCCATCAAATCAAACCATAACAACCTAAAATGATAGGTGAGAAATTGATACCTTAAGCTTATTGGTGAGATTAGAAGATGTTGATGAAAACTAGAAGAAAAGTGATAGATCAATAAAATTAATGCTTAAAGGTGATGATGAACATTAAGATCAAGGCTAGTCTGACCCAACAAGAAAGATTTTTCAAGGGGAAAATGAAAACAAGTGGAGGATGATGAAGGTTTAAAAAGAAGAGAAGAAAAGTTTCATCAATGCCAAGTGTCCAAGTGGGTGACACTTGGCCCATGCTGCCTTCATACAGGCGCATGAAGCCTACATGGCTCCTAGGAGACCTCATGTGGGTTCTATACAGGCGCATAGAGATTGCATGGCCATCCTATGGCCTCACACACCTTCTCTGTGGGCATGTAAAAGGTGCCGGCTATATTGGTGGCCTCTTTGCGGCTCACATGCTGGCCCCAAAAAGGTTCATGGGCTTGCATAACCCACCTATTTATGCAATACTTTCATCAAAATACATCATATGATGATCATAAGACAATAAAGGACCGGTTAAGTTTCATCAACATAAACAATAACATACATCCAAACACACAATTTGGGAGGAGTATGAAAACACAATAACTAACAAAAACCATTGAAATGCAAGCTAACAAAGTTACAATACAAAATTAAAAACCTTAGGTTCTCTCCCAAGTAGTCCTTGTTTAATATTACAAGCTTGATGTACCTGATCTTATCTCATTGCGTTCAAAGAGAGAAATGTGACTCAATCTTAGATTTGATTGATAAATCACCACCAAAATAACTTGAGTCGTTGTGGGTTCATTTTGAAAGTTCCCTTTTTAATTTGATTGATTTTTGTTGCCTTTTAAGGTGATACATGGGTGACAATGTATAATCCTGATCACCTTGATTTGAGTTTACCTGGAAAGGGTTAGAGTCTAGCATTATATAATAGTATTTGGTTATCTTCCACGAATGTCTTGTCTTGCTTCATTATTAAGTCATGGTATACCTTCACTTTCTCTTTATTTAGTCTCGTATCATCTAACTGGTCTACTCAATCTTTTTGGTAATAAGTAAAAGTCTTCTCAAGAGGTTTTCAGTCAATTCTTGATTGGACACTTCAACTTGGCCACTTGTTTGTGGGTGGTATATAGTTGATATTCTATGGGTGACACCATATAACTTTAGAATTTTAGCAAACTAAAAATTACAAAGAATGTGTTTCTCTATTACTAATAATTGCTCTTGGTGCCCCAAATATTGAGAATAGCTCCTTTAGGAACTTTATCATTGCCCACACATCATGAAATGGTAGAGCTTGGATTCTATCTACTTGGATGCATAGTACATTGCAACTAAAATAAATTTATGTCCGTGGGAGTTTGGAAATGATCCTATTAAATTTATCACCCATACATCAAAGACTTCATAGATCGACTTGAATAGATTTTTGAACATTTCGTCTATATGAGAAATATTACACCTTCTCTAGCATCTATCACAGTGTTGCACATACTTATTTGTGTCTTCGAATAAAATCTACCAAAAGAATGAGCTATACGATTTGCACTTTATGAGCGATACACATCTTCTGATAATTTGGTCGGTGCAAACTCAAAACAAATAAGGGTCCGGCCATATGTAGTGTTTTGAATCCACAAGAATTTCTTACGTTGTTGATGCATGAACTACTTCGGAATGATTGCTGCACCAAACAATCTTTAATGTCTGTTAACCAAGGAGGGTCTTCTTCCTTCACCACCTAGATATTATAGAGATGTTCCTCGAGAAAAGAATCATCAATGTCTCATTCCCTGAATATATCTTTTTCTTTTTGTTTTTCAAATGGGATAGGTGGTTGATTGCAAAGTTTCAGTCCCGCGTTGTCCTTTATTTGTCAATCAAATTCTTGTAACAGTATAACCCAACATATCAAACGCAGCTTTGCATCAGTTTAGCTCAGAAGGTGACGTAGTCTCAAATGATCTGTATAAACAATCACCTTGGATAACATTAGGCATGACCAAAATTTGTCGAAAGGTAAAGAAAACAACAAGTAGCTCTTTCTAAGATGTAGTGCAACTCTCTTAAGCACTCGTACGTGACTCGCGACAAAGTATAAAGGATGAAAATGTTTGTCTCTTCTCTGCCCCAACACAGCAGTCACCGCAAAATATATAAGCTCAAACATGGACTCCAATCCGGTGCTTGGATGAGTTGACTTTTGAGAATGGTAAAAACCGATAAACATTTTGTATTGAAGTCAAATGTATCTTTCTCAAGTAACTTCATCAAAGGTTTTGCTATCTTTGCCAAATCTTATATGAACCTCAAATAAACACTTGCGTGACCAAGCAAACTACGGATGGCTCGTATTGAAGTAGAAGGAGGTAGCTTTTCGATGGTTGTGATTTTAGCTTTATCCACTTCTATCCCCTCCTTAGAAATTTTGTTCCCAGAACTACTCTTTCTTATACCATAAAGTGATATTTTACTAACTTAGAACGAAATTGGTTTCCTCACGCTCCATAAAGACCCTTTCTAAGTTCTTTAGGCACAATTGAAAAGAATAATCAAAGATGGAGATGTCATCGATAGATTCCTCCATGGTGTTCTTGACAAAGTCTTTGAAGATTGCTTGCATTCATCTGTAAAATTGACTATTGTATTACATAACCAAAAAGGCCTATGAGGCATGAAAATGTTTCATATGGACATGTGAATGTGTTTTTCTCTTGATCTTCTAGAGCAATGGGTATTTGAAAATACCAAAAAACCATCGAAAATATAATAATATGAGTGACCGACCAATCTCTCGAGCATCTAGTTAATGAAAGGAGGTGAGAAGTGGTCTTTTCTAGTAGCATCTCTTAATTTTTTGTAGTCGATGCATACTCACTACCCTGTAACTATTTTGGTGGGAATTAATTTATTTAACTCATCAGTGTCACCACTGTCATCCTCATTTTTTTTGTACCACTTATATATAGGTCTCATCCAGGCATTATTAGAGATGGGGTAGATGATTCTAGCATCTAACCGCTTGTCGTCGTCTTCCATCAAAATGTTTTTATGAATGCAAAATGAGGAAATGTCTGAGATGTTCCACACAATGGCTGTATTATTCTTTTTCAAAACATTCAAGAAGTTTCTTTTATGTTCTTTTGATAGATTACATGCTATTATAACTGGAAATTTTAAATTTTCTCTACAAAAAGCGTACTTGAGAAGTTTAGCGAGTTCTTTGAGTTCCAAATTTGACGGAATCTCAATAGAAGGTTTCAATGTGCCCCCCTTTGGATAGTCGACATTATCAACTTATGCCTCTTCATTCATTGTTTTATCATCTTTGGCACGATCTTCTATTCCAAGAATATCTTCATATGATTTAATTGAAATTTTCTCTGTCTTGTGAATAATGAAAACTTTCCTCTGTCTCTTTATTTTTCTCAGCTTGTTCAAAGGGTGCAACAGTTGTATTTCGAACCAAGTTCTCTTCATAATAGTTGTACTATTCATTAAATGAGTTGATCCCCTCACAATTGGTTTCTCTAAATCCTTTCATTAGCATGTCAAATATCCCCTGCTAGTCCATCTCTTTATTCCTCTATGCTTACTTCACTATTTGTTTTTTCTAAAAAGATGATGAAATAATTATAATGTATGTCATCTTTAAGTTGATCCTGACTATGCAAAAAATAGTCACTTTATAGCGCAACAACATAGTTTTAAATATTGCTTTAAGCTGAATCTCTAATTGATTTAATAATTGTTGCTAAAGAATTTTGTCAGTGAAAAATAAATTGAGAATTAAATACGGACAAGAAAAATAAATTGAGAATTAAAAATGACCAAAGTAGTGAACTAGGAGGTTTTTAATATCCTTTGGACTCCGTGGCACTAGCACCCAAAACTTGATGAAGGTGTACTTTGATACCCTTTCGGTTGTAAGTGCACGGGTCGTCAAGTAATAAATCCCCCGTGTATGAACACAAGAGAGTCATGTTGGTAAGGGTCCCAGACAGAACTATTACAATTCGGAATTAACCTACAAAATCCAGCCATTTTAAATAAAACATGAAGCATTAAAGATTAAATCTAAAGAAAGCCAATATGCAGTAATGAATTAAATATTCATCTATACAAAGTTTTCCTCCAAAGATTTACTGAAACCCTATGGCCTTGAGAGGTTACTTTGACATAAAAATATGGAGAATCCCAAAATCAAGGAAAGAACAATATAAACTCAATTTAAAAACGCTCCCTATTTATCAACTAATGATAGTGAAGCAAAATCCTTGGTGACCACTTTCTTGATTTCTTTACTTGGGAATGTTATATTTTCAGAACGCGGGCTCATGGGAGCCTGCATAAACTCAAAGGTCTTCAAAAGTGATCAAAATACCTCCAAAAATGCTTCAAATTGCTTCCTCTAGTGTCAAGTACCTTTTTAATACCCTAAGATAGGGCTGTGTACGGTCCAAAACCGGACCGGACCGGTTAAACGGGTTTTTTTATTATTGGGACCAAACCGGACCAAATAACAGGGAAACCCGGACCGGTCCAAACCGTTTTGGACCTGTTTGTTCTAGTCCGGTTCCGATTTGGACCGTTTTAGACCGGTTTGGTCCGGTCCGGTTCGAACCCGTTTTGAAGTTATCATATAAAGTCAAAACATTGACTACCAACTTCATATAATTTTTCAAGGCAAGAATATGGAGACCTTGATTCATGGCTTGCAATTCACAATCAAGAAAATTAGCTGATTGTATAAATGCAAGTGATCAAAATCATCAAATAACTACACAATGAACAAAGTTGACCTTATGCTTCGTTTCAAATTAAATTACAATTCATGTTTAACTATGTCAAACCCAAATTCCAAATCTTTAAATTACCAGACAAGGATTGGAATTAAAATGAATAAAAAACGAATAGTTTAACAACCACACTTAAGTTTTCACATTGACTTGAAAAATCAGTATTGAAGAGCTACACAAGTAGAGTTTGCCCTTACGTTACTCAAAAGATATATGGGTTTAACCATTTAGTTATCTTGAAATTTGAGTTTCAATTTTGGATAAAATATTATGGCCATAACGATAGTACAATCCCAATATATATATATATATATATATATATATATAAAGAAACATCTTCCAACTAATGCTCACCCTTTGCTAGGAATGAATACTAATTCAAAGAGAACAAATCATTGAATAAAAGACAAATATAACATTTGCATATCTTGTCAAGTGATCATCCTTCCCTACTTGTCTCCTACATGTAGTAATTAGAAGCATCCTCTATATATATATATATATATATATAAAGAAACATCTTCCAACTAATGCTCACCCTTTGCTAGGAATGAATACTAATTCAAAGAGAACAAATCATTGAATAAAAGACAAATATAACATTTGCATATCTTGTCAAGTGATCATCCTTCCCTACTTGTCTCCTACATGTAGTAATTAGAAGCATCCTCCAAGCAGAGCACCTAGCATTGAAAACTAGAATAATGATGCTGTGAATTTACTGTAAAGAATCCTATGATAATTTCGAATTATTAATGTAACAGAGCAGTGCATGAATATAACATTGAAAGAATTGAAGGTGATTACTTGATCTCTGTAATGCAATAAAAGCAAAGAAATGATTAAAAAGACACATAAATCAAACAACAAAAATAGTGATAGTAAAATATTCTGAAATTCAGTCCATGGTTTATGTTACAATTTAATATATTCAAGACACATCTCTAACATAATTCATGATCCATCATCCATTGGCTGCAGCACCAAGAAGTGACAAGTATATAAAAAAAAATTAACTTTAACAGTGATTTGATTTCCACTAAAAGTCCTAATATTCAATATAGTTTCCACTTTAAAACACTACACATGATCATTCAAAGTATAAGCCTAAGCAATTCATTCATGAAGAACCAGATCCATTTAAGAACCAGATCCTAAGCAATTCAAAATTGAAGACTTTGTCTTTCTGCAAAAATCAGCAAAAACATAGCAAGGATGCATAAGGTTGTAGAATTCACAGCTACTTCAACTTGTTTGCTATCAATTACCAAAAATTCAGAAAGCAAAGGTGAAGTCCACAACAAAATAACTAGAAAAAAAAAAGCAAACACAACAAGATTAATCTGAGTCCCCTTCACTATCATCCTCTTCAGAGATTATGGGAGGTACTCGTTCCCCAAGTGAATGTGAACCGGTTGACATTGCTTCCATTTCTGAAAATTGTTTTAAACAGGAAGAAAAAACAAGTTTAAAAGTTTAGTAAACAAAATTATAAAATAAATAAGAATGAGGTTTGAAGATAACCTGTCAAAATTGTTCGAGAATGCAATAAGTTGTCCAACTCTTCTCTGCATTCGTCATCCATAATAGGTGGAAGACGACTGGCAAGCAATCAATCACGCGAACACATGAACGCCTCAACCATCCTTGGATGCAAAGAACTCCTAAATGAATCAAGAATTCTACCACCACCAGAAAAGGCAGATTCAGAAGAAACTGTAGAAACTTGAACACTTAATAACTCCCTAGCAATGTGCGACAAGATTGGGTACTTGTGACCATTCAACCTCCACCAACTGAGAATATCAAATTGCTGAGTGTATGGTTCACAACTATCATTCAAGTATTTATCAACTTCATGCTTACTTGATGAAGAGTCTTCAGGATCTGCATATTCATCAAAAAGATCTGATTCTTGTTCCTCAACTTCAACTCGAGCACTTTGTGTCTTTTGCTTATCATTTGAGGACTGTGGATTTTCTTTGTTATACAAGCTGAACAAATCCTTAAGCAGCTTCTAAATTTTCTGGCATAAAGCTTCAATATAATCTTGTGGCTTTTGACATTTAGCATAAAAATGTCTAATTAATTTCAACTTGAACCTTGGATCAAGAACAAAAGCCACAAACAACACATCACTAATTTTCTCTGCATCCCCCCAGTACTTGTCAAACTTTTGTTTCATTCTAATAGCCATCATACAATATGTGGGATTATCATCTGGTTGATTTATCATCTTATCCAACTTTTGGGAAATATCAAATATTTCTGGAAGAAATAAGTTTGATGTTGTATATGATGACCCACTAAACTTTTTAGTGGCATTTAAAAAGTCTTTAGAAACTCTGTATATTCTCTTGCCTGGTCCCAATCATCATCCGTAGGTGGTTGTTGATCCTCTTCTATGAAATAATTATCATAATTCCCATCGCCAACCATCGCATCAAATGCCTTTTGGAATCTTATTGCTGTATCCAACATAAGATAGGTTGAATTCCACCTAGTGGCCACATCTAAACACAATAAGGCTTTTGTTTCAATTCCTTCTCTTTCACAACATTCTTCAAATAATTGTTGTCTTACTGTTGAAGACCGCACAAATTTGCAAGCAAGCCTTATGGAAGCAACAGACTTCTCGATCTCCTTCAAGCCTTCATTCACAATCAAATTAATGATGTGAGCACCACTTCTTAAGTGTAGAAATTTTGGCTCCAAGACAATAGAATTTGTAACAGAACACAATTTCCTCCTCAAACTGTTTAGTGCTGCATCATTAGATGATGCATTATCAACTGTGATAGAGCATAGTTTTTTGATCTTCCATTCTCGCATGCATGTCTCAAGCTCTCTACTAATGGTCTCCCCCTTGTGATTTGGAACTTGAAAAAAGTTGATGATTCTCTTATGCAAAACCCAACCCTTGTCAATAAAATGCACTGTGACACACATGTAGTTGATATTCTGAATGGATCTCCAAGTGTCTGTGGTCAAAGAAACTCTATTCTTCTTCATACTCTTACACAATTTTGTCTTCACGTCCAAGTACAGTTGGTAACAATCTCTAGCCACAGTTGTCCGAGATGGCGGCTTAAACTTGGGTTGTAGCTTGAAACAAAATGCCTTGAATGCCACATTTTCAACATGCCTAAATGGTAGCTCCCCACACACTATGTACTCGGCACAAGCCATTCTACAAACTTTAGGATCAAAATTCATGGTCATCAACTTACCATCTTCAGTTCCGTCTACCTTGTCAAAAGCTAGAGTTTTTTGGCTTTTGCTATCATTATTTGGGTTCTTCGTGCACTTTCCTATATTCTTACACAAAATACTAGTGCCATTTTTGCTCTTATCACACTTGTAATTCTTCGTGCAGTGTTTACATTCAACCATATCAGTCCCCTCTATTTCTTTGAAATCTTCCCAAACATCGGACAGCAAAGAAGATTTCCTCTTTCTTGAAACAACACTTGACGCTATGTCTGTTACATTTCTAGATGTAACTTGATTTTCTTCAGCCATCAAATTTGCTAAACCAATAATAAAACAATCAAGTTAGAAATTAGAAATTAGAAAGCAATATAGTGGTACATTATTGCTGAATCTCATCATTCGCATTTGGTCACTTTCAAAAATAGGTTGCTGATAGTGACACATTATTGCTTGTCCATTGTTAATGATAGGACTTCAGAGATTAATACTAGATGTTCAGTTTTGCTCTTGCTTTGTTTGTATGCCTGTTCTAACTTTTGACTAGGATCTTCATTCTGAAAATTTAACTTTTTCTTTTTGTTCATTGATTGCGAAGATTAATGCACACTGAGAATATGATCAATAAGCATCAATCTTTTTTTGCTTTTATTAATTGTATGTATCTTGAAAGGTGATGAGAGTTGCAAAGGCCATTAAAATCTTATAGTTTTGTAAATGGGTGTGTCTACTTATATGCTGCATTATTAAACTTAATAAAAAGAAGCTTGTAAATTTTGTGCCCTGGAAATTTTTTCCATTGAATTCTACCTAGTCTATTGTGCTTTATTTAATTACAACCGGCTGGACAAGTGGACATAAAATAAAATGACATCTTAAATATTTTATACACTTGTACGATATACCACCCTGTGTATTTTAATGGGTTATTAGTTGTTAGAAAGTTTGAGTCAACCATCTCTTCAGACTGATTTGGTGAATGAATTTATATGGCATATGTTTTAATTATATGGAAAGTTTTAGTGTATGATACCTATGATCTTCAAAATAATGGTTTTCATTGTTCTAGAGAGACTCAGGTAATGCATGCCTAATGGACACATATTAGATAGGATTGTTCGTTAGCGTGCACTGTGCAATTGTTTGTTATGAACCAACTAAGTAAAAGAAACTAAGAAAGCATTCAAGAAAGAGAAGCCAAGCAGTTGACTTTTCCAATTTCAATAAGAGGAACAACATGCATTTTTCTAAAAATAATCCAAAACAAACATTAAAATCTTCTCCTTGATCAACCAATGAGTTTCAATATTTTAATATCCCTCAAAATACATCAAAATAAAATTCCCATACAAGAACATATACAGAAAAAAGAATCAAAGCTCTAAAAAAAAAAAATTACTTCAGTTCATTCAAGAAGAACCACAACCAAGCAAGATCAAAAACCTAAACTTTCAATCAAGGAAAAACAAATAAAACCTAAATTGCACCAAAACCTACAAGGCTACAACTCCCAATTCATCACAAAAGTCAAAAGAAATACATGAGAAACAACCATCAAAAACCTCAAAAAATCCAATAATCCAATTTCTAACCAAAACTTTTCAATGTTTTCATCAAAACATCAAACAAATAACATCAAAAAGAAAGAAAAGCAAATGCCAACCCGAGAATGGAGCATCCATGGGCTGAAATCTTAGCTCCTCCCCTGTCGCATTTCCATCTCTCCTTCAAGCCTCCAAACCAAACCCTTTTTTGCTTTCCTCTTTGCAACTTCTCATCAAAAGAAGAGAAATTATAAATCCCAAAACCAACTACACAAAGTTACAAAGTTACAATTTAAAACAGGTATATATATATTTAATTATTTGTATTATATATAAATAAACCGGTGCGGTCCGGTCCGGTTTGGACCGCGGTTCCGAAAACTGGAACCGGACAAGACCGGTTTGGAACCTGTTCCAAAACCGGACCGGACCGGTTAAAGATGAAACCGGTTGGAACTGGACCGGAGGTTAAAAAAAAAACCGGTCCGGTCTAGTTTACGGTTTAAATGGTTTTTTTGAACAGCCCTACCCTAAGACACAATTTAACACAAGATGAGCATAGAACATGCATTATTATGTAGAAAATGCATGAAATTTGCATATAATAAATTCTTAAAATTCAGTGCTTAGACACATGTCGTAAGGAATTTCTCTTGAAGGAATATTTATAGGTAAAATATCCTATTTAGTCCCTATGTTTACTCAATCTGTCCTTTTAGTCTCTATATTTTAATTTGACCTCCAGAGATCCCTCCACTGCTGAAATGAGGCAAATTAAGTCCAACCTCTCATGGTCGTTCTTTTCTCTGTCCATTTTTGTTGATGTGGCATTTTCATAGATTAAAATATAAATAGAAAATTATTTTTTATTTTGAGTGTCGAGTAGTTAGGGAAGCAAAGCACGAACCCGGCGACCACTCCGCCAACCAATGTGAAGGTCTCAAAGTCTGCGTCAGAGATCGGGGACTTTAGATTGAGCTCGCGGATGATTGAGATGAAGGAAGGGTTGGGAGTTGGTGGCAATCGAGACGGTGATAGCTCGAGGATGAGCACGGTAAAGGAGAGGAAGGGGAGGTTAGGGTTTCGAAGGTTTGGGTTTGATGGCCACATCTGAAAGTAGAGGTGTCCATAGGGTAGGGCCAAGTTTTAATAAATATGGTGACTTTGTTTGCCCAAGTTTTGATTGCCCTAGTTACTCAGGCCTAAGCTTTTGTCCAGGACTCATCCATACTTTTAAACACATGAGCAAGTCTGTACAGATTCACTCATATTTATTTAACCCATAAGTGCTCCTTGTGGAAATCAATTTATCCATAAGTTTAATTTTGTGTTTGGATAAGACACAATAAAAATTACATTTTATGAGTTAAAAAATAAAGACTAATTTTGTAAAAAAAATGATTTGTTTTTAACTCATTTTGATAAAGACTAATTTATTCCTAAAAGGTTTTTAAACTTATCAATAAATTAATTGACTTCCAAAAGGAACACTTATGGGATATATATTACTTTTTATGAGTTAAAAAAAAATATATATTAAAATGAAAGAAACCATCAGATCCAACATGTTATTAACTTTCATTGACAACCCATGAGTGCTTCATCTCAACAACAATTTGCTTCTCTTACAACCTCCACAAAGGACTCAAGTTTACTTGCAGCTGCAGAAATCTCTTCATCCCCCATGACTCTAACCTTCATCTCTGACAATTTCTTCTGTATCATTTCCCCTTCTCTACCGACCATAATCTTGTCAATCCCATCCAATACAACTCCTCTTTCCAACCTTTCAAGTTTAATCCCAATCCCCCAAACCTCAACAATGTAATTACAGTTCACAAACTGATCACCAGATATAGGGTAACACAAGAGCCTCTTCTCATGCCTTACAGCTTCCATAGTTGAGTTCCATCCACAGTGTGTGAGATAACATCCAACAGCCTGAAACTTGAGCACCTCCTCTTGAGGTGCCCATGCAACCACCTTCCCTTTTTCAGCATTTCGCTCTAGGTAACCTTCTGGTAACCCTTCCCTCCATTGTTTCTCTTCTTTGAGGACCCAAATAAAAGGCCTCTTTGTCTCCTCCAATGCCATTGCCAACTCAGTGATCTTCTCCTTTGCAATTGGTCCAACCCAAGTCCCAAAGGAAATATATATCACTGTGCATGGTTCTTGGTTTTTTAACCACTGCATGATGCTCTGATCATGTTCTTTCTTGCTGTTGCTGTTGTTGATGTTGTTGTTCTTGACTATTTTCTTATCATTAATGGATAGCATTAATGGTCCTACATGAAAGTTTTGAAGTTGATGGTTGGGCAGAAGAGATGGCGGGATAGTGATTTTGTTGTTATCTTCTTTTGGGAAGGAGTTGATGAGGATCCATGGAAGAGATTTAGTTCTGTTTATAACTCTTAACCAGAAGGCAAATCTTGATTTTTGAGATGATGGTTCACCTACTAACCATGGTAGTTCTTTGGTGCTCAACTTTGCTTGGTTGGAAATCAGCAAGTCTTGCTCTTGGATTATATCTTGGTTGATTTTTTGATGATGATGGTGGAGGATTGGGATACCTGTGTTAATTCAAAATGAAACATGATTAATCAGGTAGAATTGGATGATTATGTGATGTTATTAGTGGTTTGATGATTAATCTTTTTAAAATAATATACGGTAAAAATAGATGATTACTGTGAGACAACAATATATAATCTTCACTCACACGCGTGAAAGAAAAAGGAAAATGTCACACATATCAGATAAAATAAAAAAAAAATGTATTAAGTTTGAAACATGGTGATTGAACTTTTTAAATTATTTTAAAGTAATGTTTGAATTATATTATTTTTATTATTTTCATTTTACATAGGCGTAAAAACTATTATTTCATCTATAGAAATATAATTTATTTTTTGAAAAACAAAATTTCCCAAAATTCAGTATAATGATACTGACTCCAATCAGATTGTACAAGTTGGTTTCTTCCCCTTAGACAAAAATGTACATATAAACCATCACATGTCAAATCTATAAACAGTGTGGTTAGAAATTTGTTTTTTAAATTAATATATTTAAATAAAGTGAATAAATATTAAGATAGATATATGTTTTAGCTATTGATGGGAATGTATACAGTCTTTTCTTCTTAATAAATGTTGTTTATTTAATATATATATATATATACTGTTAGCTATATAGATGTGGGGTTAGTATATAATTGATAATTAAAACATAAACTTTATCCCCATTTATATCTGATATAGAAGTGTCCTAGCCATGCACGCAAGCATGAAAACAATTGAGGGAAAAGCTAAGCGTGCGTGGCTTATTGATTAAAATTAATGTCCACATTCAAAGATGCTTCTCCTAATTTGTGCTCCAACAAAAAAAAGCCCCTCTAATTAATGACTTGTTATTATTATAATACATTAATATATGAATAAATAAATACATGATGGGTATTCTATGCAATTCCATTCCATGGTTACAGCATGACTCTGTTGTATTTTTTTTTCTTTGAATAAATTAAGAAAGATATCCTTATATGTGGCATTTGACCACAGTTGGGATAAGCTAAGTTTGAACTTAGAAATTTAAGTTCTCTTTTTGAGAAACTTTTTATCTATATTTAATTAATTAAGTACTCAAAAAAACTAATTCAAATATTTAAATTAAAAATTAGTTGAGTGATAATTAACATTTTTAAAATACAGAAAAGAGGCTAGTCATACTTTCCCTATAGATGGTTCGGTGAAGGTGCATGGTTGGAGGGAGTTGGGTATAAAAATTAACTAATAAAAAACAGGACCATAATAATATTCAAAATTATTCTTAATATTTTTCCCCCAAAAAATTGTGTTTGCAAAGCCGTAGCAAAATGCAATTTTTTTTGTGCATATTGATCATTGATAAATCGATAGGCACATGCATATTGCTATTAAAAAAAACACATCAATCTACAATAATAAAATAATAAAATCTTCTAATGCTATTTTTATCATGTTATGAAACATTTTTATATTAATTACTTGCTTCTCATCAAACTCACCATCCATGACTGAAGTGGCTGCTGATGTTCTTAACTAATTAGATTAATAAATGACCATTTTGCCTCTTCTTTGTGTTTTTAAAAGTCAAAAAAATGCATATAGTAGTTATTATACATATTAATAACCTCTCCTTTAATTAAAAGAATTACTATAATGTTTCATTAAAAAGTAAACCGTGATGTTTTTGTTAAAACCAATCATCCCTTTAATAGCAAGAATCTTGTTTGTTAAAAAAAAAGCCATTTACATTTAAGGATGGGAGTTAAAATATCCAAAATTACTCAATCAATAATATGAAAAAAAAAATGAATTCAACAATAAAACTAAAACCAATCATGAGATATTTATTAGAAATTTATTTTCATTTAAATTTATATAAATTAAAGTTTATTTAATAAATTCGTCAACCCATTGATATCCACTAATTTTTGTTCCTGATAAATCAATCACAATCGAATCGATGTTGGCGATTTCAAATAAAAACGCTTTATAATAATTAATAAATTGAATAACCAATCTCATAAACTATATACATATCAAGCTTCTAATATATTTAAAAAATGGTAACTTTTGTTTTCTCTCTCTCTCTCTCTCTCTCTCTCTCAATATTGATTAGAAAATAAAACTATAATTTACGAAAATGAAACTTAAAATAAATAAGGAAGGCATACCGCATTCAGAGATGAACCCTTTGAGAATGAGCTCCGGGATGGCAAACACCACACGGTAAGTGGCAAACATGGCCGGCCAAAACCCGGCCACCGGGACACCACAACGTGCACCTACTCCAACAGCCCAAGAAGCCAGCAAGTCTACCACGAGACAGGCAACACCTTTTCCAAGATCCTCGAAGTCCTTAACAATCCTTTCTAAATTCCCTGGCATGATCTTCTCCATAGACGCATCTATGGAGAAGAAGTCTTTTGCATCATCATCATTCTCTTTGAACCCACTGTGAATCGGTTCTATTATGACTCGGTCATCGGGCGACTTGTAGTTTCCGTGCATGAAGTCTGGGAGTACAAGCATGGATGTCACGCCCAGCGAGCTCAACGTGCGCGCGAGCTGGAGCATCGGCGTGATATGGCCGTGCGCTGGGTATGGGACTAGAACCATGCTTGTCATTTGTCTCATTTTTTTTTGTCTCTTTTCAGTTAAACGAAAAAAAAAAAAAAAGATATATATAAATAGTGTTTGGATGTTTGGATGGAATTAGAAGTTTGAGGAGATTAAATAGATCAGACGGAGAGGCTGGTGTGGGCTGCATTTGAGCACGTGGCGGGAAAAAAATAATGGTGGGAAAAAAACTGGGTTTGTTGGTGTGCATTGATGTGATGGAGGGGATATGTACGGACACATTTTTTGTTTTTTTTCTGGGGTAAAAAATTGGAAATGGTTTGTCTTTTGGTGTGCGTATGGGGTGCATATTTTTGCCCGCTGGATTCGGTTTGGGGAGTCTCAGATCTTTTGTGGTTGCATAATTATGAAATCATCAATTATTTTTATTAGAAAAAGTTGGTGACGGGAAAATCCAAACTTATTGTTTTCTTTTAAAAAGGATAATTTGAATACTATGAAGCAATAATAATAATCGAGGGATTAAGGAATTTGAATTGAATCAAAAAATCAATTTCAGCTTCCTTAGAAGCAAAATGCGATGAGTTTGCTTTTTTTGGTAACAAGTGGTTAAGATGTAATAATAAGAGATGTGCATTTGGGGTCATTTGAATACATTGTTTTAAAAAAACATACAACTCTTATTGAATTTTTTTAATTGTTAAACTCATGTGGTTAATATCAATTTTTTAATTTTATAGTAAATTAAAATTGAGATAAAATTTTATTATAACTTTGCAATAAATTCTTTTAAAAGTTTTTTTGGGAAATTAGAATTTCTTATATATTCTCAAAAATGATAATTGTCTAAAATATATATATATATATATATATATATATATATATATATATATATATATATATATATATATATATATATTGAAGATTAAAAAGTATCTAAAATTTGTTCCAAAACAATCCCACGTGGGCTATTAATAAATAAAGAAATTACAAGTAAAAAAAAATAGAAATAAGAAGACCCAATTCTAAGAAGAAGGTGATATAGAATCAGGGCCTATGCATCACATAGTTTCTTTAAAGCAGATTTGCCATTCTCTGGTGGTTGAGTTTGAACTAGTATCTGCTTCCTAGGATATAAGGGTAACATCACTTTACAATTATGGTGAATTGAATTATATAAGCTCTATATCACACTAAACTTAAGCCTTCAAAGAGATAATGTGAGATAAAAAAAAAAGTCAAGAGAAACTTCTCTTGCATCCTATAGTTGAAGTAGGTATCATTTATATAGGGTTAAAATGAGAGTTAGAAACCATTGAATCCTAGAATTAAACTCAAGAGTTTCAGTGGTTACAAACTTCTCAAAATCTAAATTAAATTTAGAATTTAAACGGTTTGAAACCTTTTTGAATTGAAGTCTTTGGAGGGTCCTCAAATTCAAGGATTTAAATTTTTTATTCATTATTAAATTTTCCAACAATCCCCCAAGTGAATGAAAATTAAAAACTAATGGAAAGACGACTCAAAAGTTGTCAAATCTTCTCTTGAGAAAGTATACTTAATTTATCAACTGACTAGTGGACTCATTGTCTTTGAACTATTCTGCCTTTATGGTAAATGATAATACACTTCTCATTGAATACTTCTGAACACAATTCCGTTCTCATTGTTATTTTCATTTTGGCCTTGAATATCTTCCTGGTTCTATGAGAGTTTCTAAAGAATTGAGGTCTGACACAATTCTCCTTTTAAGTGACCTTACTTCTCTATTACATATGTGATTTCTTTAAGGTAGTGTTTGTTTAGAGGGTTTTGGAATTACATGTAACTTGAGTTACTGGGTTTTTGAAAATCTAATGTTTGTTTCACAGGATTTTAAAAACTCATTTAACTTGAATTACATTCAATAAGGGATTTGCTTTTATGTCCAAATTGGTCGTAAAACGAAATCCTTCATATTTTTGTTCACTCACATGTGCCCTAAATGTGACTAAATAAGGAAAAACAAATATTATTAAACATCTATGAATAATAAAAAACTTATAAATTTTAATAATAAATTTAATAATTTATTTAATAATTAAAAATATTAAATAATTTGTTAAAAGTAGATGAAAATCTTAGAAATGCAATTTTTGTGGGGTTAATAATTAAATTCAAAATTTTTAAATATAATAAAATTTTAATAAATTTACTAATAAATTTCAATTTAATAATTAAAGTAATTAATATGCACTTAAAATTATTAAAATAATATTAAATATTTTAATATAGTATTTTCATATACATCTAACCAAACACTAGATTTGACTTTACTGAATTTTAAAATCCAGGTACTTTCAGTTATACTGTAATTAGAAATTCACTGCATTTAAAATTACATTCAACCAAACGCCACCTAAGAGTAACCCACATTACTCCCGTCAGAATACCAACATAGAAGAATTATTAAAAGCATATCTTAAAAGACATATTCTACCTTATAAGCATCAATTTTTTTTTGTCAAGAAGAACGAAACCCCTAATGGGCCCGCTAAACTAAGACAGGGGCGTGCGCATGCCTCGACTGCGGCCTGTGGGGCCGCGCACACATGGGCGCTGGTACCACTCACAGTTCGTGCTCACAATTCTCAGACATGCACTCTCACCCCAAGGATTCGAACTTTCGCCACTTGCGAAGCGTCCTCATGGGGGATCCAAATGCCAATTGACCCAAAGGCTGTTGACACCTTATAAGCATCATTGTTTCATCATAGAAATGGACAAGGGTAACCCCTCAGTGTTTGCAAAAGTCTTTACAATTAACTTGTCCCATTAAATTTTGAACTTGGGATCTCTAGCCAACAAGCTTGGGTTTCCCTTGTATTGACTTATTCATTTATAGGCTATAGTTCTATTCCCCCCAATAACATATCAACTAAATCTCTATTTAACCCCTTTGATTAGCGAATGTACTAATTTATCTTTTGACTTTGCATAGTCAATAGAGAAAACTCCCATAAAGATTAATTGTCTAGTGAAATTATGTCTCAACCATATATGCATAGACTATCCATTATTCATATTGCCTTGTGCCTTCCAACTGTAGACTGGCTATGTGAAACCACTACAAGAAAATATCAAATTACCCAGGCAAAATTACCCACGGACACACTTCCTGGGTAACTACACAGGAAATACCCACCAAATAGCCAGGAAATAGTAGAATTGAGTTGTATTATATTTTCCCAGGAAATAGGCACGGATTTACTCACGATTTATCCAGTAATATACAATGCCTGGATATAGTGTGGGTAAAATACCGCGGGTGGTTCCCGCCTTATAAATACCCATGAACTACCCAGGGAACATAGGCGTCGGTAAAATATTTTGTTGGTAATTCATGGGTAACGTATATGCACAATTTTTGCCCACGGATTGCCCACGATTGTTAGTGGTGGGTAATGCTGTTGTGGGTAATTTATGGGTAATTCAACATTAGAATTTCACTTTATGGTCTTTCCCTCAAATTAGCCAGGGATATTAACCATGGGTAAGTGTCCATGGGTGATCTCTGGGTATTGAGATACATGACTTTTACCAAACTTTATTTAGGAATTACACAGACAAAATATTTATGGATAGTCCCTGGATAGTTTACTTGTAATACTTTTTTGGTCAGTAATTAAAAAAATAATGTTTAAAATTAAAAAAAAATTATTGTCAATAAATTTATACATAGTAGTATTTATATTTTTAAAAATTATAATTTCACAAAACAATTTTTATAAAATTTAATTCTTCTATTCTTGGCGTCATAATAAATTTTAGGCCTTATGATAACTTTTATTAATTTCGGTGCAATGCTGGTTTATTTTAAAATATTTTTTTTTGCTCTTTTAAAATCTAACAATTATTAAATTAATAACCATCTATCTTGAAAAGTCTAATATTTATTAAATGAAATAACCATTAACATCAAATAATTCACTACATTTTTGCACAAATTACTCTTTTTATAAAATACACACTTTAATTTATTTTTTACAAATAACATGAAATAAATAATCAATTAAAAGGATACATTACAGAAATGTCCCTAATGTTTAATTATATTCTTTCCAAACTCTATCAAATAAGAAACAAGAATTTTGGTAAAGTCTGGGGGGTGATTTGTAAATGGCTAGCTATATGGCCATCATCCAGATAGGAAACTCGAGAGAAAGAAAAGGGGAAGCCGCCGTGACCTCGCGACAAGAACCCTAGGTGAGTTTTTTTTCTTTAATTTTTCCCCAATTCCTCCAATAAGTTTTCCATCTTCTTTGCTATCCATTTATGTGTAGATGTTTGAGAATAATCAATTAAGGGTTTCACCTCCATCCTCATTTTTGGTTTTAGGGTTTTTGATAGGAAAAGAGAGAAAGAGAGACAGGAAGAAGCGCGCGTAGTCCCTTGTTCCGATCAAAGGTGTGAACTTTGCTATCCAATGCTTTACATGTTCATAAGTTGGTATTTGGAACCAGTTGGAAATTGATGATGTTTAATTGATGGTGCTGAAAATCCCATTGAGAGAGTTTAATTATTCTTTCCTTTGTATGATGGAAATTGATGATGTTTACTGATAAGTGCTTAAATGTGTATATTTATTTATAGTATTTTTGTATTAAATTACATGCTTTTGTTAAGCTGACGCCCGCTTTTGTGGTTAAATTAGTTTATTTGTGTTACAGGCCTTGAAGAAGCCAAAACGAGCTCAAGAACGTATTTTTTGAAGAAATCGACACCAAATACGGCGTTTTTGGAGCTCTATTATTGTAGCAGATTATTGTAGCAAGGTTACTGTAGCACTGCGGAAAACGATTTTTGGAGAATTCTTGGGAGCCTTGCGGGCAAGCATGCGCCCACAAGGCTGCCCGTATAACCCCCCGATTTTCATGTTTAAATGGTGTTAGGGCTAAGAAAAAGGAGAGCTTTTGGTGAGGCTTGGGAGAGAGGTTTCTTGAGCTTGAAGGAGGGTTGAATCTGAAGAAGAAGGGACCTTTTCTCATCAATTGGAGAGTGGAGATCAAGAGGAGAGTGGAATTTTGGCAAGATTCATCTTCTATATCACCTTTCAAGGTTTGGAGAAGAAGAAGGAAGCCGCCCTCATTGCGGCGTAGGTGGAGGCTCGTGGCGACGATCCGGCTCACCTTTTCATCACCAACAATTGAGGGAGTGTTTGTTATGGCTAGATTAGTTGTTTTCATGATGTGTTTTATGCTATTTGCTTGTATGAACAACTAAGTCCCAATGTCACCAGATGCCGGTGAACCTTGGGACGAACGAGCTTGTATGGATGCTTTGATTTATATTTGATGCAATTTGTTAGTTTGTGGTTCATGCTATGTGTGCTTGATTGCCTTGAATTACATGAGAACTCTGTAGTTCGATTTCTAGGTTGTACTTGGAGCGTGGGATACGCCCTTGTATTAGACTCACATAGTTTGAAAAGGATACATGTACCTATACGCCGAGGGATTCGGGTATGTGGTTCCCTTCCAATCATTAGGTTCGAACCTAAATACTGATTTTGACCCTAATCAGAGATTTCCCTAGTCGTAGTGCAATCATAGGGGGAATTGGTCAGAAGAGAATCTGTCCAATACCTGTATGGGATTAGGGGTTAATCACCGATGGATTCGGGGTTAACCTATTTTAGGAGTCTCTTGGCCCAAACCGCAATTGAAATTTTAACCCTAGCATCTGTCTAGCTTCAGTAGTCCCAGGGGGATTCGCGTCCGTGACCGTTTTCTCCCCTTTGTGATTCTCCATCTATTTCGGCTGTAGTTCGTCTTTCAGTTAGATTTTCTAGAAGTCAGTCTGTAGAACTTAGCACCCAACTTCGAGACATTTGGTTAGACAATAAGTGAAGAGGAAGTAAGGGTAGATCCTTGGCCCCGAGGAATACGACCCCTGTGGCACACACAGGGTATTACTTGACGACCCCTGTGGCACTTGCGGGACGTTCATCATTTACTTGATGTTTAATTGACTCTTTCTCATTTCTACAGATCATTATCACATGGTATAGTAGACTAGACTTACTAGTAGATTTTGTTATACACTTTAAATGACTATATTAAACTAGTTGAACTAGCTTCTACTTTATTCTCTAGGAGGACTATAATTAATTTGTTAATTGATGTGCTTGAGCTATAAAGGCGGTTTGGAAGGTGGCACTTTTTCTTGTGTGGGGGACCATTTACATTGTAAGGTTGGTAGAACTATAATAAGCTTGTAATATATAAGCAAAGCTTTGAATTTCTGTGTGCCAAGCAAGGCCGGTGTATATAATCGTAAGGACCACTCAACTAACTAAAATGGATCGCAAGTGAAAACTAGCCTTGCATCAGAGAACATGGTGGGACATTTTTGTATTCCTGTTACTCTTCTAAATGGAAGATACCTACATTTGACATTGCAAAATGAAGTAGTTTCAATTTCAGATATTACTTACTCTGTTATGTTAACATTCTTTCTGCTGAATGTTTGGGATCAATGGAAGTCATTTGGGTGAGCACCTTTTTTTTTTTTTTACTGATGAGCAAATTGCAGATCATTTTCTTTTTAATGGCATTACTTTGTAGTTCTTACCATGACATTATGTTTTCAATATGTATTCACTTCTTCCATGTTATTATATATCAACAACACTTAAGTTAAAATTTTTGCTTGCATTGTTTTTACAGATTTCTACTATTAGCACAGTTTATTAAAATGAGATCTGAACCAAAATGGATGTATAATAGACTTATAGATGGACGTAGGTCTATTAACACTGGATTTCTAGCTGGGGTTGAGTCGTTTATTGAATATGCTTGTCATCAATCAGCTTTTATGGATGGTGATAAAATAAGGTGCCCTTGTTGTAACTGTGAAAATAGAAGATTTCTTTTAGTAGATGAAGTAAAATTACATCTTGCAAGGAATAGATTTCTTAAAAATGACTGCCAGTGGGTTTGCCATGGGGAACCTTTACGGGTTGCAAACTTTATGCAAACACATGGAACACCATCTGTTATGGAAGAAGCAGAAGGATTAAATGCATATCATAATATGGTAATAGATGTGATTGGTCCAAATTTTGACCCACATTATGGTCTAGATGAGGAGGAAACTTCTGATGTGAAAACTGAAAGATTATATGGCATGCTTCATAAAGCTAAAGAATCATTGTGGGAAGGTTGTTCTAATCATTCACAGTTATGTGGTGTTGCTAGATTATTGAATATTAAGTCTGAATTTCACATGTCAGAGAAGTGTTATGATGCTGTGTTGCAATTTATGAATGAAGTATTACCGACTGATAATAAATTGGTTGGTAACTTTTATGAAACCAAAAAGTATGCTGCAGATTTGGGGCTTCCATATGTGAAAATTCATTGTTGCATTAATGGATGCATGTTATATTGAGGTGAGGATATCGATAGAAAACATTACAGTTTTGTAATCAACTTCGATACAGATGTAAACAAGGAGAATCTTCAAGAGGAAAGGTTGATATACCAAATCAGTAGATGTATTACTTTCCTTTTACACCCTGATTACAAAAATTGTACGCTTCAGAAATTACAGCTACACACATGAGATGGCATGGTGAGCACGATCAAAAGGATGGTGTCATATGTCATCCATCTGATGTTGAGGCATGGAAGCACTTCGATCGCACAAATCCATTATTTGCATTAGAAGTTAGAAATGTAAGACTGGGTTTATGCACAGATGGGTTTCAACCTTTTGGACAGTCTGGTAAGAAATATTCTTGTCCTGTCATTGTTACACCATATAATTTACCACCATGGATGTACATGAAAAAGCCTTATATATTTCTAACTATTATTGTACCTGGCCCAAGAAATCCGAAGTAAAAGTTAGATGTATATTTACAACCTTTGATAGCAGAATTAAAAGATCTTTGGAATGTTGGCGTACTCATATATGATGTTTCGAGAAACATAATTTTCAAATGAGGGTTGCACTTATGTGGACAATTAGTGACTTTCCAGCATATGGAATGTTGTCTCGATGGAGTACAACAGGTAAAAAGGTGTGCCCATATTGTATGGAGAACTCGAAGGCTTTTAGTCTATTGAATGGCGGAAAGGTTTTGTGGTTTGATTGTCACCGTCAATTTTTGCCCGAGCATCACACCTTTAGAAGAAATAAAAATAACTTTATGAAGAATAAAATTGAGGAGTTTTCATCTCCATTAATGTTGACTGGGGAAGAGGTTCTAAAGCAAATAAAGGATTTGAAATTGAAGAAAATTACAGAACTAGTAGCTGAACAGTGGAATGCTCCCATTTGCAAGACTTGTGGTTGGAACAAACGTAGCATTTTCTGGGATTTGCCATATTGGAGTAGTAATCTCATTCGCTATAATCTTGACGTCATGCATATTGAAAAAAATGTTTTTGATAATGTATTCGATATAGTGATGGATGCCAAAGGAAAAACAAAAGATAATGCAAAGTCAAGGGAGGACATAAAAATTTATTACAAGCGTAAGGAGTTGGAGAAAAATGAATCCACAGGCAAATATCCCAAAGCTTGTTATAGCTTGGGTAAAGAAGAAAAGAAGGTTGTTTGTGATTGGGTGACAAAACTTAAGTTTCAGGATGGTTATGCCTCCAATATGGCAAGGTGTGTAGACATGCAAAAGTATAAGCTTTTTGGAATGAAAAGCCATGATTGTCATGTTTTTATGCAGCAGTTAATTCCTATCGCTTTTCGTGAGTTATTGCCAATCACAGTATGGAAAGCATTAACTGAGTTAAGCTTGTTTTTTTGAGACCTTACATGCACCATGATTAGAGTGGAAGACATGATTAGACTTCAAGAAAAAATTCCTATAATTTTGTGCAACTTAGAGAGGGTATTCCAGCCTATTTTTTTTGATTCCATGGAAGATCTTCCAATTCACTTACCCTACGAAGAAGGAGTTGGAGGGCCAGTTCAGTATCGATGGATATATCCATTTGAAAGGTATATGATAGGTTAAATTTGATAGTTAAATTTAGAGTAATGTTACTTAATCGACTTACAAATTATTTATTCATGACTTAGGTTCTTGCGGCAATTGAAATTGAAAGTAACTAACAAAGCAAGAGTCCAAGGTTCAATTTGCAATTCGTACTTGGTTGAAGAAGCATCAATATTTTGTTCTCATTATTTTGAGGCTCATGTTAACACAAAGACGAGGAAGGTACCTCGTAATGATGATGGAGGTGCAATGGAATCGTGTGAAAAAAATCTGTCTATATTCACATATCCTAGCCGATCATATGGATGGGCAAAATTGAGATGGCTGATTGATGAAGAGTACCATGCTGCAAGTGAGGGGTGCAGCTGTACACAAGGCCACACAACATGGGCAGCAGGCGGTGCATCCTCATAAGGTAGGTAGTGAGCTGTGCCACTCGACAATAAGCTTGCGCTGGAGGCAGCATAACGTAGGCCCAATCCGTTTGGTGTTTTTAGATCAAGATGCAAGGGTGTTTTGGTAATTTCTTACCCTTAACCAATTTTCTTCTTCTTTCCCCATTTCAATAACCCATTTTCATTGTTTCTCTTGGATGAAAATAACTAATCATTGGATCTCCTTTACTTTCTCTGTTGGTTGAAGGCCCGTTTTTTACCTCATCTCCTCCTTAAGGTAGGCAATGTATGTGATCTCTTTCTCTCATTCTTCTCATTGTTTCATCCTTGTTCCTTCATTCCTTGATTCTAGGGTTTGAGATTGTTAGAGTGTTTGAGCTCGAATCCTTACTTAAAACTTGTATGATAGAGGATTGGAGTGTTGGAAACAGTTGTATACTTTTTCCCCGCTAACATTGTTGGATCCATGAACTATTCTTTTGCTTGTATTATTCAAAGTTACTGTAGCATTACTATAGCACCAAAAAATTCTTGCATTGTTTCTCACATCTTTACTTTTGGGTTAAACTTTTGTGTTGTGTGATTTGCTTTTAGGTGGTGAGTCTTTCGCGAAAGAAAAGTAGTTGGTGGAGAAGAAGCACCATGTAGATACCTTGATTTTCTAAGTTTTCAGTGAATTGGGTTGTTCTTCTTAGCTCCATTAAATCCCAAATGCCTTACGGTATGCTTCAAGTTAATGCTTTGAGTGGTTTGGTTAACATAATATATGTATGTTTATATATGTTCCATATGCTTATGAATAAACTGGTATCTATAGTTTACAATTTCACATGGTTGAATACTATATATCGGGCATTTTGTAACAAGGAAAATGGTTTTCAAAGTTTGGGGGGCATGACCCACCTTCCTAAATATCATCGTTGCAAAATGTGAAACATGATTTTGTGTTATTTTGACATTTGATTGTGTTGGACATTTGTGTTGCTAAGTTGAGGGGTAATTTTTTGGGTAGGGTACCGAAGTTTGGCTCTTTTTCACTTTGGGTACTGAATTTTGATTTGTATCTTTTTAGTCACCAGACTTTGATTTTTAACTTCCGGTAGGTCACTGCTCCGTTTTCCGGCGAACTTTGCCCACGTGGCGGTCGGCAAATCCACGTCAGCGCTGACTGGGAGCGTCCAACTATGCCACATAAGCTGCTTTCCATGTCTAAAGGTCATCCTTTCACCTCAGCATGACACGTCATCCTTCCACCTCAGTTTGGCTCTTTGCAGTAGGTTTCTTTCTTTGGTGACGTGGCATGCTGAGGTGGAAGGATGACCTTTGGACTTGGAAAGCAGCATATGTGGCATAGTTGGACGCTCCCAGTCAGCGCTGACGTGGACTTGCCGACCGCCACGTGGGCAAAGTTCGCCGGAAAATGGAGCAGTGACCTCCCGGATGTTAAAAATCAAAGTCTGGTGACTAAAAAGATACAAATCAAAATTCAGTACCCAAAGTGAAAAAGAGCCAAACTTCGGTACCCTATCCAAAAAATTACCCCTAAGTTGAGCTATGGTCTTACTCATGGACATGTTTGGATGGTGATCGAGGTCTTTGCCCCAACCTACTATAGTGGGAAAAGTCTCCATGATACAGCCTATAGAGATGGCATGGGGGACTTACCTATGGTTCCCTTTTCAGGAAGCGTGGAGAGTTACCTTGGTTAGGCAGTGATACATTGAGAAAACTGGATCACCACAGGGGTTCTCAGTGGGCCAATGTCAAGGAAACAAAGGTCTTGAACCTCTAGACCTAGTTACAACCACAACTAGAGTCTGAGACAATTTTATGCCATTGGTAATTGATGATGACGGTTTTCATGCATTTTAAGAGGAATCGTGTATTTCGAACATTGATTTGCATTGCAAAACCCCTTTTTATATCTTCTTCAAACATTCTCTTAATAACATGCATATATTTATGGGTTTTATTTGTGCCTAAATATGCAATCATGTTACACTACTCTTCATTTGATTGAACTACCGAGCATATCTAAATTGTTATTTTGAAATTTTTAGACATTTGAAAGGCTTATTTACTTTTCCTTAAATTTATATAAGTATACTATATTTTGTATCTTGGAATGATATTTATTCAGTATTCTTGAGTGTATTTAAAGGCCATCTAGAGTTTTGCTTATCCATTAATGTGAGCTGAGAGCCTACCAACGTAATTGCATGCATTGCACAAGTAATAAAGTGTGCTATAATAGTAAGGTTATCGATCCCACGAGGAATGAGGAGTACTAGTAATAGATGTTCTTCTACTATCTAGCCAAATAATAATTAAAAAAATGTTGAAAATAAAGGAATATAAACTAACTCAAATAAGGCCTAGACTACTTCTGTATGTAATTGGCACATAAGAGAGAATCACACATGAGAAGAAAGTATTCGAACAAGGAATCCCCCTAGATCATTAAGGTACAAGACTTAACTAATGAATTCTACTGAAATAGTTCGAGTTGTGAGCATCCTAAAACATGCTAATCCCTTTATCAAGGCAACTGGCAACATTAGTGATCTCCAGTAGTGATCTCTCTGTCGCCTTAGCCACCTATGCCTGCATGACATTCTTGGCATCTCAAAATAGACTAACCTAATTTCCTAGATTAGGTTAGCCCCTTTCTCAAGGCAATCGAACCCTTATCCTATAAAAGCCTTAGCGATAATCTCTCTCTTCACTAGGGACCCCTATAATTGCATTACACTCAATGGAATTTGGAGGTACGGTCAATCAAATTGGAGAGGAAAGGGAACAAATCTTCAAGCTTAAAGCTCACCCTCTCTCTCTTCATCCTTGGTGAATGTAACCCTAGTGGGTCTCTCAACACATTACTAGAGTGATTAAAACATACAATCAAGCTATTACTACAAAGCATTGCATGGCATTAAAAACATAAGATTGAAACAAAAGAAAACAATCTCAAATTAAAAGACAAAAGTTAAATCAAGTGAATAAATAGTTTTAGAGCTCAGTGTAGTCCAAACACCAAAATAAGTTAGTCCCTCCTGGGAAAGGAACACTTGTACAACACCAAGGAATGTAAATGCATAAAAAAGTATAAAAACTCCCTCTACACTCATGATCTATTTGGATTCGACTATGTGCCTCCTCTTTTGATTATCTTCCTCTTAATGAAAATATAAAATAGAGGCCCAAAATATCCTCCAAAAGGAGGCCAAGTGCCCAAGACAGAAATAAAGTGGCAGCCCTCAAAAGAAAAGGAAAGACCTCTTTAAAATCCTACCATCAAGCTTTTATAGTCAGATATCGAGTGGACCTACTGTCTACTCACACGGGCATGGATCACCATGTGTACTTTTCCATTGTTGCTAAAGTACTATTCTACAGTACTTTTGCTATAGTGTTCATGCTATAGTACATTTGCAATAGTACACATCCTAGCACACGGTCGTGTGTCTCCCAGTGTGAACCCACACGAACAAGAACACGCTAGTGTGGTTGGTGGTGTGGCCCTTTGCCTTCTCAAACCTGGAGAATTATTCTACAAACTATACACGGTTGAACACACGGGTGTGTGACTGCCTTTCTACCATTTTGGTGTTTGAAAATCTTGATGACACCTTCCAAAAATTACACACACGCCCTTATGAATTTCCCAAACTGTGATTTTGCCCCTATGGCTTGCTGCAAACCCCCAAAAGCGTTTAACAATACGATCTTTTGCTTCTTTTCTCTTCTAGTGCCCCCTCAAGCCCTAGCTACACAAAAAAATGAATTACTGATGAAATAAGTGCATATAACTGAGGAAAAATATGCTTCACCTATATAAAATAATCGACTTACTGAGTGACTTTGTTACCCACCACTTTCCCTCTTTTCAGGCTTTAGTGTTTATAGGCAGTTTAATTTGATATCGTGCTTGGCAACTCTTGGAATCATCTTTCTCGAGTATTATGTATGTTTGTTCATGTCTTTTGGTTCATGTTGCTTTGTATAAGAATATAAATCCACTAGTAACAATGTGTTTGATGTGTAACTCTTGTGAGTCCTTTTGAGACTTTGATATGTTTTGCAATTTTGAATCTCTGTTTGTTGAACTTTGTTGACTTACTGTTACATTATTTACCTTATTGTGCTATCCTTTGGTCCATGTCTTCATATTGTATACTTTGTTCTTGTATTGTATGAGTGTATGGAATTTGTAAGCCTTTAGTGTTTGGAGGTGGGGGTTGTCCTCATCCCTTGTATTTTGCAGCGGTTCTCACAAATCTGTCTTGCAAGTCGCGGTGTGACTAGTTGTCAAAACGGACACAGATAGCTAGCACATGTTTTTACCACTCTACAATATCTTCTAAGAAATTGCATAACCATTCAGCCTCTTCACCAGATTTAGCTAGAGTTATAAACTTTGATTCCATTGCGGATCAGCATATAATTGTTTGTTTAGAGGATTTCCATTATGTTGTGGCTCCTCCTTGTGTGGACACATAACCACTAGTGGATGTGAAATTTTTTATATCAAAAATCCAATTCATATCACTATATCATTATCAAACTGCTGGATATTTAGTATAATGCAGATTGTAACTATGAGTATGCCTTAAGCACATTAATACTCTTACAATTTATTTTCAGTGACCAGTTCTAGGATTGCTTGTCTGGTTAAAACTGCCAATTACTCTTGAGTATTCAAGGTGTGAAGCACTTTCACCTTTATTTTATATATGCATAGGTTCACATCCAATGGTGTTCTGGCTATATTAGAATCATTTTTGTTAAATTTTCAAAGGATTTTGTCCACATATTGTGACTGATTAAGAATAAGACCATATGATGTTCTAATAATTTTAATTCTCAAAATTATATTAGCTAATCCTATATCTTTCATGTCAAACCTTGAATTTAACATAGTTTTAGCAAATTTGATTACTTTATCATTGCTACCAATAATGAGTATATAAACATAAAATGATAGATCCATTTTCAGTCTCTTTGATGTATATACATTTGTCACAATCATTGATTTTAAACCTATTTGACAACATAACACAATCAAACATTTCATGCTATTTCTTTGGAGCTTGTTTTAAGCAATATCAAGACATTACCAATCTATTCACTTCCTTTTCATGTTCTGGAGTAACAAAACCCTTAGGTTGCTCTATGTAGATTTCCTCATCTAAGTCCTTGTTTGGATTAGCTTCTAGAAGGCCTAGAAGTGTTTTTGTTATAAGTTAAATACTTCTGAGTTCAGGCTCTTCTACAGAATCAGAAGCTGATAAAAAAAGCTAAAATACTACTTTTTAGTAAGTTGGTCATGTAGTGTTTTTGGGGAAAGCACTTTTCAGAAGCTGTTTTGGGAGTTGTGAAATTATTAAATTAACCTTATGAAATAAAGAATTGACTGTGTTTTTATATTTTTCCCCCAATCTTTTAACAACCCTAATAGTTTTCTCTGCCTTCAAACTACCTAATAGAGATTTTTATTTTTTTCATGTTGTGATGTTATTATTATTTTTGTTGTTGTTGTTAATTGTTGTTGTAATAGTCATGACAATGTTGTTTAGTTGTTGTGATGCGAAAATATTATTATTGTTGTTCTCAAATTTGGTGTTTAAAATTTAGTCTTATGTTTTTTGTTCTTATTAAACGGTAACAACAACATCAACAACATCAACAACAACAACAACAACAACAACAACAACAATAATAATAATAATATATTATTATTATTATTATTATTATTATTATTATTATCATCATCAACATTAGTGTTGTTGTTATTATCATTAAACATAGTAATTACTATATTTTGAATACATAATGGTTGAGATATTATAATACCTTAATGAATGCCCATTTTAGTAAATTGGCATTGAAAAAAGTCCTTTAAGAATGCATATCCAAACAACTTCACACATATAAAAGATTTATGTATTAACTTGTCCAAGCATAAAATACAAAGAGGCACTTAACTTACTTTGAGAAACACTTTTTTGAATGTCCTTCTACCTAATTGAAAGCAATTTTTTTAAGCCAACCCAAACAAGGCTTAAATCTCCCTTGAGAAAGCTATTTCTAAATCAATTTGATGCATTTCAAGACCTCTCAAAGCGGCAATTGCTATTATAATTATGACAGAATTTATTCTCGTCACAAAAGAATGCATAGCAAAGTAATCTTGCCCTACTCGCTGCTTGTCAATAGTTCCATCAAATTTCTTTTCCTCTTGAAGATCCACTTAGATCTAGAGGTTTATATCTTGGAGGTAAGTCCACTAATTTCCAAGTTTGATTTTGTAAAATAGAATTAACTTCACTTTATGGGCTTTTTTCGCAATGAATTGTCGGAAGTCATAGCATCGTGATTAGGTAGAGGTTTACTTTTTAGTAAATGGGTTAGAAAAATCTGAGCCGAAAGTCTTTTTCTACTCTTGCTCTCTTGCTGCGTCTATGTTCAATCTCTTAGTTTTGGTTAATATTGTCTTAATTATTAACAAACTCTTGTGGTTGCTTCGATGAGCTCGATCGTTCATCATTCCTTGTTCTGCAAGGGAACAATGTTCAAAGAAAGATGCATTTCTTCATTTAATTGTTGTGTTCTTATGACTATCTGATATATTAGACTCATGAACATGAAAATGATATGCACTATTAATCTTTCCATATTTGATGAAAGTGCAATCAATTATTTTTGGGCCTATTTTCATCTCCATAGGATTAGGTACAACCACTTTAGCAAGACATCTCAAAAATCTTAAGTATTTATATTAAGGCTTTCTTCCTTTCCATAACTTATATGGGCTCTTATTATTTTTTTCTATTGTAGTGTACATTATCTAAAAGATAGTTATCTATCAAAACAGGCTTACTCCACATGTTTTGAGGTAACCCAGAGCTATTTAACATTACATTCATCATTTCTTTCAAACTTCGATTCTTCTAATCAACAATTCCATTTGATTGAGGTGAATAAGTTGGAGTGACTTCATGTGGATTTTCATGTTGATCATAGAATTCACCGAATGGTGCTACATAAGCACCACCTCGATCACTTCTTGTATCTCTAATCTTTCAATTAAGTTGATTCACAACTTCTATTTTATAGAGAGTAAATTCCTCTATAGCTTCATATTTACCTTTGACAAAAGACACATAGCAATATCTTGTGCGATCATCTATAAAGGTAATGAAATATTTATTACCTTCCCTTGTTTCCATGAATTTTACGTCACAAATTAAATCAAGAAGCTTTGTGTCTCTTTCAATTATTCAGAAGATTGAACTTGTTTGTTTTGCTTCAACACAAGTTTCACATTTATGTTTAGGATCAATATGAAAAGTGGGTATGTGATCCAAGTTAATTAATCTACACAAGGTATGATAATTAAAATGTCCTAGCCTACCATGCCAAAAACCTCAAGACTCAAAAAGTAAGTAGAAGAACTAGTATTTTTATTATTGTTCTCCTTAAGCTTAACAGTCATCATATTGAGCTTAAAAAGTGCATCATTCACTTAGCAGAATGCATGTTTGATCGACAATGAATTGGACACCAAGTTCTTGTAGATTTCCAGACACTTATAGCACATTAATAAGAGTTAATTGTTTCCTATAAGTCATTTTCAAGATTACCTTAACCTTGGCCTTCAATCTTAGATATGGTAGAGTTCCCCATGAACAACTTCTCCCCATTCTTTAATGTTTTAAAAGTGGTGAACATAACCTTGTCCGAGCATATGTGCATGGTAGCTCTAGTGTCAATCCACCATTGTCTTGGATTGGACTCAAGCAAGTTCACTTCTAAAACAATAGCTACAAGGCTCATGTTAGACATATCTTGAATGATGACATCCTCCGTGTTACCCAAATTCTTGTTCTTCTCTGGCAGCCTACATTTAGAATACTTTTGACGCATTTTGTCCTAATTATAACATTTTCGCTGGAATTTTTGTTTCATTGAAACTTCACCTTTTTGGTTCTACTAGGAACCTTTATCTTAGCTTTGACTATGCTCTACAATGTTTGACTTAGCCATAGCTAGAGTGACGCTTTTTTTGTCACTGTTTCAATAATCTTTCTTGATTCAATGTCTAAGTAGAAGATCCTCAACATTCATCTCCTTTCACTTATGTTTAAGTAATTTTGGAAGTCCTTCCAACTAGGAGGTAGTGGTACGCCCCTTGCGTATCCGCAAGTGCACGGGTCGCACAAGTAGTAAAGTGTACCCTTTAGGTCGGGTAGTCGAATCCACAGGGACTGGTGTAGCTTCTAATACTAACGTTCCTCTTAATATCTAACCAACAGAAAAAGATGGAATTGACTCTGGGTTAACTTCAAGGAGGTTAAGGAAAGGAAAGTTCACCAAAGGAAGGTTTGAGGATTGACTCGATGGAGGAGATGGGACCCAGGGGTTGGATTTCCGACGTTCACTAACTCGGCTTTCTCGGCGCTTATCCGAGGTATCTTCAGTTCTAAACCTAGCTATGCTATAAGGGTGTTGCTTCTAGCGCTGCCGATGCTCTAAATTGCAATCTTACTGCTTGTAACTATCGATTGCGATTCACAAGCCTAGATAAGAGAACCTAACTTCCAAGCAATCAAGCACTAAACAACGCACAAAATAACTAATAGCTCAGATTTAATGAAAGGAACAAGATACTCATAAATGCCGCAAGTAAAGATAAAGAGTTCAAGCTACAACTTCTTACAAACAACCCCGGGGCTCCCTTAAGAGTTTAGCCCCTCATGATAACAAACAACAAGTACAATGCCAAAAAAATTGAAAGACAAGAAGTTGAAAACTCCCTAATTTCTTGCATCCTTGTGGTTGTCTGAGGATCTACAATGTTGTAAGATCTCCTCCCGATCGGCCTACCATAAGCTTGCCATTCCCTTGATGAAGAGGAGGATGAACCCCCAAAACTCTCTCCTTCTTTCTCCCTTAGTTCGCCCACCAAAAGTCCCCCAAAAACCTAAGCTTTTAGGGTTTTAATGTTTTCCCGATGTGAGCACGGGCGTGTTGAAGCCGTGCAGATTACGGCCAAATAAAATTCCAGAAAACTCACATTCCTGTAATCTGCACGGGGTACAACACGGGCGTGCTTAGGCCGTGCTGAGGGTTTGCACGACCGTGCTCAGCGAACTCAGTGCTACAGTACTCGTGCTACAGTATTCGTGCTACAGTATTTGTGCTGCAGTGATTTTCCCCCGAAAAATCACCAGCCTGTAATTTGCACGGGGTGGAACACGCCCATGTTGAGGCCGTGTTGGCCTTTGCATGACCGTGCTTAAGGCATTCTGACCGTGCTTCCTCGTGCTTTTCAATTCCTGGGAACTACATGGCCAAGAGCACGCCCGTGTTAAGGCCGTGCTTGGCTTGACGAACTTCTTTTTAGGTCCTTTTTATGTGAATTCTCCTCTAAATCCCTTCTACTTGGTCCAGGACCTAAATATCTGCACAATAAACTCAAAATACCTTAAATAGCACTGAACTAAACAAGTAATAGTAAAAGAACAAGTAAATATTGGGTGTAATGCATATGAAATATATATATAAAATGCACTCATCAGGAAGCTTCCCAATGATAATAGTTACCTAGAAGACTTTACTCATGACCATCCCCTCAGCATGAATTTCATGCTGGATCACTTGGAATTTCTCCACTTGACTGCTCATAGTTATGGAGTCCACCATTTTTTAATCAAGGAATCTACCAACAACAAACTTCTTGATTCCAACATCCTTAGATTTGTATTTGTGGTCTAAAGTATCACACAATTCTTTTGCAATTTTCTTGGAAGTGTATACATACAGTGTATTTAACAAACTACTCATGATATAATTTCTGCATAGGTAGTCAGACTTCTTCCAAGCTTCCAGTGAGCTGGTCAACTAGAACAACATACTCTATTGCCACCTCTGAAATGTAACCAAATGAATGTTTTTAGCCTTTTAACATGGTTCACCGGAATTGTATTAATCAATATGGGTGCTTGTAGTTGAGACACGGTTGTGTTCATGGTGGGAATAACCACTTGAGGCAAAATGGTGCTCCTAGTAGGGTTAGGCCCTTAACTGACATTAGAAATATTGTTTGTTCCAAAAGCCATCAAGTCACCATTAATATCGTTGTAATACAATCCTACATGGGCTATTAAGAAATAGAAAATTGGAAATAAAAAAGAAAAACTTATGAAAGAAATAAGAAGACTCGATTCCAAGGACAAGGTGAGATAGAACCGAGGCCTGTGTACTATATAGTTTTCTTAAAGCAATTTGCTACTCTCTGTTGCTTGGGTTTAAAATAGTATATCCATCCCAATATACAACTGTCCACAATTGTAAAGCAGCACAACTTTATAACTCTGGTGAACTTAATTATATAAGTCCTATCAGACCAAACCTAGAGCTTAGGTCTTCTAAGAGAGAATGTGGGAAAAGGAAAGAAAATTTTATATATAATTTAAAATAACAGTTAAAAAACCATTGAATTTTAAAAGTAAACTTGTGTTTTAATGGTTGTAACCTTCTCAAAATCTAAATTGAATTTTAAAACTTTGAAACTTTTATAAATTTAAGTCTTTTGGAGTTTTTCCAAATTCCAACACTTCAATTTTTCATTCATTATTAAATTATCAACAAAATCGTATAAATGTATGTGCCCTGAAAAATAAAAATAATAAAAACATTCACATTATTTGCGGCTGATGAATGCATGTCATATATATATATATATATATATATATATATATATATATATATATATATATATATATATATATATATCTTTTACCCATTTTTAGCTTGTCATTGGCATGTATTTATGATAAAATCGGTACTACTTTGGGTATGTGTGCTTATTTGTGCAGGAAACTAGGTCGTGGAATGAAAAAAAATGTTTTGATCAATTTTAGCACAAAACAGAGCTGGAGTGCACGTTTCAGGGCAAGCACAACCTAAGCACAGGCGTGCTTCTCAGCCGTGCACTTCATAGGAGTCTCAAGAGAAATGAAGGACTCAGAAGCACGGTTTTAGTTCCCAGAGCACAGGCGTGCAAATAAAAGTACGGTCTAAGCACGGGTGTGTTTAGACCCGTGTACTTTACAGGCGGGTGAAAATATGTACTGTAGCAAAGTAATGCAGCGAAAGCACTGTAGCAACAAAAAATTCAGAAACTTGAAATTTGCACAGGCGAAGCACGGTCTCACTTCCTAGAGCATGGGCGTGCAAAATTAAGCACGACCGTGCTTGCATAGGGATGTGACTTTTTAAGCCCAAAAGTTTGGTTTCAAGGGGACTTCTTCTTGGATCTTTCTCCTTCGGGGGAGGTGACGTGAGGAGGAAGCGACTCACCTTCGGGGGCCGAATCTGGACCGAGAGATCATCACAAGAGTGCAAGAACATTCGCAAGATCATCATCGGACGCTCTCCGACGAAGATTGTGAAGCAAGAAGGGAGTTTATGAATTGCATTTTATTCTCTTGTTGTTTACCTTCTGTTTCTTATAGAACCATGGGGGGCTAACTATTCTCCGGTGCCCCAGATTCATGAACTAGGATGTCATCTTATAGTTGATTACTTTTTTGCAATGTTTATGGAGTCTTAGTGATTTTTATATTTAATCTTGCGTTGCATAGCTTGATGCACATGATTAACGTAGTTGTGATTATAAAACATGGCATGTATTGATTGGCTCAGTGTGACCGCCATATGGTGATTGTTTTCCTCGAAGTGCATGATTCTCGCAGTTATAGTCATAATCCTTGATGTTCATGATTGTCATAGATGTAACAAGGCTTTGAGAGCACACATAGATTTCGTAGGATGTACCTGATAGGCATTGTGAGAAAGTGACCGCAAGCTATTCCGAGGGACTGATCCGGGGCACTACTCCCTATCATTGATCTCTCGTTTCTTGTACCCTGTCTCTTCCTCTCATTTCCTTATTCCCTTTACTTTTGCTGTAATTAGTTTTCAACCAAAATTAGTGAGTTGGTTAGATATTAGAAATTCGACGAGTATCGAAAGCTATACCAGTCCCTGTGGATTTAACCACCCGACCCTATCGGATATATTATACTATTTGTACAACCCGTGCACTTGTGGATAAGCAAAGGGCGTATCAAGTTTTTGGCACGTTGTCTGGGACTGGAAACTTTTGAGAAAGTTTTCATTTTTAGTAATCTAGTCATTTTATTTTCTTATTTCTATATTTATATTCTTTTCTTTTATTCTTCTTTTGTTGTTTTGATTTTTGATTAATTTGTTTTGCAAGCACTCTTTATCTCAGGAGGGTAAAGATATGGAAGAATTTCTTGCGGCTTTACGACACCATCATTATTCTTTTTCTTTCGACCATCACTTGAATTATCTCGAACAAGAGCCAAATTTGGGGGATTTGTTATATCGGTTTGCTCAAAATGACTATGCCAGTAGTGCTGTGGGGTTCGATGGCGATTGCAGCCTAGAAGAGGTCATATCCTCTTATTAAGAAAAATCATTACAATGGGAATGCACAGTAAATCCATGGGATCTAATATACCAAGTGAATCAAAAAGAGATACAGAGTTTGGAGCAAGTCATGCCAATGCCAATAGAGGTCATACAAAATACGACACATAGCATAGATGAAAATTATGACCAATGGATGATGTTATGAAGCCCTAAAGAAGACCTTCAAGTCACTTCAATTCATGGTGATGAGAAAGATGATAATAGAAATGAGAGCTCAGACAGAGAATGTCCAATGATTAAAATGGAAGAATGTATTTTTGAGTTTGAGGATAGTATTGAAAACACAAGGGTTGTGAGTCAGGAGGATGGGTTTGATGATATTGATCATAGCAAGGAGGACAGATTAAAGCCTTCGATTAAAGATCCACCATAATTTGAGCTGAAAGAACCACCCTTGCATTCTGAGTATGCTTTTTTAGATGGAGATTCTAAGCTCCCGGTAATAAAAGCATCCCGCCCTTCGGCAGAGCCTCAATTTGATAATAATGAATGTTTGAATGGGCAGCATGTTTGTGAGAAAGAAGCTATAAAAGAGGGTTTTCTAAAGCCATGTCTCTTTGAAATAAAGAATGCAAAAGAAGCAAACCCCAAGGCAATGGAACAAGTAGCTGTCCATCAAATTAATCAACCAACAAAACTTGAGGAAGAGCTTATGGGAAATGAAGAAGACGCTTGTAGGAGGCTCAAACCATTCAAGAACCCACCTAAGTTGAACTTGAATAATTCCTGGTCCAAATTATTTCCATAGAGGCCTAAGGTAAGATTGCTCAAGCCTCCAACTAAACTGCACCCCCGACCAGAAAAAAATGTGTTTATGGGAAGTAGCTATGTAAGCTATAGTCGGGAGGAACACACCCTTTTCAAGCCTCCATATCGTAAGGAAGAGGTACGTCAGGCTTGTAACGTTAAACAAATGCTTCTTGGAAGGCAACCCAAGTAATTCTATATGTTTGTATTTTCTTGTACTTTTTAGTCAGTTAGCAAGGGTGTCCCCTGCTAAACTGTTTTACTTTCTTTGCTCGTTGGTTTTATCTTGCTTTTTAGTTTTTTTATTTATTTTCTGCTTCTTGAGTTTCACGGGTCTACCTTTCTTGCTTTACATGATGTATGCTAAATTGGGTATGAATGAACTGTTCCCATTGAGAATGGCATCATCACTCTCCGTGTCCATGAAAGTCCTTATTAACTCTTCCCGATTTTATTCAAATTATGCTCTTTGGCATTTATTTTTTCATGCATTGATTACATTAAGGACAATGTAATGTTCAAGTGTGGGGGAGGGTTATCTTTGTGCTTATTGTGATGATGCATGACTTAGGACAATCTATGATTTATTGTATAGAAATTTCTAAGTTTAAGGAGACAATGAGTGTGTTAGTGTACATTCTTTGGACTTAAGTGTAGATTCACTCTTGCTTTGGAAACCTAAGTTCTATCACTTTAAACTATCTTATGGAGCCACTTTGTTGAGGAGAGACTCTAGTTCATGACCGTTAGCTTTTGACTTAAAAAAAAAACGGTGCAATTTAAGTGCTTTATTTTCAAAAAGTGGGATCCTTTGTGGGATGCCCTATCGATTTTTGTAAATAGTTGGCAAAAGATGGTAGAAAAAGCTATCACTTCCCATGGCCTTTTCGGAATACTCAACGACTGGAGAAGACCGGCCTCCCGTCTTCTTTCCGACTTGTCATGTTGGCACACGAAACACGTCTTCACATATGCGTCAATGTCTTTTCCCATATCCGGCCAATAGTAATGTCTTGTGAGCAAGGCCTTCATTCGCACACGATCGGGATGTCCCGCCAATGGAACATCATGATGCTCCTTAAGGAGCTCCTGCCGAATCTTCCCTCCTTTCCGCACATAGAGTCTATTGCATTTGGCATAGAGAAGACCATTCTCCATCCAGTACTTGCGCATGACCCCGTCTTGGACATCTTTTATCAGCTTCCCATACTGACTGTCCGTCTTTGATATCTCCTCAATACGACTTTGCAAGTCATTCTCCATTTGTGCCAACGCAACCACATACTCAACCATCTGTTTGAGACTCAACGCATCAGCCACTTGGTTGTGTCTCCCTGGTTTGTGTTGCCATTCAAAGTCATATTCCTGCAAGAACTCTTGCCAACGAGCTTGTCTAGCTGACAGCTTCTTTTGAGTAGCAAAGAATATATTGCCAATATTATCTGTTTTGACAAGAAACTTGCTGCCCAGAAGGTGCTCTCTTCATACCTGTAAGCAATGAATAACGGCGAGCATCTCTTGCTGATGCGCCGAATAGCGCTGCTCCGTGTCTTTCAGCTTCCAACTCTCGAACGCCACCGGATGCCCGTTCTAAACAAGGACACCGCCAACGGCCTTGTCTGACTGTCCGTCTTTGCTACCTCCTTGATACGACTTTGCAAGTCATTCTCCACTTGCGCCAATGCAGCCACGTACTCAACCATTTGCTTGCGACTCAACGCATCCGCCACCTGGCTGTGTCTCCCCGGTTTGTGCTGCCATTCAAAGTCATATTCCTGCAAGAACTCTTGCCAACGAGCTTGTCTAGCCGACAGCTTCTTTTGAGTAGCAAAGAATGTATTGGCAATATTATCAGTTTTGACAATAAACCTAGTGCCCAGAAGGTACACTCTCCATAGCTGTAAGCAATGAACAACGGCGAGCATCTCCCGCTCATGCGCCGGATAGGGCTGCTCCGCGTTTTTCAGCTTCCAACTCTCGAACGCCACCTGGATGCCCGTTCTGAACAAGGACACCGCCAACGGCCTTGTCTGACGCATCAGTGTGCACCTCAAAAGGTTCTTCGAAGTTGGGCAATGCTAAGACTGGTTCGCTTGCAATTGCACTTTTAATCTTGTCAAAAGCAGCCTGTTGCCTCTCGGTCCAACCCCATTGCTGGTCCTTCTTCAACAAATCGGTGAGCGGCATGAGCTTTCTTGAATATCCCTCGATAAATCGGCGATAGTAGTTGGCTAAGCTGAGAAAAGATCGTAACTCTAGGACCTTGGACGGTGCAGGCCAGTCCAAAATCGCCATCACCTTAGCCCGATCCATTCGGACTTCACCCCAAGAAATTATGTGCCCAAGGAATTTGATCTCCTGTTGAGCGAAATGACATTTCTCCAGCTTCACATACAGCTGATGCTCCCTCAATCTTGATAGTACCTGCTTGAAGTGAACAAGGTGATCCTCCAAGGATTCACTACAAACCACAACATCCTCTAAGTACACCACCACAAATCATCAATGTAGTCTGAAACACCTGATTCATTAAGCGGAAAAAAGTCACCAGAGCATTAGTCAAGCAAAAGGCATTACAAGGAGTTCAAACAAACCATAGCGCGTCACATACGCCGTCTTGGACTCGTCTCCCTCTGCAATCCCCACTTGCCAGTACCCCAAATAAAAATCCAACCGGGAAAAGTATGTTGCCTTGGCCATCCGATCGAACAAGTCCTGAATGAGAGGAATTGGATACTTGTTCTTTACCGTGATCCTGTTTAACGTCCGGTAGTCCACGCACAGTCGAAGAGAGCCATCCTACTTCTTCTGGAACAACACCAGTGCATCATATGGAGCCTTTGATGGCTGAATGAAGCCACTATCAAGAAGCTCTGTTAGTTGTCTCCTCAGTTCCGTGAACTCCAACGGAGACATTCGATAGGGAGCCCGGGTAGGGGGTTTGCAGCCTAGCATCAACTCGATTTGGTGATCTATTGCCCGCCGGGGTGAGAGTTCAAGGGGTAGTTCCGGCGGCATCACATCTTGAAACTCCGTCAAGACTTCAACCACAACTGAGGATAGATCACTTACCAAATCATCATGCACTTCCAACAAAGCCGCTACATAAGTGGGTTCTCCATGTTTCAACCCTTGCACCACCTGGTGCGCAGAAAGCATCAACTACTTCCCTTTCTTCTAATTCGCAGCTACTCCAGCTACAAAGCATGGGTTCTTCTCATCCATTATAAGAAGACCGCCCAAATGTGGAACAACAGCAGATTTAACAAACTTCAGGAACTCCATCCCCAGTATCAACTCTAAATCATCTAATGTGACTGCCAGCAGGTCAATCTTCCCTTACCATCAACCCAGGTGAATGGTCACGCCAAAGATCTTCCAGTCACCGCTAGTGCGTGAGAGTTGACTTCTTTCACTCGGCTCGTGTGCGTCCCCACGCTAAGTCCCAACCGAGTGGCCACATCCTTCCTGATGAAAGTATGAGTTGCACCTGTATCCACCATCCCTTGTATGGCCTTCCCATTCAAGGTCAGCTCCACATAGATCAGAGAATTAACAGCCTCGTCACTCTTGACAGTCTTCAAGGCACCCAACAGTTGTAAAGGACTCACTCTTGCTAGGTCCTCCGAATCGCTTTGTAGTTCATTTCCAAACACTGCCAACTTCTCTTGTTTTGGGCAATCCTTCGCCATATGTGGTCTGGTGCAGATGAAGCATCTACTTGTCTTCCCGGAACCACCTGTGGTTTTCCCATCATTCTTGGGTCTATTCCCATCTGGCCTGGCCGTTAGGTTTCCTTCTCTAGAACCCATCTCCGGTCCTTCCCTCCACCGGTTTCTTATCTTTGAGTTTGGACTTAGATTTTCAGCCCCTCCACCGGGTAAAGTTCGTAAGTCCACCAGTGCTTCTGCTGCGATGATCTCGGAGGTAAGGTCCTTTATGCCTTGCATCCGAACATCGATCTGGGCCCAACTTTGGAGTCCCGTAAGGAAGTTAAACAGCTTGTCCTCCTCGGACATGTCCCTGATATCCAGCATCAAAGATGAAAACTCCTTCACGTACTCCCGGACAGTACCTTTCTGTCTTAGCTTCTTCAAATTAAAACTAGCTACCCAAGCAGTATTGCCAGGCAAGAATTGCTCCCGCAATTCCTTCTTCAACTAGACTGATAAACGTCTAAATATATGTATTTTATACGTAATTGTCTGAATTATTTTATTATCTTTTTGATGAGCGGATGCCCTTCTTTTGGTCTAAATCTCTTTATTTTGTGTTGCAGGCCCTGAATAAGCCAAAATGAACTCAAGAACGTATTTATGAAGAAATGGACACCAAATACGGCGTTTTTGGGGCTTCATCACTGTAGCAGAACTAATGTAGCAAGATTACTGTAGCCGTTACTGAAGCGATGTCATGAATTTAAAGGCTTTTAGGGCATTTTGGAAAGGGGGACTTTGGCCACCATTCTCCACCATCTTCACCTAGGGCTTCAAGGCAAGTGGAGAAGGCAGATCTGAGGAGGAAATTAAGGGGAGAAGAGGTTGTGCTATCAAGGAGAAGATTTAGGAGCTTGCCGGCGCAGATCCGACAAGTTCTCATCACCACCTTCTAGTCTTCATCTTAGGTGAGTTTGTTATGAGCTTTGTGTTGTATTTATTGTATTTCTTGCTTTCTCCTTTATTGATGATGAACTAGACTCCCAAGGTCACCGAGCATCCGGTGAACCCCGGTGAACCTTGGGATGAACTTGCTTTGTATGGATGTTTTAGATTTACATTTATGGTATTTGGTTTGGTTTGTGGTTCATGCTTTGTGTTCTTTGATGTGTTGTTTGGCATGAGAACTCTACGATTCAACTTCTAGATTGTACTTGGTGCGTGACCATCGCCGTTGTGCTAGACTCACATAGCATGGAAGGGATTCATGCATGAATACGCCTTGACCTCGGGTACTTCATACCCCTCAAACTATTAGGGCTGGACCTAGGTTGAGTATCGGCACTAATTAGAGATTTCCCTAAGCGTAGTGCAATCATAGGAGGATTTGGTCGGAAGAAATTAAGAGCCAATACTCGTACCGGATTAGGGGTCATCACTGTGACCATCGGGGTGATCTACTGTTGGACATCTCTTGGCCCATCCACCATTGCCTATGTAATTTTAGCATCCATCTAGCTTTAGTAGTCCTCAGGGGATCCTAGCCCAGGACCTCGCGCTTTTATTATTATTTGCTTCCTTAAATATGCTCATGTGGTGTGCCTGAGTCCATGTGTTTATTGTTATCTTTGTTAGTTTTCTTATCTTGTTTTAATTCTCTATCTTTGGTAGACTAGACAGTGGCGTCTAGGGCGAAGTAATAGCAGCTCTTGGGACCCCAGGGAATACGACCCTCTCACGCGTGCGTGAGAGGTATTACTTGACGACCCGTGCGCTTGCGGATCTCACCAAATTTTTGGCGCCGTTGCCGGGGACCTCCAAGAATGCTACGAAAACCTCTAGCTCACTGCTCTAGTTATTTATCTTTCTTTTTGTGAATATTTGTTTTTGTATGTGTCTTTTATTATTTTGTTCTTATTTGTTTGTTTTCCTTCTTTCTTGTTTTCTTTATTAGCTTATTGTTTTTGGTCTTATTGTTTATACAGGGCCATGGATTTTCAAGAAAAATTGTTGGCCGCCAAAATCTTTGCGCTTGAGGAACAAAATAACAAGTTTTCCGCAAATATCTATGATCTTGAGAAAAAGATGGAATATGTCTTTGCCATGAAAGCAAGACAAGGCATTACACAACAACCAAGACCTCAACAACCCCAAGTCCCCGAATTTCAGCAGCAACATCGGCAAGAGAGGAAATACACTACTGAAGATGTTCTAGCAAGGTTTATGATCAATACAGAGGCAAGGTTTGCAAGAACGGACAGATGACTTGATGAATTCGGTACAATACTAAGGAATGTCCAAGCTTCAATCAAAGCACTTGAGAACGAAGTTGAGCAACTTATTAGGGCAAATTCCGAGACCTCTTTGGGCAGCCCAATGAGCAATATTGAAAATAACCCAAGTGAAAACCGGGCGGCTATCAATCTTATGAGTGGGCAACAATTGGAAGATGGGGTAAAGCAAGACAATGAGGTGGTCATCATGGCCATAGAAATATGTGAGGAAGTAGAGGAGGCCCCATCTACCACGTTTCAAGAATCTACTTGCCTCGATATCGACCATTGAATCAACCAATCGATAATCTTCAAGTGCAGAGAAAAAAATTTGGGAATTGTATTTGAAAATTTGGGGAGGAAAACAATGGTAGCATCAAGGAAACTACTGGTGACCTAGCTTCACAGTGGATTCAATCCAGACGTGGAAGCTACACATGAAGACCATCATCACGGATTTAGGGGGGTTACTTTCTATGACTTGTGAACTTGTTTATCATTATTTTATTTGCTTTGTGACTTGCTCCATGGAGAGCTAAACCCCTAGAGGGTATTCGGACATGTAAACCCTAGGATTCATATTTTCATTATATCTACATTGTGTTTCTATTCGAATTTACTACATTGAGTTTTGCTCTTGAATTCTTAATGCTTGCTTGTGCTTTTGGCTCTATTGTTAATTGCCTTGCATGTTTTATTCAATCTAGTGAAGAGAGAGATCACCACTAGGTTTAGAATTACCAAGAGTGAAGAAGGTAGAGAGGGTGAGCTGTGAGATAGCGGAGTGCCCACTTTCCTTTCCGATAAATATTTCCTATCTTCATATTCCCGAAGTCTTAAGCAACCATATGTGGTGTGAGGCGTTGAGAGAATTCTCCTCCAGGACCTTGTAGGCGGTTAGCGATCTTTCACCTGGAGGCAGGGTTGGATCTAATTTTAGGAATTGGTTATATCTTTGGGATCCCTAAAGTTTTAAGCAGTCATATGTGGTGTGAGGTGTCGATAGAATTCACCACCGGGACCTCGTAGGGGACTAGTTATCGGTAACCTGGAGGCAGGGACCGTTATACCTTAGGATACCCACGACTCATTATTTTCGTCTAGAAACACTCGTAATCTACATTTAACACCCGAATCCTAGGGCAAGCATTGCCCGGATACCCCACTTTTATTGATTGATAACTCCCTCTCCTTTCAGTCCTTGTGCACTTGTTGTGACACTCTTAGGCTTAGCCATTAGATCATCACACACTACACTCATTGGGCTAAATAACAAAAGGGGAGAAACTACTAGTACTCCTGTTCGCTGTAGTTCGACAACCCGACCCTTTGGGGTTTACTTTATTACGTGATGACCCGTCCACTTGGGGTAACGGAAGGGGTTGATACATCACCCTGTGTTGCAGAAACGCAATTAAGTTTTTGGCACCGTTACCGGGGAACAGGATATTAGGAACGCTAGTATTTTGTTACTTGAGCCATTCATTTATTTGTACTGTTTTTCTATTTCATCTTCTTTACTTTCATTATTCTCATTTTCTTTTGTTTATTTGATTGCAGTTCCAGCTTATGACCAGAGGGAACCCATCGACATTAGTTGAAGGGGACCCTGAAATTGAGCGAAGAATTCGTAAGAGAAGCAATGTGCCTGAATGCAAGATCAGCAAGTTGAGATTGAAGCTGAGGGATCTACATCCATGGTAGACCAAGAAGATGAACCAAGGACCCTTGCAGAGTTTGCTAGACCAACAACTCGAGGAACCTAGTCGAGCATTGTTAGACCGCCCATTACGGCTAACAATTTTGAGGTGAAATCGGCATTCATCCAAATGGTTCAGCAGTCTGCGTAGTTTAATGGGCTACCTGATGAAGACCCCAATTCTCATATTGAAAAGTTTTGGAGGTTTGCGATATGTTAAAAATCAAGGGGGTCTCGGATGATGCGATTCGATTAAGGACCTTCCCATTCTCATTGAAGGGACGAGCCAAACAGTGGCTCCAATGATTGCTAAGAGCATCCATCACCACTTGGGACGAGATGGTGGAGGCCTTTCTTGCACGATATTTCTCTCCCCGGGAAATCAGCGAAGCTCCGCAATGAGATCTCTTTCTTTTTTCAGAATGAGTTGGAGTCTCTATTCGAGACATGGGAAAGGTTCAAGAACCTTCTGTGGCGAATCCCCAACATGGATTCCCTGACTGGATGATCATACACACGTTCTATAACGGACTGAATCCGAGCACTAGACAGCTTCTAGATGCAGCCGCAGGAGGGACTATGGGTAACAAGACCCCGGAAGACGCAAGGCAGCTTATCGAAGACATGGCTCTCAATAGTTGTCAATGGAGTTCAAGGGAAAAAAAGAAGGTTGCAAGTATATGATAAGTGTCTAAATACACCGTTTTGTAACGGTGCATTACATGTACTTTCATGCATTATTTGAATGAAACCGGTGCCCTTTGATGTGTTTTTCGTTTTTTTTCTATTTCAGGGCATCTACAAGCCATCTACGTGATGAGGAGCATTTAGAGGATGAAAATCGAGCCCAAGGAGCGAAAAAACGAAGGTTAAACAAGCTCCGGACGTCATTCGGGGACTCCTACACGAAACGGGCCTATTCAGGCCCGTTTTCGGGCCCGTGTGCGGGCTGTGTGCACCCTTGGCAAAAGGGTGTGCGGCCCCATGTGCGGCCGCACACCCGCCCGCACACAGGTGTGCGGCCAGGTGTGCGGGCGCACACTGGCCCGCACACCGCTCTGGTATTTAAGCCCGTTTAGGGCTTTTTCGCAAGGGATCTTGCCACCGGCGCCTCCAAGCACCCCCGCGCTCAAATATTCATCGGAGGAGGTTATTTTGGAGTGGAATCAAGTGGGAGAAGAAGGTAGAACACATAGATCTTCATCCTAGAGCTTGCCGACGCGGATTCGGCAAGTTTCTTCATCAAACCTAGTCGACACGCTCAAGAGGGAGTTCTTAGTGCTTTTGTTGATTTACTCTTTATTGTTTGAACTTTCCTTCTTATTCATGTCGAACTAAACCTCCCAAGGCCCCCGGGCAACCGGTGAACCTTGGGAGGAATACTTGTATTGGATGTTGTACTTTTAATTCAATGAATGCATGGTGTGTTATTTGGTTTCATACTTTGTGTGCTTAATTGTAGTGATTTGCATGAGAACTCTGCATTTCATCTTATCGATTATGCTTGGTTGTGCGAGGTGCGCTCTTGCATTAGATCCACATAGTATGAAGAGGGATTCATTGTACCGGTACACCGGAGGTTCCGGGTGCCGGTAGCCTCCCGTAGGTTGTAGAGTTTATCTTAGCGAAATTGCTTATAGATAACTCCAACCAAGGCTCCTTAATCCCAATGACATCGTGTGAGTATCCTTTGGATAAAGGAACTTGTACTGGATTAGGGCTATACTACGGAGGTTCCGGGGTAGTCGACTTCCGAGCCTAGACGGACCAAAATATTATACTCCATGCATGCATTACCTGTTTTTACAACGTCCTTGCTTGTATTTCTCCCGGGGGAATCCTTGCCTGGGGCCTTATCGTTGATACTTGTTTTCCCTCTACATGCTTATTGTTTGTTGGTGGCTTGATCACTTTTATTGTTTTATTTTCATACTTAGTTTTATTATAACAAAACCCATGTTTTGATCAGACTAAACAGCTAACCTAAGAGGAAGTAATAGTAAATCTCGGGACCCTAGGGAATACGACCCTCTTGTGCTCGCACAAGAGGTATTACTTGACGACCCGTGCACTTGCGGCCGGGGAGCCGTGTGCCCGCTTTCTAGCGACGCGCGCGGCGACCATCAGTATACATGACGTTGATGCAGTTACCTCCTTAGCAGCTCAAGTTGAAGCACTGAGCAGGAAGCTGGATGCACTCACAACTCCAAGGATAGCTGCAGTTAGTACTTGTGATAGTTGTGGAGGTGGGCATAACTCTACAGATTGCCCCATCTCCGTGGGAACGTCAGCACCTATCAAGCAAGTAGCCTTTGTTGGGAATGCAATGAGGGGGCAGGGGAACCCCTATTTGACTACCTACAATCAAGGATGGAGGAACCATCCAAACTTCTTGTGGAGCAACCAAGTACAACAGAAGCCAGCAACCCCACCAGGATCTCAGAAACAACCATTTATTCCAGAGAGAGTTTCTGAGTTGGAAAATGTATTATCTAAATTTATTCAATCTACTGATACCAGGTTTCAAAATGTGGAGGCAACACTCCGCAACCACACAGCCTCTCTGCATAATCTGGAGACCCAGGTAGGCCAAATAACGAAGTCATTGGCGAAGAAACCCCAAGGAGGCTTGCTGAATAATATTGAAACAAACCCTAGAGAACATGTGAAGGTGATCACATTGAGAAGTGGTTGAGAGTTAGAGAGTAGACTCGCTGCTGAGAAGGCTACCAAGAAGCAAGTGGATAAGGTACAAGACAAAGAGAAGGGGGTGGCTGCAGCACCTCTGATATTCGCACCCAGAATTCCTTACCCAACACGCTTGAAGAAAGACCAAACCGACGAATAGAATAAGAGGTTCTTGGATATGTTCAAGCAGCTACACATCAATATCTCGTTTGTTGAGGCATTGTCACAAATGCCCCAGTACGCGAAGTTTCTAAAGGACCTCTTAACCAATAGGAGGAAAATTGAGAAGAGTGTAGCTGTTGTCTTAGATGGAACTTGCTCGGCTATATGTCAGAAAAATCTGCCGAGCAAGATGAAAGATCCAGGAAGCTTCATAATTCCTTGTATAATCGGAGGTTTGGGTGAAGAGAAGGCACTAACCGATTCTAGGGCAAACGTCAATGTGATAACGTATAAATTCTTCCAAACGTTGGGGCTAGGAGAGCCAAGGCCAACCCGAATGACATTACAACTAGCAAATCGTTCAGTTCGGCATCCAAGAGGTATAATTGGAGATGTTTTAATTAAAGTTGACAAGTATATTTTTCATGCATATTTTGTAGTGCTCAATGTGGACGAGGATGTTGATGTGCTACTGATCCTTGGGAGGCCGTTCTTGTGCACTTCTAAGGCACTCATAGACATGGATAGAGGTGAGATGACTCTGCGCATTGGAGATGAAAAGATCACCAATCGTCTTGCCGAAGCCATGAAGCATCCTCTTGATTTTGGTGATACTTGTTATTGTTTGGATATTACTAACGAACTTGTTGATGAGTATATGCAGGAGTTTCTCCACCCCGATCCATATGAGGGGTGGCCCGAATCAGAAGAGGAGGAAATGAGCCCACAAGAGGTTCTGCTAGTCGAAAAGCAACCAGCTCCAGGGATTCTGAAAAGAATCTTCCATCGAATGACAAGGCCAAGGCGTCGCTGAAAGAAACACCTCAAACACGTAGAGGATGCGTGCACACGGGTAGAGGGCGACAATTTTCCATCTGGTAACAAGCTCTATCAATTTTCTCCACCTATACAAAAAGTCTGTTCCCGATGACAAGTAATTGCATCAACTGAGATGTCCCACCTTCACAAACCCCTGTGAATAGCAAGTACGTCGAGCTAATGACGTTAAACAAGCGCTTCTTGGGAGGCAACCCAAGTAATTGCATTATTTTCTACTTAGGTTTTCAATTCTGCTGAAATAATTAGCATGAGTAGATGCCGATTTTTTAGTTCTGTTGGTGTTGAGTTTTTCTTGTCGACTTTTGGTATTTCTTTATGGATATGTGTGGCGTGATCTAGTATGCTTTATAAGTTTTTAGTTGAGAAATAGGCCTTGGAATGGCAGAAATCAGAAATTTTTGCATATCCACAGGCGCAGGCACATGGGGGTGTGAGTGTCCCTGTGCCTTGCTAAAATTTCAGAAAAATAGCAACCTGAGAGGTACAGGGGCACCCACACTGGCGTGTGGGAGCCCTTGTGGCCTCCCAGAAGGGCCACACGCCCGTGTGGGCACATCACACTGGCGTGTGGACCATTTCTTGGTGTCCAGAGAGGCATAGGGGAAGCCACACGCCCGTGTGGCTCCCCCTGTGACCTCCCCAGCCCACACGGGCACTCACACGCCCGTGTGGGTGCCCTTGTGGGCTTCTATAGGATGAAAAACCATCCACATGGGCGTGTGGAATTTCCACACGCCGGTGTACAGTAAACACATGGGTGTGTGGATTATGCACATGCCCATGTGGGCTACTCAAGGATGAGAAATAATTTTTCTATCACTCCAACACTTGCACCCTTTCATCTCCTAACCCCTCCACACCAAAAGACCATCCTTTGGGATTCCAAAACCATTTCTCCATATATTTAAAGGATTTAAAGAGTTTATCCGATAACCACACGAAGATTTCATTGTTATTTTTGTCGGTAAGCTCTCACCAACACTAGGTCTTGCCATGATCCTTTCTTTTGTTATTTCTTCATGAATTGGTGCTTATAGAATGTATTGCTCCATAAAAATATTTAACATGCTTTTATTATGAGGTTTTGACATTTTTTTGAGCACGTTGGCCGGACCATATAAATTGAGCAACATCACATCAAAGGCCATCCAGCGAGCACCACCATCAACACCAACAACAACAACAGAAGATTCTGATGCATGAGGCGTCTTTACTCATGCTTTATTTAGTTTTTTTTTATCATTGTTCTCTTCTTGTTTTTGTTTTGTTTTTAAGCTTTAATGAACTCCCTTAATCCGTGCAGATGGTCTTGAGAGTTTTGTGGAATGAGAATTGAGTCATGTACACGGCAGTGTGACTAGGTCACACGGTCGTCTCACCTCCAAATGCCCGCTGTGCCAAACGCACCCTTGTACGAGATTCCGCCAACTTCTTCACATGGAATCCAGGGAAGTATTGTTTTTATTTTGCACACGCTCACATGTTTTATGTTTAGAATTCATATTCTTGTTGTGTTTGTATGTGTACATTGGGGACAATGTACATCTTAAGTGTGAGGGAGGGATCGCTTTATATAGCATTTTGTTTTTGTTCTTATCATAGATGCTCATGCAACCTATGAAGGTTCACTTTAGGGTTAAGAGTTTGATTATAAACTATAGGAGAACTTCAAACACTAGATATCATCATGCTCTAGTTTCATCCAATTTGTTTTGAGAAATTTTTGTCCGATTTTCATTTATGCGCTACTCACTCATTATGCCTATAGAAACTCTAGTTTAATGTTTTGAGACTAGTTAGTAGTTATTTTATTAAAAAAAAAAGAGAAAAAAACAAAAGAGCTACTACCTTTGATTGTATGCAACTACTCTCATAAGTCGGATACTAGTTATGCCCTAATGAGAGAAAAAGCTATCATAAGGGATATGTGAAAGCTAGCACCCTCGGTAGAAAGAGCTACCATCTCTAAAGTGTGAAAGCCACTTGGGACGCTGCCTGAGAAAGGGCTACCTTGGATATTGTGTGCAGCTACTACCCTTTCTTTTATTTTGATTACTACATAAGTCTCGACAATAAAAACCTCGAGTAGTGGACATAGTTTCGACATGAGTTGAGTTTTGCTTCACACACACAAGCTTTCGGATTTCTTTTTCTTTCTTTTCATTGGATTGTTTTCTAGAGCATTGACTGAACCGTTTAGTGTTAAATAGCTTCCTCCTTAGTTATAGAATCATATTCTCATGCTCTCTAGTGAACCTGAGGCCAAGCACTTATTCGTTCTTTCCTTGTAATGAATGGTTAGTTTGCTTGAGGACTAAAAAAAACTTAAGGGTGGGGGAGTTTGAAAAGTGCTTGTATACATATATTTTATAACATAATTTTGCAAGCATTGAGCATCACTTTTATCAGGTTGTATCACTAATAAGGTGTATTTTGTGTTCTTTTGTGAAAACAGGGCTTTGGAGGCTCAGAATATAAGAAAGGAAGCAAAGAGAGAGATGATGGCACATTTCAAAACCAGAAATAGAAGCTGTGCTCGCATACATGGAGGTGTTGCCAACTTTCGGAGGAGTTCAAGTCATCACATGAACCGGAAGGGCACGAAGGCAGTAGCACGTCTATGTCCCAGCTTCTGTGTGCAAATAGGAGAAGGTTTTGAAGGTTTTGATAATTGTCTAAATGTAAGTATTTCCATATATGTATTTCATACAACTAGCATGTAGTTTATTAAGAATTTATGCCCTTTTTGCACTTAATTGTGTGCTATTTGATTTGTAGAGTATAAGGAAGCCATGGGGAACACGAGTATTCAATGTTGGGCGAAAAGAAGAAGAAAGCGGTCCCTGTGCACTGTAGCAGTGAACCCGTTTCATGTTACTATCCAGAGAACTGTACAGGGAGTATGTAAGCAGTATGCAGGCCGTAAAGAGGCTGTATGCAGGCCATATGCAGGCCGTATGGATTGAGAAATTATGGACCTGGTGCCCTACACGACACCCATGTGGCCCATATACGGGGCCGTATGGCTCCTGGGTATAAAAGGGCATTTTAGGGCTTTCTTTGGGAGCGAATTTGGGGATTTTTCTGTGGATCAATTGGAGAGCAATCCGAGGTGAAGAAGGAGAGCAACCATCACCGGAAAGGAGATCAAGGATCCAAGGAGCATGGAAGCGTTCATTGACCTAGACTTCATCTTCTTCATCACCACATCATCTAGGGAGTTTTGATTATTACTTTGCTTTGTGTTTTGCTCAACCTTGTTGTTTATTTCTTGTTGATGGCACACTAGACCCCCAAGGACACCCGGTGTTGGTGAACCTTGGTGGAAATTGATCATGTATTTTGGATGATTATGTTTTATTTAATTGCTTGGGTTGTTTGAGATTTAATCCATTGTTCTTCATGCTTAGAACCACTCCAAGGAGAAATCCGTGGTTCTTTTATGAGTTGTGCATGTAGATGTGACCTGCTCACATGTACTAGATCTTGAATGGATTAATAGGGAATTCTTGTATCAATACGCCGAGAGATTGAGTATTGGTAGCCCTCCGTATCTCAAGAGTGAGCTTAAGATAAGTTTACTCTTATTTTGGGATTTTTTATACGCTTTGCAATCGTATGAATGTTGGTTTGAGAGAGATCTCTATTAGCATTTGTATAGGATTAGGGTTCAATCGCCGAGAAATTGGGGTTGTGCTATTTCAGAAATCCTTCGGTCTCAATAACCCTAGCATTCTTTGTTCTTGATCCATATACTATGATAATCCCACCAAGGGATTCACACCCATAGGTCTTTGCATTATATTGATCTCCCCATTTGCGTATTGTTTACTTTCTCGCACTTGTCTTTATTTTCGTGTTTAGTCTCAAGACCTTTCACTCAAGATTTCAGGTTAGATAATAGGCAGCGAAGGAGTAATAGAAGATCCTTAGCCCCGAGGAATACGATCCTCGTGTCTTCACACGAAGTATACTTGGGGTGACCCATCAAGTTTCAAAGGACAAAAAGCCACATACCTTACCACACGGGCGTGTGCCCGACCCTGTGGACTCGAAGAATGATTTTGGGAGAAATCACTGTAGCAACAAGACGTAACAGTACTGTAGCAGTACTGTAGTAAAATAACTGTTCACGACCGTGTGAACTTTTCACACGGGTGTGTGGATACAGTACATGGGTGTGTGAGTACTCGTGTGAAGCCCCGATTTCAGTTTATAAAAGCTGCCTTGTTATAATTTTGGGGGATCGTTTTCGGCTACTTTCAAGTGGCAAGGAGGCTAGGATTTGGAGAGAGTTATTTGCGGTTTCAGGAAGCTTTCCTAACCAACTTGGATCGATTCCTCCTCCGTCATAGCATCAAGGAAGCCACTGGCGACCTACCTTCGAAGTGGATTCAATCCAGAAGTGGAAGCTACCCATCAAGACCATCATCACGGATTTAGGGGGGTTATTTTTTATGACTTGTGAACTTGTTTATCATTATTTTATTTGCTTTGTGACTTGCTCCATAGAGAGCTAAACCCCTAGAGGGTACTTGGGCATGTAAACCCTAGGATTCATATTTTTATTAGATCTACATTGTGTTTCTATTCGAATTTACTACATTGAGTTTTGTTCTTAAGTTCTTAATGCTTGCTTGTGCTTTTGATTCTATTTTTAATGCCTTGCATGTTTTATTCAATCTAGTGAAGAGAGAGATCACCACTAAGTTTAGAATTACTAAGAGTGAAGAAGGTAGAGAGGGTGAGCCGTGAGATAGCTGAGTATCCCATTTCCCTTCCGATAGATATTTCCTATCTTCATATTCCCTTAGTCTTAAGCAACCATATATGGTGTGAGGCCTTGAGAGAATTCTCCGCTGGGATCTCGTAGGGGGTTAGGGATCTTTCACCTAGAGGCAGGGGCCGTTATATCTTAGGATACCCATGACTCATTGTTTTCGTCTAAAACCACTCGTAATCTACATTTAACACCCTAATCCTAGGGGAAACATTGTCCGGATACCCCACTTTTATTGATTGATAACTCCCTCTCCTTTCAGTCCCTATGTACTTGTAGTGACACTCTTACGCTTAGCCATTAAATCATCACACACTACACTCATTAGACTAGATAACATAAGAAGAGTAACTACTAGTACTCCTGTTCCCTGTGGTTCGACAACCCGACCCTTTGGGGTCTACTTTATTACTTGACGACCCGTGCACTTGCGGTGACGCAAGTGGTTGACAAATCACCCTGTGTTGCGGAAACGCAATCAATCTCCCTGATTTCTATTCCTTTTTCTTTGCCTGCGTCCTTAGGTCTTTTAGTCTCATTTAACCTCAAAATCTGATCGTTTAGATATTAAGCAACAAGTGAGTACTGAAAGATATACCAATCCCTGTGAATTCGATTACCCGACCCTTTCGGGTGCACTTTACTACTTGTACGACCTGTGCACTTATGGATATGTAAGGGGCGTATCAGACCCCAATGGAGGTCTAACGTCCGTAGCCTCTGGATTTGATGTATCTTGATTCAATATTTTCATATGGTTCATAATTTAAATTTCCTTTGGTTTGTTGGATTGATCTTTGTTTTGTGATGATGGTTTAGCATATCGAGAGAGGCTTTACTATTATGTTTTCGCATTAGGTATCAAGAGATCCATATGATGAGACCACACATAGATGAATCGATTTCATTAATGTACACAAGAGATAGGGCGTTGTGTACCTTCCAATTAGGATCTTCGTTGTTTATCTCTAATACTTGACATGTGAAAGTAGGCTTGAAAGAGATTTTGATCTATTTGACTTGGTGTAGCATGGGATTAGTTGTTGAGGGGTTATCAAGAGAACACTCAACATATTCTTGAATTTTTTTCGGTTCACAATTGATAAGTGTATATTTATACTATATTTCATATATTATTTTGTACACTTATCTAGCTTGTATTAGAGTATTTATTTGGAAACGATGCTAAATAAGGTGTTAATTGTATCTGCAGGCACCAGGTAGAGCTCAGGGATAAAAGAGAGCCAAAAGCGGTAACTAGGAGCTAAAATGAAGAAGATGGTTCTCTTGCGACATCATCACCTGGAATGAGTCCAGACAGAAGCCCTTACAGCCTGGCTTACAGCCGTAAGTCTGGCCGTAAGGGCTGTCCAGAGGAGCTTACGGGGGCAACAAACGCCCGTAAGGAGTGATCGTAAGAGCTAGTAGGGAAAACGTACGGTTCCACACTTATGCCGTAAGTGGGACAGTAATTGAAAGACAGAAGACCTTACGGGTAGAGCTTACGGTCGTAAGCGGGACCGTAAGGCACGCGATCAACACAAACCTCACCCCTTACGGCCTAGAAGCTTACGGCCATAAGTAGCCCATAAGGGTGAGGGTATAAAAGATATTGAGGGTTTCTGATCAAAGGAGGCCCATCTTGGAAAACCCTCGGGAGCAAATTAGGGCGAAAAGCTCCAAAGGGAGGCGGCGACGGTGAGGCTAAGGCTTAATGAAGACATTCAGGAGAAGGAGGAAGCACGCCGGCGACCATCCTCACTATACTCATCAGCGATCAAGCATCGGCAATTGCACAAGGATTGCTCGGTTAACTTTGAGGGTAATCATACACTTAGTCATCATCTCTGGACTTACAGGGAGTTTTACTCATTTTTGAGATTTATTGCACTATATTCATTGTAGATCTTGAGTTGTACCACTCCATGAGAAGCAGATTCTATGAGAAGCTAGATATTTGGGCATGTGAATTACTAGGGATTTTGTAACAGATTCTATTGTACTTCTTACTCTTAATTGTTTATGATGTTTGATTATTGAAATGCATGTATAGTTTGATTCAATTCTTATTACATGTTGTGTGTCGATTGATATGCGACGAAAACCCATTAGTTATCAATGCAAGAATGCGGTGAAACCCCATTACGTCTTGGTAATTGGCGTGAGGTGAAAGCCCGTTAAGTGTTCATAGGATCTGTGGCTTCATTATTGAACCGAAGGCCAAAGACGATCATTGCATGAATATCCTTTTATCTATTTAATTATTTATTATTCTTTAGTTATTCTACATTTTACTTCCTATTATTAATAGGCTAGACAACGCAGAGGTAGCTATCACTAGTATTTCGTTCCCCGTAGTTCCACAACCCGACCCTTCACCGGGTCCACTTTATTATTTAACGACCCGTGCACTTGCGGTGACGCAAAGGGCATGTCAACAATCCTTAGATCCAATCTCTATTAAGTTTAATTAAATTTTATTAATTTAAACAAAATCTTATACGAGCACATGTCTCATCTTTTGATTCAATCACTTCTTAAATTGCCCGTCTAGCCGATTAATTAATTCCTATACTTTCTAGAGACCAACACTTCTCATTTTGATTTTATGTTAGATTGCACCATTAGGATCGGTACTAGTGTTCTTCAATCCCCTGTGGGTACGACAACACTTTTTCTCACCTATCTATTACTTGATAACCCATACACTTATGATATAGGGATCTTTGGTGGTGATCCCGCAAGCGCACGGGGTCGTCAAGTAATAAACCACTCGCGCACGCACGAGTGGGTCGTATTCCCAAGGGCCCAAGGAGCTACTATTACTCCCCTTTCGTCTATTTCCTAGCCTAACACTTCAAAAGATAAACAGCGATTGCAAAAAGATAAAAAACTATTAAAATGAAATCCGGGCTACTACTACACACATTTAGCGAACAAGGGAGAATCAAACACACGAAGAGGTGATTTGGACAATGAATTCTCCTAAAGTTGTCATTAGGTCCTGGATTTAGGATGAAATATTGAGATGGTAGCTGGGCCAAGAGACTCCTAAAGTAGGTCAACCCCGATGGTCACGGCGATCAACCCCTAATCCGATAGAAGTATTGGATCAGAATCACATCCGCCCAAATCCTCCTATGATTGCATTAAACTTAGGGAAATCTCTAATTAGGGTCAAACACAATATCTATGTTTATCCCTAATGGTTGGAGGTGTACGAAATACCCGATGGTCACGGTGTATTCATACATGAATCCCTTTCATGTTTAGTGAGTCTAATACTAGGGCAATGGTCATGCATCTAGCATTTCCTAGAATTGGCACACCGAGTTCTCATGCATACCAAGGCATTAAAATACACCAAACATGAACCACAAACTATAAGATTCCATAAAAGAAATACAACATCCAACAATACATCACAAGGATGATCATCCAAATTACAAACAAACACCCCTAGAGTTCATCATGTCCGAACCACAAATAAGTTAGTTCCTCATGAAAGAGGAACACTCATACAAGTTCGAGTAGCAAATAAACAAGAAAAGAAGGAAGAAACACTCCCTCTAGCTTTGGAAACCCTTGAATGGATGAAGACTTTCAAAATACACCTTGATTTCTTAGATCTTCCCTCCAAATCTTCTCCTTCGATGTGTGCCTCCCTCTTGGTGAAGACTGCGCCGTAGATCGCCGGAAATGGCCGGCAAAGAAGGTGGGGCGCCGGCCCTAGAAGAGTAGATGATGTCCCCCAAAAGAATGCCCCAACTTTCCTTTAAAATTCTCTTTTTCGGGCATCCATACGGGCTGCCTTGCGGGCGCATGCTTGCCAGCAAGGCTCTCAGCCTTTTTTCCAGAAAATCCCGTTTCGGTGCTACAGTGCCTGCTACGGTGATAGAAACTCGAAAACGTCGTATTTGATACGGATTTCTTCCCAAATACGTTCTTGAGCTCATTTTGGCTTATTTAGGGTCTGCAACACAAAATAAAGAGATTTAGACCATAAGAAGGGCATCGGCTCATAAAAAGATAATAAAATAATACAAATTAATACGTATAAAATACGTATACTTAGGCTTTTATCAGATGCACAAGACCCATCAAGTTTTTGGTGTCGTTGCTAAGGACTAAAGAAATTAGGAACATCTTAATTTGCGATACTAGCATTTTCTTTTCTTGCATACTTCTTTTTAGTAAATGGTCGATTCCCACAAGTGCACGGGGTCTTCAAGTAATACCTCTCGTGCGAACATGAGAGGGTCGTATTCCCAAGGGCCCGAGAAGCTACCCTTACTTCCTTATTGTAATATTGTTTAGCCGATCAAAATGGAGATTAACAGATTAAAAAGCAAAGAAATAGAATGACTGCAATTAAATGCTAAATAACAGGGGTAATAAGCGGTGGAAAATCAGGGTAAGGAAGCGGTCACTGATGAGGATCCCCTCAGGAGCTATTAATGTGTGAAGGATGTTAGATTAACATGCAAGTGGCTAGTTGGACCGAGAAAACCCTAGATTAGGTCAACCCGATGGTCATAGAAACTGACCTCTAATCCGATACGAGTATTCGTGATAAGGGCTTGTTTGTATATATTTTATAATATCAGTTTGCATGCATTGAGCATCACTTTTATTAGGTTTTATCATTGACAAGATGTGTTTTGTGTTCTTTTGTGCAAATAGAGCTTTGGAGACATAAAGTACAAGAAGAAGCAAAGATAGGGTGTGATGACACATTTAAAGGCCACAATTAGAAGCTGTGTTCATATGCATGGGGTGTTGCCAACTTTCGGCAGAGTCCGAGTCATTATACAAACCGAAAGGGCACAAAGGCAGTAGTACGTCCATGTCCAGCTTCTGTACTCAAGTAGAAGAAGGTTCTTGAAGATTTCAAAGGATAGAAAGCCATGCGCCCTACCACACGAGCGTGTGCCCAACCACGTAAACTCAAAAGAAGATTTCTGGAAAAAGCACTGTAGCAAAATTACTGTTCCATGTGGCTACAGTACACGGGCGTGTGAGTGCCCGTGTAGATGCCCGTGTGAAGCCCCGATTTCAAATTATAAAAGCCGCCTTGTGATAATGTTTAGGGATCTTTTCGGCTACTTCTGAGAGACAAGGCGGCTAGGGCTTGGAAAAAGTTCTTTGCGGGTTTGGGAAACCTTCCTCACCAACGGAGATCGATTCCTCCTTTGTCATAGCATCAAAGAAGCCATCGGCGACCCTGCTTCGAAGCAGAATCAATCTCGACGTGAAAGCCACCCATCAAGACCATCATCACGGAGTTAGGGGGGTTATTCTTCATGTCTTTTGAACTTATTTATCAATTCGTTATTTGTTTTGTGACTCGCTCCATGGAGAGCTAAAACCATAGAGGGTATTCGAGGTGTAAACACTAGGATTCATATTCTTATTAGATTTACATTGTGTTTCTATTCGAGTTAATATTTAAAGTTTTGCTCTTGAGTTATTAATGCTTGCAATTTCATTTGATTTCATTATTGATTGCCTTGCATGTTCTTTTCAACCTAGTGAAGAGAGAGATCACCATTAGGTTTAGAATCGCCAAGAGTGAAGAGGGTTGAGAGGGTGAGCCATGAGATATCGGAGTGTCTCCCTTCCGATAGATATTTCCTATCTCCATATTCCCTAAGTTTCATGCAACCATATGTGGTGTGAGGTGTTGAGAGAATTGTCCGCCGGGAATAGGGATCCTTCATCTAGAGGCAGGGTTGGATCTACTTTTAGGAATTGGTTATATCTTTGGGATCCCAAGAGTGTTAAGCAGTCATATGTGGTGTGAGGCGTCGAGAGAATTCTACGTCGGGACCTCGTAGGGGACTAGTTATCGGCGATCTGGAGGCAGGGGCCGATATACCTTAGGATACGCACGACTCAATACTCTCATTTAGAAACACTTGTAATCTACATTTAGCACCCGAATCCTAGGGGAGCATTGTCCGGATACCTCACTTCTTTGATTGGTAACTCTTTCCCTTTTTTATTCCCTGCGCACTTGTAGTGACACTCTTAGGTTTGGCTATTAGATCATCACACTCTACACTCATTAGGCTAAATAACAAGAGAGGAGCTATTACTAGTACTTCTGTTCCCTGTGATTCGACAACCCAACCCTTTGGGTCCACTTTTATTACTTGACGACCCGTGCACTTGCGGTAACGCAAGGGGTTGACACACGTCACCCTCCTGTGTTGCGAAAACACGCGCATTAATTCGATACAGAATCTATTCCGTCCAAATCCACCTATGATTGCAATGGGCAAGGTGGGTTTCTCAAGTTAGGGTTAAAATACAAGTGAGTTCTTAACCCTAAATTTGGAGGAGTACAAATACCTGATTGTCACGGGGTATTTATACATGTATCTCTTCTAAGCTTGGTGAGTCTAACACTAGGGCAATGGTCATGCAACATAGTATTGCCTAAGTATGGATACACAGAGTTCTCATGCATACCCAAACATTCAAAAACACGAAACAAGGATCACAAATAAGCTAACAAGCATTAATTAAAACAAAACATCCAAACATCACAAGTTCACCCCCAAGGTTCACCTACATCCGGTGACCTTGGGGGTTTAGTTGTTCACAATCACAAAACACACAATCAAAATCATACAAACAGCCAAATAATGCATGAGCAAACTCCCTCGAAGATAGAAGGCTAAATGACGCTTGGATTCCCCGGACATGAAGTTCTGAAGACGCCACTCAAGTGGTGGCTTCCCTTCTCTTCAACCTTCTACCGACAAGCCCTAGGAGGGGATCTTGCTCAAGAACGCACTCTCCTCCCCGATTCCTCTGCAAAAATGCCCTCAAACCTTCCTCCAAGTTTGGATTTGAAGATGGTGGTGTGCAGCTCCAAGGAGAAGGCAGAAGTCCCTCAAACAAAGCCCGAAAAACCCTTAAAAAGAGTGAGTTCGGGATGGCTCACGGGCGGTTTCATGGTCAATGTACGGCAGTGACGAAAAATGGGCCGAAAATTTATTAAGATGCTACAATAATGCTACAGTACCAGCTACCGTACCGCTACATTCAATGTCGATTTCTTCTCAAATCTCGTCGTTGAGCTCACCTAGGCTTCATTTGTACCTGAAACACAAAATAAAACAATTTATACCGAAAAAGAGCATTAGCTTATCAATAAAATATAAGAATCATGTACACTCATACGTATAAAATATGTACATTTAGACGTTTATAAGTAAAGCATTTCTTGTTTTTTGGCTTTCTCGGTTAAAGGTTCTGCTAACTGTTTGTGTTTTTGTTAATCTGTAACTCACCAGTACATGACTAGATTGAGCACTGCAAGGACTGTTGAGTAGGATTATGAAATTGATAAGACCTTTCAAAGTCTATTAAGGGAAATCAGCAAGTAGTGTTGGAAGCTGAAGTGTGGAATCTACAATGGTGGCCGAACAAGAGGAGAAGCCAAGAACTTTGGCAAATTATGCATGATCTATTCTTGATGGCACTCAAACGAGCAACATGCGAAGCTCAGTTGCAACAAACACCTTTGAGTTAAAGCCGGAATTTATGTAGATGGTGCAACAAGCATGTTTGTTCCATGGACTAGCTGATGAGGATCCTAATGCACACCTCAGTACCTTCTTGGAGATGTGTGATATATTAAATCTTGTTGGAGTATCTACTGATGCTATCTAATTGCGAGTCTTCCCTTTCTCATTGAAGGGGAGAGCAAAGAATGGCTGCAGACACTACCAGAAGGCTCCATAACGACATGGCACCAATTGTCCAGGCTTTACTCTTCAAGATACTTTCTGTCAGGCGTACCACCAAGCTTTGAAGCCACATTGCCATCTTTGGCCAACAACTTGGTGATACCTTGTATGAACTGTCGGAGAGATAGAAGGATTTAGTGCGACGATGCCCACAGCATGGGCCACTAGGGTGGATGTAGGTGTAGATATTTTATCAAGGGCTTACACCGAATGCCCGCCAATTAATTGATGTCACTACAGGAGGGGTTGTGAGTAATAAGACGCCGGAGGAAGCAAGGCAACTATATGAAGACATGGCCATAAACACATACTAGTGGAACCCTAGAGGAAGGACTGAGAGAGTTGCCTGAATGCTCTAGGTAGATGCTGTGACCACATTGGCAGCCCAGTTAGAAACTTTAAGAAAAAAAGATTGAGGGTATGACTATGGAATGACATGTCGCAGTCATATCATGCGAAACACGCAGTGGGGAACATACAACAACTAATTGTCCCATTGTGAGCACTAGTTGACGGTAGCCTGAACAAGTAGATTTTGTGAGTGGAATGAACATGCCACAAGGAAATCCCTACAGCAATACATACAACCTAGGTTGGAGGAATGATCCAAACTTTGTTTGGGGAGGTCAAGGGCAACAAAAACCTATGTAACCACCAGGGTTTGCTGAGAAGAACTCGATCTTAGTGGAACTGGTAAGTTCGTCCAATCTACAGAGCTCAAGTTTCAATCTCATGACCACCGTCTCACTTCAATCTAGCATACTCTGAGAAACCAACAAGCCTTATTGCAAAACCTTGAGATCCAAGTCGGGCAAATAGCTCGAGTGATTTCAGGGAGACGTAGGGGAACATGCATTATAACATTGAAGTCAATCACCAGGAGTATCTGAGGGCAATTACATTGGGAAATGGGTGCGAGGTTAAATCCAGAATGAAGAACTTGAAGAATTAGAGAAAAGAGGATGCTCAGAGTAGTACAATGGAGAAAGATCCAGGTCATGGCCTAAGCAAATAACAGACAACTCTAAAAGAGTACCAACCTCAAATTCTGTATCCTGGGCAGTTGAAGCAAGCAGAGGCTATCGATCAATACAAACATTTCATGGACTTATTCAAGTAGTTTCACATCAACCGTCCTTTTGTCGAAGGTTTGCCACAAATGCCAAAGTAAGCCAAGTTTCTTGAAGATCTTCTCACGAACAAAAGGAAGCTAGGAGAGGTGTCACAGGCCACTTTAAATGAAAAATGTTCAGCGATTCTTAAGAATAACCACCCTCGAAAGTTGAAGGACCTAGGAAGCTTCACCATTCCCTGTGTCAATGGGGATTTAATAGAAGAGTGCATATTGGAAAATTTAGGAGCAAGCATAAATGTAATTCCCTACACGAATTTTAGGAAGTTGGGCACAGGAAAAGCCACCTTGACCAAGATGACAATCCAGGTTGGCCGACCATTCATTTCGTCACCCCCGAGGTTTAATAGAGGACATGCTCGTGAAAATGGACATGTTTCTCTTCCTAGTCAACTTTGTTATTTTGGATTATAACGAAGATATTGAGATTCCTCTCATTTTAGGTCGACCATTTTTTGGTCACTTCAAGAGCGTTGGTTGATGTCAATAATGCTAGATGATACCTAGTGTTGGTGAACAAGTTGTGTTCAAGCTGCACCCCGCAATGTGACATCCATCAATTGAAGATAATACTTGTATTCTACTTGATGCATGTGAATTGGTTTATGATTGTCTACAGGAATTCCTAGTCAAAGAGTGATACGCCCATTGCGTATCCGCAAGTGTACGGGTCTCATAAGTAGTAAAGTATACCCGAAAGGATCAGGTAGTCGAATCGACAAGGACTGGTATAGCTTTCGATACTCGTCGGATTTCTAATATCTAACCGGCTCAATAATTTGGGTTGAAAACTAATTACAAAGAAAAGTAAAGGAATAGGAGGAACAAGGGGGAAAGACAAGATTCAGGTAACGAGAGATTAATGATATTGAGTAATGCTCTAAATCAATCCCTCGGTGTTAATTGTACTCGAATTCTTGGAAGGTTTATCAGGTACGTCTCAGGATTTCTATGTATGCTCTAGAAGCCTTGTTGAATCTATGGTGAAGATAAGAGATAAGATATTGAGGGCACTACGCGGTCTCTACTCCTCGAGGGGACAATCGTTAAGGTGATTGTGCTGAAATATTAACGCGCGTCAAAATACGCTCAAGCTAAGACAATCAAACAACTCATCAAGCTTGCAACACAAGGTTTAACATAAGAAATAAAGACTCAATAAACATTGCAGTAAATGTATCCAAGTATAAAATCCACCAAGTTCTTCAATCCGGAGCACCGAAGAACGGTTAGCCCCTCATGGTTTTACAAGAAACACAAGGTAAACAACAAGAGTATAAGATGAAATTCATAAACTCCCTTTTTGTTTCACAATTTTTGTCAGAGAGCGTCCGATGATGATCTTGCCAATGTTCCTCTACTCTCACAACGATCTCTCAGTCTGGATTTGATTCCTAAAGGTACACTGTTCCCCCTTTCGTCGCCACCCCCAAAGGGGAAGAAAAGATGAAGAAAAGATCATCTTTTGAAACCCTAAGTTTTGGGCTTAAAAAGTCACTTCCCAATGCAAGCAAGGCCGTGCTTAATTCTGCATGCTCGTGCTCCAGCCCGTGCTTCATCGCGTGCAGATTTTGAGTTTCTGAGTTTTCGGTTGCTACAATACTTTTGCTACAATACTTTGCTACAGTATTTTCTGAAACCTCGCCAAGCCGTAAAGCGCACGGTTCTAAGCATGCCCGTGCTTAGGCCATGCTTCCATTTGCACACCTATGCTCTGAGAACTAAAACCGTGCTTTTGAGTCCATTTCTCTTGAGAATCCTGTGAAGTGTACAGCTGAGAAGCATGCATGTGCTTGGGCCATGCTTGCCTTAACGAACTGCATTTTTGGTCCTTTTGTTATGAAATTTTCTCCAAACCACTTATAATTATTCCAGAACTTAAATATCTGCACGATTAACACGTAATACCTCAAATAGCACCGTACTACAAAAAATAATGGCCAAAGGAGAAGAAAATAATTGGTATAAAATGGATAAAATATATGTATAAAATGTACTCATTAGAGTGTCGCTGGACAATAGGTTTGAAGAGGAAGGAGCACCAGCGACAGCTGTAGAGGTGATGGCGGTCTTTAAGAAAACGCCACCCACAATGCCCCTAAAGTGGAGACAATCATAGAAAAGAAACAAGGGGCCCCGACCACTTGTAGGGGACACCTAAACATTGAGTACATATGAGCTTCACACAATTTTTCCTCTCGGTGAAACCTTTCTATATATGTACTCTGCTTTGAAATTTTGTGATTTTACATAGAACTATAAGAAGGTATTTCACCTCTATGAACTGTCCTAATTTTTCAAGTACGTCAAGCTAGTGACGTAAAACAAGTGCTTCTCGGGAAGCAACCCAAGTTCCTTTGAATTTTATCTCATTTTTTTTTTGTTTTTGTTTAGTTAGAATACACTGTAGAATGAGCATATTTTCATGATGATTCTAGGACTTTTTACCCTTATTCGTAGTATTTATGTGTTTCAATTGCTTTATATCTTATAGTACTCGAACAAGTAGATGTTGTACTGGGGATTTGCACTTGTAATTGTCAGTTCAAGATCTGGAAACAATACATGGCCGTGTGCACGGCTATGTACGTGATCGTGCAACTTTCTATTTAGGTCAAAAATGGAGTCAACTTGCAAAACAAAAAAGTTACACGAGAAGACCCAGAGATACATGTCCATGTTATGGGCCATATAACTCTCGGGATGGACGTTCTGTTGGTTATCTTAGAAACTCAAGAATTACACGGGCTCTTACATGCTTGTGTTATAGCAGTGTATCCCCAAATGAGAAGAAATGTTAGTTTTTGGTAAAATAGAGAAGTACACAGCTTGATGATGATTTGCACGCCCCTGTACAAGGCCGTGTTCCCCTTTTTAAACAATTTAAGCTACCATTTGTGATCTACACAGGCATAAGCATAGATACACGGGCGTGTATTGTGGCTATGTACTTGCAAAAGCTCAAGGGTTTTTCCTCTGTTTTCTCTATTATTCCTTGAGATTTCTTCAACTTCATTTCAGCAAAAAACTGAGTTTCCAAGATCCCCGAACAACTTGAAAACTTCCACACACATCTGGGAGCTAGACGGAGCCATTCTTGGCACGGTTGCACACATTTGGTTCAATTTCTCTTGCTCCCAGGTTCCCTTCTTTTCAAACCCTATAAGGTAAATTTTGATCTTTAAATCTTGTGTTTTTTATGCTTTTGTTTCATTCTTCTTGTATGAAATGACTACGAATTGATTAGAGAACATTTTGGAACACATATCTAGTTTTTTCATAATAGAAACATGTATTTCCTTGGATTGGAAGAAACACAGGCATGAATTTAGGATACACAGGTGTGTACATTACATGTGTACTCACTTGTGTACTCACCTGTGTACTCACTTGCCATAGGAAGAAGACGATGATTTACAAGGGCCAAGCCTAGTTTACACGGGTGCACCCGCTCTTGTACATTCGAAGTTTGTGAAAAACTCAAAGTACATGCCCACTCGTTGCAATACATGGATGTGGAATGGACCGTATACTTCTCGTATGGGAAATTTTTGCAATCTATGTTGGCAAACTCTGATCTATACGGCCATGTAATTACTCATGTATCTCTTTCTATCATGTTTTAATCCAATTTTTGTTGCGACTAATACTAATCTTTTTAGTGCAGATCATATTGAGGACAAAGGCCATGGTCCACAGAAACAAGAGACTAAACTGTGAGACATCCGCATCCCAATTGATAGAGCCTGGTGGCCTTACATCAGCATATAGCCACACTATCACTAGACGCATTTAAAGGCATCGACGCTATGATCTCCCGCCCTAAGGTACATTCACGCACACCTCTGCAGGAGGTTGACTGAGCGGGGAGACTCCACCGGGGTTGTGTCATCATTGGACTTCACATACCGGTGTGTGATGACTGAGCACATACCCTTTCACTTTGTATATGAGGTAGAACATTTCATAGACCACTAGGCCTCCGACGTCAGAGCTGGAGTGCTATTCGCTAAGCCGTACATCACCCGACTTGTGAGTAGGATGGGTCGGTTGGAGCATATCTCCATGATGCGGATCATTCGCGAGACAGTCCCTCTCAGCATTGACACACTGAGAGTGATGAAAATGGTCCTCCAAAAGACAGCTGGAGGACAGCGTTACATCCTCATTGGAGCATATGAATCGACGTCATTACCACCGTCCTTGCCTCATGTATCTCATCCAGTAGCACCCTCACCGCCAGCACCAATCGTTAACCACCGCACCATCTCTCCACCCATGGCCATTAAGCGTTCGAAGGTAGATTCAATCTAACACTTGGCAGAACATGCCAAGAACGAGCTTTTGCCCTTCCCCCGAGTTTTGTGACATCTGTGTTTGACGCCGCATCTTCATCTAATGGTCCGTACATTTTTATTTTATGATACCTACAGTTGTATTTTTTATTTCTTTAGCAAGAGTTGAAACTCTGATATAGATGTTTTGTTGTTAGTTTTTATTCACTGCTGAGTTTCTTCATATTTTTTATTTTATTTTTTTTTATCCTATATTTTGTGTATGGATTAAAATGTGTTGGACTCTCTCCCTCCCTCAAGACTCTCTTACCTATTCCTACTTGCACAAACAACCTTCACTTGTCAAGCACTACAAATTGAACACGGGCGGGGAATTACACACTGGGTCGTATAGGCAAGATTCTTCAAATTTTTATTAAGGAAGTACTATTTTTCTTTTGTCAATTCCATTTCATTGCATTCATTATCTGCTCTTTTTATATTTCATAATACATTGGTGACAATATACATCTTTAAGTAAGTGGTGGACAATTAAAAGACTTTAAATGATAGGTGTAGAGATTCCTGGCAGCTTTAGTTTACCTTTGAAAATTCTTGTGTTTAGGATTATGATGTCTTTTGGAAACATTTATTTTTCATGAATTACTACAACATTTACTACACATGATTCATCTTGCATAGTACCCTGGATATTTAAGAGGTTCATGCAAAATTGTTTTCTTATCGAGTGGTTTTATTTGGATTCAAAAAAATGAAAAACAAATGGGAGAGAGTAATAAATAATACGAAAAGTGAAAAGAGCTAACGGGAGATAGAGCTACCTTATTAGGATGTGTGAAGGCTACCGTTTATACTATCGACAAGTTAGAGAGAAGGTTTTTCGTTATGCCATTTTGGAATTTTTGTCAGTGTTTTTAATAATCCTGACTCTTGTGAAGAAGGGGCCTTTGTAAGTTGGATTATGCACACACATGGAACACTTAGAATAGGCAGTGCTATACTTTCATGAGCATTATGGAGATGTGTTCACATACTTGTTGTAATTATTTTGAAACACTTGAATTGTCAATTTTTTGAAGTGTGAGATCAAGCAATTATTTTTTATTATCATCTTTTTGCTTGAAGACAATCAAAAACTTAAGTGGGGGGTTATTTTGATAAGTGCTAATTAAAATATTTTCCCACATGCAATTTCATGTATTCATACTTGTCTTCAAGATTATTTTTAGACTGACTGATACTTAATTAGCTCATTTTGTTGTCGAGACCAATTTATATGTATCACAAACCCAAGTATAAAATTGGGAGAGAAACATAGCATAATTTTAGCAATGGGAAGTGCCCAAAGATATACATGGTAAAGTACATACCCATGTAATTTTAGAATCTAATTCAGAAGCATCCAGAGAAATGCAAGACCATGTACTTATACACGAATTGGTCACATGCTCATTTAACCTCCTTGTAGAGAGCAAAATGAAATCCCAAAATGGCTATGTACTTGCTTGATTCTTGTGGCTATAAAAAGGATTTGGAAAGAAAGAATACAGATCTTTTTTAACCTATTTCTAGCAATAATGACTGTTAAAACTCAGGGCATTAGAGAAAACGATGAGGAAGCTGGTGGAAACTGAGGGGGGATGTTCAACAGCGGCTACACCAATCGTGATTGGTCATGAGTGCTATTTATATGAGAAGGGAGTTTTTCCTTATGAATTTATGGTTTTACTTATGTTTTTATTTCTTTGTATTGAACAAGACCTCAATTTTGGTCTAACTTCCTTAGGTGTCTAGATTTTATGAAGCTTGACTCCATTCTTTTTCATATTGTTCTTAATTTAGATTTCTTTTGGTTTGTCGAATTGATCTTTGTTTTGTGATGTTGGTTTAGTGTATCGAGAGAGGCTTTACCATTATATTTTCAGATTAAGTATCGAGAGATCCATGCGAGGGGATCACATATAGATGAATGGCTTGCATTGACGTGTACTAGAGATAGGGCTTCTTATACATTCCGATTAGGGTCGTTGTAGTTTATCTTCTATTCTTGACATGGGATTTCTAGAGTTCTTTGTAATCGTATGAAAGTATGTTTGAAAGAAATTTTGACCTACTGTAGTATGGGATTCGTTGTTAAGGCGTATCGAGAGGCACTAAACATATTCTTGAATTTCCTTTGGTCCACAATCCTTAGATCTAATCTTTATTAAGTTCAATTACCGTTTATTAATTCAAGCAAAATCTTATCCGGCACCTGTCTCATCTTTTGATTCAATCACTCCTCGGATTTCCTATCTAGCCGATTGGTTAATTCCAGTGCTTCTCTAGAAACCAACACTTTTCATTTTGATTTTAGGTTAGATTGCACCATTAGGATCATTCCAAAAGTTCTTTAATCATTGTGGGTATGACAACCATTTTTCTCACCTATCTATTATTTGATGACCTGTACACATAACACCCATTGGTCGATTCCCACAAGTGAACGGGGTCGTCAAGTAATACCTCTCGTGCGAACACGAGAGGGTCATATTCCTAAGGGCCCGAGAAGCTGCCCTTACTTCCATGTTGCAATGTTGTTAAACCGATCAAAACCGAGAATAACAGATTAAAAAGCAAAGAAATAGAACGAAAGCAATTAAAATGATAAATAACAAGGGCAATAAATGGGGAAACATTAGGGTAAGGAAGCGGTCACGGATGAGGATCCCCTCAGGATTTACTAATGTACGAAGGATGTTAAATTAACATGCAAGTGGCTAGTTGGACCGAGAAAACCATAGATTAGGTCAACCCGATGTCACGGAAATTAACCTCTAATACAATACGAGTATTGGATACAGAATCTATTCCGTCCAAATTCTCCTACGATTGCAATTGGCAAGGTGGTTTCACAAGTTAGGGTTAAAATACAAGTGAGTGCTTAACCCTAAAATTGGATGGGTACAAATATATGATGGTCACGGGGTATTTATACGTGCATCCCTTCCAAGCTTGGTGAGTCTAACACTAGAGCAATAGTCATGCAACATAGTATTACTTAAGTATGGATACACAGAGTTCTCATGCATACCCAAGCATTCAAAAACATCAAACAAGAATTACAAATAAGCCAACAAGCACTAATTAAAAGAAACCATCCAAACATCACAAGTTCACCCCCAAGGTTCATCTACATCGGGTGACCTTGGGGGTTTAGTTGTTCATGATCACAAAACACACAATCAAAATCATACAAACAATCAAATAATGCATGAGCAAACTCCCTCAAAGATGGAAGGCCGAATGACGCTTGGATTCCCCGCACATGAAGTTTCGAAGACGGCACTCAAGGGGTGGCTTCCCTTGTCTTCAACCTTCTACCGACAACCCCTAGGAGGGGATCTTGCTCAAGAACGCAGTCTCCTCGGTGATTCCTCTGCAAAAATGCCCTCAAGCCTTCCTCCAAGCACAGATTTGAATATGGTGGTGTGGAGCTCCAAGGAGAAGGCAAAGGTTCCTTCAAACAAAGCACTAAAAACCCTTAAAAAGGGTGAGTTCAAGATGGCTCACGGGCGGCTTCACGGTCAATAAACGGCGGTGAGGATACTTAGAAAATTGGCCAAATATTTGTGTAAGTTGCTACAGTAATGTTACAGTAAACCTGCTATAGTAAGCCGCTCTCTTAATCGCTTGCGGCCGAGCTCACGGCCGTAAGGTTAATCGTGAGGACTCCCAGACTTAGAATTTCTTCAAAATCTTCGCGTTTCAGGCTTCTACATTACCTCTATAGTATCGGTGCCCTAAAACGACGCATTCGATGTCGATTTCTTCTTAAAACTCGTCATTGAGCTCACCTAAGCTTCATTTGCACATGAAACATGAAATAAAACAATTTAGACCGAAAAAGGGGCTTCAGCTCATAGATAAAATATAAGAATCATGCACACTCATACGTATAAAATACAAACATTTAGACGTTTATCAAACATCCCCACACCTAAGCGTTTGCTTGTCCTCAGGCAAACAAACATGAAGAACAGGGGCAAGAAGATAAACGGGTAAATGCACGACCTCAAGCTCAAAAGTACAAGACTCCACAAGCACAAATGGACAAAAATCAAGAAGTGAGTTGTTCAACGTATAATTAAGTAATATTAGCTCTGTTCCATCCAAAGTGTTCCTGTGAGTGTGTGCTAACTCCCACCTTGACCTCCACACCCTGGATTACCCCAGGATGCCATTCACCTCACACAAATTGAAGTTAGTGTTAAGAGTGCTAAAGACCTCTTTCAATAGACCGTTAAGAATCTTTCAGTCTCCAAATGAAACTTTAACCTCAAGTGAGTAAAAACAGGTTCCAGGTGATTAATAGGTCACAACATGGTCTTTTTTATTTAAGAAAATATATACATCCTATCTCATGTCACCTGAGCAATCACCTGCTAAAAACTTCACTTAGGGTTAAAGCAAAAATAAGAGACTCACAAGTAAGACCAATGAAAGTAGAATCTAACATCCTAACACAAAATCAATAAGATGGGTTAGAGTGTCAAAAGTAGAAGTTACAGTAAGCAGGCATGAATGTGCACTAAAGATGAAACAGAACTACATTCAAGTACATGTAAAGTACAACTCACAGCTATCATTCTACGAAGGTAGGAAATCCTTAACAATAAGATCATAGCTATCATAGGTGAATCAAGCACGCACTAAGGTAAAATACTCCATCCCCACACCTAAAGCTGTACATTGTCCCCATTGTACATGAGTCTGCAGCACAGGGTGGGAAAGAAAGAAATAACAAGAATTCAAAGATGGAGTAAGAAACTTCCCCAATCCATCGATAAAGTATGAGACAAGTGCATGTGGACTTGGGGTAAACCATGTGAAAAGGGCCTGGAGTGTGGAAGAACCGTATCATCATCCTGAAAACACAATAAGAGTTGATCACAACTCCAGAGACAAAAATAATAAGGAAGAGCACGTATAAAATAGTTCACAAAAACCAAAAATAAAGTTTAGCAGAGCAGGAGCCCTGACTAACTCAGAAGTACAAAATACAACAAAAGAAAAGCAATACAAGCAAACTCTAACCAAAGCATAAAAACAAGGTGGTGGTCATGTCTTGTGGGCCTAGAGGCCAGAAGGGAATGAAGATGCCAAGCAAGTGGTGGTCGCGGATGTGGTGCCGACTGAAGATGACTGACTGCGCAAAAAGGATAAGATCTCGGTGGTACTGCTTTCTATACGGCTCATTGACGCAACCATGTCCCTGTGTCCCCTCTCGAGCACCTGTAATTGCTCATAAACCTCAAAACGAAACTCCTCAAATCTCTCCTTAAGTGGTCTACGAGCCCTAGATCCTTACTCCGGCTCTGGCTCTGAATCAGACTCGGATACAGATTCTGTCTCGTGAGATGGATCGGGGTCTGGTACACCGGCACTCTGATGCTTCACAAGTCTATAAGTACTACCTCGCCTCTCAACTAAACCAATGCATGCAAGAGTTTGCATGCCAAGTGGAGTGATGGCACCAACAACTGTCATACACCGGGTGCGGTCTATAAGGCCCATGCATCTGATCATACGGGTAATAAACGGTCCAGCAAAAACGGCCCCAAGGTGGATGAACTGTCCCTGATGCGCTAACACCTCTGCTACAAGATGTCCCATGTGTAGGGGGTGCCGCTCGATAATGCTATAGAGCATTAGTAAATCCATACGTGATACGACCCCTGTGGAATCCAGCCAACCCCCAATGCCTCTGGTCAACAATGCATGTATGTATTAATAGGCAGGGTTACGCAACTGGATGCTTTCTTTGTTCTTGAGCAAGTAGCAATGGAAGCCCAATATGTTGCGCTCGTCACGGGGTATGGGCAATCTAAAGTGAGGTCTTGAAACTTAGATGTGCACGTGTAAGGTTCGTGGTAAAGTCCCATAAGCACCCCCAAATTGTCTTATGTAACCCTGCGATGCTTCCCAAATACACGGAAAGAAATAGAGCTTCGTTGGCGAGTGAAGGAACAGTGCTTTGCAATCTCGACTGTGCTCAAGACTTCGAGGGTAAGTTTCTTGTAGGTTGGTTCGTCAATAGAAAAAAGCTTATCTCAACCATTGTGGGAAATGAGTTCCAAAACGACACCGTCTAAGTCCAAGCTCTTGAGCACATCCCAATCTATCCTCCTGATGGTGCCAAACCCCTTTCGTGATAGAAGCGTGAAACGGGATTTATGATCATCCTTTTTAAACCTTGGTTTATCGGGGGGTGGAGAATGGTCACTTCGTGCTCTCTTGTGGTCTATCTTCTTCACCCTCATCCTACAAAACAAAGGGATTATCCAATAAACAATTTACAAGTAACACAAGAACAAAAGAATGAAAATTCCATGGAAAATGCTCAATGCTACAGTAACTCAGAAAAAAATTGCAAGAACCTTGCTTGAAAATGTGACAATCCGAATTTACAACCATGCTAAATCGTGCTTCAGATGTTCTTGCAACAAAGGAGAGCACAATCCATGCATAAAATGGTGCACAAACCCAAGAAAAATCAAGATTTTTAGTGATGGAGAACCTACCTAACCCTAGAGTATGTGGGGGAGTCCCTTTGCAAAATCCAGCCAAAAGAGTGTTATTTCTTCAAAATTTCTTCACCAAATGAGATGAGAGGAGAAGGAGAGGGATTTAGGGCCAAAACGAATGAAGAAAATCGTTGGAGAATGGAGGGAGAAATGAGAGACAGTTTGGAGAAGATGAGTGAAGCCCTAAATAAGCCCAACTCGCATGGCCTCACGGGTGAGCTCACACCTATGAGCTCACCCATGAGCTTTCTCTGGATGCTTCACAGGCATACTCACGGGCCATAAACGGCCAAAATCTGATTTTTTTTTTGTCCATTTACCCTCCTCCAAACCATCAAAAACAATGAAAACAAAGTCGATTAAAGAATAGAAACACTCAAAACAAGATTTTCATGGCACCAACACATCAAACAACTCAAAGCAACACATGAACATGCAATAAGATTTAAACAAAAATGACCAACAACACAACCATGGAATGAAAAACAACTTGCGAACAAACACTCTAAACACTACAAAAATACGGAAAAAGAACAAACTAACCACTCAAACAACAAGAAAATGAAAGCACGACAAATTTAAAGGCTTGGGTTGCCTCCCAAGAAGCGTTGTTTAACGTCGTTAGCTCGAGTTGTCTTACCTCGATATCAGGGTGAAACAAAGGGTGGAGAATTACCGCCATTTTGCTGTACGGAATTATTACCTGATGAGTGCATTTCATATATATATATTTTATACTTTACCCTCATCATTATTGAGTCTTTTGGCTTTAATTCTCCCAATTCAGTGCTATTTGAGGTATTCTTGGTTTTCCATGCATATATCGAAGTCCTGGAGCAAGAAGAAGTGATTTGGAATGATTTTAGAAGCTAAAGGACTTGGAAGAAACCTCATCAAGGTCAACACGGCCTAAGCACGCCCGTGCTATACCCCGTGCATATTGCAGGAGAATTCAGCCAAAGTCGGCACGAGTCCGAGTTCGCCGAGCACGGTCGTGCAAACCCTCAACACGCCCTCGGTGCGCGTCTTGTACCCCAGTGCGGATTACGGGAATTTGAGTTTCAAGAGTTTTATTTGGCCGTAATCTGCACAGCTTGAAGCACGGCTTCAACACGCCCGTGCTCACATCGGGAAAACATTAAAACCCTAAAAACTTAGGTTTTGGGGGGACTTTTGGTGGGCGAATAAAGGGAGGAAAGAGGAGAGAGCTTTGGGGGTTCATCCTCCTCATCATCAAGGGAATGTCACGCCTATGGTAGGCCGATCGGGAGGAGATTATACAACATTGTAGATCCTCGGACAACCACAAGGATGCAAGAAATTAGAGAGTTTTCAACTTCTTGTATTTCAATTTATTTGGCATTGTACTTGTTGTTTATTGTCATGAGGGGCTAAACTTTTAAGGGAGCCCCGGGGTTGTTTGTATGACGTTGTAGCTTAAACTCTTTATCTTTACTTGCAGCATTTATGAGTGTCTTGTTCCTTACAAAGAAATCTGAGTTATTGGTTATCTTGTGTGTTGTTTAGTGCTTGAATGCTTGGAAGTTAGGTTTTCTTATCTAGGTTTGTGAATCATGATTGATAGTCGCAAGCAGTAAGATTTCAACTTAGAGCTCGGTAGCGCTGGAAGCAACACCCTTTTAGCATAACTAGGTTTAGAACTGAAGACAGCTCTGATAAATACTGAGAAAGAACGAGTTAGTGAACGTCAGAAGTCCAACCCCGGGGCCCCATCTCCTCCATCGAGTCAATCCTTACATTCCCCTTTGTGCAATTCTCTCCCTCAATCTCCTTAATTTCAACCTAGAGTCACAATCCATCTTTCTTTGGTTGATTAGATATTAAGAAACCCGTTAGTATTAGAAGCTACACCAGTCCCGGTGGATTCGACTACCCGACCCTACGGGTACACTTTACTACTTGTACGACCCGTGCACTTGCGGATACGCAAGGGCCGTATCATTACCCTAAAAGTAATGCTTAAGGCGGTGACCATTAACCTTTAATGTCCCATTCTGAGGGTGAGTTGTTTCGACGGCACCATGAGGAAGAACCTGTGTGGCAGTGTACAGCCCATGCCATCTTGATTTCAATTTCCTTGGGAATAATTTTAGTCTAGCATTGAACAATAAAACTTGGTCTCCCTTTTGAAAAGATTTAGCTCGTTTAATGTGGCGATCATGATACTCCTTCATTTTCTCCTTGTAACGCACCGAGTTTTCATACGCCAAAGTTCGCCATTCATCTAATTCATTTAATTGAAACTTCCTCTTATGGCTACTAAGGTGAAGGACGAAGTTGAGTTGCTTTATGGCCCAGTAGGCAGTGTGCTCCAATTCAACTGACAAGTGACAAGCCTTTCCATTAACTAATCGGTAAGGTGTTGACCCAATAGGTGTCTTGTATGCCGTTCTATATGCCCAGAGTGCATCATCAAGCTGTTCTGCCCAATCTATTCGGTGATGGTTGACGGTATTCTCCAAGATTCGCTTCAACTCCCTATTTGACACCTCAACCTTCCCCCTGGTTTGAGGGTGATAAGCAGTAGACATGCTATGAGATACACCATACCGCTTTAGAACTTTCTCAAGTTGAGAGTTATAGAAATGGGTGTCTTGATCACTTATGATGACCCTGAGTGTGCCAAACCGGGAGAACAACTTCTTTAGAAATTTCACCACCACCCTAGCATCACAAGACGGAAAAGCCTGTGCCTCCACCCATTTTGAGACATAACCTACTTGTTACCTTGGGAACTAGGGAATTGGCACATGAAATTGATTCCCCAGGCATCAAACACCTTGCATGCTTAGTTCCACGATTGCAGCATTTCTTCTTTTTTTGAAATATTACCGGTTCTTTGACACCTGCCACAATGTTGCACCAGTGTTTGTCCATCTTAGAACATAGTGAGCCAGTAGAATCCCGAGTCAAGGGCCTTCTTAGCTATTCTATTTCCACTATAGTGATCCCCTATCGGACCTGAATGGCTATGCACCAGAATAACATGCCATTCTTCTGTTGAAACACATCGCATGACGATCTGATAGGCACACATCCTGAAAATGTACGGGTCTTCCCATATGTAATGTTTTAAATCAGCGAAGAACTTCTTCCTTTTCTTGATATATGAGCCACTTTGGGAATGTTTTTGCTGCCAAGTAATTTGCGATATCTGCAAACCAAGGAGTCTTATCTTCCTCGATCACCTGAATACTACACAACTGTTCACCAGGGAATGAATCATTTATCTCACCCTTCTGCAAAGAATTTTCAACATGTTCCTCAAGGCGTGAGAGATGATCAGTAGCTAGGTTTTCTGCCCCCTTTTTATCTTTTATTTCTAGATCAAACTCTTGTAACAATAAGACCCATCGGATTAGTCGAGGCTTTGCGTCTGACTTGTTAAGCAGATATTTTAGGGTAGAATGGTCTGTGTATACAATCACCTTCAATAGCACCGGATATGACTGGAATTTGTCGAATGCAAAAACAACAGCGAGCATTTCTTTTGAAGTAGTAGTGTAATTTTCTTGCGCATCGTTTAAGGTTTTGCTTGCATAGTAGATGGGGTGGAAATGGTTGTCTCGCCGCTGGCTAAGCACGGCTCTCACTGCATAGTCACTCGCATCACACATTAATTCAAATGGTAGATTCCAGTCGAGGGAAACCATAATTGGTGCTTCTATAAGCTTTTCCTTTAGGGTAAGAAAAGCATTCATACAATCGTCGTTGAACTCAAAAGGGGCGTCCTTCTCGAGTAGCCTCGACAAAGGTCGGACAATCGGAGAAAAGTCTTTCACAAACCCCCTGTAGAACCCCGCATGTCCCAATAAGCTTCTGATTGCTTTTACGGAAGTGGGAGGGGGAAGTTTCTCAATGGTGGCGACCTTTGCCCGATCCACTTCAATTCCTTTTTTTGAGATTTTGTGTCCAAGTACATACCCTCCTTGACCATGAAGTGGCACTTCTCCCAACCGAGCACTAAATTTGTTTCCTCACACCTCGCTCAATACCTCGTTCAAGGTTTTTAGACACAATTCAAATGAATCTCTGAAAACTGAGAAATCATCTATAAGTACCTCCATAATGTCTTCCACCATATCCTCAAAGATGGCCATCATACATCGCTGAAAAGTGGCTAGCGCATTACAAAGTCCAAAAGGCATCCTTCGGTAGGCAAATGTGCCATAAGGGCAGGTGAAAGTGATCTTCTCCTGATCTTCTGGAGCGATAGGAATCTGAAAGTATCCAGAGAGACTATCTAGAAAACAATAGCAGGAGTGTCCTGCTAGCCGTTCCAGCATCTGATCAATGAAGGATAGTGGAAAATGATCTTTCCTTGTGGCATCATTAAGCTTCATGTAGTCTATACAAACCCTCCATCATGTCACTGTCCTCATGGGGACAAGCTCATTTTTTTCATTGGTTAAAACGTTTATCCCCCCTTTCTTGGGTACTACCTGTACCGGGCTCACCCAGGCACTGTCAGATATGAGGTATATAATGCCGGCATCGAGAAGCTTGATGACCTCGTTCTTCACTACTTCTTTCATGTTAGGATTCAACCTTCGTTGGGGTATTGCCATAGGTTTGTGGTTGTCTTCAATAAGAAGTTTATGAGTGCAGAATGATGGATTGATCCTCTTGATATCAGCTATTTTCCAAGCAATTGGCTTTTTATATTTCTTGAGCACATCCAGGAGTTTGCTCTTCTGCTCCTTTGTCAAATCCGACGCGATAACGAAGGGAAGCTTGGAACCTTCCCTAAAAAATTCCTATTCAAGTGCACCGGTAATGTTTTAATTCTAGTTCGGGCGGTTCCTCCAATGATGACTTCAATCTCCCAAAACTGCCCATATCGCATTTTTTAGTACTCACCTCTTCCGCCTCTGATGCACTGTCACTATGAGAACTTTCTTCCATTGCTTACACCTCTATTTCAACATGAATTGGGTTTTCCTCCAGTCTATAATCCCTTTCTTCTAAACTGTCTATCACTGCATGCTCTATGCCCTGTTCCATTAGAGAATGCTCTACGAGGTTTAATTTTTCTGTTTCCATGTACTGGTTGAGGAATGACTGAGTATTGAAATTTTCCTAGGTAAGGTTAATTGAACCCTCTCAATACTACTTCTTCCACTGATCATCATAAAAAATTGGAATGTCTGACTCAATACAAGTGCTAGAGTAGTAAGAGAACGGCACCTGCGAGTAATGATCGTTAACCCAATCATTGGTTGCATACATGATTAAATAACAGAAGAAAGATATTTACAAACTAGAAGAATTAGAAGTAAAACAAGACCACAAAGTGCAATTGAAGCAATGGTGGGATATATACAAGATTGGGAAATATGAAACAAAAACAATGGTTAAATCAACACGCTTAAAGTTTTCCGAGTATTTCTCGTGGTTCTCCGGCAACGGCGCCAAAAACTTGGTCGATTCCCGCAAGTGCATTGGGTCGTCAAATAATACCTCTCGTGTGAATACGAGAGGGTCGTATTCCCAAGGGCCCAAGAAGCTACCCTTACTTCCTTGTTGCAATGTTGTTTAATAGATCAAAACCAAGAATAATAGATTAAAAAGCAAAGAAATAGAACGAAAACAATTAAAATGCTAAAAAACAGGGGCAATAAACTGGGGAAAATCAGGGTAAGGAAGCGGTCACGGATGAGGATCCCCTCAGGGGCTACTAATGTGCAAAGGATGTTAAATTAACATGCAAGTGCCCAGTTGGACTGAATAAATCCTAGATTAGGTCAACCCGATGGTCACGGCAAGTGACCCCTAATCCGATACAAGTATTGGATACGGAATCTATTCCATCCAAATTCTCCTATGATTGCAATGGGCAAGGTGGTTTTTCTCAAGTTAGGGTTGAAATACAAGTGAGTGCTTAACGCTAAAATTGGAGGGGTACAAATACCTGATGGTCACGGGGTATTTATATGTGTATCCCTTCCAAGCTTGGTGAGTTTAGCACTAAGGCAATGGTCATGCAACCTAGTATTATCTAAGTATGGATACAAAGAGTTCTCATGCATACCCAAGCATTCAAAAACACCAAACAAGGATCACAAACAAGCCAAATAGCACTAATTAAAACAAAGCATCCAAACATCACAAGTTCACCCCCCAAGGTTCACCTACATCCGATGACTTTGAGGATTTAGTTGTTCTTGATCACAAAACACACAATCAAAATCATACAAACAACCAAATAACGCATGAGCAAACTCCATCAAATATGGAAGCCCGAAAGACGCTTGGATTCCCCGAACATGAAGTTCCGAAGATGGCACTCAAGGGGTGACTTACCTTGTCTTCAACCTTCTACCGACAAGCCCTAGGAGTGGATCTTGCTCAAGAACGCGCTCTCCTCACCGATTCATCTGCGAAAATCCCCTCAAACGTTCCTCCAAGCTCGGATTTGAAGATGGTGGTGTGGAGCTCCAAGGAGAAGGCAAAAGTTCCTTCGAACAAAGCCCTAAAAACCCTTAAAAAGGGTGAGTTCGGGATGGTTCACGGCCGGCTTGAAGGTCAATATACGGCAGTGAGGATGCTTAGAAAATTGGCCAAAACTTTGGCCAAGTTGCTACAGTACGGCTACAGTAAAGCCACTCTCTTAATCGCTTGTGGCCGAGCTCACGGCCGTGAGGTTACCCGTGAGGACTCCTATACTTCGGTGAGGTTACCCATGAGGATACTCGAGAGCTCACGGCTGTTTGTTTCATCGAAGTGGGCACCGAAGTGGCCGAGGTGGCCACTTCCAGCCCACTTCGGTGTGTTTGTTTCCCTTATTTGGATCCGGAGTGATGATGTGACAACTTCTGAGTTCGGCCACTTCGGTGTCTGACTTCAGGCTGGAAAAATCCCGAAGTCACGATTTCAGCCTCGCACTTCAGCCCACTTTGCAATATTTTTCAATGATAAATAAAATAATTGTTACCATGGTAATGAAATAATTAAATCACTACTCTCACTAATTAATAATTAAGCATAATATATTAACCGATTTAATTTAATTTTATAGCATGGTATTAAATTAATTATGTGATGTGTAAATTTTTAATTTAATAAATAAATTATTTATTACCATCGTAATAAAGTAATTAAATCATTTAATTAAATCATATGATATAATTAAACAAGTGTAAAAAGCATGAAGGGGTAACTTTACCCCTCACCGAAAAGTGATGAAGTGGGATTTTTCAGATACCCACTTCAACCATCCAAACACACGAAGTGGTCTCCGAAGTCCAGTTTTCAGCTTGAACCAAACACACTGAAGTGGATAGTTCCAGCTAAACTGTTCAGTTCCACAGAAGTGCGACATCCAGACTTCCATCACTTCGGTAATTCACTTCCGAACCAAACAGCCCCTTAGAATTTCTTCAAAATCTTCGCGTTCCCGGCTGCTACATTACCACAATAGTGCCGGTGCCCTATAACGATGCATTCGATATCGATTTCTTCTCAAATCTCGTCGTTGAGCTCACATAGGCTTCATTTGTACCTGAAACACAAAATAAAACAATTGAAACTGAAAAAAGGGCATCGATTCATCGATAAAATATAAGAATCATGTACACTCATACATATAAAGTACGTACATTTAGACGTTTATCACCCTTCAACATCGAAGACCAAGAATGGTAGCAACATCTTCGGGTCAGAAACTTAACAAGCTCTCAAAATTCCTAAATTTTCAACTGCAATTGTCATACCTCTGCGTCTTGCATTAAGCAGTCTCCTCTCCTGTAATACTACCTCAATTTTTGTAAGGGCTCAAATGGTGTCTTTTTTATCATCACCAATTGCCTTTCACTCATTTGTGGTTTCAACTCGGTAAGTGTCTCCATTATTGTGACCAACTAGCATCTGTCTCTCACGAGGTTGGCCGCCATGCTTGCTTTGCCTATAGCAAAACCAATACATTACTCAACCAACGGTTGTTACAATTTAAACAGAAACAAATAATACTAAGGTGTAATGACACTTTGTAATTGAAAAGCATATTCACATAGTGGAGAATATCATTTGTAAGAGGAAAATCATTGAATAATTACAACATAATACATCTCCGCACAGTAACACACTCATAACGTTTCTCATCAGAGCCACATCATATAACCAAACACAAGGGATTGTGATGGTGAACAAGGCAACCACAAAACCCCCTATCTGGATAAAATCATACATCGCAAAACCATAAAAGAAAACACAAGATTTTACAATACAAAACCAGAGAACACAACAAACCTGAAAGAAGCAAAAAAAAAAACAATATTGGAATCCCCGACCATCTACTGCGGTACCCAAAAACTTGCCTTCCTATCTTAGTGCATGCCATTTATTCGATAGCTGGTCTCTCGAAAATCAACAGTGATGGAAGGGTTTATGTGTCGAGATTTATAGTTACAAAAGTATTGAATGAGATAAAAGAGCTTCCCTTTCTTACTGTTTGGTAAGATGAAAGGGATCAAAGAAGAGGTAGCCATGCCGATCACATCTCAACTCCTCGGGATGCGAGCCACCTCAAATGCTATCCAATTGTTCACGGCATGACTTGAGAGTGGAGAGGCATTTTAGTCAGAGTACATGGTGGTGATCCCGCAAGCGCACGGTGTCGTTAAGTAATAAACCACTCGCGCACGCACGAGTGGGTCGTATTCCCAAGGGCCCAAGAATCTATCCTTACTTCCTTCTCGCAATGTTGTCTAGCCGATCAAACTCGAGAGTAAAAGAAGAAAATGCAGATACAAGAAATAAATGCAAACCAGAATTCTAAATAACCAGGGCAATAAAAGGGGAAATCAGGGTAAGAAAGCGGTCACGGATGAGGATCCCCTCGGGGGCTATCAAGTGTACGGGATGCTTGGATTAACATGTAAATGGCTTGTTGGACCGAGAAAACCCTAGATTAGGTCAACCCGATGGTCACGGCGGTTGACCCCTAATCGAGTACGAGTATTGAATACGGGCTCTACCCGTACAAATCCTCATACGATTGCAAAGGGCGAGGTGGTTCTCTCAAACTAAGGTTGAATCACAAATGAGTAATTAACCCTAGAATTGGAGGGGTACAAATACCCGATGGTCACGGCGTATTTATACGTATTTCCCTTCCAAGCTTGGTGAGTCTAACACTAGGACAATGGTCATGCAACCTAGTATTGGGTAAGTATGGATACACGAGTTCTCATGCATACCCAAGCATTCAAGAGCACCAAACAAGGATCACAAACAAGTCTACAAACATTAATTAAAACTAAGCATCCAAAATACACAAGTTCACCCCCCAAGGTTCACCTACATCCGGTGACCTTGGGGTTTAGTTGTTCACAGTCTCAAAATACATACTCAAAAGCATGAAAACTACTAAATAAAGCATAATCACTCCCTCAAAGACGAAAATGGAGTTCCGAAGACGCCACTCAAGAGGTGGCTTCCTTTGTCTTCAACCTTCCTTCAATGATGCCCTAGAGTAGGATCTTGCTCCCAAACGCACTCTCCTCCAAGATCTCGGGATGAAAACGCCCTCAAAGCCCTCCTCCAAGCCGGATTTGATGATGGTGGTGTGGAGCTCCAAGGAGAAGGCCAAATCTTCCTTTTCAATGCCCTAAAAACTCCTTTAAAACATAACATCGCGATGCCTTGCGGGTGGCCTTGCGGGGCAAGGTTGCTCGCAAGGCATCCAGAGAGTTTCTCAGAATTTTTCCTTTCGGTGCTACAGTACCCTACTACAGTACTACTACTACAGTGATTGTACTACAATAATTCTGCTACAGTACTGCTACAGTGATGAATCCCAAAAATGCCGTATTTGGTGTCGATTTTTTCATAAATACGTTCTTGAGCTTATTTTGCTTATTTCGGGCCTGTAACACAAGTAAAACAACTTTAAAACAAGAAAATAGAAAACAACTTAACAAAAAGAGAGAATAAACTATACACAAGTACGTATAAAATACGTATATTTAGACGTTTATCGGTACACTTGTATTAAACGGTATTTCCGGACAAATGGATTCAAAATGAAACCGATTTAAAAAGGTAAGACCTTCAAAAAAGTGTGATATGGCTATCACAAACTTCAGTTATTTTTGTAACTGAATATTTATGACTTTTTGTATGAAGTAAAATATATTGATCTTTTTAAATGATATAGTTGTATCTTTTGTCTTCATAATTAATATGTAAAATGTTCCAGATTTAAAATTTGGTCATTGTTATTTTATAACATATCCAAAATATGATGCAAATGAAAAACATTTTAAAACCATATTATGTGGTAGTAAATTATGATAATAATTTTATTAAAAGTACTGATAATGAACAAAACACCCCTCAGAAATTCATGTATTCACAGACAAACCCTGCTATTTCGGAAATGAACAAAACATCCCTCCTTTTTGGGTTTACTTCCATCTGAGTCCCTGCGTTGGTCAACGCCGTTAACGCCGGAGTGGAGTGACAGTTATAACCCTCTGCTGAGGTGCGAATGGGAAACTGGGACGATACGTGTTCTAAGGCTTGAAACTTGGAGAGCAATGATGACATCGAAAAGGAGCAGACTTCGCCATCCATAGAGCTGTCAGTGGAGTACCTTTTCATCTTCTCCTACACAAAAGTGCGAGTGAGAAACCCTAGCTCCCCCATCATTGGTGTAATAGACATCCGATTCTCAGCCGAATCCGAGTCAAGCGAATCTGGTAAGTAAGCGGTCTACCAGAATAATAGGGTTTTATTCTCTGCCCACATCTTCGGTTGATTATGCTGTGATTGTGGTTTATGGTTTTGAGATCGTGAGCAGTCCAGTTTATGTTTTGCGAATAATAGGGCTTTGTTATACCGGTTCTGTTTACAATGAGCGATTTCCGTTTATAGAACGTTTCTGTTTAGAATGCGAAGCTTCTGTGTAGTACTTTTTGGTTTCCGTTTAGAATTCAAGTATGTTTGGCTGAGTAATGTTGTATGTAACGCAGACATGGCATCCAACACGGTGAACGGTGATGGCGGCCGCGCGCGTCCCTAGGAAACAGCCACACGGCTCCCCGGCCGCAAGTGCACGGGTTGTCAAGTAATACCTCACAAGAGGGTGGTATTCCCTAGAGTCCCAAGATCTACTATTACTTCCTCTTCGAGCAGTTGGTTAGTCGGATCAAAACAGAGTTTGTTGCAAAGAAGTAAGACAAAAACAAACAATAAAAGCTTTAGCCACCAACAGATTGAACATACGGAGAAGAAATCAAATGTAGAAGATAAGGCCCCGGGCGAGAATTGCCCCAGGAGAAAATACAAGTAACGATGATGTGATAACAGATAATGCATGCATGGATTGTAATGTTTTGGTCCGTCTATACTCGGAAGTTGACTACCCTGGAACCTCCGTAGTGTAGCCCTAATCCAGCACAAGTTCTTTTATCCAAATTAATATTTTTCCTTAGTTTGTTGCCAAAAAATGATTACACCAATCGATGAATAACTTTTAAAACATGTAATTTTCGCAGACAAAAGTGAAAATCACACAACATCAACTGAAAATACATCGACAAATTAAAATGAGATTCAAGTCATCTAATCACAAACGTTAAATAAAACAAACACGTACATAGAAAAGCAAAACATAACCAATAAAACACCAAAAGCACACAATGTAAAATAAAAGAAAATACGAGGAAATTAACTTGGGTTGCCTCCCAAGAGCGCTTGTTTAGAGTCACGAGCCTGACATTCATGTTCACAATCTTAGGGTGGTTCAAATGGGGAATTTGTACCTTGCTTCATGAAGAAAGAGGGAGATGAACTAGATTGACCAAAGTATTGCTTAAGGCGGTGGCTATTGACTTTGAACTGACCTTTCTTAGGATGATGGATTTCAATTACTCCTTGTGGTGATACACGGGTGATCGTGTATGGCCCTGACCATCGGGACTTGAGTTTCCCAGGAAATAAACTGAAATGAGAATTGTATAGGAGAACCTGATCTCCTTCTGTAAACTGCTTGTCTTGCTTAGTCCTCTGCTCGTGATAAATTTCTGCTCTTTCCTTGTATATACGCGAGTTCCCATAAGCAAGGGTTCTCCATTCATCGAGTTCATTTAGCTGCAATCTCTTCTTTTCTCCTACCGCCTGGAAATCGAAATTCAGTACTTTAGTTGCCCAATATGCCTTATGTTAGGTGATAAGTCTTGTCGTACACAAGGCGATAAGGACTACTCCCGGTGGGTGTCTTGTAGGCGGTTTTGTAGGCCCATAAGGCGTCTTCTAGTTAGTCGGACCAATCTTTCCGGTGATAAGCCACGGTTTTCTCTAGAATTCTCTTGAGTTCTCGATTTGAAACTTTAACTTGACCACTAGTCAGGGGATGATAAGCAGTGGAAGTATGATGTCAGATCCGTATCGCTTTAGGATTTTTGCAAACTGGGAATTGCAAAAGTGTGTCCCCCGATCACTAATAATTGTTCTTGGAGTACCAAACTGGGAGAAGAGCCTCTTTAAGAATGGAACTGCTAATCTTGCATCGCTTGTTGGTAAGGCCTGGGCTTCCACCCATATAGAGGCATAATCCACAGCTACCAAAATAAACTTGTTACCACGCGAGGTCGGGAATGGGCCCATGAAATCTATCCCCCAAACATCGAAAACTTCACACACTTGGATGGTGTTTTGAGGCATTTCATCTTGACGAGATATGTTACCTGTTCTCTGACAACGATCACAGGTTTGAACGTGGTACTGAGTATCCTGAAACAGCATTGGCCAATAAAAACCAGCATCTAACACTTTTCTCGCCATGCGGTTGGCATTATATTGGCCTCCAATGGGTCCTCCACGACAATGCTTAATAATATCCTAGCCTTCTACTTGGAATACACAACGGCGAACCACTTGATCATCACATACTCGAAAAAGGTAGGGATCTTCCCACATGTGGTGCTTGAGGTCTGTGAAAACGTTCTTCTTCTGTTGGGTCGTGAACCCTTTCGGGATGATACCTGCAGCTAGGTCATTGGCAATATCTGCAAACCAAGGGATATCATCATCTTGTTTCACTCGAATATGGTACAATTATTTCTCGGGAAACGAGTCATTAATCTCACCCTCCTGAGTTGTACAAGCGTCAGTTCTTTCCAAACGGGAGAGGTGGTCTGTGATGCGTCTCCGCAACAACACAACAGGGTGATGTGTGTCAACCCCTTGCGTTACCGCAAGTGCACGGGTCGTCAAGTAATAAAAGTGGACCCAAAGGGTCGGGTTGTCGAACCACGGGGAACAGAAGTACTAGTAATAGCCCCTCTTTTTGTTATTTAGCCTAATGAATGTAGTATGCGATGATCTAATGGCCAACACTAAGAGTGTCACCACAAGTGCGCAGGAAATAAAAAGGAAAAGAGTTCTCAATCAATAAAAGTGAGGTATCCGGACAATGCTCCCCCTAGGATTCGGGTGTTGGATGTAGATTACAAGTGTTTCTAAACGAAGACAATGAGTCGTGGGTATCCAAAGGTATAACGGCCCCTGCCTCCAGGTCACCGATAACTAGTCCCCTACGAGGTCCCGGCGGAGAATTCTCTCGACGCCTCACACCACATATGACTGCTTAAAACTCTAGGGATCCCAAAGATATGACCAATTCCTAAAAGTAGATCTAACCCTGCCTCCAGGTGGAAGATCCCTAACCCCCTACGAGGTCCCGGCGGAGAATTCTCTCGACGCCTCACACCACATATGGTTGCTTGACACTTAGGGAATATGGAGATAGGAAATATCTGTCGGAAGGGAAAGGGGACGCTCCGCTATCTCACGGCTCACCCTCTCAACCCTCTTTACTCTTGGTAATTCTAAACCTAGCGGTGATCTCTCTCTTCACTAGATTGAATAAAACATGCAAGGCAATTAATAATTAAATCAAAAGCACAAACAAGCATTAAGAACTCAAGAGTAAAACTCAAACTGATAAATTCGAATAGAAGCACAATGTAAATCTAATGAAAATAAGAATCCTAGGGTTTACATGTCCGAGTACCCTCTAGGGGTTTAGCTCTCCATGGAGCGAGTCACAAAACAAATAATAAATTCAGAAATAAGTTCCAAAGACATAAAGAATAACCCCCTTAAATCCGTGATGATAGTCTTGATGGGTAGTTTCCACGTCTGGATTGAATCCACTCCGAAGCTAGGTCGCCGATGGCTTCCTTGACGCTATGACGGAGGAGGAATCGATCCAAGTTGGTGAGGAAAGCTTCCCAAAGCCGCAAAGAACTCCTTCCAAGCCCTAGCCGCCTTGTCTCTCGAAAGTGGCCAAAAAGATCCCTCAAAATTATCACAAGGCGGCTTTTATAATTTGAATTCGGGGCTTTACACGGGCATCCACACGGCCATCCACACGCCCGTGTGGAAATTCCACACGGGCGTGTGAAGCACTCTACTCTGATCTGCTACGATGCTGCTACAGTGCTTCGCTACGGTAGATGCTACAGGTGATTTTTTCCCGAAGTCTTCCTTGGAGTCCACACGGTCGGGCACACGCTCGTGTGGTAGGGTGTGTGGCTTTCTATGCTTTGAAATCCTCAAGAACTTTCTTCTGCTTTGTACGGAAGCTGGGACATGGGCGTACTACTGCCTTTGTGCCCTTTCGGTTTGTGTAATGACTTGTACTCCTCCGAAAGTTGGCAACACCCCCATGCATATGAACACAGCTTCTGATTGTGGTCTTGAAACGTGTCATTACACCCTATCTTTGCTTCTTCCTGTATGTCATGTCTCCAAAGCCCTGTTTGCACAAAAGAACACAAAACACACCTTGTTAATGCTAAAATCTGATAGAAGTGATGCTCAATGCATGTAAACTGATATTATAAAATATATATAATCAAGCACTTATCAGTCTGCATCCAAATTTTCAGCCCCTCTTTTATCTTTGATCTTCAAGTCAAACTCTTGTAACAAAAGTACCTAACGAATTAGGCGCGACTTGGCATCCGTCTTGCTCATGAGGTAACGAAGAGCTGAATGATCGGTAAACACAATGAACTTCGATAGCACCAAGTATGACCGAAACTTGTCCACCGCGAACACTACTGCGAGGAGTTCCTTTTCAGTGGTTGTGTAATTCTCTTGAGCTCCGGTGAGAGTCTTCCTCACGTAGTATATAGGATGAAAATGGTTGTTCTTCCGTTGACTTAATACTGCACCCACTGCATAGTCACTTGCGTCACATATCAACGCGAATGGTTCGTTCCAATCTGGTGTACCATGATAGGGGCTTGAATCAATAAAGTCTTTAGGATAGTGAAGGCGGTAAGGCATTCAGTCGTGAAATCGAAGGGGACGTCTTTCTCCAATAGTTTAGTCAATGGTTTTGAGATCTTTGCCAAATCCCTTATGAATCTTCTGTAGAAACCTGCATGGCCAAGAAAACTTCTTATTACCCGCACTGATGTCGGTGGAGGAAGCTTCTCATTTGTGGAAATTTTTGCCTTGTCTACCTCGATCCCTTTCCTTGAGATTTTGTGCCCCAGAACTATCCCTTCTTTGACCATGAAATGACATTCTTCCCAACTCAAAACCAGGTTGGTTTCTTCACACCGAGCTAATACTTGCTCAAGGTTCTTTAAGCACAAGTCAAAAGAGTTGCCATACACAGAGAAATCGTCCATGAAGACCTTCATGGTGTCTTCAGTCATATCCTCAAATATGGCAAGCATACACCTTTGAAAATGTGGCTGGAGCGTTACAAAGGGAGAAGGGCGTGCGACGATAAGCGAACGTATCATAGGGACTAATGAAGGTGGTTTTTTCCTGATCTTCCGGTGCAATAGGAATCTTAAAGTATCCAAAAAAACCATCCAAGAAACAATAGTAATCATGACCGGCTAACTGCTCAAGCATCTAATCAATGAATGGCAACGGGAAATGATCCTTTCGGGTGGCGTCATTGAGCTTGCGGTAATCGATAGACACTCGCCAGCAGGTTACTATTCGAGTGGGAATGAGTTCATTATTCTCGTTAGTCACCACTGTAATACCCCCTTTGTTTGGTACTACTTGGACCGGACTTACCCATGCACTGTCAGAAATAGGATAGATGATGCCGGCATCTAGAAACTTAACCACCTCCTCTTTTACCACCTCCTTCATATTGGGATTCAGTCTTCTTTGCGGGAGTGCAGATGGTTTATGACTATCTTCTATTAGGATTTTGTGAGTACAGAATGACAGACTTATACCCTTGATGTCCGCAATCTTCCAAGCGATGGCTTGCTTGTGTTTTCCCAACATGCTTAGAAGTTTTCACTTCTGCTCCTCAGAAAGATCGGAGGCTATGATGACTGGTAGTGATGAGTTCTCTCCCAAAAATGCATACTCAAGTGTGAAGGTAGTTCCTTACGTTTTGTCTTCGGTGGGTCCTCCACGGATGGTTTAAGCTGGCTCTTACCATCGAAATTTATTTTCTCGAATTCGACGTCCCTAGGAGTAGAGTTCTCCGAACTAGAATCCTCACTCACCAACCAAGCTTTCACTTGGATTCTGACTAAGTATCTTGCTCTAGTGCTCCCCACATAACGTTCTCAAAAGGTACATCATAGGGGCTCCACTGTTGTGTTTCTTGTGCAGGTGTGCGGCCCGGGTGTTGTTCCACGGTTACATCTCTTACATCAACTTCGTACTTCTCATGGAGAATGCTTAAAATTTCATGCGAATCTTGTTGAGGTGCAAACTGGTGCCCCGTAGGAGCTACATTTTCAAAGTTATTCCCGACAAGGTTATAATCCCAATTGCGAATGTACTGCTGTATGTGTGCCACTGAGTGTATGTACACTTCTGAATTCTCGTGTGAATTCACGTCCATGTCTTGAGCTATAAGCCAATGGATGCCTCGCAAAAAATCAACACAAAGAATAAATAAAATAAAGAAAAGTAACAATTCGACTATAGATGACTTCACAGAAATTTAGGAAATAATAAATATATAAAAAAAAAAGTACCGAAGAAATTTGAGAATAAAACAAAAATTACAGAAATGTGAAAACGAAAATGCCAAAAAGAAAACACTAATCCAACGTCTAGGAGATTTTTCCTAGTATTCTCGGATCTCGCCGGCAATGGCGCCAAAAACTTGATGGCGGCCGCGCGCATCGCTAGAAAGCGGGCGCCCAGCTCCCCGGCCGAAAGTGCACTGGTCGTCAAGTAATACCTCACAAGAGGGTTATATTACCTAGGGTCCCAAGATCTACTATTACTTCCTCTTCGAGCAGTTGTTTAGTCGGATCAAAACAGAGTTTGTGGCAAAAAAGTAAGACTAAAACAAAAAAAAAGCTTTAGCCACCAATATATTGAACACATCGAGAAGAAATCAAATGGAGAAGATGATGAGTGCATTTCATATATATGTATTGCATGCTTTACCCTCATCATTATTGAATATTTTGGCTTTAATTCTCCAAGTACGGTGCTATTTGAGGTATTCGTTGTTTTTCATGCAGATATCAAAGTCCTGAAGCAAGAAGAAATGTTTTGGAACAAATTTAGAAGCTAAAGGACTTAGAAGAAACCTCATCAAGCTCAGCACGGCTTGAGCACGCCCGTGCTGTACCCCGTGCAAATTGCAAGAGAATTCAGCCAAAAATCAGCACAGGCAGAGTTCGCTGAGCACGGTCTCAAAAACCTCAGCACGGCCTAAGCACGCCCGTGCTGTTCCCCATGCAGATTACAGGAATGTGAGTTTTCTAGAGATTTATTTGGCCGTAATCTGCACGGTTTGAAGCACGGCTTCAACACGCCCATGCTCACATCGAGAAGACATTAAAACCCTAGAAACTCAGTTTCTAAAGGGACATTTGGTAGGCCAACTTTTGACAGAAAGAAGAGAAGAGCTTTGGAGGTTCATCCTCCTCTTAATCAAGGGAATGGCAAGCTTATGGTAAGCCGATCGGGAGGAGATCTTACAACATTATAGATCCTTTGGCAACCACAAGGATGCAAGAAATTAGGGAGTTTTCAACTTATTGTCTTTCAATTTCTTTGGCATTATACTTGTTGTTTGTTGTCATGAGGGGCTAAACTCTTGAGGGAGCCCCGGGGTTGTTTGTATGATGTTGTAGCTTGAACTAATTATCTTTACTTGCAGTATTTATGAATGTCTTATTCCTTTCAATAAATCAAAGTTATTGGCTATCTTGTGTGTTGTTTAGTGCTTGATTGCTTGGTAGTTAAGTTCTCTTATCTAGGCTTGTGAATCGTTATTGATCGTTGCAAGCAGTGAGAGTTCAACTTAGGGCTTGGCAGCGCTAGAAACCACATGCTTATAGCATAGCTAGATTTAGAACTGAAGACATCTCTGATAAATACTGAGAAAGCCGAGTTAGTGAACGTCGGAAATCTAACCCCGGGGCTCCATCTCCTCCATCGAGTCAATTCTCAAACCTTCCCTTGGTAAACTTCCTTTCCCTAACCTCCTTGAAGTGAACCAGAGTCAATTCCATCATCTTCTGTCTGGTTAGATATTAAGCAGGACGTTAGTATTAGAAGCTATACAAGTCCCTGTGGATTCGACTACCCAACCTAAAGGGTACACTTTACTACTTGTGCGACCCGTGCACTTGCGGATACGCAAGGGGCGTACCAGAAGATAAGGCCCCGGGCGAGAATTCCCCCAGAAAAAAATACAAGTAACGATGATGTGATAACAGATAATGCATGCATGGATTGTAATGCTTTGGTCCGTCTAGACTCGGAAGTCGACTACCCCGGAACCTCCGTAGTGTAGCCCTAATCCAGTACAAGTTCCTTTATCCTAAGGATACTCATACGATGTCATTGGGCCTAGGGAGTCTTGGCTAGAGTTATCGATGCGCAATTGTGCTAAGATGAACTCTAGAACCTACGGGAGGCTACCGGCACCCGGACCCTCCGGTGCACCGGTACAATGAATCCCTCTTCTAACATTCTTTGACCTAATACATGCTAGCATTACGCCAAACAATTATCATTCAAAATCAATTCTATGGAAACCATCCATTGTAGAATGAACAAGCATTAAGAATGAAAGATACCAAATAAGGCAAAGCATGCATTCATTAGATTAAAAAGACATCATCCAATACAAGTATTCCTCCCAAGCTTCACCGGTTGCCCGGCGGCCTTGGGAGGTTTAGTTTGACATAATAGAGAAGGGAAATTCACACAATGAAAGATACATTAATAAAACACTAAGAAATCCCTCTTGAATGTGTCGACTAGATGTGATGTAGAAACTCGCAGAATCCGCATCGGCAAGCCCTAAGATGAAGATCTTCAAGTTCTCCCATCTTCTCCCACTTGAATTCTCTCCAAAACGATCTCCTTTGATGAAGATTTGAGCGTGGGGGTGTTTGGAGGCGTAGGTGGCAAAAAGTTCTAGGGAAAAAGCCCTAATTGGGCTTAAATAACCGACTGGTGAGCGGCCAGTTGTCGAGCCACACACATGGGCACACACTCCTCTGCCAGGGGTGTGCGGGCTGTGCACAGCCTGCACACAGGCCCTAAAAGATGCCTGGTTGCGTAGGAACGCTCGGATGGCCTCAGGAGCTCGTTTATCCTTCGTTTATTCGCTCATTGGCCTTGATTTTCCAGTTGTAAATGTTCATCTCAACGTAAATGGTCCGTGGATGCCCTGAAATATGAAAACAAGAAAAACACATCAAAGGGCACCGGTTTTATTCATTTAATGCATGAAAGTATAAGTAGTTCACCGTTACAAAACGGTGTATTTAGACACTTATCAAACGGCATATGCTATTTGGTGCTCATCATGGATACATTGTTCGAGTTGAAATAACGGATGTCATCAAGGCAGCTGGAGCTGGTGAGGAGGACACCGTTCGGACATTTCATGGAAATTGAGGGGTTGCTACAGGAGAGGGGCTTGCTCGATGCCATCATGCAGCGATACGACCACCAGAGCAAACAGTTCAAAATCGTGGTGAGCCTGGTGAGCTTCAGACCCGAAGATGTGGCCATAATCATGGGTCTCCGGTCTGACCGTTGTTGGCATCCTTCCCCGTTGCACCCAGCAAGGTGCCTTCGTATTTCCCTAAGAAGTGAGTCCCGTTGATAAATAGCAAATGCCTGCAACCTCTCTGGAAACCAACAATACATGCATGGAATGCGAAAAGCGCGTGTAAACCGGTTACCTTCATGGTCTACCATAGCAAAACTACCAGGATTGGTCTCTAAAACCTTCCCAACATACCATCTGAGTAGGTTGTAGCTTACAAGTTCACTGAGGTGAAAAATACCGCGGCCAACCTCTTTCCCTAACCAGGCTTGCTTATAAGATAGGTGGACATGATAGTCGCGCAGTATATCACGTTGAATTTCGACGACCCTATAAACAAGGTGATCCTTGAGACTCTGCATAACCTGAGCGCTTACCCACTTTTTGAGGCTTTCGGGTGCGAGGTAGTGCCAATACCCCCGCCGCATGTGTGTGCCGAGTACATCGTCTTGATTCTAAACGTCTCTAGGTTTCCATCATTCGACGCATGGATACACCATTGGACAGTTACCCTCTCATTGTCGTTCTTTACGAAGGTGAAGTTAAAATTCTGACTTATGGCAACACTTCGCAGCGTCTCTTTAAAGTGGTCACCATCGTGAAATCGTTGCCCAACTTAGAGACATGAAATGGAAGGTTGGTCTACTGCCATAGATAGGGTACCTAATGCATCTTGTTGGGATGAAATTATGCGTAAATTGAAAGGAAGGCTCTCCAAAATTGAATCCCTACTCTTGGTGCACAGAACAAGATGTAAGATATGGAAAACCATCGAACTCCTCAAATCAAGTAGAAAACAACGTTCACTGAGCGAAACTTCCACAAGGAAAAGAAATTGGTGACGGGTAAATCGAAACTATCAAAAGTAAATGGAAACAATGTTGGCTAAGCGGAAACCTTCAAAGCTAAACGAAAATGACGACGGATAAAGGGAAACTCAAAAAAGTAAACGCAAATAAATTTCTCTAAGCGGAAATGTCCAAATCTAAACGAAAATGGTGACATGTAAATGGAAACTCCCAAACGTAAAAGGAAACGTTCAAATCTAAACGAAAATGGCTAGGGCTAATTGGAAATACGCAAAAGTAAATGGAAACTCCAAAAACTAAGCGGAAAGTGGTACGTAATCGCCTCAGTTGTATGCATAAACAAAGGTTTGACATTTACGCCCGTAAAAGGAGCTCAGGGCCGGATCGACGGCATCGTCAGTTTAGGTAACAATAAGATCTTCGGCAGGACAGTTGAACACATGTTGAACGCGGCACATTCGCTGAAAATCAACCTCACATTCTATAGGGTAGACTGTACGATGTGTATCCGAGGTAACAAACCTCATGCGCTCGGACACTGGTGGAAGAGACAAACATACCTCCTGCTAATGCCAGACAAAAGGAGTGAAGTGCATACGAAGAGGAAGAAGATGAAGAAGAACGGCGGATCTCGTTTAAAGTATTCCAAAAGCATGATTGCTAAGTGAAAAGCTGCCTGAAAAGCCTGGTTTTCCCTTTCAACCGTACAATTTTTCAAAAATTGTAACAAGATAGGGTGGGCTTTTCCCCACCAAAGACAAGGGCAAAGTATGTATTATGCGAAAATACGGGTGACGGAGTTGGATGGAGTGACTGAAAGAGAATGTAACTTAGAAAGAAAGGAATGACAAGAAAATTCAAATGTCAAAAAAACTGATCGGGATGTTTTGAATCATACAAAGACTTATAATTAATTTTCCTTTAAAAGTATTAAATAATTAAGTATTAAGTAAATTACTTACGTTGGATTTGAAAACCATATATTACTTTTCTTCCCTACTAAGATAGATTTGATTATTAAACCACAACAATGGCATTGCGAAGTAATTTGTTTTCAAAAAATTTCAAATATCTCACTTCTTATAATATTTTTAATTGCACGTTACTGTAAGACATATTATTATTAAAAATCAGCATTAAAGCACTTGGTAAGTTTTCAATTAATTAATTAATTTATTTTTGTCATAGAAAGGAATGTGAAGTGCCGTATGTCAACAATAACATGGTTTAATTCCATGCCCATGGTAATGTAAACTTCTATTCATTTACGATTTATTAGGACTACACACTTAAAGTGCTACTAAATGGGTTTTATCATGGATCTCATGTGTCGTATTCTTCATCCCTCCAAAAGTACAATAAAAGAAAGATAAAATATTTAGAAGATTGTTAACCCACCACAATTGATGCACATCTTATTTGCTTGGGATTTGATATTTTTAGTGAGGCCACTTATCCCCATTTATTAAAAACAAAAGTGGTAGTTTTGTATGTTTTATTAAAGAGCTTTTTCAAGTGCAAAATATCTTATTAGACCACAAAATAAGCCCTACATCAAAGGCACCTTTACTTTTAATGTTTTATTATCCTCTTTTGTTTAATAGTTAAAATTATCATCATGAGTAGAACTGCACCAAACTTAGGTTGCCCAAAAGCACAAGGAATTCATAAATTGATTATAAAAACATGTTCCGGAAGGTCACATCATTTTACAAATGGCACGTGTCACCATTCTGGTTGCTAAACAGAACTTCATGGAGTTAATCTAAGGTCATAAGTAATACGTAATTGACTATTGAGTTTAAGATATGTAAACTTCCTTATGTCAACCATATCACTTAGCTATGATGGTAAACAGGTTTAGTATCAGCATCGAAAGTGGTGCGCAGATAGCCTTATGTTTGTTTTTTATCATTTAAGAGAAAAATAACTCAAACAGCTTTGCTGTTGTATTCAAATTACATGTATAGTTGCCACAATCAATCAACCAGAATGAATTAAACCTGAAGAAGTGGGCGATCTATTATACCATGTCATGTTTTTATTTCCATAATACATACTAAGTGACATGTTTTTTGCGTCGCCGCAACTGCACGGGTTGTCAAATAATAAAGTAGACTCAGTAAAAGATCGGGTTGTCGAACCACAGGGAGCAAGAGTACTAGTACTAACTTTAGAAGATGAAATCTAGCATGATTAGAATGATCGAGAAACAGATTAAGTAAAGCTTAATATATTAAAAAGAGAGAGAGCACGATGAAACAAGAGATCGGCAACTATTGAGAATAATGAGAGTACTTAGATAATAATCCCTTAGGGTTTTAAAATGAGGTGCAAAATCCTACATATACTTCTCACTTGAATAAATGGAAGCTGACTAGAAATGTGACATCTTAACGGGTTTTCAACGCATGCTAATTGCTAGAATCTAATGGGTTTTTACTGCATGCTAATTCTTAAGAACTAACGGGTTTTCACCGCACATCAATAGGCATGCAACATGCAATAAGAATTGAATCAAACTAGACATGCATTTCAATAATCAAACTTCATAAACAAATAAGAGTAGGAAGTACCATCGAATCTATTACAAATTCCTAAGGTTTCAAATCCAAGCTCCCAATGGGGCTTTAGCTCATTATGAAATACAAATGATTGAACAATTAATCACCAGCATAGTCATAATGTTCAATTAAACAACACTCCCTCAAGAATCAAGAATAGATGAATCAACGTGAAGTTCCCCTCGACATCGATAGAATAATGCTTTTTGACGCCGACGATGTCCTAAAAGTTGATGACGATGATGATGATGAACACCGGCAAGGTTTCCTTCTCTTGATCAAGTGATCGTTGCCCTTGACCTCGTAGCCGTCGTGTCCCTTCCTTCGGCCGTTCAACTTTTAGGACATCGTATCGACGTTGACGGACTGAAGAAACCCTTGCCGATGTTCATCATCATCATCGTCATCAACTTTTAGGACATCGTCGGGGCGAAGAAGTATTATTCCATCAACGTCGAGGGGAACTTCACAATGATTCATCTATTCTTGATTCTTGAGGGAGCGTTGTTTAATTACATATTATGACTATGCTTGTGATTAATTGTTCAATTGTTTTGTATTTAATAATGAGCTAAAGCCCCATTGGGAGCTTGGACTTGAAACCTTAGTGCTTTGTAATAGATTCTATGGTACTTCTTACTTTTATTGGTTTATGAAGTTTGATTATTGAAATGCATGTGTAGTTTGATTCAATTCTTATTTCATGTTGCATGGCTATTGATGTGCGGTGAAAACCCGCTAGTTATCGAAACTAGCGTGCGGTGAAAACCAATCAGTTCTTAAGAACTGATGGTGGCCGCACGTGTCGCTAAAAAGCGGGCACACAGCTCCGCGGCCGCAAGTGCACGGGTTGTCAAGTATTATCTCTCGTGCGAGCATAAAAGGGTCGTATTCGCTAGGGTCCCGAGATCTACTACTACTTCCCCTTAGATTTGCTGTTTACTCAAGTTAAAACAGAGGTTTTGTTATAATAAGACTAAGTATGAAAACAAAGCAATAAAAGTGATCAAGCCACCAACAAGCAATAAGCATGTAGAGGGAAAACAAGTATCAAAGATGAGCCCCCGGGTAAGGATTCCCCCGGGAAAAACACACGTATGGATGATAAAATAAATAAATAATGCATGCATGGTTTGTAACAAGTTGGTCCGCTTAGACTCGGAAGTAGACTACCACGGAACCTCCGTAGTGTAGCCCTAATCCAGTATAAGTTCCTTAATCCTAAGGACATTCACACGATGTCATTGGGCATAGAGAATCTTGGCTAGAGTTATTCAAAAGCAATTCTGCTACAATACACTCTAAAACCTGCGGGAGGCTACAGGTGCTACGAACCTCCGGTGCGCCGGTACAATGGATCCCTCTACTAACATTCTTTGATCTAATACATGCTAGCATCCCGCCAAACAAGTATCATTCATAATCCATTCTACGGAATCCATCCATTATAGAATGAACATACATTAGAATGAAAGAAACCAAACACAACAATCCATGCATTCATTAAAGTAAATAAATGCCATCCAATATAAGTGTTCCTTCCAAGGTTCACCGTTTTCCCGGTGGCCTTGGGAGGTTTAGCTCAACATTAAAAGCAAAGGGAAACTAAAAGATATAAGATTTATCATAAACAAAGCAAGAACTCCCCTCTTGAAGATGTTGACTAGGGATGATGGAGCAACTTGCTGAATCCGCGTCGGCAAGCCCTAGGATGAAGATCTACGTGTTCTTCCCTCTTCTTCCACTTGATTTCACTCCAAAACAACCTCCTCCAGTGAAGATTTGAGCGTGGAGGTGCTTGGAGGCGCCGGTGGCAAGATACTCCGCGAAAAAGCCCTAAACGGACTTAAATACCCGAGCCGTGTGCGGGCTGCTGTGCGGCCACACACTGGGCCGCACACCCTTCTACCAAGGGTGTGCGGGCCGCACACAGCCCACACACGGGCCTGAAAACGGGCCTGAATAGGCTCGTTTCGTGTAGGAGTGTCCGAATGACGTCCGGAGCTCGATTAACCTTCGTTTCTCTGCTCCTTGGCCTCGATTTTCATTCTCTAAATGCTCCTCGTCACGTAGACGGCTCGTAGATGCCCTAAAATAGAAAAAACATAAAAAACACATCAAAGGGCAATGGTTTATTGAAATAATGCATGAAAGTACAAGTAATGCACCGTTACGAAACGGTGTATTTAGACACTTATCAAACTGCCCCCCACTTAAGGGTTTGCTTGTCCCCAAGCAAACAAACATGGAGAACAAGAGGAATTGATAAGTGGCTAAATACACAACCTCTCGGCTCAAATATAAGTATATAATAGCAAGTGTAAGACTCTAGATGCTAAGCTACAACCATAAACGAAATTTTGAAATATTCATTCAGCAAGATGATGCTTGTGTGTGTGCAACCTTCTGCACTCGGGTTCTTGTAACATAGAGAGGAAAAAAATGACACCCCAAGGGCCACTTCTTGAAGCACATCACACCACTTATAGTGGTACGAACCTTGAAATGGTAGGGCACCCCCTAATGAATTCACGAGGCACTTCAGTCTCTTGTCTATAAACAATTGGTTTTTTTTTTTTTTTTACTAACATGAACTGTAGTCTTCGTTTTGGAAGGGTAAGTAGGCTGATCGGGCACCAAAAAACCCAACTTATTTAGAAGATTACAAGTTCACATGAACATGCTCGTACTTTTCTAGCTTTTGGCTTAGGAAACACTCTTTTTAGGAGACCGAAACCTAAGTTAATTTGCTATTCAAGTAGAGGAGCATTGTCATTCTTACTGCTATACAAAACTTTTTTTATGACCACACTTTATTTCCCTTTTTGCCAATTTAAAGAGAGAGACAGAAGCCCTCAGACAACTCATTAGGAAGAAACCTAACACGTCAAGGTACGGTATCACTAAAATGGGTTAGCTACTAAGAGGGTCACGAAGGTTATCATTTAACCTAACCTAGATATCCAAGGTCCAAGCTAGAAGGTACGTGATGGAATGCCGTGATTGATTGATAAGTGTCTAAATGTGCGCATTTATATGTTTTATTCCAGTACTATTTTGCATGTATTCTGATGAAGTGATGCCCGTTTCGCGTTTAAATTAGTTTTATTTGTTTTACAGGCCTTGAAGAAGCGGAAATGAGCTCAAGAACATATTTGGGAAGAAATCCGTATCAAATACGACGTTTTCGAGCTTCCATCACTGTAGCAGGACTGTAAAAGGATTATTGTAGCACGACACTGTAGCATGGCACTGTAGCAACGAAACGGGATTTCTGGAAAAAGGCTGGGAGCCTTGCGGGCAAGCATGCGCCCGCAAGGCAGCCCGTATGGATGCCCGAAAAAGTGTTTTAAAAGCCGAGTTAGGGCATTTTAATGGATGACCTTCACCTCATCTTCTTCTCCTCTTCTTGGGCCACCGCCCCACCTTCGCCGACGGCGTTTTCCGGTGATCCACCACGTCAATCTTCACCAAGAGGGAGGCAAACATCGGGGGAGGAAATAGGGGGAAGATCTAGAGCTTCAAAGCATCGTTTGTGAAGAAATCTCGGCGACTCCGGCGATCTTCATCCATCCAAGACAACCCAAAGCTAGAGGGAGTGTTCTTTGCTTTTCTTTATGCTTGTTTGTTCATTGGATTTGTATGAGTGTTCCTCTTTCATGAGGAACTAACTTGTATGTGATTTGGGCATGATGAACCCTAGGGTAGTTTTGTTGTAATTATGGATGAGAATCATTTGTGATTTAGTGTTGGATGTTGAATTTCTTGTATAAGAATTTCTATGCTTTGTGATTCTCTCTATGTGTGCTTTACTGTCTTGGACCGCATGAGAACTCTGCTGTTCAATTTCTACGTTGTACTTGGTGAGTGACCATCGCCCTTGTACTTGACTCACATAGACTGAAAGGGATTCATGTACCAATACGCTGAGGGATTCGGGTATTAGGTACCCCTCTGAATGTTAGGCTTAGACCCAGAAGAGTGTCTACTCCTGATAAGGGATTCCCTGAGTGCATTGCAATCGTAGGAGGAATTGACCGGAAGAGATTCCGGTCAATACTTGTATGGGATTAGGGCTAATCACCGAGGGATTCGGGATTAGCTTAATTTAGGAATCTCTCAGTCCAAACCACCATCACAACACATCATCCTTAATTCGGGCCTTAATGACAACCCTAGGGGGATTCTCTGTTCAAATCACGCCTTCTCCTATTCGTCCGTCCCTTGTATGCTTATTTGGCGTGTAGTGGTAGCTTTATCCTTTTATTTATAGATTTTAGTAGAGGTACTATTCTCTCGTATTGTTAGGCTAGGAAATAGATGAAGGGGAAGTAATAGTAGCTTCTTGGCCCCGTGGAATACGACCCCTGTGTCACACACAGGTTATTACTTGACGACCCCGTGCACTTGTGGGACGCTCATTAATGATCAAAATTCATTAAGTATAAGGTTGTGTGCAAAGCTTAGCATCTATCATTGTCCTACTCTAATGTACACTTAGGTATCATCGCCATCATAGGTTACAATCATGCATAAATGTCATCAGAGTTCACCAAAACAGACATGCACAAGTAATAAAAAAACCTCGATGCTAAAGAACATATGTGCATGGATGCCATCCCGCACTTAAAGTCGTACATTGTCCCCAATGTATATGATCAGCAGCTCAAAACATAGGATATGAAATATAAAGCAGGAAAGATGGGTGAGTGAACTTCCCTGAGTTAGAGTGGTAGCGCATGAATGGATACAATCATGTAATCATCGTGATCCTAATGATTGTAGAGGAGAGAAAACAATGCCCACGTCTACCCCTGCGAGGTAGAACGGGGCATTAGATCAAGGTATCCATCATCATCACACAAAAATTATTAAAGAGATAGTAAATAAGACAATAAATAAGAAAAGCATGAGTTTGGAAGAGTTAGGCTCTTTCCAACTTGAACTACAAAAGGAAATAAGACAAGGAAGCATAACATGTGAGTACTCAAGCATAATTGTCTCAATCGTCGTCTCTTGGTGAGAACTTGTAAAGAAAAGATATATAAACATGCATTTTCAAGTTTAAAGCATTCTCAACTTTTTTAGCTTGGGGTTTAATAAAGATTTATGCAACGAAAGCTAGAAAAATAAGAGAGAAAGTCACACCCAAAGCTTGATGGCAAAATTCGACGGTGTCATTGAAAACTTGATGAAAAGTGATAGATCGACAAAATTAAAACTGAAAATGATAAGAGATTTCAAGATCAAGGTTAAGTTGGAAAAATAGAGAGGGTTTCCTACACAAAAATTCACAAAAAACTACCCTAGAATAAGCCATAGAGAGAAAGAGAAACAGAATTTCTTGTGTGCTGAAAAAGCTGAAATTTAGTGCTGAATGGGGTCATGTGCGGGCGGTGTGCGTCCCGCACGTATATGTGCGGCCTGTATGCAGCCTGCACACCCCTCTGCCTTGCTTGTGTAGGCAGTAGACAGTCCGCACAGCCTAGAAAACCTTGAAACTTTTCGTTACATGCATAATCCTTATCACAATGCAAAGTATGATCAAAGAACCATAGAAAACACATCAAGAATCATTGACCTCGACAATAAATACTCATGCCAACACATCAAATGACAAAAATGTGCAATTGAGACACTCACACAAAACAAAATCAGAAACAAGCACGAAACCTATGAAAACTAAAACACACAACGAGGAAAACAAGAAAACTAATTTAAAAGCTTGGGTTGCCTCCCAAGAAGCCCTTGTTTAACGTCATTAGCTCGACGTACCTTTTTCTTACCTCATGGAGGTTTGAAGAGAGTGTGCTCCTCCCGGCTAGAGGTGGCATAAGAGCTACCAAAAAATATAAAACATACCTGCCGAGAGAATGTTGAGATGGATATCATGCGAAATTAAATTTTGGCCTCCATGGGAATAAGTTGGGTTGAGAATTTGTCAAGCTTGGCATAGGTGGATCATTAGGTGGCTTCAACATCCTATCTATATGATTATTCTCAACTTTGGGTTGATGAGCTTCAACTGTCCACAACATTTTCTTGGGCCACCAAGGGAAATTCTTCGGGTGAGAATTGTCCAAGCCTGGGATAGGTGGGTTCATGTATGGCTCTAGTTTCATACACACATCTTCAAATACAATTCCCGAAATTTTTCTCTTGCACTTGAACAATATTGAAAGGTTGATGGATTGACTGATGTTGAGACAAGTAGCTTCTTCAGGGATGATCGATTCAGTTTCTTCTACTTCCTCACATTCTTCTGCAACCATGCTTTTAGCCTCACCATTTTCTTCTTCAATAGCATCTTTTGGTAGAACTTCGATTGTTTGCTCCTCCATCATTTCAGCCTCTGCTTTTGCCTTTCGAAGTTCTGCCACTTGTTTCTCAATCTTCTGAATAGATGCTTGAACATTCCTAACATTATTCTCAGTGGCCATCATGAACTTTGCTAACGCCTCCTCAATTGGAATTTCCTTTGACAGGGTTGCTTACATAGAATAACTGAAGGATGATGGTGCCACCGTTCTTGATATGGGGGATATTCTACTAATGTTTGTTGAGGGTAGTTCCGTGGTTGTCCTTGCGAATATCTAGGAGAATTTTGGTGTCCCCTCCAAAATGGGCTGTGAATATTATTATACCTATCTCATTCGTTTGCTTGAATGGCCATAAATTTGTCCAACTTTTCTTCAAGTGCTTAAATTTTTGCGGCCACCATAGCTTCTAGAAAATCCATGGCCTCTGTATACAAACAAAATAATAAAAGAAATAAGGCATAAAAGAAAACAAAAATAAAAATAAAAATGTATATATGCACAGAAATAAAGAGATAAATAACTAAGCCAGCATCTAGGAGTTTTCCTAGAATTCTCGGAGTCCTCGGCAATGGCGCCAAAAACTTGATGGTGGCCGCACCCTTCGCTAAGAAGCGGGCACACGGCTCTCCGGCCGTAAGTGCACGGGTCTTCAAGTAATACCTCTTGCGTGAGCGCAAGAGTGTCGTATTCCCTAGGGTCCCAAGATCTACTATTACTTCCTCTTAGATTAGCTATTTGGTCAAGTCAAAACAGGGTTTTGTTATAATAAATGAAAACAAAGTAATAAAAGTGATCAAGCCACCAACAAGCAATAAGCAAGTAGAGTGAAAATAAGTATCAAAGATAAGGCCTCGGGTAAGGATTCCCCCGGGAAGAACACAAGTATAGATGATAAAATAAATAAATAATGCATGCCTGATTTGTAGCAAATTGGTCCGCTTAGACTCGGAAGTAGACTACCCCGGAACCTCCGTAGTGTAGCCCTAATCCAGTATAAGTTCCTTAATCCTAAGGACGTTCACACGATGTCATTGGGCATAGGGAATCTTGGCTAGAGTTATTCAAAAGCAATTTTGCTAGAATACACTGTAAAACCTGCGGGAGGCTACCGGTGCCAGGAACCTCAGGTGCGCCAGTACAATGGATCCCTCTCCTAACATTCTTTGGCCTAATATATGCTAGCATCCCGCCAAACAAGTATCATTCATAATCAATTCTACGGAATCCATCCATTGTAGAATGAACATACATTAGAATGAAAGAAACCAAACACAACAATCCATGCATTTATTAAACTAAAGAAATGTCATCCAATACAAGTGTTCCTCCCAAGGTTCACCGGTTACCCGGTGGCCTTGGGAGGGTTAGTTCAACATTACAAGCAAAGGGAAACTAAAAAAATATAAGATTTATCATAAACAAAGCAAGAACTCCCCTCTTGAAGATGTTGACTAGGGATGATGGAGCAACTTGCTGAATCCGCGTCGGCAAGCCCTAGGATGAAGATCTACGTGTTCTTCCCTCTTCTCCCACTTGATTTCACTCCAAAACAACCTCCTCCAGTGAAGATTTGAGCGTGGAGGTGCTTGGAGGAGCCGGGGGCAAGATACTCCGCGAAAAAGCTCTAAACGGACTTAAATACCCGAGCCGTGTGCGGGCTGGTGTGTGGCCCGGGCCGCACACAGCCAGCACACAGGCCTGAAAACGGGACTGAATAGGCTCATTTCATGTAGGAGTGCCCGATTGACGTCCAGAGCTCGTTTAACCTTTGTTTCGTCCCTCCTTAAAATGCTCCTCCTCACGTAGACGGCTCGTAGATGCCCTGAAATAAGAAAAAACAATAAAAACACATCAAAGGGCACCGGTTTTATTCAAATAATGCATGAAAGTACAAGTAATGCACCGTTTCGAAACGGTGTATTTAGACACTTATCACAATTGTGCTAGAATATACTCTACAATATTCGGGAGGCTACCGGGGCCCAGAACCACTGGTGCGCCGGTATAATGGATTCCTCTCCTAACATTCTTTGACCTAATACATGCTAGCATCTTGCCAAACAAGTATCATTCATAATCAATTCTACCGAATTTATCCATTGTAGAATGAACATACATTAGAATGAAGGAAACCAAACACAACAATCCATGCATTCATTAAACTAAAGAAATGCCATCCAATACAAGTGTTCCTCCCAAGGTTCACCGTTTGCCTGGTGGCCTTGGGAGGTTTAGCTCAACATTACAAGCAGAGGGAAACTAAAAGATATAAGATTTATCGGAAACAAAGCAAGAACTCCCCTTTTGAAGATGTTGACTAAGGATGATGGAGCAACTTGCACCGGTTTTATTCAAATAATGCATGAAAGTACAAGTAATGCACCGTTACAAAATGGTGTATTTAGACATTTATCAAGAACTAACGTGTCGTGAAAACCCATTAGATTCTAGTAATTAGTGATGAGTGCATTTTATATATATAAGTTTCTCATTTTTATAGCGGCTATTTCCTTGTCCTCATATCATTATTTTCTTATTTTAGTGCTATTTGAGGTATTTTCTGTTGATTGTGCAGTTATCTAGGTCTCGGAGCAATAACAAGATCTTCTGAGTGATTTTGGTAGAAAAAGGACCTTGAAGAATGTTTGACAAGTCAAGCACGACCTAAGCACGGCATTGCTCCCAAGGCGTCCAAATTACAATATAATAAAGAAATATTCTGCGTGCTCTCAGGTCTCTGAGCACGGTCGTGCAACTGTCAACAAGGTCGCAACACGCCCATGTTCAACCCCGTGAAGATTACAGCCTGGCGAGCTGAAAGAATTTTTATTTGCCCACAAACTGCACGGCCAAAGCACGGCCGTGCTCACATCGAGAAAGGGTTAAAAAGCTCTGAAAGTGAGGGTTTCTGGACTTTTGGCTGGGGGCGAAAGAAAAGGGAGTCGAAGGGTGGAGCTTGTACAGTCATCTTCATCTTCTGGAGGAGGGAGACTGCTAATTGTAGGCCCAATTGGAGGTGGAATCCGATCGACATCAGCACCTCAGATCTCAAGAAGGATGCAAGCAAAGAGGGAGTTCTTGGTTTTTCTTATTTTTTCTCTTTTGTTATCTTCTTGTTGACTGAACCAATGAGGGGTTAAACCTCTTAGGGTGCCCCGGGGTTGTGAATTAGTTGTATTAAACTCAATTTTATTTAATGCAGCATTTATGGGTGTTTTAATATCTACTTGTTAGATCTTTGCTTATTTACTTGAATGTTGGTTGTTGAGTGATTTGATTGTTGAGTTAGTTGATTTTCGCTTAGCTTGTATATCTCTTTGATTGATACAAGAAGTTGGAAATAGGCTCACACTTAATATTCCACTATTTGTATCATCCACATTAGGGCAACAAGATTCTAGAACATAGATTGATTGAGACATGCGAGATAAATGATGTATACTCTAAGTTTCGAATTATACCAAGGCACTAACCCGGGGCCCCATTTCTTTCATTGAGCTAACCCTAACTTTCTCCTCCTGTGATTTTTCTTCCCCAATTTCTCCCGTTCCTAAGTTAGAGTCATTCATCCCAATTTCAATTGATTAGATATTAAGTAGTAAGAGAGTATTAGGAGATACAGTAGTCCCTATGGATTCTACTACCAGACCTTTGGGTACACTTTATTACTTGTGCGACCCGTGTACCTGCGGTTACCCAAGGGGCGTATCAAATTTTTGGCGCTTTTGCCGGGCACTGGCAACTTTTGAGAAATCTTACAGTCTCAGTAATCTAGCCGTTTATTTTCTTTGTTTTTCTGTTTTCTTTCTTTATTTCTTTTTGCATTCTTGTTTTTTAAGTGATTGTTGTGGCTTTGATTTGCATACTTTCACCTTGATTTAATTTATCAATTCTCATATCTTTACCTTTATTGTTACGCAGTTATAGTGTATGACCCAGGGGAGTTCATCCCATCTAGCTAGCCCACATCCCGACATCAAACGAACATTTCATAGAAGATTGAGGCAGGTCGGGCCCGAGGGAGACACCGTCGATCCAAATTAGCATTAAAGTGAACTAAGAGGAAGTCATGGCCGGAAACCAGAGGAGGTGTGGAGGTGTTTGCTATAACAGGGGGTCGAACGATACTCGAGCCGGCTGAAGGACGCCATGAGACACCTAATGAGCTTTAATAATCCATGCTATGCTTTAGATATTATTGATAACGTTGTTGATGATTTTGTGCAGGAAACGTTGTGGATGGATGAATTGATTGAGATATTAGGGGAGGAACCCCCTGATGAATCGGACACTTCAAGGAGTGAGCAAGTTATCGTTGCAGTGGCCAAAGAGAAGGGGCTAGTACAATCACAAAAAGGGGGAAAGCTATCTCAAGCAAGGAGTTGGTGGCAGAACATCTTAAGGTATACTTAATTGATTTATTACCGCCATCCAATGCATTTTCTGTTGCAGGACATCAAGAGAGGAAGTATGTTTTTGAACCATCTTAAGGTAACCATAGGTACGTCAAGCTAGTGACGTTAACAAGCACTTCTCGGGAGGCAACCTGAGTAGTTTCTTCTTTTGTTTTGGTTTTTGGTTGTTTTTAGTTGCTTTGTTCATGGTTGTTTTTTATTTGTTTTAGAGTCTGGATTTCTGCACTTCTCGGATTGCTAGAGGTTTTCTTGTTAACCAGCATCTTCGGCGAGTTTGTTTTTAATGGTTGCGTTAGGGAATTTGAGACCTGAAAAATTCTCCAAGCCCAACACGGGTAAAGCACTGCCGTGTTCCCGGCCGTGCAGTTCACAGGACGGTAAGTGCTTTAGATTCCCCAGGCAACATGGTTGAAGCACGACCATGTTTCAGCCGTGTTCTTTTCTGAAGCACGCCGGTCATGCCCCTAGCACGATCATGTTGTGTTCTTCGGGGTTGAGACACTTATGAACAAGCACGGTCATAAGTCTGGGGAAAGCACGGCGCTGTTGCCCAATTCTTCTCTAAGATTTGTTCAACACAAGCAGAGCACGGCCGTCTTGAGGGTGTGTTCCGCATGGCTTTCCATATTCCGAACGCGTTCTTCTATTTAATCTGCCATTCCGAGTTCCTTCCTCATTTTTCCTCACGTGTTTTTCCCCTTCGCTCGCGTTTCTTCACGATTGCTCGCCATTTGCTGGGTTTGTGGATCATCCTTAGAGTTCTAATCATTTGCACCTTTTCCCCGATATTTTGGTATGTCAACGGTTTCTTTTTATGCAAAATTTATCAAATATTCATTCGAATGCTTGTCAAATTTGCTGTTGACGTTACCTATGCATGCTAGAACAAATCTAGAGCATGTTTACTTAGTTTACATCGTTGTTACCATCAATTTTTGAGCTAGGGTTCGCCGGGGAGGATGCTCCGTTTTGCGACACGGGATTGCTTATCTAAGCACGCCCGTGTTCCTTATAAAATCCCTAAAATTGACGTTAACACGGGCGTGCTATGTCAGCATGGCCGTGTTCTTTGACAGAAATTCTCCATTTGTAAACAAGGGAATGCCGCACAAAGTACACCCGTGCATCTGTTGTTTCTTTAAGCTTCCTCTTGGTTTACCTACAGATCATGCCGAGGAAGGCTATAACCACTTACCCTTCGTAGAAGAGGGCTCGAGGGGCGTCATCCGCTCCATCTACACCCATAGAGCCGACATTTGGCACTCCTGTCCACCAAGAGAGATATACGCGCTTGAGTGCCAAACGGTTTGGTGAGATGCGGGGCATAGACTGGGAGGTCCTACCGGGAGTTGGCATTGAAGGTACTAGCTACCTTTGAAATGCCTCGGGGCCTATGAGATACCATCGCGCTGACACCATTCAGTTCCAGGCGTTCGCTGCGTTGCAATGGATGAGTTGATACGCCCCTTGTGTATCCGCAAGTGCACGGGTCGTACTGGTGATGATCCCGCAAGCGCACGGGGTCGTCAAGTAATAAACCACTCGCACACGCACGAGTGGGTCGTATTCCCAAGGGCCCAAGGAGCTACTATTACTCCCCTTTCGTCTATTTCCTAGCCTAACACTACAAAAGATAAACAATGATTGCAAAAAGATAAAAAAAACTACTAATATGAAATCCGGGCTACTACTACACACATTTAGCGAACAAGGAAGAATAAAACACACGAAGAGGTGATTTGGACAATGAATTCTCCTAGGGTTGTCATTAGGTCCTGAATTTAGGATGAAATGTTGAAATGGTAGCTGGGCCAAGAGACTCCTAAAGTAGGTAAACCCCGATGGTCACGGCAATCAACCCCTAATCCGATAGAAGTATTGGATCGGAATCACATCCGCCCAAATCCTCCTATGATTGCATTAAACTTAGGGAAATCTCTAATTAGGGTCAAACTCAATATCTATGTTCATCCCTAATGGTTGGAGGGGTACGAAATACCCGATGGTCACGGTGTATTCATACATGAATCCCTTTCAAGTTTGGTGAGTCTAATACTAGGGCAATGGTCATGATACTTCTATCGGGGAATCTCTAATTAGGGTCAAACTCAATATCTATATTCATCCCTAATGGTTGGAGGGGTACAAAATACCCGATGGTCACGGTGTATTCATACATGAATCCCTTTCAAGTTTGGTGAGTCTAATACTAGGGCAATGGTCATGCAACCTAGCATTTCCTAGAAATGGCACACCGAGTTCTCATGCATACCAAGGCATTAAAATACACCAAACATGAACCACAAACTAAAAGATTCCATAAAAGAAATACAACATCCAACAGTACATCACAAGGATGATCATCCAAATTACAAACAAACATCTCTAGAGTTCATCATGTCCAAACCACAAATAAGTTAGTTCCTCATGAAAGAGGAACACTCATACAAGTTCAAGGGGCAAATAAACAAGAAAAGAATGAAGAAACACTCCCTCTAGCTTTGGAAACCCTTGAATGGATGAAGACCTTCAAAATACGCCTTGATGTCTTGGATCTTCCCTCCAAACCTTCTCCTTCGATGTGTGCCTCCCTCTTGGCGAAGATTGCGCCGTAGATCGCCGGAAATGGCCGGCAAAGAAGGTGGGCCGCCGGCCCTAGAAGAGTAGATCAAAAGTCCCAAAACATGATGCCCTAGAACCCTTTAAAAAGGTGAAATTCGTGTCTCCTCACGGGCTGCCTCACGGCTGTGAGGGTGCCCGTGAGGCATCCGAAAGTTTCGCAGAAAATTTCACCTCGGTGCTACAAGGTACACTTCTACAGTTGTACTTGCTACGGTGAATAAGATCAAAAAACGTCGTATTTGGTGTAGATTTCTTGCTAAATATGTTCTTGAGCTCATTTTGGCTTATTTAGGGTCTGCAACACAAAATAAAGGGATTTAGACCATAAAAAGGGCATCGACTCATCAAAAAGATAATAAAATAATACAAATGAATACGTAGAAAATACGTATATTTAGACGTTTATCACGTACTAGTAATAAAGTGTACCCTAAGGTCGGGTAGTCGTATCCACTGGGATTGGTGTATCTTCTAATACTCTCGTTCTACTTAGTATCTAATCAATTGAAGAAGGGTTTAACTGACTCTAGGTTGGACTGAAAGAGATTTAAGAGGAGGTAATGCACTAAGGGAAAGGTAAGGATTGGCTCGATGGAGGAGATGGGGCCCGGGGTTGTATTCCTGATGCTCACTAACGTGGACTCTCTCAGTACTTATCAGAGATATCTTTAGTTCTAAAATCTAGTCGTGCTAGAAGAATGATGCTCACAGTGCTGTTGAATCCTAAGTTGAAATCTCACTTCTTACAACAATCAATAAGATTCACAAGCTAAGTTAAGATAACCAAACATTCAAGCATTCAACCACTCAACAAACATTCAAGATAACCAACAACCAAGATTTAATGCAAGGAACAAGACATTCATAAATACTGCAAGTAGAGTAATCAAGTTCATTCTACAATATCAGAATATCCCCCCCCCCGGGGCTACCTAAGAGAGTTTAGCCCCTCATGAGGTTAGCCAACAAGATAAATGCCAAAGAAATTAATACACAAGAAGTTGAAAACTCTCTAATTTCTTGCATCCTTACGATTATCCGAGGCTTTACGATGTAATGGATTCTCCTGCCGATCAGCCTACCATTCGCGCAACATTCCCCTTGTGATGGTGAGGACGGCTCCCCAAAGTTCCCTCATTCTTCTTCCTTCATTCGCAGCCCAAAAGTCCACCAAAAACCTAGGTTTCTGGGGTTTTAAACTTTTCCCGATGTGAGCACGGCCGTGTTGAAGCCGTGCTCCAAGCCGTGTAGATTACGGCCGAATAAAACTCATGAAACTCAAATTCCTGTAATCTGCAGGGGTCTAAGACGCCCGTGCTGCGGCCGTGCTGAAGGTTGCATGGCCGTGCTTAGCGCCTATAACGCGTGTTGCTCTCGGCTGAATTCTCTAGCAATTTGCACGGCTTGAAGCACGGACGTGCTGAGCTTGATGAGGTTTCTCCTAAGTCCTCTAGCTCCTAAAATTACTCCAAATCGCTTCTTCTTGCCTTAGGACTTTGATATCTGCATGGAAAACTAAGAATACCTCAAACAACACTGTATTTGGAGAATTAATGCCGATAAATTAAAGAATCATGGGAGTAAGACATAAAATAAATATATATTAAATGCACTCATCAAATACCCTCAAACTTGAATCGTTGCTTGTCCTCAAGCAACCTTAATTCCCTAATAAAGTGATGAGTGCATGGCCGCTGATCTCAGCTAAGTTAGAAAATCACTAAAGCTTGAGGAGTCCAGAGTAACTAGTGTCTTAGTCCATTGAAAGCTCTTGAAAAATTTTACTCTTACTTCGTACTCCCATGTGTGTGTGCCGCCTCACCAAGTGTGTCAAAACTGTCCTTGAGGGTGTCTAGTTCAAGCTATCATTTCTCCTTTTTTCAAGATGACTCCGAAACTGGGCATTAGCTTCATATACCCTAGAGGCAGCCATTTCACTATGTAGGTCATCAAAAATGACATTTGTAATGCCTAAGATCCGACTACTCAAGTGCGGCTTTCGCTTTTTCTAAGGTGATAGCTCTTTCTACCATCTTTCCAACATAATTCGACAGGGGCATCCATAGAAAAGGAATCCGACTTGTTAAAAGTCGTTGCTTTGTTTCTCGCTTTTTTATTTGAGTTTGGAGTCAACATCTCATTTTTTTTTCATAAGACTTAAAACTAGCCCTTCCTCTAACAGAGTGACCACACAACAGAAGGCTAAGTGTTCGCGTTAGGGTTTCCCAAGTAAGAGCAAAATGAAAACTTAAGTTCATTAAAAGTGCACTAGCATACTCAATGATTCCTTAACTTAGTCATCTCCAACCAAAAATATCATAGATCGTCCTAAGTCATGCACAACATCTAAACATATTATACACAAATAAACAACCCTCCCCTACACTTGGTAAAACATTGTCCTCAATGTTAAAAATAGCATATGCAGCACAAAAAAAAAAAACATTAAACAAGTGCGAGGAAAGTAGAGTTGTTGAATTTTCACCAAATTGAAGGAGAGATGCCCGTGATAAGTAAGTCCATGACCAAAGAAGGGCATGTAGTGAGCACCATCAAGGGGAAGCCATTTGATACTGCCGCAAGATAAATATCCATACATCCTGAAAACAATAAACAAGATAAAACTCACTAGAAAGAGATCCGTTTAGTAGGAGGCTCCCCTTGCTAACTGACTCAAAGAAAACAAAATAAAACGAAAATAAAAGCAAAGTACATGAAAAGATAAAAAAAACAGAACATAAACAAGAAAAATCAGAATGCGGCGCTCTCCGAGTCGGTGTCAGACCCAGATGGGAGGTCGGTGGTATCAACCCCCATACTCCGAGAAGTAGAAGTCCCGGCAGCACGATGCAGAGGATTGGAGAGTGTGACGTCGAGGTGGGAGGCCAACCGCTGCATGCTCCGGATCATCCACTGTCGTAAGGAGGGGGAGCCAGCTAAAGGACAGGCGGGGATGTGTGTGGAGGTACCCGCATGTGGGGTGCGAGGAGACGACGGACTGGCGACGGCAAGTGGGGAGTTTGGGCCATTGGCAGCACGGGTGTCCTGGTACTGAGGGCCGTGGGAGGTGGAGGTGCCTCGGATCATCCTCATCGCTCGGAGAGTGTCCACCGAGACTCGCAACACGGCGCCCACCATCCTCATCGATCGAAGTCCCTCCTGGAGACCCATGCCTCGGATCAACCGCGTGATGTAGGGTCCAACAAAAAGAGCACTCATACGGGAATCCTGCCCTTGGTGCTGGATGCTGAATGCGACCTCGTAGCCGAGATGTAATGGTAACCCGTCCAGCATGCTCAAGAGGAAGTCGAAGTCATGGCGACTAACGACTCCTGTGCTATTCCCCCGACCTGTAATAGAGTGGCTCAGGGTAAAATGAATATACCTGAGGGCAGGGAGATGAAGGGATGAGGCCTTGGACCGCGACGATCATACGACTGCTCCGTGCTCAGGCACTGCCAGCAACTCTCTAAGGACTCGCGGGGTGGTCGCGCAATGAGGAGGGTGTCATAATCACTAGTCCGGGTGAACTCCTCATCATAGAGCCCCAGTCTGACCGAGAATTCTGTCAGACTCATCCGCTGCAGCGCACCGAACGCCTGGAATTGAATAGTGCCGGCACGGTGGTAACTCACCCGAGTTCGCGGCATCTAGAATGTCTCGAGAACCTCCAAGGCCAGCTCCCGGTATGAGGGGTCGGTGATGGTGAGGAGCTGCGTCCATGCGCCCACCCCGAGGTATCGCCGCACGTCGACCTCGAGTCCAACCTCGGGAAGGACATCCCAATCTACAGTCCTCGTCTCGCCGAATGATGCGTCTCCGCAACAACACAACAGGGTGATGTGTGTCAACCCCTTGCGTTACCGCAAGTGCACGGGTCGTCAAGTAATAAAAGTGGACCCAAAGGGTCGGGTTGTCGAACCACAGGAAACAGAAGTACTAGTAATAGCCCCTCTTTTGTTATCTAGCCTAATGAATGTAGTGTTTGATGATCTAATGGCCAACACTAAGAGTGTCACCACAAGTGCGCAGGAAATAAAGGAAAAGAGTTCTCAATCAATAAAAGTGAGGTATCCGGACAATGCTCCCCCTAGGATTCGGGTGTTGGATGTAGATTACATGTGTTTCTAAACGAAAACAATTAGTCGTGGGTATCCAAAGGTATAACGGCCCCTGCCTCCAGGTCACCGATAACTAGTCCCCTACAAGGTCCCGACGGAGAATTCTCTCGACGCCTCACACCACATATGACTGCTTAAAACTCTAGGGATCCCAAAGATATAACCAATTCCTAAAAGTAGATCTAACCCTGCCTCCAGGTGAAAGATCCCTAACCCCCTACGAGGTCCCGGCGGAGAATTCTCTCGACGCCTCACACCACATATGGTTGCTTGACACTTAGGGAATATGGAGATAGAAAATATCTTTCGGAAGGGAAAGGGGACACTCCGCTATCTCACGGCTCACCCTCTCAACCCTCTTTACTCTTGGTAATTCTAAACCTAGCGGTGATCTCTCTCTTCACTAGATTGAATAAAACATGCAAGGCAATTAATAATGAAATCAAAAGCACGAACAAGCATTAAGAACTCAAGAGTAAAACTCAAACTGATAAATTCGAATAGGAACACAATGTAAATCTAATGAAAATAAGAATCCTAGGGTTTACATGTCCGAATACCCTCTAGGGGTTTAGCTCTCCTTGGAGCGAGTCACAAAACAAATAATAAATTCAGAATAAAGTTCCAAAGACATAAAGAATAACCCCCTTAAATCCGTGATGATGGTCTTGATGGGTAGTTTCCACGTCTGGATTGAATCCACTCCGAAGCTAGGTCGCCGATGGCTTCCCTGATGCTATGACGGAGGAGGAATCGATCCAAGTTGGTGAGGAAAGCTTCCCAAAGCCGCAAAGAACTCCTTCCAAGCCCTAGCCGCCTTTTCTCTCGAAAGTGGCCGAAAATATCCCTAAAAATTATCACAAGGCGGCTTTTATAATTTGAATTCGGGGCTTTACGCGGGCATCCACCACACGGGCGTGTGAAGTACTCTACTACAGTACTACCACAGTAATGCTACAGTACTTTTGCTCACAGTAACTGCTACAGTAAATGCTACAGTGATCCCCCCCGAAGTCTTCCTTGGAGTCCACACGGTCGGGCACACGCTCGTGTGGTAGGGTGTGTGGCTTTCTATGCTTTGAAATCCTCAAGAACCTTCTTCTGCTTTGTACGGAAGCTGGGACATGGGCGTACTACTGCCTTTGTGCCCTTTCGGTTTGTGTAATGACTTGTACTCCTCCGAAAGTTGGCAACACCCCCATGCATATGAACACAGCTTCTCATTGTGGCCTTGAAACGTGTCATCACACCCTATCTTTGCTTCTTCCTGTATGTCATGTCTCCAAACCCCTGTTTGCACAAAAGAACACAAAACACACCTTGTTAATGCTAAAACCTGATAAAAGTGATGCTCAATGCATGTAAACTGATATTATAAAATATATATAATCAAGCACTTATCACCGAACCGCTTGGCACTCAAGCGGGAATATCGCTCTTGGTGGACTAGAGCTCCGAAGGTGGGCTCGGTGGGCACAGCGGGGGTAGAAGACTCCCCTCTGGCCCTCTTCGACGAAGGGCCTGACGTGGTAGCCTTCCTCGGCCTAATCTACGAGATAAAAGATTAAAACACTTAGAACCAGTGAATGCACGGGCGTGCTGAAAGTCGCACGCCCTTGTTGATTGCCAAGAGGGGTTTGCATGGAACACAGGCGTGCTAACGAGAGCACGCCTGTGCTAATTTCGAAATTAGGGATCTGGGAGAGCACGACCGTGCTTATCGAAGCACGCCCATGTTGCCCGAATCCTGCATCGTCCCCGATGACACCCGACATGAAAATCGACAGTGAAACAATGTTTAACAAAATTAAAATTCACCCTAGATGCCTCTACAACCTAAGCTAAGCATTTAAGTAACGATTCAAGGCATATAAACCATGATTTCGGAGGGATTAAGTAATGAGGGTTCATCGACTTACCAAAATATCGGAGAAGAGGGATAGAAACGATGAAACTCCGAAAAATCCATAAACCCCACAAATATCCACAAACTCGCAAGAAAATCAAGAGTGAAAGAAGGAGAACTCGCAAGTAAGAATGAAGAACGGATGTGAACGGCTGGATTTTAAAAGAAAAACTCGCAAAAGACGATCCGTAGCGCCGAACACGCCCTCAACACGGCCGTGTTGTGCCCGTGCTAATAAAATTCAACATAAATGAAGAACACAAGCACGTCCATGCTCTGTGCATGGCCAGCGTGCTCGGGGATTCAGCACGGCCAGTGCTTCCTCCGTGTTGCTCGGGAAAAATAAAACAGTGACAACGAAACCTGTAAACTGCACCGCAATCAACACGGGGGTGTTGGTCCTGTGGTGAGCCTAAACCTTCTAAAAACATCTGAAACACACCGGACTCGACTTAACAAACAAGGAAAACATGCAAACATAACAAACAAACACAACAAAGAAAAAAAAAGGTGCGAAAACAATCGGGTTGACTTCCGAGAAGAGCTTGTTTAACGTCACTAGCTTGACGTACCTGTTCCTATCTCATGAAGGCTCAAAGACATACCTTCTCTCCTGGCGTCCTACAACACCACATTCTAAGAAGGGAGATAATGAATTAATTAGAAATGCCTTACCGGCACAGAGTACATTAACAGAGATGTGCTTTGGGGTAGAGGCTTGTTGTTTCTTCCTATCCTCTACCTTCTGCCACCAAGTCAGAGCCTTAGATAGTTTCTTTTTCTTGGCATACACGGCTGCCTTATCAACACTCGGTGAGGCAACAGCTACTTCTTCAGCCCTCACTATGGGATCTTCATCTGGAGGTGTCTCCCCCAGCAAGTCAATGAGGTGATCCTTCCGCCATGTTTCCTGCACACACTCACCAATTACGTCATCAGTAGCAACAAGAAAATAACACGAATCATCAAATTCCATTGGATGCCTCATAGCTTCTTTCAGTCTGAATACTACTTCTTCATCCCCCACCCTTAATGTCAGGCGACCATCCTTCACATCAATGATTGGTTGTGAAGTAGTGAGGAATGGTCACCCAAAAATCAGGGGTACCTCAGCCCGATCATCTAAGTCTAAAATAAAAAAATCCACCGGGAATATAAATTTGATAACTTTTACCAAGACGTCCTCCACAATTCCCAACGGTCGGCGAGTGAAGCGATCAGCAAGTTGGAGCGTCATTTGAGTCGGCTTGAGCTCCCCCAGTCCAAACTTTGAAAAATTTTCAATGGCATCAGATTGATGCTCTCCCCTAAGTCAGTCAATGCTTTTTCGTCCATCATTCCCCCAATTGTGCATGGGATGATGAAACCTTACGGATCCTTCTATTTCTTGGGGATTTTGTTTGAGATGATCGCTGAACATTCTTCGCTTAGTGTCACCGTCGAGACTGCTTCTAATTTCCTTTTTTTAATCAAAAGCTCTTTGAGAAATTTGGCATACTTAGGCATTTGTGAGAGAGCTTCTACGAACGGGACATTTATGTGCAAAGTCTTGAACATCTCAAAAAACTTTTTGAACTGCGCCTCTTGCTAGTCTTTCTTGAGCTTCGCAGGATAAGGCAATGTGGGTTTGTATTCTGCCAGAGGGTCTTTCTCTTTGCCCTTCAGTTTTGTGCTTGAACTTGACCCTGAGTCCTTCTCTAGAATTTCCACCTTTGGTTCACTTGAAAGATCCCGTTGTACTTGAGGAGGTGGAGATTCTAATTCCTTTTCACTCCTTAAAGTGATTGCCTTGAGAGACTCCCGGGGGTTAACTTCTGTATTACTAGGTAGTATACCCGGGGGCTGTTCTGCGAGCGTCTTCGCTATTTGTCCGACCTGGCGCTCAAGAATCTGCAGAGAGGCCTGTTGGTTCCTCATGACCTCTTCATGCCCTGTGACGCGGGCATCATTGGACTAAATACCTCCTCATGACCTCTTCATGCCTTGTTGGTCCCTTTTGTTACGGTGGTTGGGGCCTTAAAAATTGAGGCTGTGTCATTGTTGCGTTGCTGATGAGGGCGTCGTTGCCCTTGATTCTGTTCCTTCAAAGAAAAATTGGGGTGATCCCTCCACCCCGAGTTGTAGGTGTTGCTGTATGGGTTATTAGTGTACCGTTGATTTTGCCCGATGAAATCCACCTGTTCGGTGACACTAACTCGCTCCGATGAACAACTGGGCCCCGCTTGACTTGCATTGTGTCAAACCTTTTAGAAATGTCTTCCACTTGTGCTGCCAAGGTAGTGAGCACATCAACTTCATAAAGCCCGGCTGTCGTTACCGGTTTGTTCCTCTCAGAACTCCATTGGTAACCATTAGATGCCATGTCTTTGATGAGGTTTTGGGCTTCTTCCGGTCTCTTACTGCACAAAGAACCTCCAGCTGCCGCATCTAGCATTTGTTTGGTCGCCACATTCAGTCCATTATAAAAAACATGGATTTGCATCCATTCCACTATCACATGCTGTGGACACTTCCTCAGTAATTCCTTGTACCTTTCCCAAGTGTCGTACAAGGTTTGTGATTTTGCTTGTCGATAAGAGGAAATATCACTTCTCAGTTTAGTGATCTTGGCCGGTGGAAAGTAGCGAGTTAAAAACTTCTCACCCAGCCTGTGCCCAATTTGTGATAGATCCCGCCAGCAAGGAACTTAGCCACTGCTTAGCCCTTCCTCGCATTGAAAACAGGAACAGTCGAAGGCGAACCCCATCCTCGGACACATTATTCATCTTGAACGTGTCACAAATTTCCAGAAAATTTGCAAAATGAGCATATGGGTCCTCATCCTGAAACCTATCAAACTGGCACATCTGTTGCACCATCTGGAAAAAATTCGGCTTTAACTCAAAGTTATTCGCTGCAATTAGGGCGTGCATAATCCGAAATACTTCTCTGATTTCCTGCTATACTCTCTTCTTGATCTACCTCTATGCTCAATTCCATTGACCCGGTTTCCCTTAAATTGATCTGCCTCTATTTCCTATGAAATGTCCTTTCGATGTCGGAATCTAGAGATGCTAACTGGGAAGAGTTCCCCCGGGTCATACACTAAACTACGTATCAACAGAAAGAGAAAATGAGATATGTACTTTAACACCTGAGGAAAAGAAGCTAATAACCAGTTCAAACAAATCGCAACCACTAGTAACGAATGAAAGAAAACAAACAAAGTGAAAAATACAAGAAAAAAAAAAATCAAAGCAAAAATATAAGCGATTAGATTACTAAGACTGTCCGAATTCTTAGAAGTTGCAGTCCCCGGCAACAATGCCAAAAACTTGATAAGCCCCTTACGTATCCGCAAGTGCACGGGTCGTACTAGTAATAAAGTGTACCCTAAGGTCGGATAGTCTTATCCACTGGGACTGGTGTATCTTCTAATACTCTCATTCTGCTTAGTATCTAATCAATTGAAGAAGGGTTTATGATAAGTGCTTGCATGTATATATTTTTGGAAATGTTTTCCACGCATGAGCATCACATTTCTCAGGTTTTATCGCTAATTTCGTGTGCTTTGGTGTTCTTTCATGCAATTAGGGTTGTGAAGACATGGTACGTGAATAAAGGCAAGATTAGGTCATAATGGTGCCAAGTGGAGCTCTTTTGTGCAAATACGAAGTTCAAGACACAAATCGGGTTCCAACGAGGGGGTATGTGCCAACTTCTAAAGACTTCAAGACAATTCTTGTAGAAGGACACGAAGGCAGTCATGCTCGCTTGTTCCGATTTGTTCGAAGATTTCAAAAGCTCTCCAAGGTTTTCTCATCATCAAGAAATGCCACATGACCTTTCACATGGGGGTGTGTCCGTCTATGTGACCTCAAGAGGAGAAACGGGCGAAATCGGGGACTAATACGAAGTTTTCCACATGGCAGAAACTCCACAGGGGCGTGTGGAATTTCCACACGGCCGTGTGACTCATCCATACGCCCATGTGGATCCTCGAGATGGCCAATTATAAAGCCGTTCTGAAGCGTTATTTGGGGGATCTGCTTCCAAACTTGAGAGGGAGTGACGGCTAGGGTTCAGGAGGTTCTTGCTACACTTTGGGGGTGCTTCTTCATCGTTTTCAACATCAATCCCTTCCAAGGAGAACTATTGGGGGAGCCTTCGGCGACTCGATTCGACGAGGTGTGCCCTAGGCTTGGAGGAAGGAACTCTTTGGAGAAGAAGGAGAAGCCTTCATAGACTATCAGCACGGAGCTAAAGGGGGTTTTATTTATGGATTGTTTGTATTTAAATTCCATTTCTTTCATGATTTTGTATTGCTCCATGGAGAGCTAAAAACCCTAGTGGGTACTTGGACATGTAAACTCTAGAAGTTCTATGTTTCTATGACTTTATTGCTGTTCTTCAATTTGTGTTTTAATTTGAGTTTCAATCTCGTATGTTTCTTGAATTCTCCCTTCAAGTGACACTAGAGTTGAGGATTATATTTAATCATCCTAATGACGAGTGACCATCACCATTAGGATTAGATCAATCGGGATTGAAGAGGGTTGAGAGGGTGAGTTGAGAGGTAGCAACACGTCCCCTTTCCCTTCCGGTGTAATTTACCCTACCTTCTCATTCCACGAGATAACTTCAATCTCAAAGAGAGTTAGGCGTTGAGAGAGAAGTCTTTCCGCCGGGACTTATTTGTGATTAGGGATCCTCCGCCTGGACCAAAGGGGTTGGTCGATATTTTGGAATAGGGTTTATCAATTGGATTTCCCACGAGCTCTTCGCAGTCATACGTGGTGTGAGGCGTCGAGAGTCTTTCTCTCCACCGGGACCTCGTAGGGGATTAGTCAGGGTTGACCTTAGGTTTGGGACCCTGTATCCTTGGATTTCCACGACTCATTGATTTTCATTGCAAGAAGAGCAGCTTAAGTTTTGCACTAGAAACTAGGATTCTAGGGGGAGCATTGTCCGAGTACCCCATCTTCATATTGATCTTATTCTACACCCTAGCCTTCATTTTCAGAACTTTATTTCTATTTCTTTCTTGTTCTATTTTCTTTCACAACATCAATCGATTTATCTTTGGCTACTTAGCAAGGTGTGATTGTTCTTACGTCTACTCCCTGTGGATTCGAAGCTGAAATTTGGCCAAACGCAAACTCCTGATTTGCAAGCTCTGGAGGCGATAGAACACGCACGTGCGAGCGAGTTGGCGGATGAAGTCCGAGAGCTGATCGCTGTGGGTGGGTGGAATCGACTATTGTGCATCAAAGACCTACCACTCGCGACCTCACTCTCGAAGTCCTCGCGTCGTTCGAGTTTGATCGCTGATAAGTGCTTGATTATATATATTTTATAATATCAGTTTACATGCATTGAGCGTCACTTTTATCAGGTTTTAGCATTAACAAGGTGTGTTTAGTGTTCTTTTGTGCAAACAGGGCTTTGGAGACATGACGTACAGGAAGAAGCAAAGATAGGGTGTGATGACACGTTTCAAGGCCACAATGAGAAGCTGTGTTCATATGCATGGGGGTGTTGCCAACTTTCGGAGGAGTACAAGTCATTACACAAACCGAAAGGGCACAAAGGCAGTAGTACGCCCATGTTCCAGCTTCCGTACAAAGGAGAAGAAGGTTCTTGAGGATTTCAAAGCATAGAAAGCCACACACCCTACCACACGAGCGTGTGCCCGACCGTGTGGACTCCAAGGAAGACTTCGCAAAGACTGTAGCAAAAGTACTGTAGCAATTTACTGTAGCAGTACTGTAGCAGAGTACTTCAGACGCCCGTGTAGAATTTCCACACGGGCGTGTGGATGCCCGCGTAAAGCCCCGAATTCAAATTATAAAAGCCGCCTTGTGATAATTTTTAGGGATCTTTTCGGTCATTTTTGAGAGACAAGGCGGCTAGGGCTTGGAAGGAGTTCTTTGTGGCTTTGGGAAGCTTTCCTCACCAACTTGGATCGATTCCTCCTCCGTCGTAGCATCAAGGAAGCCATCGGCGACCTAGCTTCGGAGTGGATTCAATCCAGACGTGGAAACTACCCATCAAGACCATCATCACAGATTTAAGGGGTTATTCTTTATGTCTTTGGAACTTTATTCTGAATTTATTATTTGTTTTGTGACTCGCTCCATGGAGAGCTAAACCCCTAGAGGGTATTCGGACATGTAAACCCTAGGATTCTTATTTCCATTAGATTTACATTGTGTTTCTATTCGAATTTATCAATTTGAGTTTTACTCTTGAGTTCTTAATGCTTGTTCGCGCTTTTGATTTCATTATTAATTGCCTTGCATGTTTTATTCAATGTAGTGAAGAGAGAGATCACCGCTAGGTTTAGAATTACCAAGAGTAAAGAGGGTTGAGAGGGTGAGCCGTGAGATAGCGGAGTGTCCCCTTTCCCTTCCGACAGATATTTCCTATCTCCATATTCCCTAAGTGTCAAGCAACCTGATGCGTCTCCGCAACAACACAACAGGGTGATGTGTGTCAACCCCTTGCGTTACCGCAAGTGCACCGGTCGTCAAGTAATAAAAGTGGACCCAAAGGGTCGGGTTGTCGAACCACAGGGAACAGAAGTACTAGTAATAGCCCCTCTTTTGTTATCTAGCCTAATGAGTGTAGTATGTGATGATCTAATGGCCAACACTAAGAGTGTCACCACAAGTGCGCAGGAAATAAAAGGAAAAGAGTTCTCGATCAATAAAAGTGAGGTATCCGGACAATGCTCCCCCTAGGATTCGGGTGTTGGATGTAGATTACAAGTGTTTCTAAACGAAGACAATGAGTCATGGGTATCCAAAGGTATAACGGCCCCTGCCTCTAGGTCACCGATAACTAGTCCCCTACGAGGTCCCGGCGGAGAATTCTCTCGACGCCTCACACCACATATGGTTGCTTGACACTTAGGGAATATGGAGATAGGAAATATCTGTCGGAAGGGAAAGGGGACACTCCGCTATCTCACGGCTCACCCTCTCAACCCTCTTTACTCTTGGTAATTCTAAACCTAGCTGTGATCTCTCTCTTCACTAGATTGAATAAAACATGCAAGGCAATTAATAATGAAATCAAAAGCACCAACAAGCATTAAGAACTCAAGAGTAAAACTCAATCTGATAAATTCAAATAGAAACACAATGTAAATCTAATGAAAATAAGAATCCTAGGGTTTACATGTCCGAATACCCTCTAGGGGTTTAGCTCTCCATGGAGCGAGTCACAAAACAAATAATAAATTCAGAAATAAGTTCCAAAGACATAAAGAATAACCCCCTTAAATCCGTGATGATAGTCTTGATGGGTAGTTTCCACGTCTGGATTGAATCCACTCCGAAGCTAGGTCGCCGATGGCTTCCTTGACGCTATGACGGAGGAGGAATCGATCCAAGTTGGTGAGGAAAGCTTCCCAAAGCCGCCAAGAACTCCTTCCAAGCCCTAGCCGCCTTGTCTCTCGAAAGTGGCCGAAAAGATCCCTAAAAATTATCACAATGAGGCTTTTATAATTTGAATTCGGGGCTTTACGCGGGCATCCACACGGGCGTGTGAAGTACTCTGCTACAATACTGCTACAGTAAACTGCTACAGCACTTTTGCTGCATTGATTTTTGCCCCGAAGTCTTCCTTGGAGTCCACACGGTCGGGCACACGCTCATGTGGTAGGGTGTGTGGCTTTCTATGCTTTGAAATCCTCAAGAACCTTCTTCTGCTTTGTACGGAAGCTGGGACATGGGCGTACTACTGCCTTTGTGCCCTTTCGGTTTGTGTAATGACTTGTACTCCTCCGAAAGTTGGCAACACCCCCATGCATATGAACACAGCTTCTCATTGTGGTCTTGAAACGTGTCATCACACCCTATCTTTGCTTCTTCCTGTATGTCATGTCTCCAAAGCCCTGTTTGCACAAAAGAACACAAAACACACCTTGTTAATGCTAGAACCTGATAAAAGTGATGCTCAATGAATGTAAACTGATATTATAAAATATATATAATCAAGCACTTATCACAACCATATGTGGTGTGAGGCGTCGAGAGAATTCTCCGCCGGGACCTCGTAGGGGGTTAGGGATCTTTCACCTGGAGGCAGGGTTAGATTTACTTTTAGGAATTGGTTATATCTTTGGGATCCCTAGAGTTTTAAGGAGTCATATGTGGTGTGAGGCGTCGAGAGAATTCTCCGCCGGGACCTCGTAGGGGACTAGTTATCGGCGACCTGGAGGCAGGGGCCGTTATACCTTTGGATACCCACGACTCATTGTTTTCATTTAGAAACACTTGTAATCTACATCCAACACCCGAATCCTAGGGGGGGCATTGTCCGGATACCTCACTTTTATTGATTAAGAACTTTTTTCCTTTTATTTCCTGCGCACTTGTGGTGACACTCTTAGTGTTGGCCATTAGATCATCAAACACTACATTCATTAGGCTAGATAACAAAAGAAAGGCTATTACTAGTACTTCTGTTCAATGTGGTTGGACAACCCGACCCTTTGGGTCCACTTTTATTACTTGACGACCCGTGCACTTGCGGTAACGCAAGGGGTTGACACACATCACCCTGTTGTGTTGTTGCGGAGACGCATCAAGTTTTTGGCGCGGTTGCCGGGGAACAGGATATTAGGAACGCTAGTATTTTGTTACTTTAGCTATTCATTTATTTTTACTGTTTTTCTATTCCATCTTCTCTACTTTCATTGTTCTCATTTTCTTTTGTTTATTTGATTGCAATTCCAGCTTATGACCAGAGGGAACCCATCGACATTAATTGAAGGAGACCCTGAAATTGAGCGAAGACTTCACAAGTGAAGTAAGGAGCCCGAAGTTGTTCAAGAGCAGCAAGTTGAAGTTGAAGCTGAAGGATCTGCGACCATGGCAAACCACGAGGATGAACCAAGGACGCTTGCTGATTTTGCTAGACCTTCAGCCCGAGGAACACAGTCGAGCATTGTTAGACTGCCCATCGCGGCTAACAATTTTGAGCTGAAGCCGGCATTCATCCAGATGGTTCAACAGTCCACGCAGTTTAATGGGCTGCCCGATGAAGACCCCAATGCCCATGTTGAAAACTTCTTGGAGGTTTGTGATATGCTCAAGATCAACGGGGTCTCGGATGATGCGATTCGATTGAGGACCTTCCCATTCTCATTGAAGGGACGAGCCAAACAATGGCTCCAATCATTGCCAAGAGCGTCCATCACCACTTGGGACGAGATGGTGGAAGCCTTTCTTGCACGATATTTCCATCCCAGGAAATCAGCGAAGCTCCGCAATGAGATCTCTTCCTTTTTTCAGAATGAGTTGGAGTCTCTATTCGAGACATGGGAAAGGCTCAAGAACCTTCTGCGGCGGTGTCCCCAACACGGATTCCCAGATTGGATGAATCCAAGCACTAGGCAACTCCTAGATGCGGCCGCAGGTGGGACTATGGGTAACAAGACCCCAGAAGATGCAAGGCAGCTCATTGAAGACATGGCTCTCAACAGTTGCCAATGGAGCTCGAGGGAGAAGAAGAAGGTTGCAGGAATACATGATGTTGATACCGTTACATCACTAGCAGCCCAAGTTGAAGCACTAAGCAAGAAGCTAAACACTATTACAACTTCAAGAGTAGCTGCCATTAGCACTTGCGATAGTTGTGGAGGTGGGCATAGCTCTACAGATTGCCCTATATCAGTGGGGGTGTCAGCACCAATGGAGCAAGTGGATTTTGTTGGAAATCCAGTGATTGGACAAGGGAACCCTTACTCAAATACCTACAATCAGGGATGGAGGAACCATCCGAATTTCTCATGGAGCAATCAGGGCCAGCAGAAGCAAGCAGCTCCTCCAGGTTTCCCACAACAGCCTTCTATTACAGAGAGAGTTTCTGAACTTGAAAAGGTACTTTCTAAGTTTATTCAATCTACTGACACCAGAGCGAGTGCAGCCTAAGGCCCAAGAAAAAGAGAAGGAAGCTGCAGCAACACCTCCTGCTTAGGTACCTCGAGTACCATACCCTTCACGGCTGAAGAAGGACCAAACGGAGGAGCAGAACAAGAAATTTCTGGAGTTGTTCAAACAGCTGCACATCAACATCCCTTTTGTCGAGGCATTATCACAAATGCCCAGGTATGCAAAATTTTTGAAAGATCTTTTGACTAACAAAAGGAAAATTGAAGAAAGTGCAGCTGTGATATTGGATGGGAGTTGTTCAGCAATACTCCAAAAGAACCTCCCAAGCAAGAAGAAAGATCCTGGGAGTTTCATCATCCCATGTGTCATCGGGGGTTTAGGCCAAGAGAAAGCGTTAGCTGATTAAGGAGCAAGCATCAACGTGATGCCGTACAAGTTTTTCCAGAAATTGGGGCTAGGAGAGCCACGGCCAACTCAAATGACGTTGCAGCTAGCTGATCGCTCAATTCGACATCCTAGAGGTATCATTGAAGATGTTTTGATTAAGATTGACAAATATATTTTTCCTGCAGATTTTGTAGTACTTGATGTCGATGAGGATGTGGAAGTGCCGTTGATTTTGGGGAGGCCATTCCTTCGAACCTCCAAGGCATTGATAGACATGGAGGGAGGCGAATTGACTCTGCGCATTGGTGACGAAAAGATCACTTATCGCCTCACAGATGCTATGAAGCACCCACACGAATTTGATGACACATGTTATTTTGTTGATGCTAATGATGAGCTTGTCAATGAGTATATGCAGGAGATGTTTTACCCTGACCCCTATGAGGGGTGGCCTGAGTTTGAAAAGGATGAATCAAGTCTGCAGGAGGTTCGAGTGATCAAGGATCAACCACAACCGGGAATTCTGAAGAGGATTTTTCGTAGACTGACTAGATCAAAGCGTCACCGCAAGAAGTACCAAAAGAGTGTAAAAGATACACATACACGAGAAGAAGGTGATGGCTTTTCAAGTGGTAACAAGATTTTTCATCACTCGCTTCCCACGCAACTATATTGTCTGAATTGTCAGGTAAAGGCTGCCAAGAACACATCTCACTTGCATGAGCCCCCATAGAGGAACAGGTATGTCGAGCTAATGACGTAAAACAAGCACTTCTTGGGAGGTAACCCAAGTCATTTTATTGCTTTCATAGTTAGTTTTTCAATTCTGCAGTAATAATTAGCTTGAGTAGGCGACTTTGCGTTAATTCTGTCGTTGCTGTGTTTTTATTGTTTGTTCTTGGTGTTTCATGATAATTATACATGTGTGGCTTGATCTAGAATGATTTAGAGATTTAAAATTAAGGAATTGGCCTTGTACTTAACTGTTTCATGTTATCCTGAAAATCCACAAGGACAGGCACAAGGGGGTGTGAGTGCCCCTGTGCCTTGCTGGAAAATTGAAAAAAACATGAAACAGAAGGGCACAAGGGCACCCACACGGGCGTGTGGGTGCCACTGTGGCCCTCCTGAGGAGCCACACGCCCATGTGGCTCATCCACATGGGCGTGTGAGACCTGAAAATTCAATTTTCAGGTCTCCAGAGAGGCACAAGGACAGCCACACGCCCGTGTGGCTGCCCCTGTGAATTTTCCAGGTCCACAAGGGCACTCACACGCCCATGTGAGTGCCCCTGTGGCCTTCTATCTCGACTTTTTAATCCACATCGGCACTCACACGCCCGTGTGAGTGCCCTTGTGGCGTTCTGGCGTCGAAATTTTTAAGGCACAAGGGCGTGTGGCTCATCCACACGCCCATGTGGCCATCCACAAGGGCGTGTGAGACCCTCACACGCCCATGTGGCTTATAAAGGAGATGAGAAGGCCTTGAACATTCATTCAAACCTTCACGCCTTTTCTCCTTCCGACGCCTCCACGCGAAGAGACGCACCTCTTGGGTTCCTAACGCCTCTCCTTAGCTTATTTAAGGATTCTTGGGTGTTTTTCCGGCGATTTCCATCTTCTTCTTCATCAAAAATCTCCGGTAAGCTCCAAGTTTTTCCTAGTTCTTGCCATGAATTTTGAATTTCAGATCTGGTGATTTGTTGATGTTTTATGCATGAATTTTTCATGGGAACTATCATAATGTGCATGCTTGTCGATTTAGGGTTGTTTTAAGGTGTGGAAACCACCCGACCATGGCCTCTTGGCCATGGTCGGGCATCCACACGGGTGTGTGGCCCATCCACACGCCCGTGTGGATGAGAAGAATGATCCACAAGGGCGTGTGGATCATCCACACGCCCATGTGGATTTCTGCATAGTGGCATTTTGCACTAACTTGCCCTGATTTTCACAGATATGGCCCCTAGGACCAAGAAGGTCGCCCACAAGCGCTCTCGCGCCGCTCGGGAGCCTTCTCCTCCCGAGGAATTGGAGTTCGCCGTCCCTGAGCATCAACAGTGATATGAGCGCTTACAGCGTCTCAAATTCGGACCGGCGCGCGTGATCGATTGGAAAGCACTCGAGGAGATTGACTTGGTCGATGAGGTGCGCGAGCTTACTGTTGTGGGAGGCTGGGACAGGCTCCTCACTATTCGTGATCCCACTTATCATGACCTCACACTGGAGGTCTTGTCCTCATTCGACTTCGACCGCGCTCGCCATGATTTTGAGAAGGAGGACACAATCCGCTTCAGGCTATTCGGTCAGTACCACTCCATGAGCCTCACGCAGTTCTCTGTTTTTCTCGGTTTATATGACAGAGATTATGTTCACACGGGGGAGTACGAGCAACTCATCGTCGATTACCCTATTGGACTCACCCCGAGCCGTGCGTACGCGACCATATGCGGAGGTTTCCAGTACGAGCCGGGATCCTCCAAGGCCACCATGCTCAGCCGTCCGGCCTACAGGTATATACACTCTATCTTCAGCAGGACCGTGACGGGACGAGGCGACAGCACTGGAGTTTTGAGCCGCCTCGACTTGCTTTACCTGTACACCATGGTCCAGAACATCCCCATGCATTTAGGCTTTGTTGTGGCGGATTACCTCCGCCATCAAAGCCATTACGTGCGGGTCGGTGTGATCTTTTCAGGAGTATACATTACCAGACTCGTTCGTGGCATGGGGTTGTCCGAGGCACTTAGAGGGATGGAGAGGATTAGCATACCAGCACCCTTGGGGCTTGCATCCCTCCGAGCCATGCGTATGGTGAAGAAGACGAGTACCGGCCCAGAAGAGGAGGAGGAGTCAGAAGAGGAGGCAGCCGACCCAGCAGACGCTCCTGATTCACCGGCACCCACAGCTGTGCCGATGGACACCGAGGCCCCTGCATCCGAGCCAGAGCCAGAGCAGCCCTCCACTCTAGCCCGTGACCGTTTGGCGAGGCTCGAGGTGGCAGTTGGAGCTTTCTAGGGGACATGGCGACTGTGCTCGCCAACCAGTCCATGATGATGTCGCAGTTGTCCATCATTCGACATCTTCTGGAGAGCGACACAGCATCTGAGGCGACGATATCAGCTCCACCACCAGCACCACCACCAGCACCAGCAGAGTTTCCTGACGCATGAGGCGTCCTTGAGTCATTTTATTTTATCTTCTGTATTTTTATTTTCTGTAGTTTTATTTTCAGCATGCTCGTTGAGACTCTGTCTTTTTTTTCTGTCATTTTTATTTTGTGGTTCTAGTTGTTTTCGTTGTTTTCTTTTCTAATCTTGTTGAGCTTCATTGAACCCCCTGAATCCGCAGATAGTCTTGAGAGTCTTGGGAAATGGAAATCAAGTTATGTACATGGCCGTGTGACTAGGTCACACGGCCGTTTCACCTCCAAATGCCCGTTGAGCCAAACACACCCTTGTACAAGATTCCACCAACTATTTCACTTGGAATTCAGGGGAGTATTATTTTGATTTTTGCACACCCTCACATGCTTTGTTTTTCAGAATTCATAATTTTATTGTGCTTGCATGTGTACATTGGGGACAATGTGCATCTTAAGTGTGGGGGAGGGATTACTTTATACACCACTTTATTGTCTGTTTTCATTGTATATGCTCATGAAACCTATGAAGGTTCACTTTAGGGTTAAGAGTTAGATTCTAGACTATAGGAGAACTTCGAACACTAGATTTCATCATGTTCTAGTTGTCATCCAATTTTTTTGAGAAATTTTTGTCCGATTGCCATTTATGCACTCTACTCACAAAATAAATAATAAATTCAGAATAAAGTTCCAAAGACATAAAGAATAACCCCCTTAAATCCGTGATGATGGTCTTGATGGGTAGTTTCCACGTCTGGATTGAATCCACTCCGAAGCTAGGTCGCCGATGGCTTCCTTGATGCTATGACGGAGGAGGAATCGATCCAAGTTGGTGAGGAAAGCTTCCCAAAGCCACAAAGAACTCCTTCCAAGCCCTAGCCGCCTTGTCTCTCGAAAGTGACCGAAAAGTTCCCTAAAAATTATCACAAGGCGGCTTTTATAATTTGAATTCGGGGCTTTACGCGGGTATCCACACGGGCGTGTGAAGTACTCTGCTACAGTACGAGCCAATGACAATTCACCTTGGAGTACTCTGCTACAGTATGAGCCAATGACAATTCCCCCCCCGAAGTCTTCCTTGGAGTCCACACGGTCGGGCACACGCTCGTGTGGTAGGGTGTGTGGCTTTCTATGCTTTGAAATCCTCAAGAACCTTCTTCTACTTTGTACGGAAGCTGGGACATGGGCGTACTACTGCCTTTGTGCCCTTTCGGTTTGTGTAATGACTTGTACTCCTCCGAAAGTTGGCAACACCCCCATGCATATGAACACAGCTTCTCATTGTGGCCGTGAAACGTGTCATCACACCCTATCTTTGCTTCTTCCTGTACGTCATGTCTCCAAAGCCCTGTTTGCACAAAAGAACACAAAACACACCTTGTTAATGCTAAAACCTGATAAAAGTGATGCTCAATGCATGTAAACTGATATTATAAAATATATATAATCAAGTACTTATCAATCGCTCTCACACCGACTACCACCAGGCGGATACAGTTCGGTTTCGCACTTTTGGCCAGTACCACAGCATGAGCTTGACAGATTTCGCTGTCGCCCTCGGCTTGTATGATCGAGATTTTATCCACACGGAGGAGTACGCGCAGCTACCATTCGATTACCCATTCCGCGTCACTCCAAGCCGAGTTTGCCGGATGCTCTGTGGAGATATACGGTACGAGCCCGGGTTGACCAAGGCCTCTCTGCTCCTCCGCCCTGCCCACAGGTACATTCATGCCATTCTGAGCAGGTCTATCAATGGCGAGGAGACAGCACCGGCGTATTGGGGCGGCTGGACCTTCTTTACTTATATTCTATGGTCCAGAGCCTGCCCCTGCACCTGGGATATGTGGTGGCTAATTTCTTGAGGCATCAGGGACAGTACGCGCGGATAGGAGTCCTCTTCTCGGGTCCCTACATCACTCGACTCGTCAGAGGGATGGGACTGATTGATGCTGTCCGGGGAGCTGATAAGGTCATTGTTCCCTCTCCACTAGGCCTTGATACCTTGCGTATGATGGGCATGGTGAAGAGGGCCGCTCCCGGCAGGTATGTGCTTGTTGCTCCTTTCCCAGATGAGTCCGAGGAGTCCGAGGATGAAGATGAAGACTCTGAGGAAACCCGGGCAGGGCCGTCATCACAGCCCATACCGATGGCGGCAGAGGACACCCCAGCAGACGAGGAGGTGCCACCGGTGTCAGTACATGCATCTCCTCTGGCACAGGAGCGCATAGACAGACTTGAGGCTGCTGTAGGGATCCTCCAGACTGATCTCGCCGCCATGCGGATGACCCAGGCAGCGAACCACACTGAGTACCAGTCGGAGATGATGGCGCGCATCACTTCACTCCACCAGATGATGGTGAGAGGTAGCGACTCCACTTCGCCGTCCACACGCAGAGCACCCCACGCATCCCCAGCATCCCCAGCAGCACCAGCAGATGCCGACGCTTGATGCGTCTTTTATTCTTCTTTTTATTTCCTTGTAGTTTCATTTCTGTTGCGTCTTTGTGTACTCAGAAAGGTTACACCTTCTGAGAGTTATCTTACTGTTTTTATTTTTCATGTTCTTGTTCGAGTTTGATTTTGGTTTGTTTACTTTTGTACTCTTTTAATCTTAGTTTTTGTTGAGATCCACTAAACCCCTTTTGTGATGTGCAGATAGGCTTGTCAACTTGGTTTTGAGAAATGGTTATAGGCACGGCCGTGTGGAATTTCCACACGGCCGTGTGAGCTTCACAACCATACGCGACTTCACTTCCCGCTTTCACACCTCCATTCAAATACTACACTCGGAGATCAGGGGAGTGTTGTTTTAATACCCACGCCCTCATGTTATTATTTGTGTTCTTATGTTGCATGTTTGCATGAGTACATTGAGGGAATGTACAGCTCAGGTGTGGGGGGGAGTTCACACTGCACACGTTCTTTATTCTTGATCATCACTTTCATGCTCATCTAGCCAATGACAATTCACCTTAAGGAAAAGGAGTGTATTTTCAAATTTAGGTGAAATTTAAACTTCCGTTGTTACCATGCTCTAGTTTACTCGAAAAACTTAGAAATATTTTGTTTGATTGCATTTCTTGCACTTTACTTGCTCTGTTAGCCCTGATAACGCTAGTTCAGTTTGAAAGGACATTAGTTTCATTTTCTTTGAGCAATATAAAATATATATATATATATATATATATATATATATATATATATATATATATATATATATATATATATATAAATTAGAAAATAGTGCTCCTTTGTTCTTGGGGTGGAAAGAGCTACCACCTATTCTGTATGCAGCTACTCTCATAAGTCGGATACTAGCTATGCACTAATGAGAGAAAGAGCTATCTAATAGGCTGTGTGAAAGCTAACACTCCCGGGTGGAAAGAGCTACCACCTTGAAAGGGTGAAAGCCGCCTAGGAGGCATCTTGGGAAATGGCTACCTTTGAGGTTGTGTGTAGCTACCACCGATTTCTTTTTCCCTAAATAAGTCCTTGTTTCAATAATGTTCAAGCGTAGACTTGGGGCTGGCATGAGTAAGTATACACACACACATGCTTTCAGATTTTATTTTCTTCGCAATTTGAGTTTTTGCTAGAGTTTTGGTTTTTATCTATCTTTGTTTAAATTTTCCCTTTTTGAGAATACTATCTTTGTACACTTTTGGTGAACTTAAGGCCAAGGATTTTCATCACTCAACCTTTAATTTTCATGGTATGAACTTTGCTTGAGGACAAGCAAAAGCTTAAGTGTGGGGGAGTTTGATAAGTGCTTGTATGTATATATTTTTGGAAATGTTTTCCACGCATGAGCATCACATTTCTCAGGTTTTATCGCTAATTTCGTGTGCTTTAGTGTTCTTTCATGCAATTAGGGTTGTGAAGACATGGTACGTGAATAAAGGCAAGATTAGGTCATAATGGTGCCAAGTGGAGCTCTTTTTGTGCAAATACGAAGTTTAAGACACAAATCGGGTTCCAACGAGGGGGTATGTGCCAACTTCTAAAGACTTCAAGACAATTCTTGTAGAAGGACATGAAGGCAGTCATGCTCGCTTGTTCCGATTTGTTCGAAGATTTCAAAAGCTCTCCAAGGTTTTCTCATCATCAAGAAATGCCACATGACCTTTCACATGGGCGTGTGTCCGTCCGTGTGACCTCAAGAGAAGAAACGGGCGAAATCGGGGACTAATACAAAGTTTTCCACAGGGCAGAAACTCCACATGGGCGTGTGGAATTTCCACACGGCCGTGTGGCTCATCCACACGCCCGTGTGGATCCTCGAGATGGCCAATTATAAAGCCGTTCTAAAGCGTTATTTGGGGGATCTGCTTCCAAACTTGAGAGGGAGTGACGGCTAGGGTTCAGGAGGTTCTTGCTACACTTTGGGGGTGCTTCTTCATCGTTTTCAACATCAATCCCTTCCAAGGAGAGCTATTGGGGGAGCCTTCGACGACTCGATTCGATGAGGTGTGCCCTAGGCTTGGAGAAAGGAACTCTTTGGAGAAGAAGGAGAAGCCTTCATAGACTATCAACACGGAGCTAAAGGGGGTTTTATTTATGGATTGTTTGTATTTAAATTCCATTTCTTTCATGATTTTATATTGCTCCATGGAGAGCTAAAAACCCTAGTGGGTACTTGGACATGTAAACTCTAGAAGTTCTATGTTTCTATGACTTTATTGTTGTTCTTCAATTTGTGTTTTAATTTGAGTTTCAATCTCGTATGTTTCTTGAATTCTCCCTTAGAGTGACACTAGGGTTGAGGATTATATTTAATCATCCTAATGACGAGTGACCATCACCATTAGGATTAGATCAATCGGGATTGAAGAGGGTTGAGAGGGTGAGTTGAGAGGTAGCAACACGTCCCCTTTCCCTTCCGGTGTAATTTACCCTACCTTCTCATTCCACGAGATAACTTCAATCTCAAAGAGAGTTAGGCGTTGAGAGTGAAGTCTTTCCGCCGGGACTTATTTGTGATTAGGGATCCTCCGCCTGGACCAAAGGGGTTGGTCCATATTTCGGAATAGGGTTTATCAATTGGATTTCCCACGAGCTCTTCGCAGTCATACGTGGTGTGAGGCGTCGAGAGTCTCTCTCTCCGCCGGGACCTCGTAGGGGATTAGTCAGGGTTGACCTTAGGTTTGGGACCCTGTATCCTTGGATTTCCATGACTCATTGATTTTCATTGCGAGAAGAGCAGCTTAAGTTTTGCACTAGAAACTAGGATTCTAGGGGGAGCATTGTCCGAGTACCCCATCTTCATATTGATCTTATTCTACACCCTAACCTTCATTTTCAGAACTTTATTTCTATTTCTGTCTTGTTCTATTTTCTTTCACAACATCAATCGATTTATCTTTGGCTACTTAGCAAGGTGTTATTGTTCTTACGTCTACTCCCTGTGGATTCGACTACCCACCCGTTGGGTTCTTTATTACTTCGAAACCCGTGCACTTGCGAAGTACACACGCAAGGGTGTGTCAGTTTAACTGACTCTAGGTTGGACTGAAAGAGATTTAAGAAGAGGTAATGCACTAAGGGAAAGGTAAGGATTGGCTCAATGGAGGAGATGGGGCCCCGGGGTTGTATTCTTGATGCTCACTAACTTGGACTCTCTCAGTACTTATGAGAGATATCTTCAGTTCTAAGATCTAGTCGTGCTAGGAGAATGATGCTCACATTGCAGTTGAACCCTAAGTTGAAATCTCACTTCTTGCAACTATCAATAAGATTCACAAGCTAAGTTAAGATAACCAAACATTCAAGCATTCAACCACTCAACAAACAATCAAGATAGCCAACAACCAAGATTTAATGCAAGGAACAAGACATTCATAAATACTGTAAGTAGAGTAATCAAGTTCAAGCTACAACATCAGAATATTCCCCCCGTGGCTTCCTAAGAGAGTTTAGCCTCTCATGAGGTTAGCCAACAAGATAAATGCCAAAGAAATTAATACACAAGAACTTGAAAACTCCCTAATTTCTTGCATCCTTGCGATTATCCGAGGCTTTACGATGTAATGGATTCTCCTCCCGATCGGCCTACCATTCGCGCAACATTACCCTTGTGATGGTGAGGACGGCTCCCCAAAGCTCCCTCCTTCTTCTTCCTTCATTCTAACCCAAAAGTCCCCCAAAAACCTAAGTTTCTCGGATTTTAAACTTTTCCCGATGTGAGTGATCGACACGGAAAGTGTGAACACCCGCAAGCGCACGGGGTTGTCAAGTAATAAATCACTCATGCACGCACGAGTGGGTCGTATTCCCAAGGGGCCCGAGGAGCTACTTTACTCACTTCTTACATGTTGTTTAGCTCACCGATTCACTTTCAAGAGAATAGAAAGGAAAGAAAACAAATAACAACAAGAGAAATTTTCTAAATAAATGCGAATGAATCAAAACAAGGGAGATGCTCAGGGATGGAAAACGGTCATGGATGAGGATCCCCAAGGGGGCTACTCAAGTGAGTAGGATAATTGAGAAATTAAGTATGTGGCTAGTTGGACCGAGAAAACTTAAGCTTAGGTCAACCCGATGGCCACGGCAATTGACCCCTAACCCGGTACAAGTGTTGAATAAGGAATTTCTTCCACTCAACCTCTCACACGGTTGCAAGGAGAATGATGGTTTCCTCAAGTTAGGGTGGAAACACTAGTTAGTTTTCAACCCTAGAAATGGAGGGGTACAAATACCCGATGGTCATGGTGTATTTATACAATAATCCCTTCCAAGTTTGGTAGAGTCTAGCACTAATGCAATGGTCATGCTACAAAGTGCTACCAAGAATTTGATACATCAATTAAGCAAATGTACCAAAATAATCAAGAATACCAAACAAGGATCACAACAAGCCAATCATACAATAGATAACTCAAATAATCCAAAACATCAAAAGTTTTGCACCCAAGGTTCACCTACATCCGGTGACCTTGGGGTTTAGTTGTTCATGTTCAACAAATCCACCACACAAACCATGCAAATAACAAAAATAAACATAAGGAACACTTCCTCAAATGGTGAAGGCCGAATGCCGCTTGAATCCCCGGAGAAAACCTTCCGAAGACGCCACCCGAAGCGGTGGCTTCCCGTTGTCTTCAACCTCCAAACAATGAAATCTTAGAAGTGGATCCTCCAAGATCTTGCTCTCCCCACCTAAGAAAGCCCGGATTTCCTCTCCTTTTGCCCTCCAAAATGGTGTGGAAATGATGTCCAAACCCTAGCCTTCTTTTCTCCCCCAAAAGCTCTCCAAGAAGATAAAAACGTTCCCAAATAAATGCCCTAGATCGCCCTTAAAATCCCAAATCCCGATGGGTAAACGGGTCAGCATACAGCCGGTATGCTGACCCCTCGGGATTTCAGCTTTTATGCCGAGAAGTCCGCGATGAGCTACAGTAACTGCTACAGTGAATGCTACGGTACCGTGCTACAGTATCCTGTCTCGAAAACGCCGTTTTGGTGTCGAATTCTCTCACCATCTCGTCGTCGAGTCCCCAGGGCTTCTGGCTGGTCTGAAATACAAAGATAAAGCAATTTAGACCTAAAAGGGCATAGATTCAACAATAAAATATGAAAATAATACACAACACATACATGTAAAATACGTACTTTTAGACGTTTATCAAACATCCCCACACCTAAGCGTTTGCTTGTCCCCAAGCAAACAAACATGAAGAATAAGGGAAAGAAGATAAACGGCTAAAAATACGACCTCAGGCTCAAAATTAAAGAACTCCACAAACACAAATGGACAGGAATCAAGAAGTGAGAAGTTCAATGAATAATGAGGTGATACTATCACTGTTTCATCCACAGTGCCCTATGTGTGTGTGTGCTATGATAAGTGCTTGATTATATATATTTTATAATATCAGTTTACATGCATTGAGCATCACTTTTATCAGGTTCTAGCATTAACAAGGTGTGTTTTGTGTTCTTTTTTGCAAACAGGGTTTTGGAGACATGACATACAGGAAGAAGCAAAGATAGGGTGTGATGACACGTTTCAAGACCACAATCAGAAGCTGTGTTCATATGCATGGGGGTGTTGCCAACTTTCGGAGCAGTACAAGTCATTACACAAACCGAAAGGGCACAAAGGCAGTAGTACGCCCATGTCCCAGCTTCCGTACAAAGCAGAAGAAGGTTCTTGAGGATTTCAAAGCATAGAAAGCCACACAGAGTACTTCACACGCCCGTGTGGAATTTCCACACGGGCGTGTGGATGCCCGTGTGGATGCCCGCGTAAAGCCCTGAATTCAAATTATAAAAGCCGCCTTGTGATAATTTTTAGGGATCTTTTCGGCCACTTTCGAGAGACAAGGCGGCTAGGGCTTGGAAGGAGTTCTTTGCGGCTTTGGGAAGCTTTCCTCACCAACTTGGATCGATTCCTCCTCCGTCATAGCATCAAGGAAGCCATCGGCGACCTAGCTTCGGAGTGGATTCAATCCAGACGTGGAAGCTACCCATCAAGACTATCATCACGGATTTAAGGGGGTTATTCTTTATGTCTTTGGAACTTATTTCTGAATTTATTATTTGTTTTGTTACTCGCTCCATGGAGAGCTAAACCCCTAGAGGGTATTCGGACATGTAAACCCTAGGATTCTTATTTTCATTAGATTTACATTGTGTTTCTATTCGAATTTATCAGATTGAGTTTTACTCTTGAGTTCTTAATGCTTGTTTGTGCTTTTGATTTCATTATTAATTGCCTTGCATGTTTTATTCAATCTAGTGAAGAGAGAGATTACCGCTAGGTATAGAATTACCAAGAGTAAAGAGGGTTGAGAGGGTGAGCCGTGAGATAGCGGAGTGTCCCCTTTCCCTTCCGACAGATATTTCCAATCTCCATATTCCCTAAGTGTCAAGCAACCATATGTGGTGTGAGGCGTCGAGAGAATTCTCCGCCGGGACCTCGTAGGGGGTTAGGGATCTTCCACCTGGAGGCAGGGTTAGATCTACTTTTAGGAATTGGTCATATCTTTGGGATCCCTAGAGTTTTAAGCAGTCATATGTGGTGTGAGGCGTCGAGAGAATTCTCCGCCGGGACCTCGTAGGGGACTAGTTATCGGTGACCTGGAGGTAGGGGAAGTTATACCTTTGGATACCCACGACTCATTGTCTTCGTTTAGAAACACTTGTAATCTACATCCAACACCCGAATCCCAGGGGGAGCATTGTCCGGATACCTCACTTTTATTGATTGAGAACGCTTTTCCTTTTATTTCCTGCGCACTTGTGGTGACACTCTTAGTGTTGGCCATTAGATCATCACATACTACACTCATTAGGCTAGATAACAAGAGAGGGGCTATTACTAGTACTTCTGTTCCCTGTGGTTCGACAACCCGACCCTTTGGGTCCACTTTTATTACTTGACGACCCGTGCACTTGCGGTAACGCAAGGGGTTGACACACATCACCCTGTTGTGTTGTTGCGGAGACGCATCAAGTTTTTGGCGCCGTTGCCGGGGAACAGGATATTAGGAACGCGTGTATTTTGTTACTTTAGCCATTCATTTATTTTTACTGTTTTTCTATTCCATCCTCTCTACTTTCATTGTTCTCATTTTCTTTTGTTTATTTGATTGCAGCTCCAGCTTATGACCAGAGGGAACCCATCGACATTAGTTGAAGGAGACCCTGAAATTGAGCGAAGACTTCACAAGAGAAGCAAGGAGCCTGAAGTTGTTCAAGAACAGCAAGTTGAAGTTGAAGCTGAAAGATCTGCGACCATGGCAGACCACGAAGATGAACCAAGGACACTTGCTGATTTTGCTAAACCTCCAGCCCGGGGAACACAGTCGAGCATTGTTAGATCGCCTGATAAACGTCTAAATATACGTATTTTATACGTATTCTATTGTATTATTTTATTATCTTTTTGATAAGTCGATGCCCTTTTTATAGTCTAAATCTCTTTATTTTGTGTTGCAGACCCTAATTGAGCTCAAGAACGTATTTAGGAAGAATTCGACATCAAATACGACGTTTTTGGGTTTTTCACTGTAGAAGTACTGTAGCAGGGGTACTGTAACCGAATTCTGTAGCAGGGTACTGTAGCACCCGAGGTGAAAATTCCTGCAAACCTTTCTGGATGCCTCACGGGCACCCTCACGGCCGTGAGGCAGCCCGTGAGGAGTTGCGATTTCACCTTTTTAAAGGCTCCTAGGGCATCATGTTTGGGGACTCTTGGCCACCATTCTCCACCATCTTCACCTAGGGCTTCAAGGCAATGGGAGAAGGCAGATCTGAGGAGGAAATCAAGAGGAGAAGAGGTTGTGCTATCAAGGAGAAGATCTAGGAGCTTGCCGGCGCGGATCCGACAAGTTCTCATCACCACCTTCTAGTCTCCATCTTAAGGGAGTTTGCTATGAGCTTTGTCTTGTAGTTGTTGTATTTCTTGCTTTCTCCTTTGTTGATGATGAACTAGACTCCCAAGGTCACCGGGCATCCGGTGAACCTTGGGATGAACTTGCTTTGTATGGATGTTTTAGATTTACATTTATGGTATGTGGTTTGGTTTGTGGTTCATGCTTTGTGTTCTTTGATGTGTTGTTTGGCATGAGAACTCTGTGATTCAACTTCTAGATTGTACTTGGTGCGTGACCATCGCCCTTGTGCTAGACTCACATAGCATGGAAGGGATACATGTATGAATACGCCGTGACCATCGGGTATTTCATGCCCCTCCAACCATTAGGGCTGGACCTAGGTTGAGTATCGACCCTAATTAGAGGTTTTCCTAAGCGTAGTGCAATCGTAGGAGGATTTGGTCGGAAGAAATTCCGAGCCAATACTGCACCGGATTAGGGGTCATCGCCGTGACCATCGGGGTGATCTACTGTTGGATATCTCTTGGCCCATCCACCACTGCCTGTGTAATTTTAGCATCCATCTTGCTTTAGTAGTCCTGAGGGGATCCTAGCCCGGGACCTCGCGCTTTCATTATTATTTGCTTCCTTAAATATGCTCATGTGGTGTGCCTGAGTCCATGTGTTTATAGTTATCTTTGTTAGTTCTCTTATCTTGTTTTGTTTCTCTATCTTTGGTAGACTAGACAGTGCCGTCTAGGGGGAAGTAATAGCAGCTCTTGGGACCCCAGGGAATACGACCCTCTCACGCGTGCGTGAGAGGTATTACTTGACGACCCGTGCACTTGCGGATCTCATCAAGTTTTTGGCGCCGTTGCCGGGGAACTCCAAGAATGCTAGGAAAACCTCTAGCTCACTGCTCTAGTCATTTATCTTTCTTTTTGTGAATATTTGTTTTTGTTTGTGTCTTTTACCATTTTGTGCATATTTTTTTTTTTTTTTTTTTTTTTTTTTTTTTTTTCTTTGATAGCTTATTGTTTGTAATTTTGTTGTTGACACAGAGCCATGGATTTCCAAGAAAAATTGTTGGCTGAAGAAATTAAAGCACTTGAAGAAAGGATGGAAAATTATTCTGCCATGGAAGAAATCCAAAGCAATCCATACCAAAATTTCTATGACCCATATTGGGGAGGATACCAAAATTCTTCGACATATCAACCTACTCAACAATGGGAATACCCTCACCAAGGAATGCTACAAGAACCCCCCTTTCAAGAACCATGGCATTATCATCCTCCAGTCATTCATAGTAAGCAACTTAATCAATGGGGATTTAATACACAGGATGTGTTTGCAAGATTCATGATGAATGCGGACGCTGAACTTGAAGCCATAAATGCCAAAATTTTTAATGCTCAATCATCTCTTCAAGGCATGGAGAGCCCGACAGGAGAGTCTTCCAAGATATTGACTGAGTTGCTACCAACTACCGAAGACCTATCTGAGATTGACCGTAGAAAAGAAGAGAACAAATTTGACTTTGCGTTGGAAGCGGATATTGAGGTGTTGGAGGTTAAAGAAATGAATGATGTAACATCAACACCCTTTGAGCAAATAATAGAAGTTCTACCTCAAGGTGACATGGAAGAAGAAAAAGGGGAGGGTGAAATCATGGCTATGGAAATATGTGAGGAAGTAGATGAAACTCCATCAACAACATTTGAAATTGCTACCTGCCTCAATACTGATCACTCTATTCATCCGTCAGTTTTGGTCAAGTGCAAAAAGCAACTTCCGGGAATTGTATTCGAAGATGTGGGTAGGAAGCCAAAATTATCCTTGAACCCACCTATGCCGGGCTTGGACAATTCCCAACCTAAACTTTTTCCATGGCGGCCCAAGAAAATTTTGCGGGTCATTTTTTATCATTCAAGACGGGTTGAGAAAAGAAACGTGGACAGATTGTTAAAGCTACCAATAAACCCACCAATGCCAAGCTTAAATAATTCTCAACGAAGCTTTTTCCTTGGAGGCCCAAGCAACATGGTGGGGTACTCAAAGGAATTCTAGCCGGAGCCAAAGAAGATGTGGGTAGGAGGATGAAGCCATCTAAGAACCCTCCAATGCCAATGTTGAATAATGCCCGGCCCAAGCTTTTCCCATGGAGGCCAAAAGGTAACTCAAGCATGACCTCCAAACTTGCGTCATCCCGGAAGGTAAAATTTGTATTTTTTGGTAGTTCTTATGCTGTCTCTAGCCGGGATGAACACACTATTTTCAAGCCTCCTTAGGTAAGAAAGAGGTACGTCGAGCTAATGACGTTAAACAAGCGCTTCTTGGGAGGCAACCCAAGTCTTTAAATTCTTGTTCTTTCAATTTTCGTATTCTAGTTGTGTATTAAATTGTTGTGTTGTTGTTTCTCCTTTATTTGTTGTGGTTTGCATGTTAGTTTTTGTATGTGTCCTTTGAGTTTGATCCATGCTTGTTCTTGAATTTTTAGGTTTGGTCCTTTGATTTTATGCCATTCAAATGCAAATTCTTGTGTGATTTTTGGTCGAATTCATTGTTGCTTTGATTGTGCAATGCTTGAAATGAAAAAAAATGTATAAGGGCTGAATTTGCAGGTCTCACGGGCATCCTCACGGCCGTGAGGATGCCCATAAGCCATCCAGAAGAGGCTCACGGGTAGGCTCACGGGCGTGAGCTCACCCGTGAGGCCTTCGAGCACCTTTCTCTTTATAGCGCCCCTTCACCATTTCTTTCATAACTTTCTCATCTCTCATCCGTTTTCCCTCATTCTTTCGCCATTTTTCTTCATTTTTCTTCCTCTTCACGCCTCTTCTACTTTTAGAGACCTGATCTACACTAATTATGGGGAGTTTTAACATCATCTTCATCGTTTCCCCAAAGGTACATCTCTCTAAACCCTAGTTTTCAAGCATGAGTGTTTCTTCTCCCTTTCTTTTTCTTTTCAAGTTGAATGGATGCCAATGTTGTGGGAGATTGGTTGGTTGTCATTTTTGTGGGTTTTTAGAGTAATTTCAAAGCTTTGTAAAAATTTTTATGCTCCATTTACAAGAGAAGCTCTTGCAAAAATTTTTTGGGAATTACTGTAGCAATTCTTGAATTTTTTCACATTCCCTTGATGTTGAACCATTGCTTCCCTTGTATGTGACTTAATCTTGAATCATACTTGTAAACCCTTAGCCATGCTTGCATTAGAGAGATTTGGACACCATGATAATGATTGAATAAAGGACTTGCTTGGATTATGTTTTGCTTGATTGTTGTGTTGTGCTAGTTGTTTGTTTTGTTTGCTTTTGTTTGTGTTTTTTTTTGTGTGTTAGATGCCTTGAGATGATGTTCCTTTCTATCTTGTAGGGTGGAAGTAGGGCATCAAGCACACCTTCTCTCTCGATCATCTACTTGCATCATTGGTGGCTACCCCGATCTCATGGATTTCAAGACTCATGTTTTGAGACTTGGGGAAGTTCATGAAACCCTCTTATTACACTTTTATTACCTATATTTTTTATGCACTGCTGATTTAGACACATTGAGGACAATGTGCATCTTTGAGTGGGGGGGTAGATTTTCATGAACTTTGGAATTGTTTTAAATTGCATGATTGACTCACCTATGATAGCTATGATTTTATTGTTAAGGACTTCCTAGCTTGGTAGAATGATAGTAGTGAGTTGTACTTTACATGTACTTGAATGTAGTCCTGTTTCATCTTTAGTGTACATTCATACCTGCTCACTCTAACTTCCACTTCTGACACTCTAACCCATCTTATTGATTTTGTGTTAGGATGTCAAATTATTCTTTCAATAGTCCTTTAAAAAACTTTTGAGTCCCCTATTTTTGCTTTAACCCTAAGTAAGGTTTTTAAGTGAGGTTTTTAGCAGGTGGTTGATCAGGCGTCCTGAGTTAGGTTGTATATATTTATTAAAAAAAAAAAAAAAAAAAAAAAAAAAAAAAAAAATTTGAGTCTATGTCGGTATTCCTCTCGCTTCTAAAAGCATGAATGCGTATATGTAGATCTGCAATCAAGTAAGTCGGGTGGCTCTTGTGCACGGCCGGCATGTGCATCCAGTGAAAGATTTTTATGCGAGTCTACGTTAGGCGGACTCCGAAAAAAAAAAAAAAAAAAAAAAAAAAAAAAAAAAAAAAAAAACTTTTGTGACCTTTGGGCGCCTGAAACCTGTCTTATCTTCACTTGATGTTAAAGTTTCATTTGGGGACCAAAAGATTTTTAACCGACTATTGAGAGGATTTTTGCTTGGCACTCCTAGCACTAATTTCAATTTGAGTGAGGTGAACAAACATCCTGGGTAATCCAGGGTGTAGAGGTCAAGGTGGGAGTCGGCACACACACAGGGAACACTTTGGATGAAACAGAGCTAATATTACTTGACTATACATTGAACAACTCACTTCTTGAGTTCTCGTCCATTTGTGCTTGTGGAGTCCTGTACAGTTGAGCTTGAGGTCGTATATTTAGCCGTTTATCGTCTTGCCCCTGTTCTTCATGTTTGTTTGCTTGGGGACAAGCAAACGCTTAGGTGTGGGGATGTTTGATAAACGTCTAAATATACGTATTTTATACGTATTCTATTGTATTATTTTATTATCTTTTTGATAAGTCGATGCCCTTTTTATAGTCTAAATCTCTTTATTTTGTGTTGCAGACCCTAATTGAGCTCAAGAACGTATTTAGGAAGAATTCGACATCAAATACGACGTTTTTGGGTTTTTCACCGTAGAAGTACTTAGCGAGAGTGGGTACTGTAACCGAATTACTCAGAAAGGGGTACTGTAGCACCCGAGGTGAAAATTCCTGCAAACCTTTCTGGATGCCTCACGGGCACCCTCACGGCCGTGAGGCAGCCCGTGAGGAGTTGCGATTTCACCTTTTTAAAGGCTCCTAGGGCATCATGTTTGGGGACTCTTGGCCACCATTCTCCACCATCTTCACCTAGGGCTTCAAGGCAATGGGAGAAGGCAGATCTGAGGAGGAAATCAAGAGGAGAAGAGGTTGTGCTATCAAGGAGAAGATCTAGGAGCTTGCCGGCGCGGATCCGACAAGTTCTCATCACCACCTTCTAGTCTCCATCTTAAGGGAGTTTGCTATGAGCTTTGTCTTGTACTTGTTGTATTTCTTGCTTTCTCCTTTGTTGATGATGAACTAGACTCCCAAGGTCACCGGGCATCCGGTGAACCTTGGGATGAACTTGCTTTGTATGGATGTTTTAGATTTACATTTATGGTATGTGGTTTGGTTTGTGGTTCATGCTTTGTGTTCTTTGATGTGTTGTTTGGCATGAGAACTCTGTGATTCAACTTCTAGATTGTACTTGGTGCGTGACCATCGCCCTTGTGCTAGACTCACATAGCATGGAAGGGATACATGTATGAATACGCCGTGACCATCGGGTATTTCATGCCCCTCCAACCATTAGGGCTGGACCTAGGTTGAGTATCGACCCTAATTAGAGGTTTTCCTAAGCGTAGTGCAATCGTAGGAGGATTTGGTCGGAAGAAATTCCGAGCCAATACTCGTACCGGATTAGGGGTCATCGCCGTGACCATCGGGGTGATCTACTGTTGGATATCTCTTGGCCCATCCACCACTGCCTGTGTAATTTTAGCATCCATCTTGCTTTAGTAGTCCTGAGGGGATCCTAGCCCGGGACCTCGCGCTTTCATTATTATTTGCTTCCTTAAATATGCTCATGTGGTGTGCCTGAGTCCATGTGTTTATAGTTATCTTTGTTAGTTCTCTTATCTTGTTTTGTTTCTCTATCTTTGGTAGACTAGACAGTGCCGTCTAGGGGGAAGTAATAGCAGCTCTTGGGACCCCAGGGAATACGACCCTCTCACGCGTGCGTGAGAGGTATTACTTGACGACCCGTGCACTTGCGGATCTCATCATCGCCCATCGCGGCTAACAATTTTGAGCTGAAGCCGGCATTCATCCAGATGGTTCAGCAGTCCGCGCAGTTTAATGGGCTGCCTGATGAAGACCCCAATGCCCATGTTGAAAACTTTTTGGAGGTTTGTGATATGCTCAAGATCAACAGGGTCTCGGATGATGCGATTCGATTGAGGACCTTCCCATTCTCATTGAAGGGACGAGCCAAACAATGGCTCCAATCATTGCCAAGAGCGTCCATCACCACTTGGGACGAGATGGTGGAAGCCTTTCTTGCACGATATTTCCCTCCCGGGAAATCAGCGAAGCTCCGCAATGAGATCTCTTCCTTTTTTCAGAATGAGTTGGAGTCTCTATTCGAGACATGGGAAAGGTTCAAGAACCTTCTGCGGCGATGTCCCCAACATGGATTCCCGGATTGGATGATTATACACACGTTCTATAATGGGCTGAATCCAAGCACTAGGCAACTCCTAGATGCGGGCGCAGGTGGGACTATGGGTAATAAGACCCCAGAAGATGCAAGGCAGCTCATTGAAGACATGGCTCTCAACAGTTGCCAATGGAGCTCGAGGGAGAAGAAGAAGGTTGCAGGAATACATGATGTTGATGCCGTTACATCACTAGCAGCCCAAGTTGAAGCACTAAGCAAGAAGCTAGACACCATCACAACTTCAAGAGTAGCTGCCATTAGCACTTGCGATAGTTGTGGAGGTGGGCATAGCTCTACAGATTGCCCTATCTCAGTGGGGGTGTCGGCAGCAATAGAGCAAGTGGATTTTGTTGGAAATCCAGTGAGGGGACAAGGGAACCCTTACTCAAATACATACAATCAGGGATGGAGGAACCATCCGAACTTCTCATGGAGCAATCAGGGCCAGCAGAAGCAAGCAGCGCCTCCGGTTTTCCCACAACAGCCTTCTATTCCAGAGAGAGTTTCTGAACATGAAAAGGTACTTTCTAAGTTTATTCAATCTACTGACACCAGGTTTCAGAACGTGGAGGCGACGCTGCGCAACCACACTGCGTCATTGCACAACTTGGAGACGCAAGTGGGCCAAATAGCAAAATCCTTGGCCGATAGACCTCAAGGAAGCCTGCCGAGCAATACAGAGACAAACCCAAGAGAGCACGTGAAAGCGATCACGTTGAGAAGCGGGCGAGAGGTGGAGAATACGGTGCAAGAAAAGAAGACTGCACAAGAACCAGAGCGAGTGCAGCCTAAGGCCCAAGAAAAAGATAAGGAAGCTGCAGCAACACCTCCTGCTTACGTACCTCGAGTACCATACCCTTCACGGCTGAAGAAGGACCAAACAGAGGAGCAGAACAGGAAATTTCTGGAGTTGTTCAAACAGCTGCACATCAACATCCCTTTTGTCGAGGCATTATCACAAATGCCCAGGTATGCAAAATTTTTGAAATACCTTTTGACTAACAAAAGAAAAATTGAAGAAAGTGCAGCTGTGATATTGGATGGGAGTTGTTCAGCAATACTCCAAAAGAACCTCCCAAGCAAGAAGAAAGATCCTGGGAGTTTCATCATCCCATGTGTCATCGGGGGTTTAGGCCAAGAGAAAGCGTTAGATGATTCAGGAGCAAGCATCAACGTGATGCCGTACAAATTTTTCCAGAAATTGGGGCTAGGAGAGCCACGGCCAACTCAAATGACGTTGCAGCTAGCTGATCGCTCAATTCGACATCCTAGAGGTCTCATTGAAGATGTTTTGATTAAGATTGACAAATATATTTTTCCTGCAGATTTTGTAGTACTTGATGTCGATGAGGATGTGGAAGTGCCGTTGATTTTGGGGAGGCCATTCCTTCGAACCTCCAAGGCACTGATAGACATGGAGGGAGGCGAATTGACGCTGCGCATTGGAGACGAAAAGATCACTTATCGCCTTACAGATGCTATGAAGCATCCTCACGAATTTGATGACACATGTTATTTTGTTGATGCTAATGATGAGCTTGTCGATGAGTATATGCAGGAGACGTTCTACCCTGACCCATATGAGGGGTGGCCTGAGTTTGAAAAGGATGAATCAAGTCTGCAGGAGGTTCGAGTGATAGAGGCTCAACCACAACCGGGAATTCTGAAGAGGATTTTCCGTAGACTGACTAGATCAAGGCGTCACCGCAAGAAGCACCAAAAGAGTGTAAAAGATACACATACACGAGAAGAAGGTGATGGCTTTTCAAGTGGTAACAAGATTTATCATCACTGGCCTCCCACGCAACCATATTGTCTGAATTGTCAGGTAAAGGCTGCCAAGAACACATCTCACTTGCATGAGCCCCCATAGGGGAACAGGTACGTCGAGCTAATGACGTAAAATAAGCACTTCTTGGGAGGTAACCCAAGTCATTTTATTGCTTTCATAGTTAGTTTTTCAATTCTGCAGTAATAATTGGCTTGAGTATGCGACTTTGCGTTAATTCTGTCGTTGCTGTGTTTTTATTGTTTATTCTTGGTGTTTCATGATAATTATACATGTGTGGCTTGATCTAGAATGATTTAGAGATTTAAAGTTAAGGAATTGGCCTTGTACTTAACTGTTTCATCTTAGGCTGAAAATCCACAAGGGCAGGCACAAGGGGGTGTGAGTGCCCCTGTGCCTTGCTGGAAAATTGAAAAAAACATGAAACAGAAGGGCACAAGGGCACCCACACGGGCGTGTGGGTGCTCCTGTGGCCCTCCTGAGGAGCCACACGCCCATGTGGCTCATCCACATGGGCGCGTGAGACCTGAAAATTTAATTTTCAGGTCTCCAGAGAGGCACAAGGGCAGCCACACGCCTGTGTGGCTGCCCCTGTGGATTTTCCAGATCCACAAGGGCACTCACACGCCCATGTGAGTGCCCCTGTGGCCTTCTGTCTTGACTTTTTTAATCCACACCGGCACTCACACGCCCGTGTGAGTGCCCTTGTGGCGTTCTGGCGTCGATTTTTGAAGGCACAAGGGCGTGTGGCTCATCCACACGCCCATGTGGCCATCCACAAGGGCGTGTGAGACCCTCACACGCCCATGTGGCTTATAAAGGAGATGAGAAGGCCTTGAACACTCATTCAAAACCTTCGCGCCTTTTCTCCTTCCGATGCCTCCACGCGAAGAGACGCACCTCTTGGGTTCCTAACGCCTCTCCTTAGCTTATTTAAGGATTCTTGGGTGTTTTTCCGGCGATTTCCATCTCTTTCTTCATCAAAAAGCTCCGGTAAGCTCCAAGTTTTCCTAGTTCTTGCCATGAATTTTAAATTTCAGATCTGGTGATTTGTTGATGTTTTATGCATAAATCTTCCATGAGAACTATCATAATATGCATGCTTGTCGATTTAGGGGTAGTTTTTGATGTGGAAACCACCCAACCATGGCTTTTTGGCCGTGGTCGGGCATCCACACGGGCGTGTGGCCCATCCACACGCCCCTGTGGATGAGGAGGCTGATCCACAAGGGCGTGTGGACCATCCACACGCCCATGTGGACCATCCACACTCCCATGTGGATTTCTGCATAGTGAAATTTTGTACTAACTTGCCCTAATTTTCACAGATATGGCCCCTAGGACCAAGAAGGTCACCCACAAGCGCTCTCGCGCCGCTCGGGAGCCTTCTCCACCCGAGGAACTGGAGTTCGCCGTCCCTGAGCATCAGCAGCGATATGAGTGCTTACAGCGTCTCAAATTCGGATAGGCGCGCGTGATCGATTGGAAGGCACTAGAGGAGATTGACTTGGTCGATGAGCTGCGCGAGCTTACAACTGTGGGAGGGTGGGATCGGCTCCTCACTATTCGTGACCCCACTTATCGTGAGCTCACACTGGAGGTCTTGTCCTCATTCGATTTCGACCGTGCTCGCCATGATTTTGAGAGGGAGGACACGATCCGCTTCAGGCTATTCGGTCAGTACCACTCCATGAGCCTCACGCAGTTGTCTGTTTTTCTCGGTTTATATGACAGAGACTATGTTCACACGGGGGAGTACGAGCAACTCATCGTCGATTACCCTATTGGACTCACTCCGAGTCGTGCGTACGGGACCATATGCGGAGGCTTCCAGTACGAGCTGGGATCTTCCAAGGCCACCATGCTCAGCCGTCCGGCCTACAGGTATATACATTCTATTTTCAGCAGGACCGTGACGGGACGAGGCGACAGCACTGGAGTCTTGAGCCGCCTCGACTTGCTTTACCTGTACACCATGGTCCAGAACATCCCCATGCATTTAGGCTTTGTTGTGGCGGATTACCTCCGCCATCAAAGCCATTACGTGCGGGTCAGTGTGATCTTTTCAGGAGTATACATTACCCGACTCGTTCGTGGCATGGGGTTGTCCGAGGCACTTAGAGGGATGGAGAGGGTCAGCATACCAGCACCCTTGGGGCTTACATCCCTCCGAGCCATGCGTATGGTGAAGAAGACGAGCACCGGCCGTTATATACTCGCAGTGGAGGCTGAGGAAGAGGAGTCAGAAGAGGAGGCAGCCGACCCAGCAGACGCTCCTGATTCGCCGGCACCCACAGCTGTGCCGATGGACACTGAGGCCCCTGCATCCGAGCCAGAGCCAGAGCAGCCCTCCACTCGAGCCCGTGACCGTTTGGCGAGGCTCGAGGTGGCAGTTGGAGCTCTCCAGGGGGACATGGCGACTGTGCTCGCCAACCAGTCCATGATGATGTCGCAGTTGTCCATCATTCGACATCTTCTGGAGAGCGACACAGCATCTGAGGCGACGACATCAGCACCACCAGCACCACCAGCAGCACCAGCAAAGTTTCCTGACGCATGAGGCGTCCTTGAGTCATTTTATTTCATCTTTCGTATTTTTATTTTCTGTAGTTTTATTTTCAGCATGCTAGTTGAGACTCTGTCTTTTATTTCTGTCATTTTTATTTTGTGGTTCTAGTTGTTTTCGTTGTTTTATTTTCTAATCTTGTTGAGCTTCATTGAACCCCCTGAATCCGCAGATAGTCTTGAGAGTCTTGGAAAATGGAAATCAAGTTATGCACATGGCCGTGTGACTAGGTCACACGGCCGTTTCACCTCCAAATGCCCGTTGAGCCAAACACACCCTTGTACAAGATTCCACCAACTATTTCACTTGGAATTCAGGGGAGTATTATTTTGATTTTTGCACACCCTCACATGCTTTGTGTTCAGAATTTATAATTTTATTGTGCTTGCATGTGTACATTGGGGACAATGTACATCTTAAGTGTGGGGGAGGGATCACTTTATACACCACTTTATTGTCTGTTTTCATTATATATGCTCATGCAACCTATGAGGGTTCACTTTAAGGTTAAGAGTTAGATTCTAGACTATAGGAGAGCTTCGAACACTAGATTTCATCATGCTCTAGTTGTCATCCAATTTTTTGAGAAATTTTTGTCCGATTGCCATTTATACACTCTACTCACTCATCAGACCTATAGAAGCTCTAGTTGAATGTTTTGAGACTTGTTAGTAGTTGTTTTATCTGAAAAAAAAAAAAAAAATAGATATATATAGTTTAGCAATTGTGAATTCTTTCGTGTATATAGGGGGTGAAAAGAGCTACTACCCTTGATTGTATGGAGCTACTCTCATAAGTCGGATACTAGTTATGCCCTAATGAGAGAAAGAGCTATCACAGGGGATATGTGAAAGCTACCACCCTCGGTAGAAAGAGCTACCATCTCTTAAGTGTGAAAGCCACTCGGGAGGCCGCCTGAGAAAGGGCTACCTTGGAGATTGTGTGCAGCTACTACCACTCTTTTTGCTATTATATAAGTCTCGAACAATAAAAACTGTAAGTAGTGGACATTGAGTTGAATTCAGATGAGTTTTTCCACACACACACGCTTTCGGATTTCTTTTTCTTTCTTGTCATTGGATTGTTTTCTAGAGCATTGACTGAGCCGTTTGGTGTTAAATAGTTTTCCCCTTTTGTTATAGAATCATACTCTCGTACTTTCTAGTGAACCTGAGGCAAAGCACTTATCCTTTCTTTCCTTGTAATGAATGTTTAGTTTGCTTGAGGACAAGCAAAAGCTTAAGTGTGGGGGAGTTTTGATAAGTGCTTGATTATATATATTTTATAATATCAGTTTACATGCATTGAGCATCACTTTTATCAGGTTCTAGCATTAACAAGGTGTGTTTTGTGTTCTTTTGTGCAAACAGGGTTTTGGAGACATGACATACAGGAAGAAGCAAAGATAGGGTGTGATGACACGTTTCAAGACCACAATCAGAAGCTGTGTTCATATGCATGGGGGTGTTGCCAACTTTCGGAGGAGTACAAGTCATTACACAAACCGAAAGGGCACAAAGGCAGTAGTACGCCCATGTCCCAGCTTCCGTACAAAGCAGAAGAAGGTTCTTGAGGATTTCAAAGCATAGAAAGCCACACAGAGTACTTCACACGCCCGTGTGGAATTTCCACACGGGCGTGTGGATGCCCGTGTGGATGCCCGCGTAAAGCCCCGAATTCAAATTATAAAAGCCGCCTTGTGATAATTTTTAGGGATCTTTTCGGCCACTTTCGAGAGACAAGGCGGCTAGGGCTTGGAAGGAGTTCTTTGCGGCTTTGGGAAGCTTTCCTCACCAACTTGGATCGATTCCTCCTCCGTCATAGCATCAAGGAAGCCATCGGCGACCTAGCTTCGGAGTGGATTCAATCCAGACGTGGAAGCTACCCATCAAGACTATCATCACGGATTTAAGGGGGTTATTCTTTATGTCTTTGGAACTTATTTCTGAATTTATTATTTGTTTTATGACTCGCTCCATGGAGAGCTAAACCCCTAGAGGGTATTCGGACATGTAAACCCTAGGATTCTTATTTTCATTAGATTTACATTGTGTTTCTATTCGAATTTATCAGATTGAGTTTTACTCTTGAGTTCTTAATGCTTGTTTGTGCTTTTGATTTCATTATTAATTGCCTTGCATGTTTTATTCAATCTAGTGAAGAGAGAGATCACCGCTAGGTTTAGAATTACCAAGAGTAAAGAGGGTTGAGAGGGTGAGCCGTGAGATAGCGGAGTGTCCCCTTTCCCTTCCGACAGATATTTCCTATCTCCATATTCCCTAAGTGTCAAGCAACCATATGTGGTGTGAGGCGTCGAGAGAATTCTCCGCCGGGACCTCGTAGGGGGTTAGGGATCTTCCACCTGGAGGCAGGGTTAGATCTACTTTTAGGAATTGGTCATATCTTTGGGATCCCTAGAGTTTTAAGTAGTCATATGTGGTGTGAGGCGTCGAGAGAATTCTCCGCCGGGAACTCGTAGGGGACTAGTTATCGGTGACCTGGAGGCAGGGGTCGTTATACCTTTGGATACCCACGACTCATTGTCTTCGTTTAGAAACACTTGTAATCTACATCCAACACCCGAATCCTAGGGGGAGCATTGTCCGGATACCTCACTTTTATTGATTGAGAACTCTTTTCCTTTTATTTCCTGCGCACTTGTGGTGACACTCTTAGTGTTGGCCATTAGATCATCACATGCTACACTCATTAGGCTAGATAACAAGAGAGGGGCTATTACTAGTACTTCTGTTCCCTGTGGTTCGACAACCCGACCCTTTGGGTCCACTTTTATTACTTGACGACCCGTGCACTTGCGGTAACGCAAGGGGTTGACACACGTCACCCTGTTGTGTTGTTGCGGAGACGCATCATGCTAACTCCCACCTTGACCTCCACACCCCGGATTACCCCAGGATGACCATTCACCCCACACATAATGAAGATGGCATTAGAGTGCTAAAGACCTCCTCAATGCTCAATTAAAGTCATTTGGTTCCTTAATACAACTCCAACTCTTAAGTGACCATAGAACAGGTTCTAGGGATCACAATGGAAACTTTATTTCTTTCACACACAAATATACACAAATTCTTTCTTTTCTGGGTCCGCCTAACATAGACTGCACAAAAATCTTTCAGATGGATGCACATGCTGGCCAGGCACAAGAGTCACCCTCTTAATTGATTACAATCTACATATACGTATTCATGCTTATAAAGCAGAGGAATACTGACATAGACCCCTTTTTTTTTTTTTTTTTTTTTGATCCCTGGTAAACTACGAGCTAAAAACTTCACTGAAGGTTGGAGAAAACAACAAAGGAACTTAAAAGCTTTTAAAAGTGCATTGAAGAAAGAATTTAACAAATTAATGCCAAAGTCATTAAGATGGGTTGGTTAGAGTGTACAAGGTGAAAGTGATTGTGAGCGTGTATACAGGTGCACTAAAGATGAAACAGAACTACATTAAAGTACAGGTACTGTACAGCTCACTACTATCATTCTACCAAGCTAGGAAATCCTTTAACAACATAATCATAGCCATCATAGGTGACAAGCATGCACAAATACAAAATACTCCAAGTAAATAACCATCCCCACACCTAAAGTTGTACATTGTCCTCAATGTACCTAAGTCAGCAGAAAAATGTGAGGGATGAAAATGATAAGCAAAGAGTGGGGGTGAAGAAACTTCCCTGATTCCTTGGTGTGATTCTCAGTTGTTCCACTTGGATCAGGAGTATATCACCTAAGGAGGGCGACACAAGTAAAGCTCCCAAAATTAATAACCCTGAAAAGAACAAGGAGCTTATCATCATTCAAAGTTTTTCAAGAGGAAAAAGAAAGAAAGTACGGAAAAAAGAGCTCCAACATAAATACAAACGAGTTTAGTAGGGATGATCCCTAGCTAACTCAAAAGTACAAGTCTTAACAACAAACAACGAAGAACAAAAGAAAGAAAAGAAACAAGGTTGTGTCATGGGTCTAAGAGGATGGATGAAGTGATGACGCGGCGCAAGTAGTGCTCAAAGCTTCCCAAAGTGCTCAAAGCTTCCCAATCGATCTTCCTCACCGTGCCGAACCCTTTTCGCGATAAGAGTGCAAAACGAGTCTTATGTTCTTCCTTGGAAAATTGGGGTTCATGGACGGGAGAGGAAGGTTCCCTCCTAGGTCTCTTGGAAGCTAGTTTCTTGATTGGCATCCTATAGAAACAAAGTAGAGATTATCCCACTAATTTACAAGCAAAATAAGCACCAAAAGAATGAAGAAATCCAAGAAAAAGTGTAGTGCTACAGTAATTTCGGAAACATTTTTCAAGAACTTTGCTTGTAGAAGTAGCCAAAACATTTTACAAACTAAGAGAAATACTTTGATAAACCTTAAACATTCACCAATCAACAAAATTCCAAGAAATTTCAGCCATAAAAACAAGAAAAATTCAATGTTTTGAGTGAGGTGCCATACTTTTGCCCTAGTTTAAGATGAGTGGATCCAAATGGTAAATCCGGCCAAAAGCTTGCTCAAACTCCAAATTTTTGTCACCAAGATGGAAAAGAGGAGGAGGAGAGCAAACTAGAGCAAAATAAAATGAGTAAAAACGATGGAGAAATGAGGAAGAAACGGTTGGAAGAATGGGGAAGAAGAGTGGATAGTATAAAGCCCCAAAACTTACCCTTTAATGCCTCTATCGGGTGGTCTTGCCGACCATCCTTGCGGCCGCAAGGTTGGTCGGCAAGAAGTTCGGGATGAACCCTGCCGACCATCCTTACGGCCGTAAGGATGGTCGGCAAGAACTTCTGTTTGCACCAATTCATTCTCCACACTTTGTACACACTAACCATCGATGAAACCTTGAAAAATATGGCCCGAAACATCATTTAAACACTCAAAACATCAGCATGCATGCATCTAGAACAAGAATTCTTCAAAAACTACATGACAAACAAGTTAACAAAAAGGCGAAAGAATCAAGAAAAACGACAAAAAGCACAACTACACACGAACCACTACTAAAAACACAAGTAAAATAAGACAACATGAATAAGAAAATGAATACGGGAAATGAAAGGAACTTGGGTTGCCTCCCAAGGAGCACTTCTTTAACGTCATTAGCTTGACGTGCATTACCTAAAAATTCTCATGGTGGAACAAATGGAGGGAAGTTACCTCCAACCTTTGGGGCCGGGTTGCCACTCGGAAAATTCAATGAAAGACAAGAGAAGACTTTGAATTTACCAGCATTTCCAAAGAATATACGATCAACCTCATCCGGAGGCAATGTGGATACCTCTCTACTCTCTTTTTGTTTCTTCTTTGATTTTCTCCACATCTTCTCAACACCCCTAATTTTCTTACCATTATTGGATGAATTACCCTCCACTTGATTAATTTGTTGTGTTGGTGGAGGAAAAAGTTCTTCCTCGACATCTTGGTACGTTAACTCATCCAAATACTCATCCAGAGGGTTTAAGGCAAGCACCTCCTGCACACAGTCAGAAACAATTACATCAGTACTATCGGTGAAATAGAGTTTATCATCATGATCAAGTGTGTGTTTCATTGCTTCCGGGAGAGTGAAAACCACTTGCTCATCTCCAACCCTCAAGGTCATCTTGCCCTCTTTGACATTAATTAGGGCACCCAAAGTGTTCAGGAATGGCCGCCCTAGAATTAAGGGAACCTCAACATCATCATCCACATCTAGAATCACGAAGTCTACAGGAATGATGAGTTTGTCAACTCTGACAAGGACATCTTCAACTATTCCCCGAGGTCTTCGCACCGACCTATCTGCAAGTTGTAATGTCATTCGTATAGGTCGTGGGTCTTCCAATCCCAGCTTCAAGAATAAGTTGTATGGCATTACATTTATGCTAGCCCCAGAATCGGCTAGAGCGTGCTCCGTCACTCCTTCACCAATTACACAAGGAATCACAAAACTACCTGGGTCCTTTAACTTTTGTGGAAGTTTCTTCTCTAGAATGGCTGAGAAATTCCCAGTAAGTGCGACTGTGCCTTGTTCTTCTAACTTCCTCTTGTTGGTGAGAAGCTCTTTTAAAAATTTGGCATACTTTGGCATTTGAGCTAGTGCCTCAATGATTGGAATATTTATGTGGAGTTGCTTGAATATATTGAGGAACTTCTTGAATTGGGCTTCATCTTTATCTGGCTTGAGTCTTGAGGGGTAAGGTACCACTGGCTTGTATTTGTGCTCCTTTGGAATGTTAGAATTGGGAGAGTCTTCACCAGTTTTCCTCCCATTATCCTTGCTTGCATCTTCCTTCAAATCAGGGTCTTCCCGGACGGCTACCCTATCATTAGAAGCACTTGGGATCCCTTTTTCCCATGCTTCCAACTGTTTACCACTTCTCAAAGTAACAGCTTTTAATTGCTCCCTCGGGTTGCTTTCGGTGTTGCTTGGCAAACTCCCAGAGGGTCGTTCAGATTGTCCACGAGCAAGCTGTCCCACTTGGTTCTCCAGAGATTGGATGGATGCTTGAACATTTCTCAATATGGTACCAAATTAATCCATTTTCTTCTCATTATTCACAAAGCGTGCCTCCGTGCTAATCATGAATCTGGCTAAAACATCCTCTGTAGAGTATTTCTTCTCTTGTGGGGGAGGAGCTTGGTATTGGCTTCCCTGAGATTGTGGAGGTCTATATTGAGATCACCCAAATAGCACTGAATTTGGTATTTTATGTCTATATTGAGAGCACCCAAATAGGTCTATATTGAGCTTGGTATTTTATGTCTTACTCCCATGATTCTATATTGGAAAACTAAGAATACCTCAAATAGCACTGAATTTGGAGAATTAATGCCGATAAATTGAAGAATCATGGGAGTAAGACATAAAATAAATATATATGAAATGCACTCATCATGAGTCAAACAGAGTTCTCTGTCAAACTTGGACTTCATGACGTGGAGCTCTCTTGATTGCTTGGCCCCCGGGAGAGTCACAAGAGGAGTGCTGGCGCAAGTTGAGCACCGACAGGACTTATGACCCTTGCCGGTCTAAGGACTCCTCACTCCACAGCCCTTTTTTACTGAGTCAGTCACTCACAGGGCGTGGGGACAGCACCGGGGTGATCAACAACCGCAATTTTGACTTCTTACTGAGCATGCTGGACGGATCCCCTCTCCATCTTGGCTACAAGGTTGCTTTCAGCATCCAGCACCAGGGGTCGGATTCCCGCATTGGAGCGCTTTTTGCCGTACCTTATCTCACCCGTTTGATCAGAGGGATGGGCCTCTAGTCTGGCGTGAGAGGGGTTCGGATGGTGGGGGGTATATTGCCTATCTCCGTGGACACGCTCCGAGCGATGGGGATACTGCGGGCCACCTACACCCCTCATGGCACCGAGTACCGTGCTTCCACCTCACCCAGTGTCCCCGATTCTCCACCAGCAGCAGCGGGTCCTTCCTCTCCTCGTACTCTACGTGCCCGTGCCTCCTCCAGTCGCCCCTCACCACCAGCCAGCTTGCCTTCATTTCGGCGTTGGATGACATGCAGTTTGCAGCGCCTAGCTACGCTGCTAAACGTCACCCTCTCACCACCTCCTCCTTCTGCTGCTACCTTTCCTACTTCCGAGAGACTTTGTACATACGGGGGAGTACGAGTAACTCATTATTGACTATCCTATTGTACTCACCCCGAGCCGTGCATACTCGACCATATGTGGGGGTTTCCAGTACGAGCCGGGATCCTCTAAGGCCACCATGCTCAGCCGTCCTGCCTACAGGTATATTCACTCTATTTTTAGCAGGACTGCGACGTGATGAGGCGGCAGCACCGGAGTTTTGAGCCACCTCAATTTGTTGTACTTGTATACCATGGTCCAAAACATTCCCATGCATCTAGGTTTTGTTGTGGCGGACTACCTTCGCCATCAAAGCCACTGCGTGTGTGTTGGTGTGATCTTCTCGGGAGTATACATCACACGACTCATTTTACATGGGTTTGACGGAGGCATTTAGAAGGATGGAGAAGATCAGCGTACCTGCACCTTTGGGCTTGCATCCCTCAGAGCCATGCGCATGGTGAAGAAGATGAGTGCCGGCCGATATGTGCTCGCAGTCGATGCTGACGAGGAGGAGATGGAAGAAGAGCAAGCAGACCCCGCAGATGCTCCTGAATCACCAGCGCCAATAGCTGTATCGATGGAGACCGAGGTCCCTACATCCGAGCAGGAACAGGAGCAGCTTTCCACTCGAGCCCACGACCGTTTGGCGAGGCTTGAGGTAGTAGTGGGAGCCCTCCAGGGAGATATGGTGACTGTGCTCGCTAACCAGTCCATGATGTTATCGCCGTTGTCCATCATTTGACATCTTCTGTAGAGCGACACAGTATCTGAGGCGACGACATCACCACTACCAGCACCACCAGCAGAGTTCCCTGAAGCATGAGGCGTCTTTTAGTCATGCTATTTTTCTTTTCTGTACTTTTTATTTCAGTTTGATTGTTGAGACTTTGTTTATATATTTCTGTCATTTTATTTTGTTGCTCTATTTGTATTTCGTTGTTTTCTTATCTAGTTATGTTGAGTTCAATGAGAATTGAGTCATGTGGAATGAGAATTGAGTCATGTACACGGCCGTGTGATTAGGTCACATGGCCGTCTCACCTCCAAATGCCCGCTAAACCAAACACACCCTTGTACGAGATTCCACCAACTTCTTCACATGGAATTCAGGGAAGTATTGTTTTTTTTTTTCATTTTTCACATCCTCACATGTTTTATTTTCAGAATTCATATTCTTGTTGTGCTTGTATGTGTACATTAGGGACAATGTACATCTTAAGTGTGGGGGAGGGATCAATACACCACTTTATTTATTTTTATTATTTTTATTTTTTTTATTTCATCATATATGCTCATGCAACCTATGAAGGTTCACATTAGGGTTAAGAGTTTGATTCCAGACTATAGGAGAACTTCGAACACCAGATAGCATCATGCTCTAGTTTCATCCATTTTTTTTGAGAAATTTTTGTCCGATTGCCATTTATGCACTCTACTCACTCATTAGACCTATAGAAGCTCTACTTTAATGTTGTGAGACTTGTTAGTAATTGTTTTATTAAAAAAAAAAAGAACAAAAGAGAAAAAAAAACAACTTAGAAATTTTGGATTCTTTCTTGTATATAGAGGGTGAAAAAAGCTAATACCTTTGATTGTATGAAGCTACTCTCATACGCCAGATACTAGTTATGCCCTAATGAGAGAAAGAGCTATCACAAGGGATATGTGAAAGCTAGCACCCACCGTAGAAACAGTTACCATCTCAAAAGTGTGAAAGCCACTCGGGAGGCCTCTTGAGAAAGGGCTACTGATAAATGTCTAAATATATGTATTTTATTCATATTTGCGTGTATTATTTTGTTATCGTTTTGTTAAGGCGACGCCTATTGTTATGCTTAAATTTGTTTTATTTGTGTTACAGGCCCTGAATAAGCCAAAATGAGCTCAATGACATATTTATGAATAAATCAACACCAAATACGGTGTTTTTGGGCTCATCACTGTAGTAGAATTAATGTAGCGAGTGGTACCGTAGCACCTGAGGCGGAAAAAATCTGGGAAAGTTTCTGGGAGCCTTGCGGGCAACCTTGCGCCCGCAAGATAGCTTGTATGGCATCGCGATGTCACCCTTTTTAAGGGTTTTGAATGTTTTCTTTAGATGACTTTTGGCCTTCTCCTTGGAGCGCCATACCACCATCTTCAGATCCGGCTTGGAGGGCGTTTTCACAGCAAGAGAGGCGAGGAGAGTGCATTTTTTAGCAAGATCCATTTCTAGGGCTTATTGGAGGAAGGTTGAAGACAAGGGAAGCCACCTCTTGAGTGGCATCTTCGGAACTCCATTTCCAGCCTTGAGGGAGTTGATCATGCCTTAATTAGTTGTTTTCATGCTTTTGATTGTGTATTTTGAGATTATGAACAACTAAACCCCAAGGTCACAGGATGTAGGTGAACCTTAGGGGTGAACTTGTGTATTTTTTGATGCTTTGATCTAATTAATGCTTGTTGGCATGTTTGTGATAAGTGCTTGCATGTATATAATTTTGGAAATGTTTGCCACGCATGAGCATCACATTTTTCAGGCTTTATCGCTAATTTTGTGTGTTTTGGTACTCTTTCATGCAATTAGGGTTGTGGAGACATGGTACGTGAATAAAGGCAAGATTAGGTCATAATGGTGCCAAGTGGAGCTCTTTTGTGCAATTATGAAGTTCAAGACACAAATCGGGTTCCAACGAGGGGGTATGTGCCAACTTCTAAAGACTTCAAGACAACTCTTGTAGAAGGACACGAAGGCAGTCATGCTCGCTTGTTCCGATTGGTTCAAAGATTTCAAAAGCTCTCCAAGGTTTTCCCATCATCAAGAAATGCCGCATGACCTTTCACATGGGCGTGTGTCCGTCCATGTGACCTCAGGAGAAGAAACGGGCGAAATCGGGGACTAATATGAAGTTTCCACAGGGCAGAGAATCCACATGGGCGTGTGGAATTTCCACACGGCCGTGGGGCTTATCCACACGCCCGTGTGGATCCTCGAGATGGCCAATTATAAAGCCGTTCTGAAGCGTTATTGAGGGGAGCTTCTTCCAACTTTGGGAGGGAGTGACGGCTAGGGTTCAGGAGGTTCTTGCTACACTTTGGGGGCGCTTCTTCACCGATGTCATCATCAATACCTTCCAAGGAGAGCTATTGGGGGAGCCTTCGACGACTCGATTCGACGAGGTGTGCCTTAGGCTTGGAGGAAGGAGTTCTTTGGAGAAGAAGGAGAAGTCCCCATAGTCTATCAACACAAAGCTTAAGGGGGTTTTCTTTATGGATTTCTTGCACTTGTCTTCATTTATTTTGATGAACTTGTATTGCTCCATGGAGGGCTAAAACCCTAGTGGGTACTTGGACTTGTAAACCCTAGATTTCCTATGTTTCATTGACTTTAATGCTTTTATTCAATTTGAGTTTGAATTTGAGTTTCAATCTTGTATGCTTAATTGTTTCTCCCTTAGAGTGACACTAGGGTTGAGGGCTAATCCAATCATCCTCTTGACGAGTGACCATCACCATTAGGATTAGATTAATCAAGATTGAAGGGGGTTGAGAGGGTGAGTTGAGAGGTAGCGACATGTCCCCTTTCCCCTCCGGTGTGGTTTTCCCTACCTTCTTATTCCAAGTATTACCTTCGATCTCAAAGAGAGTTAGGTGTTGAGAGAGGCCTTTCCGCCGGGACTTATTTGTGATTAGGGATCTTTCGCCTGGACCAAAGGGATTGATCTATAGTTGGGAATAGGGTTTACCACTTGGAATCCCTAGAGCATAGCGCAGTCATACGTGGTGTGAGGCGTCGAGAGTCTTCTCTCCGCCGGGACCTCGTAGGGGACTAGTCAAGGTTGACCTTAGATTTGGGACCTTGTATCTTTGGATTCCACGACTCTTGAAATTTCTATTGAATAAGAGTACTTGAAGTTTTGCACTTGAAACAAGGATTCTAGGGGGAGCATTGTCCGAGTACCCCATCTTCTTAATTGATCTATTTCTACGCCCTAGCTTTCATTTTTAGCACTTTATTTCTACTTCTTTCCTATTTTATTTTCTTTCAACAACAATTGGATTATCTTTGATTACTTAACAAAGTGTGATTGTTCTTACGTCTACTCCCTGTGGATTCGACTACCCACCCGTTTGTCTACTTTATTACTTCGACACCCGTGCACTTGCGGAACACACACGCAAGGGTGTGTCAAGTTTTGGGCGCCGTTGCCGGTGAGTTAGGCGTTTTAAGAATTGTTACACTTTGTTTCGCTAGTCATTTTTCGCACATTCTATCTCACACTTCTTTTACTTCCATTGTTCTGATTTTACTTTCTTTTCTTGATTTCAGCTCCAGGTTATGACCCGTGGACATCCTTTGACATTAGTGGATGGTGATCCGGAAATAGAGAGGAGATTACACAGACGGGGAAGACAACCTGAACTGGAACAGTTTGATCAAGCTGAGATAGAAGTTGAAGAGTCCGCAACCATGGCTGAACAAAATGAGCAACAGCGGACACTTTCTGATTTTGCTAGGCCGTCTGTCCGTGGTACACAGTCAAGTATAGTCAGGCCACCAATTTCAGCTCATAACTTTGAGCTTAAGCCAGGGTTGATTCAGATGGTCCAACAGTCCGCACAGTTCAATGGCTTAGCCGATGAAGACCCAGATAATCACATTGAGAATTTCTTGGAGGTGTGTGACATGTTGAAAATCAATGGAGCCACGGACGACGCCATCAGATTGAGAGCCTTCCCATTTTCCTTGAAGGGGAAAGCAAAACAGTGGTTACAATCTTTACCTAGAGCGTCAATTGCCACATGGGAAGAAATGGTTGAGGCCTTCCTTGCCCGATATTTCCCTCCTGGGAAATCGGCCAAGCTGAGAAATGAAATTTCTTCCTTCATGCAGTCGGAATTGGAGTCTCTTTTCGAGACATGGGAAAGGTTCAAGGACCTTCTGCGCAAATGTCCTCAACATGGGTTCCCCGAGTGGATGGTCATTCACACCTTCTACAATGGTTTGAACCCAAGCACAAGACAGCTACTTGATGCCGCAGCAGGAGGTACCTTAGGAAGCAAGACCCCTGAAGCTGCCCGCCAACTGATAGAAGAAATGGCTATGAATAGCTATCAGTGGAATGCTCGAGACAAGAGGAAAGTGGCGGGTATTCATGAAGTTGATGCAGTGACATCTCTAGCAGCTCAAGTTGAAGCATTGAGCAAGAAGTTGGACACTTTGGCAGGCCCATCTAGAATAGCTGCAGTGATGAATTGTGATAGTTGTGGAGGAGGGCATGTTTCTTCTGATTGCCCTATTTCTATGGTCGGAACAGCACCTGTTGAGCAGGTTGATTTTGTGGGGAATGCTGGACGAGGTCAAGGAAATCCCTATAGCAACACCTACAATCCGGGGTGGCGAAATCACCCGAAGTTTGCATGGAGCAACCAAGGGCAACAAAGGCCCTCTGCACCCCCCGGATTTCAGCAACCCCAACAACCAAACATGGAGGGCCGAGTTTCAGGGCTTGAGAACCGAATGACAGACTTGGAAAAGGCATTGACCAAGTTCATTCAATCCTCAGACACGCGCTTCCAAGGCGTGGAGAGTACACTTCGCAATCACACCGCTTCACTACATAACTTGGAAAATCAGGTGGGGCAGATTGCGAAATCTTTATCTGAGCGACCTCAAGGAAGTCTCCCGGGAAATACAGAGACCAACCCAAGAGAGCAGCTGAAGGCAATCACTCTGAGGAGTGGTCGTGAGGTTGAGGGTAGACTTCCCGCTGAAGAGGTTATTCAAATTCCTGCTAAGGAGAAAGACAATGAAAAGGGTAAGGAAAAGGAGGTCGCACCCGCACCATACAAACCAAGGATTCCTTATCCTTCAAGGCTGAAGAATGATCAAAATGATGAGCAGTACAAGAAGTTTCTGGGCCTTTTCAAGCAGCTGCACATCAATATCCCTTTTGTGGAGGCTTTGTCTCAAATGCCTCGGTATGCAAAATTCTTGAAGGACCTCTTAACCAACAAGAGGAAATTGGAAGAGGGTGCAGCGGTGATTTTGGATGCATCTTGTTCAGCGGTGTTGCAGAAGAATCTACCTAACAAGATGAAAGACCCCGGAAGTTTCATCATCCCATGTAACATTGGGAATTTGGGTGAAGAGAAGGCATTGGCAGACTCAGGAGCCAGTATCAATGTCATGCCTTACTCCTTCTTCAAGAAGCTGGGACAGGGAGAGCCAAGGCCCACTCGGATGACCTTACAACTAGCTGACCGTTCCATTCGTCACCCGAGAGGCATCATTGAAGACATCTTGGTGAAAGTGGATAAGTATATATTTCCTGCAGATTTCGTGGTACTGGATGTAGATGAGAATGTCGATGTGCCGCTGATACTTGGAAGACCCTTTCTGCGTACTTCCAAGGCTCTTATAGACATGGATGGCGGGGAGATGACATTGAGGATAGGAGATGAGAAGCTGACCTACCGCCTTGCTGAGGCCATGAGACATTGTCTTAACTTTGATGATGCTTTGTATTTTCTTGACACTACTGATGCATTGATTGATAATTATGTGCAGGAAACCTTTTGCCCGGATCCGCTAGCTGATTTGTTGGATCAAGAGATGGATGATGATCACATTTCATCAGTTGACTTGGAGAACAAGGATACACCTACCCCTGGTACGGTTAACAAACTAATGAAAAAGCTAAGGAGGGTAAGACATCGCCACAAGAAGCAAATGAATGAACCTGCGGACGTTCCTTCAAGGTCTAAGGATGATATCCCTCCATCTGGTAACAAATTCGATCACTCATCTTCTAAATTCCAGAACTTATGCTCGTCATGTTTCACATTTCCAAGCAGCGAAGTGTTTTCGACCCATGACCCCCCTTGAGTCTAGAGAGGCAGGTACGTCAAGCTAGTGACGTAAAACAAGCGCTTATTGGGAGGCAACCCAATTTTTAAAATTCTTTGCTTGTGTTGTAGTTAGTTTTTATTTTTGCATTTTCGTTTTGTTTATTTTGTAGTTTGTGTGGATTCATTGCTGGTAGTGCATTTTTATGTTTTCACCGTTTCTGGCAAGTTAGGTGACAGTCCTTTGAAATTTTGCGAGATTTTAGTTGTAAATGTGTTAGTTTTCAACTTCTACAGTCGTTCCATGTGTTTCCAATGATTTCTGCAGAGTTTAGACTATGTTTGAGTTGAAGAATGGAAACACACGGCCATGTGGAATTTCCACATGGCCGTGTGGATGACTTTGTGAAGGAATTCTCTCATCCAGAGAATCCACATGGCCGTGTGGAAATTCCACACGGCCATGTGGATTTATTAGTACAAACTTTCGCAATACAGAGAATCCACACGGCCGTGTGGAAATTACACACGGCCGTGTGGGGTACTTAAACATGAAAAGGGGCCTTTCTCTTTATATTCCCCCCCCCCAAGCAACCCTTCATCTTCAAACGCTTCCTCTTCAAGGGTCGCAATGGTTGCTCTTCTCCTTCCATTCTCTCGCCTATTTAAAGGACTTGTAGGCCTTACTCATTGCTACATTGTGAGTTTGGACTCATCTTCTCCGGTAAGCCTTCTTCCCCTCTTCTTGCCATGAAAAATTCATTATTTGTTGTGGATGTTGAATCTTGTGTTTTTGCATGCTATTTTCATGATTAATACTTAGATTATTGCTTAAAACACTTGTGCTCAATTGTGTGGTTGATTGTATGAATCGGTGTGGATTCACCATGGCACTTTGGCCATGGTCGAAGATCCACACGGCCGTGTGGAAATTTCACACGGCCGTGTGGATTATCGGGGTGCCCCCTCTGAATTCCAGAGGAGACACACCGTGTGTATTGCATGTTTCTATGTTTCTTTGTTTTGGGTAACCAGAGGAGACACACGGCCGGGTGGAATTTCCACACGGCCATGTGGAATTCTGGGAACCTATTTTAAGCTCCGAATTAACTTGTTTACCTCTCTTATGCACAGGAATGGCCCCAAGAACGAAGAAACTCGCTCATAAGCGCCCCCGTGAGGCCCGTGAGGTCCGTGAGTCCCGTGATCTCTCGCCCGCACCATTCGAATTCGCCGTGCCCGAACATCAAGCACGTTTTGATCAACTTTCCAAGTTGAAGTTTGGCCAGACGCGAATTCCTGACTTGCAAGCTTTGGAGGCGATAGAACACGCCCGTGCGGCCGAGTTGGCGGATGAAGTCCGTGAGCTTATTGCTGTGGGCAGGTGGGAACGACTATTGTGCATCAAAGACCCAGCCACTCGCGATCTCACACCGACTACCACCGGCCAGACACAGTTCGTTTCCGCATCTTTGGGCAGTACCACAGCATGAGCTTGACTGATTTTGCTGTCGCCCTCGGCCTGTACGATCGAGACTTCATCCACACGGAGGAGTACGCGCAGCTACCATTCGACTACCCCTTCCGCGTCACTCCAAGCCGAGTCTGCCGGATGCTATGTGGAGATATACAGCACGAGCCCGGGTTGACCAAGGCTTGTCTGCTCCTCCGCCCCGCCCACAGGGACAGTACGCGCGGATAGGAGTTCTTTTCTCTGGTCCCTACATCACTCAACTCATCCGAGGAATGGGACTGATTGATGCTGTTCGGGGAGCTGATAAGGTTATTGTTCCCTCTCCACTTGGCCTTGATACCTTGCGTATGATGGGCATGGTGAAGAGGGCCGCGCCCGGCAGGTACGTGCTTGTTGCTCCCTTCCCAGATGAGTCCGAGGAGTCTGAGGACGAAGATGAATACTCGGAGGAGACCCGGGCAGGACCATCATCACAACCCGCACCCATGGAGGCGGAGGATACCCCAGCAGACGAGGAGGTGCCACCGGTGTCAGCACCTGCATCTCCTCCGGCACAAGAGCGCATAGACAGACTTGAGGCTGCTGTGGGGACCCTCCAGACTGATCTCGCCGCCATGCGGGTGACTCAGGCAGCGAACCACACTGAGGTTCTCGCTCGCATGGCTGAGTACCACTCGGAGATGATGGCGCGCATCACTTCACTCCACCAGTTGATGGCGAGAGGTAGCGATTCCACTTCGCCATCCACATCCAGAGCACCCCACGCATCCCCAGCATCCCCAGCAGCACCAGCAGACGCCGACGCTTGATGCGTCTTTTACTCTTCTTTTTATTTGCTTGTACTTTCATTTCTGTTGTGTCTTTGTGTACTCAGAAAGGTTACACCTTCTGAGAGTTATCTTACTGTTTGTATTTTTCATGTTCTTCGTTGAGTTTGTGTTTGGTTTGTTTATTTTTGTACTCTTTTAATCTTAGCTTTTGTTGAGATCCACTGAACCCCTTTTGTGATGTGCAGATAGACTTGTCAACTTGGTTTTGAGAAATGGTCATAGGCACGGCCGTGTGGAATTTCGACACGGCCGTGTGAGCTTCACAACCCTACGCGACTTCACTTCCCGTTTCCACACCCGCATTCAAATACTACACTCGAAGATCAGGGGAGTGTTGTTTTAATACCCACGCCCTCTTCTTTTTATTTATGCTATTATGTTGCATGCTTGCATGAGTACATTGAGGGCAATGTACAGCTTAAGTGTGGGGGGGAGTTCACACTGCACACGTTCTTTATTCTTGATCATCACTTTCATGCTCATCTAGCCAATGACAGTTCACCCTAAGGAACATGAGTGTATTTTCGAATTTAGGAGAAATTTAAACTTCGGTTGTTACCATGCTCTAGTTTACTCGAAAAACTTAGAAATTTTTTAGTCTGATTGCATTTCTTGCACTTTACTTGCTCTGTTAACCCTGATAACGCTAGTTCAGTTTGAAAGGACATTAGTTTCATTTCTCTTGAGTTTCAAAAAAAATAAATAAATAAAATAAAATAAAATTAGAAATTGGTGCTCCTTTGCTCTTGGGGTGGAAAGAGCTACCACCTATTCTGTATGCAGCTACTCTCATAAGTCGGATACTAGCTATGCCCTAATGAGAGAAAGAGCTATCTAATAGGCTGTGTGAAAGCTAACACTCCCGGGTGGAAAGAGCTACCACTCGAAAGGGTGAAAGCCGCCTAGGAGGCATCTTGGGAAATGGCTACCGTTGAGGTTGTGTGCAGCTACCACCGATTCATTTTTCCCTAAATAAGTCCTTGTTTTAATAATGTTCAAGCGTAAACTTGGGGTTGGCATGAGTAAGTGTACACACACACACACTTTCAGATTTTATTTTCTTCGTAATTTGAGTTTTTGCTAGAGTTTTGGTTTTTATCTATCTATGTTTAAATTCTCCCTTTTTGAGAATACTATCGTTGTACACTTTTGGTGAACTTAAGGCCAAGCATTTTCATCACTCAACCTTTAATTCTCATGGTATGAACTTTGCTTGAGGACAAGCAAAAGCTTAAGTGTGGGGGAGTTTGATAAGTGTTTGCATGTATATAATTTTGGAAATGTTTTCCACGCATGAGCATCACATTTTTAAGGCTTTATCGCTAATTTCGTGTGTTTTGGTGTTCTTTCATGCAATTAGGGTTGTGGAGACATGGTACGTGAATAAAGGCAAGATTAGGTCATAATGGTGCCAAGTGGAGCTCTTTTGTGCAATTACGAAGTTCAAGACACAAATCGGGTTCCAACGAGGGGGTATGTGCCAACTTCTAAAGACTTCAAGACAACTCTTGTAGAAGGACACGAAGGCAGTCATGCTCGCTTGTTCCGATTGGTTCAAAAATTTCAAAAGCTCTCCAAGGTTTTCCCATCATCAAGAAATGCCGCATGACCTTTCACATGGGCGTGTGTCCGTCCATGTGACCTCAGGAGAAGAAACGGGCGAAATCGGGGACTAATATGAAGTTTCCACAGTGCAGAGAATCCACATGGGCGTGTGGAATTTCCACACGGCCGTGTGGAATTTCCACACGGCCGTGTGGCTTATCCACACGCCCGTGTGGATCCTCGAGATGACCAATTATAAAGCCGTTCTGAAGCGTTATTGAGGGGAACTTCTTCCAACTTTGGGAGGGAGTGACGGCTAGGGTTCAGGAGGTTCTTGCTACACTTTGGGGGCGCTTCTTCACCGATTTCATCATCAATACCTTCCAAGGAGAGCTATTGGGGGAGCCTTTTACGACTCGATTCGACGAGGTGTGCCTTAGGCTTGGAGGAAGGAGTTCTTTGGAGAAGAAGGAGACGTCCCCATAGTCTATCAACACAAAGCTTAAGGGGGTTTTCTTTATGGATTTCTTGCACTTGTCTTCATTTATTTTGATGAACTTGTATTGCTCCATGGAGGGCTAAAACTCTAGTGGGTACTTGGACTTGTAAACCCTAGATTTCCTATGTTTCATTGACTTTAATGCTTTTATTCAATTTGAGTTTGAATTTGAGTTTCAATCTTGTATGCTTAATTGTTTCTCCCTTAGAGTGACACTAGGGTTGAGGGCTAATCCAATCATCCTCTTGACGAGTGACCATCACCATTAGGATTAGATTAATCAAGATTGAAGGGGGTTGAGAGGGTGAGTTGAGAGGTAGCGACACGTCCCCTTTCCCCTCCGGTGTGGTTTTCCCTACCTTCTTATTCCAAGTATTACCTTCGATCTCAAAGAGAGTTAGGTGTTGAGAGAGGCCTTTCCGCCGGGACTTATTTGTGATTAGGGATCTTTTGCCTGGACCAAAGGGATTGATCTATAGTTGGGAATAGGGTTTACCACTTGGAATCCCTAGAGCATAGCGCAGTCATACTTGGTGTGAGGCGTCGAGAGTCTTCTCTCCGCTGGGACCTCGTAGGGGACTAGTCAAGGTTGACCTTAGATTTGGAACCTTGTATCTTTGGATTCCACGACTCTTGAAATTTCTATTGAATAAGAGTACTTGAAGTTTTGCACTTGAAACAAGGATTCTAGGGGGAGTATTGTCCGAGTACCCCATCTTCTTAATTGATCTATTTCTACGCCCTAGCTTTCATTTTCAGCACTTTATTTCTACTTCTTTCCTATTTTATTTTCTTTCAATAACAATTGGATTATCTTTGATTACTTAACAAAGTGTGATTGTTCTTACGTCTACTCCCTGTGGATTCGACTACCCACCCGTTTGGGTACTTTATTACTTCGAAACCCGTGCACTTGCGGAACACACACGCAAGGGTGTGTCAGTTTGTGATCCTTGTTTGGTGTTCTTGAATGGTAGGGTATGCATGAGAACTCTGTGTATCTTTACCTAGGCAATACTGGATTGCATAACCATTGTCCTAGTGTTAGACTCGCCAAGCTTGGAAGGGAAATACGTATAAATACCCCGTGACCACCGGATATTTGTACCCCTCCAATTCTAGGGTTAAGTACTCACTTGTATTTCTAACCTAACTTGAGAAAACCACCTTGCCCTTTGCAATCGTAGGAGGATTTGGACGGAATAGATTTCGTATCCAATACTCGTACCGGATTAGGGGTCAATTGCCGTGTGATACGCCCCTTGCGTATCCCCAAGTGCACAGGTCGTGTAAGTAATAAAGTGTACCCTAAGGTCGTGTAGTCGTATCCACTGGGACTGGTAGATCTTCTAATACTATCGTTCTGCTTAATATCTAACCAATTAGAGAAGGTTTGAAATGACTTTGGTTTGGATTGAAAGAGATTAAAGAGAAGGAATCACACTAAAGGGAAGGTAAGGATTTGCTCAATGGAGGAGATGGGGCCCCGGGGTTGAATTCTTGATGCTAACTAACTTGGACTGTCTCAGTACTTATCGGAAATGTATTTAGAACCCTAAATTCTAAGATCTCGTTGTACTAAGTGAAGGATCCTCACAGTGCTGTTGAACCCTAAGTTGAGATCTCACTTCTTGCAACTATCATAAAGATTTGCAAGTTAAGTTAAGAAAACAAGAACTTAAAGCATTCAACCACTCAACATGCAATCAAAGCAGCCAACAACCAAGATTTAATATAAAGAACAAAGACATTAATAAATACTGCAAGTAGAGTATCCAAGTTCAAAGTACAAGCATACGAACATCACTCCGGGGCTCCCAATAAGAGTTTAGCCCCTTATAGGGTTAGAAAACAAGGAAATTGCCAAAGAAACAAATACAAAAGAGTCTGAAGACTCCCCATTTGCTTGCATCCTTGTGGCTATCTGACATTCCCCTTCTGATGGTGAGGATGGCTCCCCAAGCTTTTCTCTTCTTCTACCTTTCTTTTCCAACCAAAAATTCCGCAAAAACCTAAGTTTCTAGGGTTTTAACCTTTTCATGATGTGAGCACGGCCGTGTTGAGGCTATGCTCCAAGTCGTGCAGATTACCACCGAAAAAAACTCATGAAACCCAATTTCCTGTAATCTGTACGGAGTCCAACACGCTTGTGTTGCAGCCGTGCTGAGGGTTGCACGACCGTGCTTAGCGACCATAAGGCGTGCTGACCTTGGCTTAATTCTCCTGCAATCTGCACGGCTTGCAAGCACTGGCGTGCTGAGGCCCTGTTGAGCTTGGTGAGGTTTCTTTTAAGTTCTTTAGCTCTCAAAATCGCTCCCGATCACTTCTTCTTGCTTTAGGACTTTGATATCTGCATGGAAAACTAGAAATACCTCAAATAGCACTGAAATTAGAGAATTAACGCCGATAAACGCAAGAATCATCGGAGTAAGAGATAAAATAACTATATATGAAACGCACTCATAAAATACCCCCAAACTTGAATTGTTGCTTGCCCTCAAGTAACCTTAATTCCCAAATAAAGTGATGAGTGTATGACCTCTGATCTCAGCAAAGTTAGAAAATTCCTAAAGCTTGAGGAGCCAGAGTAGCTAGTGTCTTAGTCAATTGAAAGCTCATGAAAGATTTTACTCTTACTTCGTACTACCGTGTGTGTGTGCCACCTCACGAAGTGTGTTATAACTGTCCTTGAGGGGGTCTAGTTCAAGCTACCACGTTTCACTTTTTCACGATGACTCCTAAACTAGGTAGTACCTTCATACACTCTAGATGCAGCCATTTCACTTGGTAGGTCATCAAAAATGACATTTGTGATGCCTAAGATCCGACTACTCAAGTGCGTCTTTCGCTTTTTCTAGGGTGATAGCTCTTTCTACCATCTTTCTAACAGAATTCGAAAGGGCATCCAAAGAAAAGGAATCCGACTTGTCAAAATTCTTTTCTTTTTCTCACTTTGTAAAATTTCTTCTCGTTTTCTAGCTTTTATTATTTGAGTTTGGAGTCAACATCTAAATTTTTTTTTACAAGCCTTAAAACTAGCCCTTCCTCTAACAGAGTGGCCACACAACAAAAGGCTAGGTGCTAGAGTTAAGGTTTCCAAACTAAGAGCAAAATGAAACCTTAAGTTCAACAAAAATGCACTAGCATGCTCAATGACTCCTTAGCTTAGCAATTCTCAACCAAAAATTTCATAGATCGTCCTAAGTCATGCACTACATCTAAAAATATTAAACACAATTAAACAACCCTCCCCCACACTTAAATGAAACATTGTCCTCAATGTTTAAAAATAGAACATGCTACACAAAGAAAATAATCAAGTGAAATTAAGGTGAGAGTTGGGGAATTTTCACCAAAGTAAAGGAGTGGTGCCCGTAAATAATTCCATGACAAACAAGGGCATGTGTTGATTACCATCAAAGGGAAGCCATTTGATACAAGCAGCAAGAGAAATATCTATAAATCCTGAAGTAAGCATGCAAGCATTAGAAAGAGATAATAAAAACAAACAAAATAAAACTCAACTGAAAAGAGATCAGTTTAGTAGGGGAATCCCCTTGCTAATTGACTTAACCACAACAAGATACCACGAAAATAAAAACAAAGTATAGAAAAAATAAAGAAAAAATAAATAGCAGGAATAGGAAACATCAACACTCAGAGGTCGGGGCTCTCGGAATCGGTCTCAGAATCATAGGGAAGATCGGCGGTGTCAACCCCCACACTCCGGGAAGTAGAAGCAGTAGCACGATGTGGAGGAGGAGATAGCATGACATCGAGATGACTGGCCAAACGCTGCATGCTCCGAACCATCCATCGTCGGAAGGAGGGGGAGCCAGCTGATGGAGAGTGTGGAATATGAGTGGAAGCGTGCGCTAGTGGGGTGCGAGGGGAAGAAGGACCGGCTGCGGCGGGTGGAGAGTCTGGTACACTGGCAACAGGAACAGCATGGTACTCAAGGCCGTGGGAGGTGTGGGTAGATTGGAGCATCCTCATCGCTCAGAGTGTGCCCACCGAGACTGGCAACACACCGCCCACCATCCTCATCGATCGGGTACTGATAAGTTCTTGTATACATATATTTTATAACATCATGTTGCATGCATTGAGCATCAGTTTTATTAGGTTATATCACTAATAAAGTGTATTCTGTGTTCTTTGTTCAAACAGGGCTTTGGAGGTGCGAAATATAAAAGCCGCCTTGTTATAATGTTAAGGGATCTTGGGGGGGGGAGAAAATTACTGTAGCAATCACTGTAGCGTTAATGTAGCCAAATCACTATTCATGACCGTGTGCAAATTTCACACGAGCATGTGGCTACATTACATGGGCGTGTGAGTGCTCGTATGGATGCCCGTGTGAAGCCCCGATTTCAGTTTATAAAAGCCGCCTTGTTATAATTTTAAGGGATCTTTTCGGCTACTTTCGAGAGACAAGGCGGCTAGGGCTTGGAGAGAGTTCTTTGTGGCTTCGGGAAGCTTTTCTCACCAACTTGGATCGATTCTTCCTCCGTCATAGCATCAAGGAAGCCACCGGCGACCTAGCTTCGGAGTGGATTCAATCCAGACGTGGAAGCTACCCATCAAGACCATCATCACGGATTTAGGGGGTTATTTTTTTATGGCTTCTGAACTTGTTTATCATTATTTTATTTGCTTTGTGACTTGCTCCTTGGAGAGCTAAACCCCTAGAGGGTATTCGGACATGTAAACCCTAGGATTCATATTTTCATTAGATTGACATTGTATTTCTATTCGAATTTATTACTTTGAGTTTTTCTCTTGAGTTCTTAATGCTTGCTTATGCTTCCATTATTAATTGCCATGCCTATTTTATTCAATCTAGTGAAGAGAGAGATCACCGCTAGGTTTAAAATTACCAAGAGTAAAGAGGGTTAAGAGGGTGAGCCGTGAGATAGCGGAGTGTCCCCTTTCCCTTCCGATAGATATCTCCGATCTCCAAATTCCCTAAGTGTCAAGTAACCATATGTGGTGTGAGGCGTCGAGAGAATTCTCCACCAGGACCTCGTAGGGGGTTAGGGATCTTTCACCTGGAGGCAGGGTTGGATCTACTTTAAGGAATTGGTTATATCTTTGGCATCCCTAGAGTTTTAAGTAGTCATATGTGGTGTGAGGCGTCGAAAGAATTCTCCACCAGGACCTCGTAGGGGACTAGTTATCGGCGATCTCGAGGCAGGGGCCGTTATAGCTTAGGATACCCACGACCCATTGTTTTCGTCTAGAAACACTTGTGATCTACATCTAACACCCGAATCCTAGGGGGAGCATTGTCCTAATACCTCACTTTTGTTGATTGATAACTCCCTCTCCTTCCAGTCCCTGTGCACTTGTAGTGACACTCTTAGGCTTAGCCATTAGATCATCACACATTACGCTCATTAGGCTAGATAACAAAAGAGGAGCAATTATTAGTACTTCTGTTCCCTGTGGTTCGACAACCCGATCCTTTGTGGCCTACTTTATTACTTGATGACCCGTGCACTTGCGGTAACGCAAGGGGTTGAGACATCACCCTGTGTTGCGGAAACACACGCATCAGGTACCCTCCTGGAGACCCATGCCTCGGATCAGCCGTGTGATGTAGGGTCCAGCAAAGATGGCACCCACGCGGGAATCCTGACCCTGATGCTGGATGCTAAAAGCAACCTCGTAGCCGAGATGCAACTGAAAACCGTCCAGCATGCTCAACACAAAGTCGAAGTCACGGCGACTGACGACTCCTATGCTGTCCCCCCGACTTGTAATGGAATGGCTCAGTATGAAATGAATGTACCTGAGGGCGGGGAGACGAAAGGACAAAACCTTGGACCAGTGAGGATCGTAAGACCGGTCCGTACTCAATCGCTGCCAACAACTCTCTAGGGGCATTCCGGGTGGTCACGCGACGAAAAGCGCGTCATACTGATAAACGCCTAAATATACGTATTTTATACGTGTTCATTTGTATTATTTTATTATCTTTTTGATAAGATGATGCCCTTTTTATAGTCTAAATCTCTTTATTATGTGTTGCAGACCCTAATAAGCCAAAATGAGCTCAAGAACGTATTTAGGAAGAAATCGACACCAAATACGACGTTTTCGGGCTTCTTTACTTTAGAAGTACCGTAGGAAAATACTCGTAGCACAGTACCTGTAGCACCCGAGGTGAAATTTTCTGCAAAACTCTCTGGATGCCTCACGGGCAACCTCACGGCCGTGAGGCAGCCGGTGAGGAGTCGCGACTTTCACCCTTTTTAAAGGCTTTTAGGGCATGGAAAAGGGGACTTTTGCCTCTTCTTGGAGCTCCACACCTACACTTCCAGATCTGACCAAGAAAGAGAGTTTAGAGGGCATTTCCACGGAGGAATCGGCGAGGAGAGCACGATCTTGAGCGGGATCTACTTCTAGGGCTTCCAATTTGGAAGTTGAAGACGACTGGGAGCCACCCCTTCGAGTGGCGTCTTTGGAAGCTTCTTCGACTTTGATCTTTGGAGGGAGGTTTTTTATGTTGGGTTTAGTTGTTTTCATGTTTTTATTCATGTATTTTGAGACTATGAGCAACTAGAACCCCAAGGTCACCGGATGTGGGTGAACCTTGGGGTGAACTTGTGATGTTTGGATGATTTGGTTTAATTAATGCTTGTTGGTTTGTTTGTGATTCTTGTTTGTTTTTTTTTAATGCTTGGGTATGCATGAGAACTCTGTGTATCCATATTTAGCCAATACTAGGTTGCATGACCATTGCCCTAGTATTAGACTTACCAAGCTTGGAAGGGAAATACGTACAAATACGCCGTGACCATCGGGTATTTGTACCCCTCCAATTCTAGGGTTAATTACTCATGTGTGATTCAACCTTTGTTTGAGAAAACCATCTTGCCCTTTGCAATCGTAGGAGGAATTGTACGGGTAGAGCCCGTATTCAATACTCGTACCGGATTAGGGGTCAATTGCCGTGACCATCGGGTTGACCTAATCTAGGGTTTTCTCGGTCCATCAAGCCACTAGCATGCTAATCCAACATCCTTCGCACTTTAGTAACCCCGAGGGGATCCTCATCCGTGACCATCTTCTCACCCTGATTTTCCTCCCGTTTATCGCCCTTGGTATTTAGTAGTTTAATTGCTTTTGTTTTACTTCTTTACTTTCTCATTCCAAATCTCAAGTTTAATCGGCTAGACAACATTGCAAAAAGGAAGTAAGAATAGATTCTCGGGCTCTTGGGAATACGACCCACTCGTGCTTGCGCGAGTGGTTTATTACTTGACGACCCCGTGCGCTTGCGGGATCACCACCAAGTTTTTGGCGCCGTTGCCGGGGAACCACGAGAAATATTCGTAAAACTTTGAGCGTGTTGATTTGGCTTTTGTTTCGCCATTTTTGCCATTCTTGTATATATTCCGTCATTTCATTTTCTTTGCATTTTCCTACTTGTTCGTCTGCAAGTTTTAACGCTTGACTTGAACTTTCTTGCGAGGTACCCATCTTATGACCCGAGCAAGTCAAGAAAATTTAGTTGAACCCGACGACGAGATAGAAAGAACACTGCACCGTCGTTTGAGAGAAGTTATTGAGGGTTCAAGTCAACGAGAAGTTCGGGTAGAATCCAAGTGAGCCCACCGTTATGGCCGAGCCAAGAAGAACTCTATCTCGATTATGAAAGGCCACAATTCACCGGGGATGAATTTAGTGTGTTGGTTCCCACCGTGCCTGCGAATAATTTTGAAATAAAAGCAAGCACAATTGGGATGGTGCAAAACTCGCGATGCAGTTTGATGGTCTGGCTGATGAAGACCCGCATGCCCACTTGTCCAAGTTCCTTCAGATATGCTCAACCTGCAAGATCAATTCAGTTTCTGATGATGCAATAAGGTTAAGATTATTTCCTTTCAGTTTAAGGGGAGCAGCATATAGATAGCTTACTTCTTTGGCTCCGGGATCGATTACTTCATGGAAGGAAATGGTGGAGAAGTTTCTTGCCCGATATTTTCCACCAAGTAAGGCAGCGAGGCTAAGGCAAGAAATTTCCGCATTCCGACAAGGAGATTCTGAGACCCTATTCAAAGCTCATGAAAGATTTAAGGACCTTCTAAGAAGATGTCCTCATCACGGGTTCCTTGCATGGATGAGGGTGCAGACATTTTGTAATGGGCTGAATTATGCTACAAGGCAGCTCATCGACGCAGTAACAGGTGGCTCCTTAAGTAACAAACTCCCTGAAGAAGCTGAAGCATTAATTGAGAACATGGCAAGTAATGAATGTCATTGGAGCACTAGGCAGAAGCCAGTTAGAGCAGCCGGACTGTATGAGGTGAATGAGACTACTGCCTTGGCGGCAAGAGTGGATGCCCCAAACAAGAATGTTATTGATAACAATGCTAAGGTTGAAGCTTTAACTCAGAAACTTGATCAATTCATGTTAGGTTCCAGTTAAAGCTCAAAGGCCGTGATGTCATGTGAAACATGTGGTGCTGGGCATGCAACGAACCAATGCCCCATTCTTGTTACTCCCCCTGCACAAATGGAGTCAGTAGACTATATCAGTGGAGGTAAGAGGGGACAGGGTAACCAATATGGTAATACGTATAACCCGGGGTGGAAAAACAATTCAAACTCCTCATGGAACCAAGGCCAATCACAACAAAGGCCACCTCCACCTCAAAGTCCTCCTTATCAACCTCCTCAACAACAAGAAAGAAAATACACAACTGAAGACGTCTTGGAGAGATTCATGATTAATACTGAATGCAGATTTGTTGCTCAAGATAAAAGGTTTGATGAAATAGGTACTGTACTGAGAAATGTTCAAGCGTCTATTCAGTCTTTGGAAAATCAAGTTGGGCAACTCGCTAGAGCGCAAGCAGAACGTCCCTCGGGTAGTTTACCAAGTAACACCGAAAGCAACCCGAGGGAACACTTAAAAGTTGTGACACTGAGGAGTGGGAAACAGTTGGAAGCAAGGGCCGAGGAGAGCCCAAGTGCTTCCAATGACAGGGTAGCCATTCGGGAAGACCCTAATGTGATTAAAAAAACAAGTGAAGAAAAGGGAAGAAACTTGATGATGATGCTTCAAAATCCCCAACTCATAAAAGACCAGAATACAAGCCTGTGGTGCCATATCCCTCAAGGCTCAAGCAAGACAAGGATGAAGCCCAATTTAAAAAATTCCTCCACATGTTCAAGCAGCTTCATATTAACATTCCCTTGGTCGAAGCTCTATCTCAAATGCCCAAGTATGCGAAATTCATGAAAGACCTTCTTACTAACAAGAGGAAATTAGAAGACTTGGGCACTGTAACTCTATCGGGGAATTGTTCTGCTGTAATCTAAAAGAAGCTACCGAAGAAACTGACTGATCCGGGCAGCTTTATTATCCCTTGTATACTTGGAGGAGTGATGGAAAAAAATGCTTTAGCTGACTCGGGGGCAAGTATTAATGTGATGCCCTATAAATTATTTCTGAAGCTAGGGCTGGAGGAACTGAGACCTACAAGGATGACCTTACAGCTTGCAGACCGCTCAGTAAGAAAACCTAGAGGAGTTGTCGAGGATGTTCTTGTGAGAGTTGATAAACTCATCATCCCGGTGGACTTTGTGATACTAGACGTGGATGATGATGTAGAGGTCCTGTTGATCCTTGGCCGCCCTTTCCTCAACACCGCAAGAGCCCTAATTGATGTTAAGGGAAGGAAGATGACATTGCGAGTGGGGGATGAACAAGTTATCTTCACTCTTCCAGAGGCTATGAAGCACACACTAGACCATGATGATACTTTATATTTCACGGATATAACTGACGTAATAATTTCTGATTGTGTGCAGGAAGTTCTTTCGTTGAATCCCTTAGACAAGTACCTAGAAGGAACCGAGGATAAAGAACCGGAAGTAAAGGACCCCTCACCTTCGCCAACACCACAAATAGCCCAAGTAGAAGTTGTATCACCTCCGCTTCATAAGAAAAAGGGAACTTTGAAGAAAGCATGGCGAAAGGTGAATGCGAAAATGAAGAAAAGCATGAGTATCTCCACATTACCACCGAGTGAGGTAGACCGCCTATATTTTGATAATCAAGGTAAATTTTGTATCTTCTCTTGTCTTTCTATGAACTTTCCAGGTCACAACATTCCGTCAAGAAATGGAGGTAATTCTCCATCATTTGTTCCACCATGATTCGAGGTAAGAAGAGTCGAGCTAACGACTTTAAACAAGCGCTTCTTGGGAGGCAACCCAAGTTCTTAAATTTGTTGCATTTCTTCTTTCTTGTTGTTTTTTTGCTTGGTGTGTTCTTTTTCCGTATTTTCGGAGTGTTAGTTTCCAAGTTGCTTTTCTTGTTGTGGTGGTTTTGTTCACCATTTTTGTTCAAATCCCTTTGCATGATCATGTGTTTCCTTGAGTGATTTGCAAACTAGATGCCATGAAAATCATGTTGAGTGTTTCCATGCTTTATTTGTCATTGTTTTAAACGTTTTTGAGGGTTTGGAAGAGGTTAAGTTGAAGAAAATTCAGATTTTGGCCGTTTTTGGCCCGTGAGTGTGCCCTTGAGGGATTCAGGGGAAGCTCACCCGTGAGCCATCCAGGGCATTCTCACGGGTTGGGGCTTTAAAGGGCCCCTTTTCAAGCTTCTTTGGGCTATTCTTCTTCTCCAACCTTTCTCTCATTTCCCCCCTCCATTCTCCACCGATTTTCTTCATTTTTTTGCTCTAAATTCCTCTCCTCCTCCCCTCATCTCATTTGGTGAAGAAATTTTAAAGAAAAAAACACTCCTTTGGCCGGATTTTGCAAAGGGATTGCTCCACATATCCTAGGGTTAGGTAAATGTTCATTCACTCAAGGGCTTGATTTCTTTTGGGGTTGTGGAGTGTTTTAAGCTTGGAACTTGCTCTCCTTTGTTGCAAGAGCATCTTAAGTATGATTTGGCATGATTGTGAAAATTTTTGGCTACTTTTTCAAGCAAAACTCTTGCAAAATGTTCTCGGATTTACTGTAGCAATGAGCATTTTCCTTGAAATTTTAAGTATTTTGCTATTGCTTTTCTTGTAATTAGTTGAATTGATGATCCTTTGGTTTTGTAGGATGCCGGTAAAGAAAGTAGCACACAAGAGGGCCCGAGATAACCGTACCCGATCCCCCAACCAACCAAGGTTTAAAAATGAGGATCACAAGTCCCGTTTCGCGCTTCTTTCACGAAAGAGCTTCGGCATCATTAGAAGGATAGATTGGGATGTGCTTAAGAGCTTGGGCTTGGACGGTACCGTTTTGGAACTCATCTCTCACCATGGTTGGGATAAGCTATTCTCTATCGACGAGCCAACTTACAAAGAGCTTACCCCGTGACGAGCGCAACATATTGGGCTTCCATTGCCACTTGCTCAAAAACAAAGAAAGCGTCCCAACTGCGGAACCCCGCGCACAGATATATTCATGCACTACTGACACGCGGTATAGTGGGTCGGCCGGACTCAACCGGGGTGATTTCACGTATGGATCTACTAATGCTCTATAGCATTATAGAGCGACACCCCCTACACAAGGGACGTCTTGTAGCAGAGGCATTAGCACATCAGGGACAGTTTGTCCGCCTTGGGGCTATCTTTGCCGGACCGTTTATTACCCGCATAATCAGAGGCATGGCCCTTATAGACCGCACCCAGGGCATGACAGTTGTTGGTGCCATCACACCGCTTGGCATGCAGACTCTTGCATGCATTGGTCTAGTTGAGCGGCGGGGCAATACTTACAGACTTGTGAAGTGTGAGAGTACCAGTGTACCAAACCCCGACCCATCTCGGGAGACGGAATCTCGCATCCGAGTCCGATTCGAGCCGGAGCAGGGAGCGTAGATCCAGAGCGCGGAGATCACTTGAGGAAACATTTGAGGCCTTTCGTTCGGAAGTTTATGAGCGATTACAGGGGCTCGAAAGGGGACATAGAGACATGGCGGCATCACTGAGCCGTATAGAGAGCAATACCGCTGAGATTCTATCCTGTCTGTGTAGTTCATCATCTTCAGTCGGTACCACATCTGCATCCACAGCCTGCGCGACACCTTCACTCCCTTCTGGCCCCTAGGCCCCAGGACACTGCCACCATTTTGTTTTTTGTTCTTTACTTCGAGCTTGCTTGTTTTCATTTTCTTTTGCTGTCTGTTGTACTTTTAAGTTAGTCAGGGCTCCTGCTCTGCTAAACTATATGTTCGTTGTTTGTGAACTATTTTTGTACGTGCTCTTCCTTTATTATTTTTGCCTCTGGAGTTGTGATCAGCTTTTGTTGTGATTTCAGGATGATGATACAGCTGTTCCACACTCCAGGCCCTCACCACATAGTTTACCCTAAGTCCACATGTACATGTCTTACACTTCATCGACGGATTGGGGAAGTTTCTTACTCCATCTTTAAATTTTTGTTTTGTATTTATTTCCCACCCTGTGCAGCTGACTTATGTACATTGGGGACAATGTACAGCTTTAGGTGTGGGGATGGAGTATTTTATTTTAATGCATGCTTGACTCACCTATGATAGCTATGATTTTATTGTTAAGGACTTCCTAGCTTGGTAGAATGATAGTAGTGAGTTGTACTTTACATGTACTTGAATGTAGTTTTGTTTCATCTTTAGTGTACATTGATACCTGCTCACTCTAACTTCCACTTCTGACACTCTAACCCATCTTATTGATTTTGTGCTAGGATGTCAAATTCTTCTTTCAATAGTCCTTTAAAAACTTTTGAGTCTCCTATTTTTGCTTTAACCTTAAGTGAGGTTTTTAGCAGGTGGTTGATCAGGCGTCCTGAGTTAGGTTGTATATAAAAAAAAAAGGTGAAAAATTGAGTCTATGTCAGTATTCCTCTGCTTCTAAAAGCATGAATGCGTATATGTAGATCTGTAATCAAGTAAGTCGGGTGCCTCTTGTGCCTGGCCAGCATGTGCATCCAGCGGAAAGATCTTTGCGCAGTCTACGTTAGGCGGACTCTGTAAAAAAAAAGATCTGGGCGCCTGAAACCTGTCTTATCTTCACTTGATGTTAAAGTTTATTTTTGGGACCAAAAGATTTTTTTTTAACTGACTATTGAGGTTTTTTCTTTGGCACTCCTAACACTAATTTCAATTTGAGTGAGGTGAACAAGCATCCTGGGTAATCCAGGGTGTAGAGGTCAAGGTGGGAGTCATCACACACACACAGGAACACTTTGGATGAAACAGAGCTAATATTACTTGACTATACTGTGAACAACTCACTTCTTGATTTCTGTCCATTTGTGCTTGTGGAGTCCTGTATAGTTGAGCTTGAGGTTGTATATTTAGCCGTTTATCGTCTTGTCCCTGTTCTTCATGTTTGTTTTCTTGGGGACAAGCAAACGCTTAGGTGTGGGGATGTTTGATAAACGCCTAAATATACGTATTTTATACGTGTTCATTTGTATTATTTTATTATCTTTTTGATAAGATGATGGCCTTTTTATAGTATAAATCTCTTTATTATGTGTTGCAGACCCTAAATAAGCCAAAATGAGCTCAAGAACGTATTTACGAAGAAATCGACACCAAATACGACGTTTTCGGGCTTCTTTACTGTAGAAGTACTGTAGCAAAAATACTGTAGCACAGTGATGCGTCTCCGCAACAACACAACAGGGTGATGTGTGTCAACCCCTTGCTTTACCGCAAGTGCACGGGTCTCAAGTAATAAAAGTGGACCCAAAGGGGTCGGGTTGTCGAACCACAGGGAACAGAAGTACTAGTAATAGCCCCTCTTTTGTTATCTAGCCTAATGAGTGTAGTGTGTGACGATCTAATGGCCAAAACTAAAAGTGTCACTACAAGTGCGAAGGGAATAAAAAGGAAAAGAGTGCTTAATCAATAAAAGTGAGGTATCCGGACAATGCTCCCCCTAGGATTCGAGTGTTGGATGTAGATTACAAGTGTTTCTAAACGAAAACAATGAGTCGTGGGTATCCTAAGGTATAACGGCCCCTGCCTCCAGGTCGCCGATAACTAGTCCCCTACGAGGTCCCAGCGGAGAATTCTCTCGACGCCTCACACCACATATGAGTGCTTAAAACTCTAGGGATCCCAAAGATATAACCAATTCCTAAAAGTAGATCTAACCCTGTGATAAGTGCTTGCATGTATATAATTCTGGAAATGTTTTCCACGCATGAGCATCACATTTTTCAGGCTTTATCGCTAATTTCGTGTGTTTTGGTGTTCTTTCACGCAATTAGGGTTGTGGAGACATGGTACGTGAATAAAGGCAAGATTAGGTCAGAATGGTGCCAAGTGGAGATCTTTTGTGTAATTACGAAGTTCAAGACGCAAATCGGGTTCCAACGAGGGGGTATGTGCCAACTTCTAAAGACTTCAAGACAACTCTTGTAGAAGGACACGAAAGCAGTCATGCTCGCTCGTTCCGATTGGTTCAAAGATTTCAAAAGCTCTCCAAGGTTTTCCCATCATCAAGAAATGCCACTTGACCTTTCACATAGGCGTGTGTCCGTCCATGTGACCTCAGGAGAAGAAACGGGCGAAATCGAGGATTAGTATGAAGATTTCACAAGGCAGAAAATCCACATGGGCGTGTGGAATTTCCACACGGCCGTGTGGACTATCCACACGCCCGTGTGGATCCTCGAGATGGCCAATTATAAAGAAGTTCTGAAGCGTTATTGGGGGGATCTTCTTCTAACTGGGAGAGGAGGTGACGGCTAGGGTTCAGGAGGTTCTAGCTACACTTTGGGGGCGCTTCTTCACCGGTTTCATCATCATTCCCTTCCAAGGAGAGCCATTGGGGGATACTTCGATGACTCGATTCGACGAGGTGTGCCTTAGGCTTGGAGGAAGGGATTCTTTGAAGAAGAAGGAGAAGTTCCCATAGTCTATCAACACGAAGCTTAAGGGGGTTTTCTTTATGGATTTCTTGCACTTATCTTCATTTATTTTGATGAACTTGTATTGCTCCATGGGGAGCTAAACCCCTAGTGGGTACTTGGACTTGTAAACCCTAGATTTCCTATGTTTCATTGACTTTAATGCTTTTATTCAATTTGAGTTTAAATTTGAGTTTCAATCTTGTATGCTTAATGGTTTCTCCCTTAGAGTGACACTAGGGTTGAGGGCTAATCCAATCATCCTTTTGACGAGTGACCATCACCATTAGGATTAGGTTACCAAGATTGAAGAGGGTTGAGAGGGTGAGTTGAGAGGTAGCGACGCGTCCCCTTTCCCCTCCGGTGTGGTTTTCCCTACCTTCTTATTCCAAGTTTTACCTTCGATCTCAAAGAGAGTTAGGCGTTGAGAGAGGCCTTTCCGCCGGGACTTATTTGTGATTAGAGATCTTTCGCCTGGACCAAAGGGAATGATCTATAGTTGGGAATAGGGTTTACCAGTTGGAATCCCTAGAGCATAGCGCAGTCATACGTGGTGTGAGGCGTCGAGAGTCTTCTCTCCGCCGGGACCTCGTAGGGGACTAGTCAAGGTTGACCTTAGATTTGGGACCTTGTATCTTTGGATTCCACGACTCTTGAAATCTCTATTGAATAAGAGTATTTGAAGTCTTGCACTTGAAACAAGGATTCTAGGGGGAACATCGTACGAGTACCCTATCTTCTTAATTGATCTATTTCTCCGACCTAGCTTTCATTTTCAGCACTTTGTTTCTACTTCTTTCTTATTTTATTTTCTTTCAACAACAATTGGTTTATCTTTGATTACTTAACAAAGTGTGATTGTTCTTACGTCTACTCCCTGTGGATTCGACTACCCACCCGTTTGGGTACTTTATTACTTCGACACCCGTGCACTTGCGGAGTACACACGCAAGGGTGTGTCACCCTGCCTCCAGGTGGAAGATCCCTAACCCCCTACGAGGTCCCGGCGGGGAATTCTCTCGATGCCTCGCACCACATATGGTTGTTTGACACTTAGGGAATATGGAGATAGGAAATATCTGTCGGAAGGGAAAGGGGACACTCCGCTATCTCACGGCTCACCCTCTCAACCCTCTTTACTCTTGGTAATTCTAAACCTAGCGGTGATCTCTCTCTTCACTAGATTGAATAAAACATGCAAGGCAATTAATAATGAAATCAAAAGCACAAACAAGCATTAAGAACTCAAGAGTAAAACTCAAACTGATAAATTCGAATAGAAACACAATGTAAAACTAATGAAAATAAGAATCCTAGGGTTTGCATGTCCGAATACCCTCTAGGGGTTTAGCTCTCCATGGAGCGAGTCACAAAACAAATAATGAATTGAGAATAAAGTTCCAAAGACAAAGAATAACCCCATTAAATCCGTGATGATGGTCTTGATGGGTAGTTTCCACGTCTGGATTGAATCCACTCCGAAGCTAGGTCGCCGATGGCTTCCTTGATGCTATGACGGAGGAAGAATCGATCCAAGTTGGTGAGGAAAGTTTCCAAAGCCGCAAAGAACTCCTTCCAAGCCCTAGCCGCCTTGTCTCTCGAAAGTGGCCAAAAAGATACCTAAAAATTATCACAAGGCGGCTTTTATAATTTGAATTCGGGGCTTTACACGGGCATCAACACGGGCATCCACACGCCCGTGTACTGTAGCCACACGCCCGTATGGAAATTCCACACGGGCGTGTGGAGTACTTTTGCTACATTACTGCTACAGTAAACGGCTACGATACTTCGCTACAGTAAATGCTCCAGTGATTTTCCCCCCCCGGAGTCTTCCTTGGAGTCCACACGGTCGGGCACACGCTCGTGTGGTAGGATGTGTAACTTTCTATGCTTTTGAAATCCTCAAGATCCTTCTTCTGCTTTGTACGGAAGCTGGGACATGGGCGTACTACTGCCTTTGTGCCCTTTCGGTTTGTGTAATGACTTGTACTCCTCCGAAGGTTGGCAACACCCCCATGCATATGAACACAGCTTCTGATTGTGGCCTTGAAACGTGTCATCACACCCTATCTTTGCTTCTTTCTGTATGTCATGTCTCCAAAGCCCTGTTTGCACAAAAGAACACAAAACACACCTTGTTAATGCTAAAAACAGATAAAAGTGATGCTCAATGCATGTAAATTGATATTATAAAATATATATAATCAAGCACTTATCAAAACTCCCCCACACTTAAGCTTTTGCTTGTCCTCAAGCAAACTAAACATTCATTACAAGGAAAGAAAGAATAAGTGCTTGGCCTCAGGTTCACTTGAAAGTATGAGAGTATGATTCTATGAGGAAGGGGAAACTATTTAACACCAAACAGTTCAGTCAATGCTCTAGAAAACAATCCAATGGCAAGAAAGAAAAAGAAATCCGAAAGCGTGTGTGTGTGGAAAAACTCATCTCAATTCAACTCTATGTCCGCTGCTTACAGTTTTTATTGCTCGAGACTTATAAAGTTGCAAAAAGAATGGTAGTAGCTGCACACAATCTCCAAGGTAGCCTTTTCTCAGGCGGCCTCCCGAGTGGCTTTCACACTTTAGAGATGGTAGCTCTTTCTACCGAGGGTGCTAGCTTTCACATATCCCTTGTGATAGCTCTTTCTCTCATTAGGGCATAACTAGTATCCGACTTATGAGAGTAGCTGCATACAATCAAAGGTAGTAGCTCTTTTCACCCCCTATATACACGAGATAATTCACAATTGCTAAACTATATATATACTATATTTTTTTTTTTTCAAATAAAACAACTACTAACAAGTCTCAAAACATTAAACTAGAGCTTCTATAGGTCTAATGAGTGAGTAGAGTGCATAAATGGCAATCGGACAAAAATTTCTCAAAAAATTGGATGACAACTAGAGCATGATGAAATCTAGTGTTCGAAGCTCTCCTATAGTCTAGAATCGAACTCTTAACCCTAAAGTGAACCTTCATAGGTTGCATGAGCATATATAATGAAAATGAACAATAAAGTGGTGTATAAAGTGATCCCTCCCCCACACTTAAGATGTACATTGTCCCCAATGTACACATGCAAGCACAATAAAATTATGAATTCTGAAAATAAAGCATGTGGGGGTGTGCAACATTAAAACAATACTCCCCTGAATTCCAAGTGATGAAGTTGGTGGAATCTTGTACAAGGGTGTGTTTGGCTCAGCGGGCATTTGGAGGTGAGACGGCCGTGTGACCTAGCCACACGGCCATGTACATAACTTGATTTCCATTTCCCAAGACTCTCAAGACTATCTGCGGATTCAGGGGGGTTCAATAAAACTCAACAAAATTAGAAAAAAACAACAACGAAAAACAACTCAAACCACAGAATAAAACTGACAGAAATAAAAGACAGAGTCTCAACGAGCATGCTGAAAATAAAACTGCAGAAAATAAAAATACAGAAGATAAAATAAAATGACTCAAGGACGCCTTATGCGTCAGGAAACTCTGCTGGTGGTGCTGGTGGTGGTGCTGATGTCGTCGCCTCAGATGTGGTGTAGCTCTCCAGAAGATGTCGAATGATGGATAACTGCGACATCATCATGGACTGGTTGGCGAGCACAGTCGCCATGTCCCCCTGGAGAGCTCCAACTGCCACCTCGAGCCTCGCCAAACGGTCACGGGCTCGAGTGGAAGGCTGCTCTGGCTCTGGCTCAGATGCAGGGGCCTCGGTGTCCATTGGCACAGTTGTGGGTGCCGGTGAATCAGGAGCGTCTGCTGGGTCGGCTGCCTCTTCTTCTGACTCCTCCTCCGCAGCCTCCACTACGAGTACATATCGGCCAGTACTCGTCTTCTTCACCATACGCATGGCTCGGAGGGATGCAAGCCCCAAGGGTGCCGGTACGCTAATCTTCTCCATCCCTCTAAGTGCCTCGGACAACCCCATGCCACGAACGAGTCGGGTAATGTATACTTCTGAAAAGATCACACCGACCCGCACGTAATGGCTTTGATGACGGAGGTAATCCGCCACAACAAAGCCTAAAAGCATGGGGATGTTCTGGACCATGGTGTATAGGTAAAGCAAGTCGAGGCGGCTCAAAACTCCAGTGCTGTCGCCCCATCCCGTCACGGTCTTGCTGAAGATAGAGTGTATATACCTGTAGGCCGGACGGCTGAGCATGGTGGCCTTGGAGGATCCCGACTCGTACTGGAAACCTCCGCATATGGTCGCGTATGCACGGCTCGGGGTGAGTCCAATAGGGTAATCGACGATGAGTTGCTCGTACTCCCCCGTGTGAACATAGTCTCTGTCATATAAAGCGAGAAAAACAGAGAAATGCGTGAGGCTCATGGAGTGGTACTGACCGAATAGCCTGAAGCGGATCGTGTCCTCCATCTCAAAATCAGGGCGAGCGCAGTCGAAGTCGAATGACGACAGAACCTCCAGTGTGAGCTCACGATAAGTGGGATCACGAATACTAAGGAGCCGGTCCCAGCCTCCCACAGTGGTAAGCTCGCGCACCTCATCGGCCAAGTCAATCTCCTCGAGTGCCTTCCAATCAATTACGCGCGCCTGTCCGAATTTGAGACGCTGTAAGCGCTCATATCACTGTTGATGCTCAGGGACGGTGAACTCCAATTCCTCGGGAGAAGAAGGTTCCCGAGCGGAGTGAGAACACTTGTGGGCGACCTTCTTAGTCCTAGGGGCCATATCTGTGAAAATCAGGGCAAGTTAGTGCAAAAAATCACCACGCAGGAATCTGATAAGTGCTTGCATGTATATAATTCTGGAAATGTTTTCCACGCATGAGCATCACATTTTTCAGGCTTTATCGCTAATTTCGTGTGTTTTGGTGTTCTTTCACGCAATTAGGGTTGTGGAGACAGGGTACGTGAATAAAGGCAAGATTAGGTCAGAATGGTGCCAAGTGGAGATCTTTTGTGCAATTACGGAGTTCAAGACACAAATCGGGTTCCAACGAGGGGGTATGTGCCAACTTCTAAAGACTTCAAGACAACTCTTGTAGAAGGACACGAAGGCAGTCATGCTCGCTCGTTCCGATTGGTTCAAAGATTTCAAAAGCTCTCCAAGGTTTCCCATCATCAAGAAATGCCACTTGACCTTTCACATGGGCGTGTGTCCGTCCATGTGACCTCAGGAGAAGAAACGGGCGAAATCGAGGATTAGTATGAAGATTTCACAAGGCAGAAAATCCACATGGGCGTGTGGAATTTCCACACGGCCATGTGGACTATCCACACGCCCGTGTGGATCCTCGAGATGGCCAATTATAAAGCCGTTCTGAAGCGTTATTTGGGGGATCTTCTTCTAACTTTGGGAGGAGGTGACGGCTAGGGTTCAGGAGGTTCTTGCTACACTTTGGGGGCGCTTCTTCACCGGTTTCATCATCATTCCCTTCCAAGGAGAGCCATTGGGGGAGCCTTCGACGACTCGATTCGGCGAGGTGTGCCTTAGGCTTGGAGGAAGGGATTCTTTGAAGAAGAAGGAGAAGTTCCCATAGTCTATCAACACGAAGCTTAAGGGGGTTTTCTTTATGGATTTCTTGCACTTATCTTCAGTTATTTTGATGAACTTGTATTGCTCCATGGAGAGCTAAACCCCTAGTGGGTACTTGGACTTGTAAACCCTAGATTTCCTATGTTTCATTGACTTTAATGATCTTATTCAATTTGAGTTTAAATTTGAGTTTAAATCTTGTATGCTTAATGGTTTCTCCCTTAGAGTGACACTAGGGTCGAGGGCTAATCCAATCATCCTTTTGACGAGTGACCATCACCATTAGGATTAGGTTACCAAGATTGAAGAGGGTTGAGAGGGTGAGTTGAGAGGTAGCGACGCGTCCCCTTTCCCCTCCGGTGTGGTTTTCCCTACCTTCTTATTCCAAGTTTTACCTTCGATCTCAAAGAGAGTTAGGTGTTGAGAGAGGCCTTTCCGCCGGGACTTATTTGTGATTAGGGATCTTTCGCCTGGACCAAAGGGATTGATCTATAGTTGGGAATAGGGTTTACCACTTGGAATCCCTAGAGCATAGCGCAGTCATACGTGGTGTGAGGCGTCGAGAGTCTTCTCTCCGCCGGGACCTCGTAGGGGACTAGTCAAGGTTGACCTTAGATTTGGGACCTTGTATCTTTGGATTCCACGATTCTTGAAATCTCTATTGAATAAGAGTACTTGAAGTCTTGCACTTGAAACAAGGATTCTAGGGGGAGCATTGTCCGAGTACCCCATCTTCTTATTGATCTATTTCTCCGACCTAGCTTTCATTTTCAGCACTTTGTTTCTACTACTTTCTGATTTTATTTTCTTTCAACAACAATTGGTTTATCTTTGATTACTTAACAAAGTGTGATTGTTCTTACGTCTACTCCCTGTGGATTCGACTACCCACCCGTTTGGGTACTTTATTACTTCGACACCCGTGCACTTGCGGAGTACACACGCAAGGGTGTGTCAGAATCCACATGGGCGTGTGGATGATCCACACGCCCTTGTGGATCATCTTCTCCATTCACACGGGCGTGTGGATGGGCCACACGCCCGTGTGGATGCCCGACCATGGCCAAAAGGCCATGGTTGGGTGGTTTCCACATCAAAAACTACCCCTAAATCGACAAGCATGCATATTATGATAGTTCTCATTATGCATAAAGCATCAACAAATCACCAGATCTGAAATTTAAAATTCATGGCAAGAACTAGGAAAACTTGGAGCTTACCGAAGCTTTTTGATGAAGAAGAAGGTGGAAATCGCCGGAAAAACACCCAAGAATCCTTAAATAAGCTAAGGAGAGGCGTTAGGAACCCAAGAGGTGCCTCTCTTCGCGTGGAGGCGTCGGAAGGAGAAAAGGCGCGAAGGTTTGAATTAATGTTTCAAGGCCTTCTCATCTCCTTTATAAGCCACATGGGCGTGTGGAAGTCTCACACTGACACACCCTTGCGTGTGTGTTCCGCAAGTGCACGGGTGTCGAAGTAATAAAGTACCCAACGGGTGGGTAGTCGAATCCACAGGGAGTAGACGATAGAAACAAAAACACTTCGCTAAGTAGCCAAAGAAAACCGATTGTTGTTGAGATTAAAAAGTGATTAAAAACAGAAATTAAAAACTGAAAGTTAAGACTAGAGAGTAGGAACAGATCGAGATAAGAATGGGGTACTCGGACACTGCTCCCCCTAGAATCCTTGTTTCAAGTGCAAGACTTCAAACACTCTTACTAAATGAAGATTTCAAGAGTCGTGGAATCCAAAGATACAAGGTCCCAAATCTAAGGTCAACCTTGACTAGTCCCCTACGAGGTCCCGGCGGAGAGAAGACTCTCGACGCCTCACACCACGTATGACTGCGCTATGCTCTAGGGAGTCCAAGTGGTAAACCCTATTCCCAACTATCGATCAATCCCTTTGGTCCAGGCGAAAGATCCCTAATCACAAATAAGTCCCGGCGGAAAGGCCTCTCTCAACGCCTAACTCTCTTTGAGATCGGAGGTAATACTTGGAATATAAAGGTAGGGGAAAACCACACCGGAGGGGAAAGGGGACGCGTCGCTACCTCTCAACTCACCCTCTCAACCCTCTTCAATCTTGGTAATCTAATCCTAATGGTGATGGTCACTCGTCAAAAGGATGATTGGATTAGCCCTCAACCCTAGTGTCACTCTAAGGGAGAAACCATTGAGCATACAAGATTGAAACTCAAATTTAAACTCAAATTGAATAAAAGCATTAAAGTCAATGAAACATAGGAAATCTAGGGTTTACAAGTCCAAGTACCCACTAGGGGTTTAGCTCTCCATGGAGCAATACAAGTTCATCAAAATAAATGAAGATAAGTGCAAGAAATCCATAAAGAAAACCCCCTTAAGCTTCGTGTTGATAGACTATGGGAAGTTCTCCTTCTTCTTCAAAGAATCCCTTCCTCCAAGCCTAAGGCACACCTCGTCGAATCGAGTCATCGAAGGCTCCCCCAATGGCTCTCCTTGGAAGGGAATGATGATGAAACCGGTAAAGAAGCGCCCCCAAAGTGTAGCAAGAACCTCCTGAATCCTAGCCGTCACCTCCTTCCAAAGTTAGAAGAAGATCCCCCTAATAACGCTTCAGAACGGCTTTATAATTGGCCATCTCGAGGATCCACACGGGCGTGTGGATAGTCCACACGGCCGTGTGGAAATTCCACACGCCCATGTGGATTTTCTGCCTTGTGAAATCTTCATACTAATCCTCGATTTCGCCCGTTTCTTCTCCTGAGGTCACATGGACGGACACACGCCCATGTGAAAGGTCAACTGGCATTTCTTGATGATGGGAAAACCTTGGAGAGCTTTTGAAATCTTTGAACCAATCGGAACGAGCGAGCATGACTGCCTTCTTGTCCTTCTACAAGAGTTGTCTTGAAGTCTTTAGAAGTTGGCACATACCCCCTCGTTGGAACCCGATTTGTGTCTTGAACTTCGTAATTGCACAAAAGATCTCCACTTGGCACCATTCTGACCTAATCTTGCCTTTATTCACGTACCATGTCTCCACAACCCTAATTGCGTGAAAGAACACCAAAACACACGAAATTAGCAATAAAGCCTGAAAAAATGTGATGCTCATGCGTGGAAAACATTTCCAGAATTATATACATGCAAGCACTTATCACACACGCCCTTGTGGATGGCCACACGGGCGTGTGGATGAGCCACACGCCCTTGTGTCTTCAAAAATCGACTCCAGAACGCCACAAGGGCACTCACACGGGCGTGTGAGTGCCGGTGTGGATTAAAAACTCAAGACAGAAGGCCACAGGGGCACTCACACGGGCGTGTGAGTGCCCTTGTGGACCTGGAAAATCCAAAGGGTAGCCACACGTCCGTGTGGCTGGCCTTGTGCCTCTCTGGAAACCTGAAAAACCAATTTTCAGGTCTCACACGCCCATGTGGATGAGCCACATGGCGTGTGGCTCATCAGGAAGGCCACAGGGGCACCCACACGCGTGCCCTTGTGCCCTTCTGTTTCATGTTTTCTGCAATTTTCAGCAAGGCACAGGGGCACTCACACCCCCTTGTGCCTGCCCTTGTGGATTTTCAGCTCAACATGAAACATATAAGTACAAGGCCAACTCCTTAACGTTAAAGCTCTAAAACATTCTAGATCAAGCCACACACATATAATTATCATGAAACACCAAGAATAAACAATAAAACACAGCAACGACAGAATTAACGCAAAGTCGCCTACTCAAGCTAGTTATTACTGCAGAATTAAAACTAACTATGAAAGCGATAAAATGACTTGGGTTACCTCCCAAGAAGTGCTTGTTTTACGTCACTAGCTTGACGTACCTGATCTTTTATGGGGCTTCATGCAGGTGAGATATGTTCTTGGCTGCCTTTACCTGACAATTCAGACAATATGGTCGCATGGGAGGCGAGTAATGAAATATCTTGTTACCAGTTGGAAAGCCATCACCCTCTTCTCGTGTATATGTATCTTTTACACTCTTTTGGTGCGTCTTGCGGTGACGCTTTGATCTAGTCAGTCTACGGAAAATCCTCTTCAGAATTCCCGGTTGTGGTTGATCCTCGATCACTCTAACCTCCTGTAGATTTGATTCATCTTTTTCCAACTCAGGCCACCCCTCATAGGGGTCAGGGTAAAACATCTCCTGCATATACTCATTGACAAGCTCATCATTAGCATCAACAAAATAACATGTGTCATCAAATTCGTGAGGGTGCTTTATAGCATCTGTGAGGCGATAAGTGATCTTTTCGTCTCCAATGCGCAGAGTCAATTCGCCTCCCTCCATGTCTATCAGTGCCTTGGAGGTTCGAAGGAATGGTCTCCCCAAAATCAACGGCACTTCCAAATCCTCATCGACATCAAGTACTACAAAATCTGCAGGAAAAATATATTTGTTAATCTTAATCAAAACATCTTCAATGATGCCTCTAGGATGTCGAATTGAGCGATCAGCTAGCTGCAACGTCATTTGAGTTGGCCGTGGCTCTCCTAGCCCCAATTTCTGGAAACATTTGTACGGTATCACGTTGATGCTTGTTCCTGAATCAGCTAAAGCTTTCTCTTGTCCTAAGCCCCCGATGACACATGGAATGATGAAACTCCCAGGATCTTTCTTCTTGCTTGGGAGGTTCTTTTGGAGTATTGCTGAAAACCTCCCGTCCAATATCACAGCTGCACTTTCTTCAATTTTTTTTTTGTTAGTCAAAAGATCTTTTAAAAATTTTGCGAACCTGGGCATCTGTGACAATGCCTCGACAAAAGGGATGTTGATGTGCAGCTGTTTGAACAACTGCAGAAATTTCTTGTTCTGCTCATCCGTTTGGTCCTTCTTCAGCCGTGAAGGGTATGGTACTCGAGGTACGTAAGCAGGAGGTGTTGGCGCGGCTTCCTTCTCTTTTTCCTGGGCCTTAGGCTGCACTTGCTCTGGTTCTTTTCTTGCACTCTATTCTCCACCTCTCGCCCGCTTCTCAACGTGATCGCCTTCACGTGCTCTCTTGGGTTTGTCTCTGTATTACTTGGCAGGCTTCCTTGAGGTCTATCGGCCAAGGATTTTGCTATTTGACCCACTTGCATCTCCAAGTTATGCAATGACGCAGTGTGGTTGCGTAGCGTCGCCTCCACGTTCTGAAACCTGGTGTCAGTAGATTGAATAAACTTAGAAAGTACCTTTTCAAGTTCAGAAACTCTCTCTGGAATAGAGGGTTGTTGTGGGAAACTCGGAGGAGCTGCTTGCTTCTGCTGGCCTTGATTGCTCCATGAGAAGTTCGGATGGTTCCTCCATCCTTGATTGTAGGTATTTGAATAAGGGTTCCCTTGTCCCCGCACTGGATTTCCAAAAAAATCTACTTGCTCCATTGGTGCTGACACCCCCACTGAGATAGGGCAATCTGTAGAGCTATGCCCACCTCCACAACTATCGCAAGTGCTAATGGCAGCTACTCTTGAAGTTGTAAGGGTGTCTAGCTTCTTGCTTAGTGCTTCAACTTGGGCTGCTAGTGATGTAACGGCATCAACATCATGTATTCCTGCAACCTTCTTCTTCTCCCTCGAGCTCCATTGGCAACTGTTGAGAGCCATATCCTCAATGAGCTGCTTTGCATCTTCTGGGGGCTTGTTACCCATAGTCCCACCTGCGGCCGCATCTTGGAGTTGCCTAGTGCTTGGTGATAAGTGCTTGCATGTATATATTTTTGGAAATGTTTTCCACGCATGAGCATCACATTTCTCAGGTTTTATCGCTAATTTCGTGTGCTTTGGTGTTCTTTCATGCAATTAGGGTTGTGAAGACATGGTACGTGAATAAAGGCAAGATTAGGTCATAATGGTGCCAAGTGGAGCTCTTTTGTGCAAATACGAAGTTCAAGACACAAATCGGTGATAAGTGCTTGCATGTACATATTATTTGAGATGTTTTCCATGCATGAGCATCACATTTTTCAGTTTATATTTCTCATTTCGTGTGTTTTTGTGTTCTTTCATGCAATCAGGGTTGTGAAGAAGATTTATGCGAAGAAAAGCAAAAATAGGTCATGATGGTACCGACTGGAGTTCTTTTGTGCAAACACAAAGTTCAAGATGCAAATCGGGTCAAACAAGAGAGTATGTGCCAACTTCTAAAGGTTTCGAGACAATTTTTGTAGAAGGACACGAAGGCAGTCATGCTCGCTCGTTCTGATTTGATCGAAGATTTCAAAAGCTCTCCAAGGGTTTTTCAACATCAAGAAATGCCTCATGACCTACCACGCGATCGTGTGTCCGTTCGTGTGGCCTCAGAAGAAAAAACGGGCGAAATCGGGGACCTATTGATGCAGTTTTATAGAGGCTGAATTTCCACATGGGCATGTGGAATTTCCACACGGCCGTGTGGAATTTCCACACGGCCGTGTGGAATTTCCACACGGCCGTGTGGATTTTCCACATGGCCGTGTGGATCCTCGATCTTTGCCATTTTAAAGGCCGTTCTGAAGCGTTTTAAGGGGGACTTTTTCCTAACTTTGGGGGGAGGTTCGGCTACGGTTTGAGAGAGTTTTTGCTGCGTTTTGGGGGCGTTTCTTCACCGATTTCAACATCGATTCCTTCCAAGGAAAGCTATTGGGGGAGCCTTCGACGACTTGGATTCGGCGAGGTGTGCCCTAGGCTTGGAGGAAGGATCCGTGGAGAAGAAGGAGCAGCCCTCATAGGCCATCAACACGAAGCTTAAGGGGGTTTTCTTTATGGATTTCTTGCACTTCTCTTCATTTATTTTGATGAACTTGTATTGCTCCATGGAGAGCTAAACCCCTAGTGGGTACTTGGACTTGTAAACCCTAGGTTTTCTATGTTTCATTGACTTTAATGCTTTTATTCAAGTTGAGTTTAAATTTGAGTTTCAATCTTGTGTGCTTAATTGTTTCTCCCTTAGAGTGACACTAGGGTTGAGCGCTAATCCAATCATCCTTTTGACGAGTGACCATCACCATTAGGATTAGATTAACCAAGATTGAAGAGGGTCGAGAGGGTGAGTTGAGAGGTAGCGACACGTCCCCTTTCCCCTCCGGTGTGGTTTTCCCTACCTTCTTATTCCAAGTATTACCTTCGATCTCAAAGAGAGTTAGGCGTTGAGAGAGGCCTTTCCGCCGGGACTTATTTGTGATTAGGGATCTTTCGCCTGGACCAAAGGGATTGATCTATAGTTGGGAATAGGGTTTACCGCTTGGAATCCCTATAGCGTAGCGCAGTCATACGTGGTGTGAGGTGTCGAGAGTCTTCTCTCCGCCGGGACCTCGTAGGGGACTAGTCAAGGTTGACCTTAGATTTGGGATCTTGTATCTTTGGTTTCCACGACTCTTGAAATCTCTATTGAGTAAAAGTATTTGAAGTCTTGCACTTGAAACAAGGAACCTAGGGGGAGCAGTGTCCGAGTACCCCATTCTTATCTCGATCTTTTCCTACACTCTAGCTTTAACTTTCAGTTCTTAATTTCTGTTTTGAATCACTTTTTAATCTCAACAAAAATTGGTTTTCTTTGGCTACCTAGCGAAGTGTTTTTGTTTCTATCGTCTACTCCCTGTGGATTCGACTACCCACCCATTGGGTACTTTATTACTTCGACACCCGTGCACTTGCGGAACACACACGCAAGGGTGTGTCAAGTTTTTGGCGCCGTTGCCGGGGAGTTAGGCGTTTTAGGAACACTTATACTTTGTTTCGTTTGTCATTCGCTTTATATTCTGTTCCACACTTCTTGTTCTTCCATTGTTCTGATTTTGTTTTCTTTTATTGATTTCAGCTCCAGGTTATGCCCCGTGGACACCCTTCGACATTAGTTGAAGACGATCCAGAGATTGAGAGGAGATTACATAGACGGGGAAAACAACCTGAACAAGAACAGAATTATCAAGCTGAAATAGAGGTTGAGGAGTCAGCAACCATGGCTGAACAGAATGAGCAACAGCGGACACTCTCGGACTATGCAAGACCTACCCCTCGTGGCACACAATCCAGCATCGTACGGCCACCAATTACAGTTCACAATTTTGAGCTCAAGCCGGGATTTATTCAAATGGTACAACAGTCCGCACAGTTCAATGGGTTAGCGGATGAAGACCCAAATAATCATATTGAGAATTTTTTGGAAGTGTGCGACATGCTCAAGATTAGTGGGGTTACAGATGATGCTATTCGACTGAGGGCTTTCCCATTTTCCTTGAAGGGAAGAGCAAAGCAGTGGTTACAGTCACTTCCTAGAGCTTCAATTACTACGTGGGAGGAGATGGTTGAGGCATTTCTTGCTAGATATTTCCCTCCTGAAAAATCTGCGAAGCTTAGGAATGAAATCTCTTCTTTTATGCAAATGGAATTGGAGTCTCTCTTTGAGACATGGGAGAGGTTCAAGGACCTCCTGCGGAAATGTCCCCAACATGGGTTTCCTGAGTGGATGATCATCCACACCTTTTACAATGGGCTGAACCCGAGCACAAGACAGTTACTTGACGCAGCAGCAGGAGGTACCTTAGGAAGCAAAACCCCAGAAGCTGCTAGGCAACTCATAGAAGAGATGGCTATGAATAGTTATCAATGGAATGCTTGTGATAAGAAGAAGGTAGCCGGTCTTCATGAAATCGATGCTGTCACCTCCTTAGCAGCTCAAGTAGAAGCATTGAGCAAGAAGCTAGACACTCTAACTTCTTCAAGAGTGGCAGCAGTGATGAACTGTAATGGTTGTGGAGGTGGACATGCCTCATCTGATTGCCCTATTTCTGTGAGTGGTGCATCCCCTGTTGAGCAGGTAGACTTTGTGGGTAATGCAGTAAGAGGACAAGGTAACCCTTACAGTAGCACTTTCAATCCAGGGTGGCGAAACCACCCGAATTTTTCTTTGAGTAATCCGGGACAGAAAAGACCTCTTGCACCACAAGGATTTCAGCAACCACAACTTCCAAACTTGGAGAATCGAGTTTCAGGTCTAGAGAATCGGATGACAGATCTAGAAAAAGCACTGACTAGATTCATCCAGTCATCTGACACACGCTTTCAGGGTGTAGAGACTATACTTCGCAACCATACTGCGTCCTTGCATAATCTAGAGAATCAGGTTGGACAAATTGCGAAGTCGTTATCAGAGAGACCTCAAAGAAGCTTTCCTAGCAATACAGAGACAAGTGTAAGAGAGCAGCTAAAAGCAATCACTTTGAGGAGTAGTCGCGACATTGAGAGTAAACTTCCAGCTGAGAAGGTTGCACATGGTTCGCCCCAGGAGAAAGAGATTGAGGAGAAGAGTAAGAAGAAGGAGGGGGTTCCAACACCTTACAAACCAAGGATTCCCTATCCTTCAAGGCTGAAGAATGACCACAATGAGGAGCAATACCAGAAATTTTTGGGCTTATTCAAACAGCTGCACATCAACATTCCATTCGTGGAGGCATTATCACAAATGCCTCGCTATGCGAAGTTCTTGAAGGACCTCTTGAGCAATAAGAGGAAGCTGGAGGAGAGTGCAGCGGTGATCTTAGATGCATCATGTTCAGCAATATTGCAGAAGAACATGCCGAACAAGAACAAGGATCCCGGGAGTTTCATCATCCCGTGCAATATTGGAAATTTAGGTGAAGAAAAGGCATTGGCAGACTCAGGGGCTAGTATTAATGTGATGCCTTACACTTTCTTCCAAAAGTTGGGTTTGGGGGAACCAAGAACCACTCGGATGACGCTTCAATTAGCTGACCGTTCAGTTAGACATCCGAGGGGCATTATTGAAGATATACTTGTTAAGGTTGACAAGTATATCTTCCCTGTAGATTTTGTGGTTCTTGATGTGGATGAGGATGTCGACGTACCACTGATACGTGGGAGGCCGTTCCTGCGCACTTCCAAGGCACTTATTGACATGGAGGGCGGAGAGATGACATTGAGGATTGGAGACGAGAAAGTGACCTACCGCCTTGCAGAAGCCATGCGACATTCTCTTGATTTTGATGATGCGTTATATTTTCTTGACACCACTGGTGAGTTAATTGATGATTATGTACAGGAATCACTATGTCCAGACCCATTAGCTGAATTGCTAGAGCAAGAGATGGACGTTGCTGAGGTGTCACCATTTGATCTAGTGGATAAGGAAGAACCTTCCCCAGGCATAGTCAATAAGTTTGTCAAAAAGTTGAAGAGAGTGAGACATCGCCACAAGAAACAACCGAATAATTCTACGAATGAACTGTCAAAGTCTAAGAGCGATACACCTTCAGTTGGTAACAACTCCTATTACTCGCCCTCTAACTTGAAGAATTTTTGTTCATCATGCTTGAAGGTTGCAGGTAACAAAGAATTTTCGCCTTATGATCCCCCTTGAGTTGAAGAACAGCTACGTCAAGCTAGTGACGTAAAACAAGCGCTTCTTGTGAGGCAACCCAAGTTTTTAAATTCTTTGCACTTGTTTTAGTTAGTTTTAATTTCTGCATTGTAGTTTTTGTTTAGTTTTAGTTTTTTGTTGTTTCATCTTCGGTGTAGTGCATCATAGTCGTTTCTAAATGCAAATCCATGAATTTTCTTTCTTGGATTTGGGTGATGATTCTTGTGTTTTAGCATGTTATTTTCATGGGAGATACTTGCTTTTATGCTATAAACACCAATGGTGGAAATATGGCAACTTTGCACGCGTCAAAGTGGATCCACCATGGCCGTATAGCCATGGCCGAAGATCCACACGGCCATGTGGATATTCCACACGGCCGTGTGGATCATAAAGGGGAGTTTTTCTCATCCAGAGGGTCCACACGGCCGTGTGGAAATTCCACACGGCCATGTGGATCCCTGGCACTTAGTTTTTGACCCCGAAATGACCCGTTTGCCTCTCTTTTACACAGAAATAGCTCCAAGGACAAGAAAACGTGCACATAAGCGTCCATGTGGGCCTCGTGATCCCTTGCCTAAGCAGTTGAAGTTCCCCATACCCAAACATCAAATTGAACTTGAGCACCTCTCAAGGCTCAAGTTCGGCAAGATACGGACCCTTGACTCGCAAGCGTTGGCCGCGATTGACCATGAACAAGTGGAAGAGTTGGCGGACGAGATGGTGGCGAGAGACACCGACTCTACCATGTCTCCCGCACCCCGAGCACCACGTGAATCCCCCGCATCACCAGCAGCACCAGGAGATGATGACGCTTGAGGCGTCTTTCTTTTAGTTGTTTCTTTTTCTTGTGCTAGTTTATTTTCTTATCGCTTTATCTCTATTACTTAGAAAGGGTTTACCTTCTAAGCTCTATCTTACTGCTTTCAGTTGTAGTTTGTTTGTTTCGAGTTTAAGCGTGTACGTCATGCTTATAAACTCTCGTTGTTTATCTTTTGTGTTGAGCTTTACTGAACCCCTTTTGTGATGTGCAGATGGTCATGTCAGTCCTGTGTTGAGGAATAGTTATAGGCATGGCCATGAGGATTCTCCACATGGCCGTGTGAGCTTCACAACCCGTCGCGTCCGAGTACCCCATTCTTATCTCGATCTTTTCCTACACTCTAGCTTTAACTTTCAGTTCTTAATTTCTGTTTTGAATCACTTTTTAATCTCAACAAAAATTGGTTTTCTTTGGCTACCTAGCGAAGTGTTTTTGTTTCTATCGTCTACTCCCTGTGGATTCGACTACCCACCCGTTGGGTACTTTATTACTTCGACACCCGTGCACTTGCGGAACACACACGCAAGGGTGTGTCAATCGGGTTCCAACGAGGGGGTATGTGCCAACTTCTAAAGACTTCAAGACAATTCTTGTAGAAGGACACGAAGGCAGTCATGCTCGCTTGTTCCGATTTGTTCGAAGATTTCAAAAGCTCTCCAAGGTTTTCTCATCATCAAGAAATGCCATGATTGCTTCCCCGCAAGCGTACGGGATCGCCAAGTAATACCTCGTGCGAAGACACAAGGATCGTATTCCACGGGGCTAAGGATCTCCTATTACTCCTTCTCGAGCTATTATCTAGCCTAAGATCTCAAGTGATGGAATTTACTCTACGAAGTGCAAATAAAAATTAAAACAAGATTAAGAACAAATTGGAGAGAACAAGGAATAAGCAAGCAAGAAACTCAATGTAATGTAAAGGCCTATGGATGTGGATCCCCTTGAGAGGTTATCATGAAACATGGATGACGAACAAAAGATGCAAGGGTAAAATGGACCATGAGATTCCAAGATTAGAACAACCCCAATTTCTCGGCGATTGAACCCTAATCCCATACGAACATAGATAGGAATTTCTTCCAAATCCATATTCCTATGATTGCAATAAGTACAAGGAAATCTCACTTAGGAGTAAACCTACTCTTCTTCGGATTAAACCTACATGGAGGGCTACCAAACACCCGATTTCTCGGCGTGATGATACACGTTTCCCCTTCTAATCCATTCATGATCTAATACATGCGAGCAAGTCACATCTACATGCATCACTCATAAAAGAGCTACGGATTTCTCCTTAGTGTAGCACTTAGCATGAAAACAAAGGATTAGATCTCAAAATTACCCAAGCATGAAATTAGCAAACAATCATCCAAAATACATGATAGAACCCCCCAAGGTTCACCAACACCCGGTGGCCTTGGGGGTCTAGTGTGTCATCATCCTACAACAAGCAATACAATCAAGTAACATACACAAGAAAAGCATAATTGACACTCCCTAGATGAAATGGTGGAGGAGGAGGTCGAAAGTATGCCGAATGATGCTTCCACCGCCAAAAGAATGCCGAATGACGCTTCCTCTAGCCGTGGATCTCCTTCCTTCCAATCGTGGTAGATCTCCCCTTGAATGATGATGCCTTCTTGCCTTGAGAGCCTTGGACCTTGGGCTTCAATGATCTCCCAGCTTTCTTGCCCTTCTTCTCCTCCCTAAGGTCGCCCAAGAACTCCCCCAAAAACAGTCCAGCCGAAGCCCTCCAAAGAGTCCAGCAAAAAGTCTAGCCAAAAAGTCCTCTTTTCTGCCCTAAAAGTTAGTATTTATATCCGCAGATTCGCGACTCATACGGGGAACATACGGCCCCGTATGCTGGGTAGTATGGAAAGCTGGCAGATAAGTCCAAATCGTTACGCTGCTACAGTACATACGGCCCCCATACTGGGTAGTATGGGGGTAGTATGTGATAAGTGCTTGATTATATATATTTTATAATATCAGTTTATATGCATTGAGCATCACTTTTATCAGGTTTTAGCATTAACAAGGTGTGTTTTGTGTTCTTTTGTGCAAACAGGGCTTTGGAGGCATGACATACAGGAAGAAGCAAAGATAGGGTGTGATGACACGTTTCAAGACCACAATCAGAAGCTGTGTTCATATGCATGGGGGTGTTGCCAACTTTCGGAGGAGTACAAGTCATTACACAAACCAAAAGGGCACAAAGGCAGTAGTACGCCCATGTCCCAGCTTCCGTACAAAGCAGAAGAAGGATCTTGAGGATTTCAAAAGCATAGAAAGTTACACATCCTACCACACGAGCGTGTGCCCGACCGTGTGGACTCCAAGGAAGACTCCCGGGGGGAAAATCACTGTAGCATTTACTGTAGCAGAGTACTTCACACGCCCGTGTGAAATTTCCACACGGCGTGTGGCTGGCCGTGTGGATGCCCGCGTAAAGCCCTAAATTCAAATTATAAAAGCCGCCTTGTGATAATTTTTAGGGATCTTTTTGGCCACTTTCGAGAGAGAAGGCGGCTAGGGCTTGGAAGGAGTTCTTTGCGGCTTTGGGAAGCTTTCCTCACCAACTTGGATCAATTCCTCCTCCGTCATAGCGTCAAGGAAGCCATCGGCGACCTAGCTTCGGAGTGGATTCAATCCAGACGTGGAAACTACCCATCAAGACTATCATCACGAATTTAAGGGGGTTATTCTTTATGTCTTTGGAACTTTATTCTGAATTTATTATTTGTTTTGTGACTCGCTCCATGGAGAGCTAAACCCCTAGAGGGTATTCGAACATGTAAACCCTAGGATTCTTATTTTCATTAGATTTACATTGTGTTTCTATTCGAATTTATCAGTTTGAGTTTTACTCTTGAGTTCTTAATGCTTGTTTGTGCTTTTGATTTCATTATTAATTTCCTTGCATGTTTTATTCAATCTAGTGAAGAGAGAGATCACCGCTAGGTTTAGAATTACCAAGAGTAAAGAGGGTTGAGAGGGTGAGCCGTGAGATAGCGGAGTGTCCCCTTTCCCTTCCGACAGATATTTTCTATCTCCATATTCCCTAAGTGTCAAGCAACCATATGTGGTGTGAGGCGTCGAGAGAATTCTCCGCCGGGACCTCGTAGGGGGTTAGGGATCTTCCACTTGGAGGCAGGGTTAGATCTACTTTTAGGAATTGGTCATATCTTTGGGATCCCTAGAGTTTTAAGCAGTCATATGTGGTGTGAGGCGTCGAGAGAATTCTCCGCCGGGACCTCGTAGGGGACTAGTTATCGGTGACCTGGAGGTAGGAGCCGTTATACCTTTGGATACCCACGACTCATTGTCTTCGTTTAGAAACACTTGTAATCTACATCCAACACCCGAATCCTAGGGGGAGCATTGTCCGGATACCTCACTTTTATTGATTGAGAACTCTTTTCCTTTTATTTCCTGCGCACTTGTGGTGACACTCTTAGTGTTGGCCATTAGATCATCACATACTACACTCATTAGGCTAGATAACAAAAGAGGGGCTATTACTAGTACTTCTGTTCCCTGTGGTTCGACAACCCGACCCTTTGGGTCCACTTTTATTACTTGACGACCCGTGCACTTGCGGTAACGCAAGGGGTTGACACACATCACCCTGTTGTGTTGTTGCGGAGACGCATCAGTATGAAATTCCTGTTTTCGTCTCTTTGTGCCTAAATGATATCTTCTTGTTCTCCATGGCTTCCTTATGCCCTACAAAGCAGATAATAGACGATTAAGCGCAAAATAGGCATCAAACCTCACAAAATACATGCAAAGTGAATACGATATATATATGAAAAGCAACTACATTTAGACACTTATCATGCCACATGACCTTTCACATGGGCGTGTGTCCGTCCGTGTGACCTCAAGAGAAGAAACGGGCGAAATCGGAGACTAATACGAAGTTTTCCACAGGGCAGAAACTCCACACGGCCGTGTGGAATTTCCACACGGCCGTGTGGCTCATCCACACGCCCGTGTGGATCCTCGAGATGGCCAATTATAAAGTCGTTCTGAAGCGTTATTTAGGGAATCTTCTTCCAAACTTGAGAGGGAGTGACGGCTAGGGTTCAGGAGGTTCTTGCTACACTTTGGGGGGTGCTTCTTCACCGATTTCATCATCAATTCTTTCCAAGGAGAGCTATTGGGGGAGCCTTCAACGACTCGATTCGACGAGGTGTGCCCTAGGCTTGGAGGAAGGAGTTCTTTGGAGAAGAATGAGAAGCCCTCATAGTCTATCAACACAAAGCTTAAGGGGGTTTTCTTTATGGATTTTTTGCACTTATCTTCATTTATTTTGATGAACTTGTATTGCTCCATGGAGGGCTAAACCCCTAGTGGGTACTTGGACCTGTAAACCCTAAGTTTCCTATGTTTCATTGACTTTAATGCTTTTATTCAATTTGAGTTTGAACTTGAGTTTCAATCTTGTGTGCTTAATTGTTTCTCCCTTAGAGTGACACTAGGGTTGAGGGCTAATCCAGTCATCCTTTTGACGAGTGACCACACACTCCAACTTTTTATGATGATCAATGGAAGAAGCAGTATCGTGAGGGTTTGATTAATCGTACTCAGGGACATTTCAATACTCAGTCATTCCTCAACCAGTACATGCAAACAGAGAAAGTGAACCTTGTAGAGCATTCTCCAATGGAACAGGGCACAGAGCACGCAGTGACAGACAGTTTAGAAGAAGAGGAATTTAGGTTAGAGGAAAACCCAATTCATGTTGAAATAGAAGCGCAAGCAATGGAAGAAAGTTATCATAGTGATAGTGGACCAAAGACGGAAGAAGTGAGGACTGAAAAATACAATAGGGGCAGTTTCGGGAAATTGAAGTCATCATTGGAGGAACCACCCGAATTGGAACTAAAACCACTACCGGTGCACTTGGAATACGCATTTTTGGGAGAAGGTTCCAAACTTCCAGTTATTATTGTGACAGATTTGACAGAGGAACAGAAGAGCAAACTCCTTGATGTACTCAAAAAGTATAAAAAGGAAATCGCTTGGAAAATAGCTGATATCAAAGGGATCAGTCCATCATTTTGTACTCACAAAATTCTTATGGAAGACAAACATAAACCTACGGCAATACCCCAGCGAAGGTTGAATCCTAACATGAAGGAAGTAGTAAAGAATGAGGTCATCAAACTTCTCGATGTCGGCATTATATACCCTATATCTGACAGTGCCTGGGTGAGTCCTGTGCAAGTAGTACCCAAAAAGGGAGGAATGATAGTTATCACCAATGAGAGGGACGAGCTTGTCCCTACGAGAATAGTCACAGGTTGGAGGGTCTGTATTCATTACAGGAAGCTTAACGATGCCACAAGGAAGGATCACTTCCCTTTGCCTTTCATAGATCAGATGCTTGAACGATTGGCGGGACACGCTTATTACTGCTTCTTGGATGGTCTCTCTGGATACTTTCAGATACCAATTGCTCCGGAAGACCAGGAGAAGACCACTTTCACTTGTCCGTATGGAACGTTTGCCTACCGCCGTATGCCCTTTGGACTTTGCAATGCACCTGCCACATTCGAGAGACGCATGTTGGCCATTTTTGAAGGTATGGTGGAGAACATCATGGAAGTGTTTATGGATGACTTTTCAGTCTTTGGTGACTCATTTGATTTTTGTCTCAAAAATTTGGAGCGAGTTTTAAAAAGGTGTGAAGAAACGAATTTGGTACTTAGCTGGGAGAAGTGTCATTTTATGGTCAAGGAGGGTATAGCATTTGGACATAAAATCTCCCAAAAGGGGATAGAAGTGGATCAGGCAAAAGTCGCTACCATTGAGAAACTTCCTCCTCCAACTTCCGTAAAAGCAATCAGAAGTTTCTTAGGCCATGCGGGGTTCTATAGGAGGTTTGTAAAAGATTTTTCTTCGATTGCCCGACCTTTGATGAAGCTACTCAAGAAGGATGCCCCTTTTGAGTTCAACGAATACTGCATGAAAGCCTTCCTCACCTTGAAGAAAAAGCTTATAGAAGCACCAATTATGGTTTCTCCAGATTGGAGTCTACCATTTGAACTAATGTGTGATGTGAATGACTATGCTGTGGGGCCGTGCTTGGACAGCGGCGAAACAATCATTTCCACCCCATCTACTATGCAAGCAAAACCCTGAACGACGCACAAGAAAACTACACCACCACTGAAAAAGAAATGCTCGCTGTTGTCTTTGCATTTGAGAAATTCCGATCATATTTGGTGCTATCGAAGGTGATTGTGTACACAGACCATTCTGCCCTGAAATATCTACTTAGCAAGTCAGACGCAAAACCTCGACTGATCCGATGGGTCCTACTACTGCAAGAGTTTGATCTAGAAATAAAGGATAAAAAGGAGGCGGAGAATTTAGCTGCTGATCATCTCTCACGCCTTGAGGAGCCTGTGGAGGATAATTGGCAGAAGGGTGAGATAAATGATTCATTCCCTAGTGAACAGTTGTGCAATATTCAGGTGATCGAGGAAGATGAGACTTCGTGGTTTGCACATATCGCAAATTATTTAGCAGCAAAAATATTCCCAAAGCGGCTCACATATCAACAAAGGAAGAAATTTTTTGCCGATTTAAAGCACTACATTTGGGAAGACCCGTACCTATTCAGGATGTGCGCTGATCAGGTCGTTAGGAGATGTGTTTCCACAGAGGAAGGGCATGATATCTTGATGCATTGCCATTCAGGTCTGAAAGGAGGCCACTACGGCGGGAACAGAACAGCTAAGAAGGCTCTTAACTCGGGATTCTACTAGCCCACTATGTTCCAGGATGCGCAAACGTTGGTACAACAGTGTGACAGATGTCAAAGGACCGGTAATATCTCAAAAAGAGAAGAAATGCCGCAATCATGGAATCAAGCTTGCGAGGTGTTTGATGTCTGGGGAATCGATTTCATGGGCCCATTCCCTAGCTCCCAAGGTAACAAATACATTTTGGTGGTGGTAGATTATGTCTCAAAATGGGTGGAAGCACAAGACTTTCCGTCCTGTGATGCTAGGGTGGTGGTGAAATTTCTAAAGAAACTGTTCTCCCGGTTTGGCACACCCAGGGTGATCATAAGTGATCGAGGCACCCATTTCTGCAACTCTCAACTTGAGAAAGTTCTAAAACGGTACGGGGTATCTCATAGCATGTCGACTGCGTATCATCCTCAAACAAGTGGGCAGGTTGAGGTGTCAAACAGGGAGTTAAAGCGGATCCTAGAGAAAACTGTCAACCATCACCGAAGAGATTGGGTAGAACAGCTTGATGATGCACTTTGGGCATATAGGACGGCATACAAGACACCTATCGGGTCAACACCCTACCGATTAGTTTATGGAAAGGCTTGTCACTTACCAATTGAATTGGAGCACAGAGCTTACTGGGCCATGAAACAACTCAACTTCGACCCTCACCTTAGTGGCCACAAGAGGAAGTTTCAATTAAATGAATTAGACGAATGGCGAACTTTGGCATATGAAACCTCGGTGCGATACAAGGAGAAAACAAAGGAGTATCATGATCGCCACATTAAACGAGCTAAAAATTTTCAAAAAGGAGATCAAGTTTTATTGTTCAATGCTAGACTGAGACTATTCCCCGGGTAATTGAAATCAAGATGGCATGGGCCATACATTGTCACGGAAGTTTTCCTCACGGTGCCATCGAAATAACTCACCCTCAGAATGGAACATTCAAGGTTAATGGTCACCGTCTTAAGCATTACTTTCCAGGTAACAACCCCTCGCCATGAAATGGAGGTAATTCTCCACCCTTTGAACCACCATGAATTGAGGTATGATAAGTCGAGCTAACAACTTTAAACAAGCGCTTCTTGGGAGGCAACGCAAGCTTTTTAAAATTCCTTGCACTCTAGTTTTCGTATTCTTTATTTTTGTAGTAGTTCTTTTTCTTAGATGTTGTCTTCGTTGTAGTTATCCTGTTCTTCAACATTGTCATTTCTTTGTTGCATGATGTTGAGATTCTTTGAGTTGCTTGATGTGTTGATGCTATGAAGCTTGCGTCTTGTGTTTTTATAGGCTTTTATCGGCTTTGTTTTCATTGTTTCTAGGGTTTAAAGGAGGTTATGTTGATGCTAAACAAGTTTGGAGCCGTTTTATGACCGTTAGAGGGGGTTTTGGTCACATATGGCAAGCTCACGGGCAAGCTTGCGCCCGCAAGCTTGTCCGTGAGCCATCCGATCGATCCTTGCGGGTGGGCTTGTGCCGGCAAGCCTAGCCACAAGGCATCCGGTGGATCCTTGCGGGCAACCTTGCGCCCGCAAGGCTACCCGCAAGGGTGCCCGACAATAGCCCTTAAAGGGGCTTCTTCCCATTTCCTTTCTCTCATCTTCACACTCCCATCTTCTTCCTCTCATTTCTCACTCATTTCTCCACCAAATCACCTCATTTTGTTTGCTCTAAAACACTCTCCTCCTCCTCTAAACTCTTTTGTTGAAGGATTTTGGAAGATTACACTCTATTCAAGCCGTTTCAAGCTTTTGATTCATCCCTCATACTCTAGGGTTAAGGTTTGGTTTTCATTCTTATACCTTGTGTTTTAATGAATTTTTGGGATGCAATCTTTGTGTTTTTGGTTCTCTTTGTTTAATATAGCATTGTGAGATTGGTTTTGCATGATTGTAAAAATTTTTGGCTACTTTTTCAAGCAAAACTCTGGCCAAATTTTCTCGGATTTACTGTAGCAATGAACCATTCTCCTTAATTTTCATTCCATGAAGCTTTATTTTCTTTATAATTTGGTTTAATGGTGTCCCCTTGATCTTGTAGGTATGAGGACCAAGAAAGTGGCTCATAAGAGGACACGGAAAGACCGTTCTCCGCCCGCCGACGGACCAAGATTTCGAAAGGACGATCATAAGACCCGATTCGCCCTTTTGTCAAGGAAAACATCCGGCACCATACGAAAGATTGATTGGAATGTTTTGAGAACCTTGGGGTTAGATGAAGTTGTCCTGGAGCTTATTTCTCATGATGCGTGGGACAAATTGTTCTCCATTGAAGAACCCACCTACAAAGAGCTCACATTAGAAGTGTTAAGCTCCATTGAAGTTGCAAAGCAATAGTGTGCCGGCCGACCAAGTGTGATTACATTTCAAGCATTTTGGGAGAAACACCGAATCTCTCAAGATGAACTGGGCATATACATGGGGCTCTAGACAGAAGCATACACACACACTCCTGAGTTTAAAGCCCTAGGCCATGACTTACCGTACCCTATTATAAATGAATCTTATTGGAGTTCCATAGCAAATCGCTCGGGGACAAGGAAGGCATCCCAACTAGTGAACCCTGCCCATCGAAACATCCATGCACTGCTGACTAGAGGCATTGGGGGTAGATTAGACTCGACAGGGGTTATCTCGCGCAAGGACCTACTGATGCTGTACAGCATTATCGAGCGTTATCCACTACACATGGGGCATCTTCTCGCGGAAGTCTTAGCACACCAGGGCCAGTTTGTTCGCCTTGGAGCAATTTTTGCCGGACCATATATTACAAGAATGATCAAAGGCATGGGCCTTCTTGAGCACACCTAAGGCATGACAGTTGTTGGTTCTATGGCACCACTTAGCATGCAGACTCTGACTTGCATTGGTATAGTTGAGAAGCGGGGTACTATACACAGGCTTGCACAACACCAAGGAACACACGCACAAGACCCTCATTCTTCGCACGAGACGGACTCCGGTTCAGAGTCTGAGTCCGAACCAGAGTCCAGAGAGCAGAGACCATCACTTGAGGCACAGTTTGCAGAATTTCGCACTGAGGTCTACCAGCAGCTGCAGACACTTGAGAGAGGACATAGAGAGTTAGTTGCATTAGTGAACCACATTGAGAGTGCCACCACTAAGATCCTGACATTCCTACACAGCTCTTCATCTTCAGTGGGCACCACCTCCGCAGCTACCACCTGTGCTGCATCATCACGGCCATCTGACTCATAGACACCCAGCATCACGCCACTTGTTGTTGTTCTTGATGTTCTTTTTATCTATTTTGCTGCTTTTCTTGTTGTTTGCTTCAGTGTTTACTTTTTAAGTTAGTTAGGGTTTCGACCCTACTAAACTTTCTCTGTTTATTTTGAATTTTCTGTTTTTGCACTCTCCTCTATCATTTTCATTCTGGAGTTGTGATCAGTGTTTTGTCTTTTTCCAGGAATTTCTTTAGGAATGCTTCACACTCCAAGCCCTCACCACATGGACCACCCCCAGTCCACATGTATTTCATCGACGGATTGGGGAAGTTTCTTACTCCATCTTTTAATTCTTGATATATATATTTTACATTGGGGACAATGTACATCTTTAGGTGTGGGGATGGAGTATTGTACTGTATTCCATGCTTGACTCACCTATGATAGCTATGATCTTATTGTTAAGGATTTCCTAGCTTGGTAGAATGATAGTAGTGAGTTGTATTTTACATGGGCTTGAATATAGTTCTGTTTCATCCTTAGTGCATATTTATACCTGCTCACTATAACTCCCACTTCTGACGCTCTAACCCATCTTATTGATTTTTGTGTTAGGATGTTAAATTCTTCTTTCAATAGTCCTTTAAAAACTTTTGAGTCTCTTGTTTTTGCTTTAACCCTAAGTGAGGTTTTTAAGTGAGGTTTTTAGCGAGGTTTGATCAGGAGTTGTGAAAAAAAAAATGAGTCTATGTCGGTATTCCTCTCGCTCGTAAAAGCATGAATGCGTATATGTAGATCTGTAGTCAAGTAAGTTGGGTGGCTCTTGTGCTCGGCCAGCATGTGCATCATGCTTGAAAGATTTTTGTGCGAGTCTACGTTAGGCGGACTCGAAAAAAAATGAAATGACCTTTTGGGTGCACGAAACCTGTTCTATCTTCACTTGATGTTAAAGTTCCGTTTTGGAGACCAGAAGATTTTTAACTGACTATTGAGAGGGTCTTTAGCACTTCTAAAACTAACTTCAATTTGTATGAGGTGAATGGACATCCTGGGGTAATCCAGGGTGTGAAGGTCAGTGTGGGAGTCAGCACACACTCACAAGAACACTTTGGATGAAACGGAGCTGATATTGCTTGTCTATACATTGAACAACTCACCTCCTCATTTCTAACCATCTGTGCTAGTGAAGTCCTGTACATTTGAGCTTGAGGTCGTATATTTAGCCATTTATCTTCTTGCTCCTGTTCTTCATGTTTGTTTGCTTGGGGACAAGCAAACGCTTAGGTGTGGGGATGTTTGATAAACGTCTAAATATACGTATTTTATACGTACTTGTGTATATTTTATTTTCTCTTTTTGTTAAGTTGTTATCTATTTTCTTTTTTAAAGTTGCTTTACTGGTGTTACAGGCCCGGAATAAGCAAAATAAGCTCAAGAACGTATTTATGAAGAAATCGACACCAAATACGGCGTTTTTGGGATTCATCACTGTAGCAGGTACTGTAGCACCGAAAGAAAAACATGAGAAAGTCTCTGGATGCCTTGCGGGCAACCTTGCGCCGGCAAGGCATCGCGATGTCATGTTTTAAAAGAGCTTTTAGGGCATTTTGTAAGGGGGACTTGGCCTTCTCCTTGGAGCTCCACACCACCATCATCAAATCCGGCTTGGAGGAGGGCTTTGAGGGCGTTTTCACGGCGAGATCTTGGAGGAGAGCGCGTTTGGGAGCAAGATCCTACTCTAGGGCATCATTGAAGGAAGGTTGAAAACAAGGGAAGCCACCTCTTGAGTGGCGTCTTCGGAACCTCATTTTCGTGTTTGAGAGAGTGATCATGCTTTATTTAGTTGTTTTCAAGCTTTTGAGTATGTATTTTGAGATTATGAACAACTAAACCCCAAGGTCACCGGATGTAGGTGAACCTTGGGGGTGAACTTGTGTATTTTGGATGCTTAGTTTTAATTAATGTTTGTAGACTTGTTTGTGATCCTTGTTTGGTGCTCTTGAATGCTTGGGTATGCATGAGAACTCTGTGTATCCATACTTAGCCAATACTAGGTTGCATGACCATTGCCCTAGTGTTAGACTCACCAAGCTTGGAAGGGAAATACGTATGAATACGCCGTGACCATCGGGTATTTGTACCCCTCCAATTCTAGGGTTAATTACTCATTTGTGATTCAACCTTAGTTTGAGAAAACCATCTCGCCCTTTGCAATCGTATGAGGATTTGTACGGGTAGAGCCCGTATTCAATACTCGTAACGGATTAGGGGTCAACTGCCGTGACCATCGGGTTGACCTAATCTAGGGTTTTCTCGGTCCAACAAGCCATTTACATGTTAATCCAAGCATCATGTACACTTCAGTAGCCCCTGAGGGGATCCTCATCCGTGACCGCTTTCTCACCCTGATTTCCCCCTTTTATTGCCCTGGTCATTTAGCATTCTGATTTGCATCTATTTCTTGTATTTGCATTTTCATCTTTTACTCTCGAGTTTGATCGGCTAGACAACATTGCGAGAAGGAAGTAAGGATAGATTCTCGGGCCCTTGGGAATACGACCCACTCGTGCGTGCTAGAGTGGTTTATTACTTGACGACCCCGTGCGCTTGCGGGATCACCACCAGCAACTATGCCACAACCATCACTCTCCTTGCCCTTAAGCCTAGTGTTCTTGTCGACTATGGTTTGAGTATGGAAATGGGAATTGAAAATTTATTAATTCTACTTCATTCAACTTTTATTGCCAAAGTAGTCAATGGGAAAGTAACAATGAGATGAACATCCCGACACTCCTTTGTATACCATTAACATGGTCAAATATAGAAGCACCACTTATATATTATGATGATGGCCTTTCAATCCACAACACTAAAACAAATTATAGGGATAGTACTTATAAAGAAGGAACAAAAGTTCTACTTATCTTGAGACATTAAGTTTTGATATAAATAGTCTCTATAAAGATCAAGACTTCTCCTTATCTCGAACCATGAAACTTTGATAAAAACATAAATCAAAATGGGTCTTGGTGAGTGCTTGAATGGATATATATTTTCTATTATGATTTTGCACAGATTAAGCATGTCTCTTTCATGTATACACATTGATTCGATGTGTAATTAGCTATATTTTGCAACCAAGGTGTGAGAGGGGTGTTTGAAGCAAAATAAATCGAAAGATGGTTTAGCATAGCCTTTTCGAAAGACTTTTGAAAGCTACACTTGCCTCACACATAGCCTAGGAATTTTCACATGGGTGTTTGTGCGTGCCACTTCTAGAGGGTTCTTTGAAGATTTTTAAATGTCGAATGACACATCGGTAGTTACACAAGTGTGTGGTATTTCAATAAACCAATTCTTAAGACTTTTTAGAAGACAAAAAGCCACATCACCAACCACATGGCTGAGTGTTGGGTCATGTGGGTCAGCCATGCAGGTCCACATTGGCAACCACACCTCCAGATACATGGGTGTGTGTTATTTTAATAGACTACCTATAAATACACCCAAACACAAGCTTCTCAGAATCTTTTTTCTCAAGTTTCAATGAGAGTTGGAGCTCAGGTTTAAGGAGAAGGTCAAGTAGGCTATAGAGCATAGTGTTTGATTGATTCCAATTGATTCTACCACACATCCACTCATCAAGGGAGTCGCTTGGTATCATCCTAACCAACGTTTTTGGATTCTCTTTGTGTGGTTCAGTTGGGAGTTTCAAGAACTTGATCAATTGAAAGATTGTGAGGATAAAGGGAGTCTTTTATGATGTTTTCATTTGTATTTGACTCTTTTCATTCGTTTTGTTTTCCTCTTTCATGAGGAACTAATTGTCATCAAGCATCAAGGCTTCTTAAACCCTAGAACTTCATTATATTATTATTTTGACTTTTGATTCTTTGTTCAAGATTTAGTTTGAGATTCAATCTTGTGTTATTTATGCCATGCAATCCTTTATATCAAGAGCACGATTGTATGTTTAATCATACTAATGGGAGTTGCGAACTCGTTGATGCTAGATTTACCAAAGTTGAAAGAAGTTAAGGGGTATTTTCAGGTGGAAGTTATTCTCTTAACTCTCATGATTAGGCTAACTCTACATTCAGGGTTCATCGAGTTCGGAGCAATCGTGCTTTAGTGAAAATAGAGATCACCCCGAAGCTTGAATGGGATAGGGGTTGGTTAGCTTGAGAAAGTGACGAAACTAACTTAGGAAACTTGGATAGCCTCACAATTGGGAACCCTAGAGTGCTCAAGCAGTCATATAGAGTTTTGGTGAGGAGAGAGATCACTACTAAAGCTTTGTAGAGGACTAATTGTTGATTGCAATGAGAAAGGGATTAACATAATTAAGGCTATCCGTGGTCCAAACCTTTCAGTTAGGGGTTATTAGTGAAATCGAGTGCTTTAAGGTATAGTTCTTGGGGTTTGAATGGCTAGATACCTTTCCCCCTTGATTATTAAACCTTTGATGTTCACTCTTGCTCTCTACACTACTTGACTTTTAATTCAAGCCATCCCTCATCTTTTGAATAAGGCTTTTTCATAGAGAACAAGTCAAGACTAGTACTTTCAATCCTCGTGAGATAGGACAACCGAACTCTCCACATTAATACCTAAATGGCCCCATGTGTTTGCGATGCACAACCTTGTTTAGTGACTAGTCATTGGGTCTCCAATCCTTTTATTTATAGAATACAGTTCAAGCTGGCTTCCTACCCCCAAGGAGCTCTTGCTATGCTTGAGCCCTAGGATAGAAAGAAAGAGATGCAGTCTTGATCAAGTTTTTGATTTGTCAGCCCTGCTTGTCCAAGACAAAGAGATAACTATGTGAGTTCATTCACTACTGAAACTATCCTTGGTGACAATAATGGGCATCAACAACAAAGAACTCAATTTTCATAGAGAGGAAGAGTCTGAACAAAATTATTTCTATTTAACCCATTAAAACTATTATATTTTCATAAAGGGTCTAAATGGAAATATGTATTTGTTTCTCTGTTTTAGCCTTTTTAGTCTCTTATGCATATGTCGTAATTGCAAATATAGCTTCATCTGTTATTGGTTGGGTCTATAAATAGCCCATGGTTGTAATTAGTTTTATGTTTCTCTTGATTTTTGTCAATATTTCAGAGACCCTATATTTTATGGTTTTGATAATTTCTACTAGTGTCTTGTAGTTTTAGGAGTCTTCAATTCCCTTTTCTCTCTCTACATTTTTGTTTCTTACCTCCTCAATGATTCAAATTTCTTGAATTTGAATAGGTTTGTATCTGTTAAAGATTGTGAGTTGTGCTTTCTTTTGATTAAAAGCTCGGGGGCTTTAGCATGATTTGGGCTGTATGTATTTTTTCTAGTTTTTTTCTAAATTTGTCTTGTAGTTTGTGATCCACTGTAATTGAAGCTTTTAAAGATTGGCAACTAAAGTTTGCTCAGTTTGAATGCCTGCATTATGGATATATAATGTGATTATCTCTGTGTTTTCAACCTTGAAACTTCACTATGGTTGTTAATTGTGTCTTATCCTTTTCTATTTGTGATGAATTTCATATAAACATTTGTGTGATCCTGGTATTCCAAGTCGTTAGAGGCAATTGTATAGATATCCAGTATTTTGCAATGTGCGTGGTTTGGGGGTTCTGACATGGTGGTTATCTATAAATTGGCATGGTGTTTCAGACACACAATATATACACAAAGGGATATTTGATCCTACAACAATTTAGAATCTTTCCTCTTAGCTCATATGCATACCTCTATTAACTACACAACATATATAATTAACTAGATTATAATGGAGACATATATTGGTAAAAAAAATCAATGGCGACATATATTGGCAAAAAAAAAAGTAAAAGGAAAAGAAAAATCAGGAAGAAGTCACTTCCCAACTATACCTTTACCCATGAATGTCTTAGATTTGCCTTTCTAGCAATAACTATGCATCATTTATTATTTTTTACTAGCAATAACTATGCATAACTTGTTTTCTCTCTGGCATGTTGGTGTTGCTTTGTTTGGGAATGTTGACTATTTTGGGCAATGGAGTAATTCAGCACCTTACTGTCATACTCTCTATGTTGTTGATTAACTATTTGTGTTGCTAATTTATTTGTGCTACCAATTTAATTATTTGTTGGGATTATTTTTATAATGGCATGTGAAATGCTAAGTATTATGAGTATTTGTGAATTGAGTATTTAATTGTTTTAGTGTTTCCAGTTAAATATTTCATTGCTGAATGCTAACTGTTATGAATGATGGTATGTTATGTTTGAGTTCCAATATAATAAATCCAGAAAATTAAAATCAAAATTAGGATCAATATTAATATAATGTCAGTGGTTTAGAATAATTATATAAATAGCTTTTTACAATAATATAATAATCTATAATAGTTTTTAGATAATGTTTCCATGCTTATAAATATTTAATTATATAAGTAAAAAATTTACAAAATAATAACTATTTATTTAATTAAATTCCATGAAAATGCGGTAACTGTCAAAGTGGAAAGAAGTAGACTAATTTTCTTCATTTTTGATGTTTTTTTTTCTGAAGTGGGAAGTTGACATTTCCCCCACTTCAGAATGAAGAATGAAGTGGGTTTAATGTATTTTTTACACCGAAATAGGGGAAGTAAGTATTTTATAAAACCCACTTCCCTTCATTTTCAAAAACCCTTCTAAAGTGACACTACTTACACCGAAATGAACACCAGAAGTGGGAAAAGGAGCATTTTCTGAAAGAGACACTTTCTACAAAATGAACATAGGAAGTGGAGACAGTCATATCACATTCATCATTTTTCATCATTTCGGAGAAATGACATTTCTCGCACTTCCTCTACTTACACCGAAATGAACCCCTCAAAATGGAAGTGTTGAAATCAAACTTCTAAGTTTCCACTATTGTGAACCAAACAAAGGAAGTGGGTGAGAAATGCTTCGTTTTAGTGTACAACCAATCACCAGATAGTGATACTTTTGTTAGGGAATACAGCTGTGTATACAGCTGTATATCTATATTTGTATAGCTACCATAGCTGTATACCTGTGTATCTATATATACCTTGTACATTGTTACTTTTATGTTTATGAAAAGACTTGTGATCCTCTCCACCTAACAAGGTATCAGAGAGGTTTTCCTAAAGCTAATTTTTGTTTTCCGCTCTCGGCTCCCGGGCGCTGCCCTCGGCCCCCTCGCACGTCCGCCGCCAGCCTTCCTCGGCACCCGTGCCCCGCCCTTGGCCACCCGAGCACGCCCACCAGCCTCGGCTCTCGCGCTAGCCGCCCGTGCCCCCGTTACCGGCCTGCGCTCGCCGCCTGCGCGCGCCCACGACCCACACGCCACCGGCCGTGCATCGTGTTTTGTGCAGGTGCTCCATGGCCTCTGCCCAGGTCTTTTATCTACAAAAGGCGGACGTCATGCTTAATGGCAAGAATTATAAAGCATAGTCTTCCAGTCTACGTGTGCTCCTTCACGGACTTAATCTTTGGCGTCATGTTGATGGTACCCATCCGCCTCCGGTTTCTTCTACTGACGCATCTTCTAGCTCCTCTTCGTCTACAGTTACCAGTGCGTCCTCTTCCCCGTCTGCTGACTTGTTCAAATGGACTGAGGATGATGCTCGTACCATTGCTATCATCTGTCAGTCCTGTGAGCTTCCTATTCGCTTGGCTGTTTGTGATTTTTCTACATCCAAGGCGATTTGGGATCATTTGCGCGCACTCTATCTTCCTTCCAGTCAGCCGTTGCGCTATTCCTTGCTGCAGACTCTCACCTCCACCTATCAGCTTGAGAATTCTGTCTCAGATTTCTTTGCCGTACTCAGTGACTTATGGCGTCAGTGTGATGAGATGACTCCCTCTCCTTCTCTAACCTATGCCCAGTGTCTTGCAATTGCTCAGGATCGCGATTATCTTCGCATTTATGAGTTCCTCATGCGTCTTCGACCTGAGTTCGAGGTTGTTCGTGCTCAGCTACTTCACCGGGTTACACCTCCATCTGCTAGTGATACTTTGGCTTATGTGCTTGTTGAGGAGACTCGTCTTCGGTCCTTAGATGTGGTTCCACTACCTGCTGCTCCTCACTCTGTTCTTGCTGCTCCCCAGCAGAACCCAGTGCCGACCACTACTCCTTTGATGCCGTCTCTTGTTCTTAGCGCTCCTGTCCGTCCTCTTTCTTAGTCTCCGGGGCCGGTTTCTAGTGCTCCCAATTGACGGTAAGTTCGGTGTCATTACTGCCATGCTCTTGGTCATGTTCGTATTAAGTGTCGCAAGCTACAGCGGGCTCAGCTGACAGCACAGCAGCGCACAGCCCCCACCCCACCCTCAGCTCCTCAAGGTGATCCGTTGTCTGCTGAGCAGTTTCAGCAGCTTATTCGGCAGCTTTCCAGGAGTCAGATTTCTCCCTCTTCGGCCTCAGTACTCACTCAGGATGCCGCAGACGTCTCCACTGATCCATCAGTAGCCTCTGCCCCTACAGGTATTTCTTCATCCTCTTGGTTGCTTGACTCTGGAGCTTCTTTTCATATGACCTATGAGGCTACCCACCTTCACTCTCTTCACCCCTTTTCTTCTAATCTTCGTGTCATTATCGCTAATGGCACGACCCTTCCTGTCCCTAGTCGTGGCCTCTTACACACCACTCATTTTCATATTCCTGATGTCGCCCTTATACCCCAGCTCTCCATGAACCTTATGTCTTCTAGCCAGCTCTCTTCTCTTGGCTATCTTGTTATTTTTTATGAGTTCGGTTGTCGTGTGCAGGATCGTCTTACAGGGACCCTCATTGGAGCTGGCCATCGCCATAGTGGGGTGTATGTGCTCGATCATCTTCGTCTTCTGTCCTCCTCTACATTACCAGCTGCATCTGTTTCTTGCTTTTCTTCTGTTCGTTTCCATCAGTGGCATCATCATCTTGGCCATCCTAGTGGTTCTCGTCTGTCTTATTTTATTCACCAGGGTGTTTTAGGTCGTGTTTCAGTTGATAGTTCTCATTCTTGTTCGGGTTGTAAGCTTGACAAACAGCTACAACTCCCGTATCCTTTGAGTGTGCCTAGGTCTGTTTCTCCGTTTCAATTAGTTCATTCGGATGTTTGGGGCCCTGCCCCATTTGTCTCCAAAGGTGGACATCGTTAATATGTTATTTTTGTTGATGATTTCTCTCTTTACTCTTGGATTTATTTTATGTGTTCTCGTTCCGAATTTTTTAAGGTTTATGTTGATTTCTCTAGTTTGGTGTTTACCCAGTTTTCTGCCACCATTCGTACCTTCCGTTCTGATTCAGGAGAGGAGTATCTTTCTCATGAGTTTCGTGAGCTTCTTGCCTCCCACGGCACTTTTCCTCAGCTATCTTGTCCTGGTGCTCATGCTCAGAATGGCACTGCATAAAGGAAACATCGTCATGTTCTTGAAACCGCTCGTACTCTTCTTATTGCCTCTCATGTTCCACCTCACTTCTGGGCTGAGGCTGTCTCTACTGCTGTTTACCTCATCAATCTTCAACCCTCTTCCTTTCTTCAGGGCCGTAGTCCAGGGGAGTGTCTTTTCTGTAGTCCACCGCGTTATTCTCATCTTCGTGTGTTTGGTTGCTTGTGTTATGTCCTTCTTTTGCCTCGAGAGCTAACTAAACTTTCTGCTCAGTCTGTTCCTTGTGTCTTCCTTGGTTATAGTCTTGAGCACAAAGGCTATCGGTGTTATGATCCTGTTGCACGTCGCATCCGTATCTCGCGTGATGTCTCCTTTATTGAGGATCGTCCTTTCTTTGTCCCTTCTCTTTCCTCTTCTTCTCACAACTCTACTACATCGGCCGATGTTCCTTTTCTTATTGTGTCCTCACCACCTCCTCTGTCCCCACCTCCACCTATATCTCGTCCATCCTCTCCTCCATCTCTGTTTCTCCGCTGACTGCTGATCCTCCTGTCCAGGTTCCTATTCACGCTCTTCCTCTTCCTGAGCAGTCACCCCCGGTGCCAAAGGCTTCCTCTGATGTGTCCCCTGTGGATGATCCCTTTGCACGTCACTATCCTCTTCGCGATCGTCATCCCCCTAACAGCCTTAATCTTGCCTCTCAGCTTCTTGACCTACCTATTCCTCCCTCCAGTAGCCCTCTAGAGCCAGCTTCTTACCGAGAGGCTATCCAAATACCTGAGTGGCAGGCTGCTATGTCTACTGAGTTGGAGGCGCTCGAGAGCACCTCTACATGGGTTTTGGTTCCCTTTCCTCCTGGTGCTGTTCCCATTACCTGCAAGTGGGTCTATAAAGTGAAGACTCGCTCTGACGGTTCTATAGAACAGTACAAGGCTCGTCTTATGCTCGTGTTTTTCAGTGGGAGCATGGACGTGATTATGATGAAACTTTTGCTCCCTAGCTCATATGACTACCATTCGAGCTCTTATTGTTGTAGCTGTTGTTCGTCGATGGTCCCTCTTTCAGCTTGATGTCAAGAATGTTTTTCTTCATGGGAATCTTCAACAGGAGGTTTACATGCTTCCTCCCCTGGCCTTTATTCTCCTTCTGGTTTGGTCTATCGCCTACGGAGAGCTCTCTATGGTCTCAAATAGGCTCCTCGGGCCTGGTTGAGCGATTCAGTTATGCTGTGGTTGATGCTAGTTTTCAGCCTGGTCCGCATGTCCAGCTTTGTTTGTGCACTCTTCCTCTCGTGGTCGGACTTTGTTGTTGCTTTATGTGGATGAAATGATCATCACTGGTGATAACCCTGCTAATGTGGATTTTGTTAAGCATCACCTTCAGCAACATTTCGAGATGACTGATCTTAGTCAATTGAGCTATTTTTTTAGCATTGAGGTCACCTTTACTTCTATTGGTTTTCAGTTGCCCAGCAGCGTTTCACATCTGATATCCTAGCACGGGCAGCTTTCTCTGATGCTTGTGTTGTGACCACTCCTATGGAGCTACATCTTCATTTGCATGCCGATAAGGGGACTCCCTTATCTGATCCGACACACTATCGTCACTTAGTTGGGAGCCTGGTCTATCTTACCCTCACTCCATCAGACATTGCTTATGTTGTGCATGTTTTGAGTCAGTTTGTTAGTGCATCTACTTTTGTTCACTATGCCCATCTTTTGAGGCTTTTGCGCTATCTTTGGGCGACTCCGTCTCGAGGCTTTCTTTTCTCTCAGCACAGTTGTCTGGAGCTTCGTTCCTATTCTGATGCTACTTGGGCTAGTGATTCGTCTGATCGTCGTTCTGTTAGTGGATTCTGTTTGTTCTTGGTCTCCTCTCTCATTGCCTGGAAGTCTAAGAAGCAAACAGGTGTTTCTCGGTCTAGCACCGAAGCGGAACTTCGCATTATGGCTGCTACTGCTGAGGGGATTGTTTGGTTGTGTTGTCTTTTGAATGATCTTGGTGTTGTCTCGCATGCTCCTACTCCTCTACATTGTGACAACATCGGTGCCATTCAGATCACTTTGAATCCTGTCAAACATTCGCTCTCCAAGCATATTGGTGTTGACGCTTTCTTCTTGCATGATCAGTACAGCAAAGGCATCCTGGCTCCCCAGTTTGTTCCTTCTGAGCGTCAGCTTGCGGATCTGTTTACTAAATTTCAGACACTGGCGCACCATGATTTTCTCTTGTCCAAACTCTCTATGTCTGATCCCCAATGAGTTTGTGGGGGGGGGTGTGTGTGTGTTAGGGAATACAGCTGTGTATACAGCTGTATATCTATATTTGTATAGCTACCATAGCTATGTACCTATGTATCTATATATACCTTTTAAATTGTTACTTTTATGTTTATGAAAAGACTTGTGATCTTCTCCACCTAACAACTTTTAGATGGAAGTGGCACATGCACATAAGTGGGACTTCTAGACTTCTCCATTTCCTTCCCCCTTTGAGGAACCAAACACTGCCTAAACAACATCAGCGAATCAACCTATGTTCACCGCATAAAAGCAACAATGTGAAGAGAGAGCGAGACCATTTCAACCTGACAAACGAGAAGAAACTATCATCTTAGTGTAGTGTACCGGGTAGTGTACCACCATGGACCACTTTGTGCACATCAAAAGTAGGTTGCTCTAGCAAATTTATTTGGCTTCATTCACAGCCAGAATTATGTTCTAAAATATGAAGATGGAAAACCATACGATGATGAAGAAGACTGGAATTCTACTTGCTACTTATGAAATCCACTAGCAAAATTCCAAAGCTTAAGACATCGATTACTTCATCAAAATAGCATTTTTGCATTTTGAATATATACGCATAGCAAATATAGTCAAAGAAAGTAAAAATATAATAACCCACTTTTGGATAATAAAAGGTTCAATGGTTTGTCTAATTACAAAGTATAAAAATATAATTGCCATTCTGTGCTGTCGGTAGACTTGCACCTGTCATGGTTTACAAAACTACGAACAAAGTAGTTGTCAAAGCCCTAAAGGAGAATGGTCCCCAAGCCACGAACGAATGTGAACCATACCAAAAGTCTTGCTCTAATTTCGTCTTCTAGCACATGACTTCAAAAGCTCCACCACATGGGTCCCTCACTCTGCCAATAATTTGAACACATTCATCCCAAGAAAGCTACCATTAATTTGAACACCCTTATCGGCCTCAACCGGTCATCAAGCATTACACTTATCTCCACTAGATCGAGACATTGCACATGTGTGCGCTTTTGGTATTATTTATGTTTGATAATTCAGTGTATGGCCTTGTAAACAGATAAGGAAACCCCCAACAGAAAATAGTGGGATTAATGAAGAAATATAGATGCAAGAAAGGCTCATCTTTTACATGCATATAATATATAGGTATGCATTACTACTTCCACCCAAATGACATGTGCGCTATTTTTGTAATAAAATTTATCCTCATATATTTAAAGATATGTAATATGCGAAATTAATGTGATTTTATTAACAAATCTAAAGGGAGTTCAAAATATAATTCCTTTGAAAATAATTATGGTCGATGTTTTCATAAGGGTTTATTATTTACATATATAAATATATGAATTAGTATTTGGCATGAAAATTGCATGCGTGTTTTTTCATAAAAGTAATTACCAAATAAATATATGTAATACAAGAAATTAGAGGTGAATCATTAACAAAATCAAAAGGTAGTTGAAAAAAATTATTCATGTGAAAGTAATTATGGTTTCTTATTTTTGTGGATGATTAATTCCTTAGTACATTTGAATATATATGAATAACTATTGGGAAAGCAAATTGCATGAGCATTTTTGTGCAATATTACTCAGTTAATTGAAATGTATGTTATTAGTGCAAAAGTCTAAAGTTGGGATTATTTGACAACTTATTGAGCTGGAGGATCACACTAACATGGTACAAGTTGACAGGGCAATGGTGATGACATGCATGGGATGATATGGCAAAGATGCATTGGAAAGACAAGGATTATTAATTTCACTTGAGTAGCATGGCTATTGAAAGTATATGTCCTAAGGGGATTAATTTGAAGTGGCTACTTAGAGGAGCAAGCAAAAGGAAACCCAATTAGGCAATGGTTTAACTACTTGGATACATGGCTATATAAAGACAAGTTATGTTTGGCAAATGGATCCACTTGGAGTGCAACTATTTGGAAGATAAAATTGGAAGCATAGTTTTGGTATATGTTTAAAAGATAACGTAAACTATGTTGAGCAAGATAGCTTCAAGCCCAATGATAGGTGTTGTGTGTGTTACACAACCCTAAATCCGCAAGTATATCGGTCATCAAATAATAGATTGGTAAGAAAAAGGGGTTGTCGTATCCACAAGGATTGAATAACATTAGTACTAATCGTCATGACGCAATCTAATCTAAAATCAAAGTGAAAATCTTGGTTTTTAAGAAAGTATGAGAAATAACAAAACGGCTAGGTAATAAATTAGATGAGTGATTGAATTAAAGGATGAGACAGCTGCCCGAATAAGATTTCGTACGGATTACTGAAAGGTAATTGAACTTAATAAAGATTTGATGTAAGGGTTATTGGACTGAAAAAATTCAAGATTATGTTGAGTGCTTCTCCATACCTGATAAGTGTCTAAATGTATATATTTATACGCTGTATTCTTGTTGTGTTTTGCATGTATTTTGATGAACCAACGCCCGTTTTGTATTTAAATTTGTTTTATTTGTGTTGCAGGCATTGAAAAAGCCAAAATTAGCTCAAAAACATATTTGGGAAGAAATCCGCATTAAATACGACGTTTTCGAGTTTTCATTACTGTAGCAGCAATGTAGAAAGATATTGTAGCAAGATTACTGTAGCAGCACTGTAGCACCAGAAATAATCTTTTATGGGGAAATTCCTAGGAGCCTTGCGGGCAAGCATGCACCCGCAAGGCAGCCCGTATAGCCACCCGAAAAGAAGCTTTAAAGGGCATTTAGGGCATGAATTTGGGAGGATCTATCGTGCTAGTCTTCACAAAGAGGGAGGCAAACATTGGAGAAGGAGATAAGGGGAAGATCCAAGGCTTCAAGACGTCGTTTAAGGAGCGATCTCGGCGACATCGACGATCTTCTTCCATCCAAGGCAATCCAAAGCTAGAGGGAGTGTTCTTTTCTTTTCTTTATGCTTGTTTGTTTATTGGATTTGTATGAGTGTTCCTCTTTCATGAGGAACTAACTTGTATGTGACTTGGGCATGATGAACCCTTGGGAAGTTTTGTTATAATTAATGATGATAATCCCTTGTGATTTAGTATTGGATGTTGAAATACTTTTATAAGAATTTCTATGGTTTGTGATTCCTTCTATGTGTACTTTCCTGTCTTGGATCGCATGAGAACTATGCTGTTTAATTTCTAGGTTATACTTGGAGCGTGGGATACGCCCTTATACTAGACTCACATAGATTGAAAAGGATTCATATACCAATACACCGGGGGATTCGGGTATTTGGTACCCCTCCGAACATTAGGCTTAGACCTAGAAGAGTGTCCACTCCTGATAAGGGATTCCCTGTGTGCACTGCAATCGTAGGAGGAGTTGACATGAATGGATTCCGATCAACACTTGTATGGGATTAGGGGTTATCACCGAGGGATTCGGGATTAGCCTAATTTAGGAATCTCTAGGAACAAACCACCATCACAACACATCATCCTTCATTCGGGCTTTAATGACAACCCTAGGGGGATTCCTTGTCGAAATCATGCCTTCTCCTGCTTGTCCATCCCTTGAATGCTTATTTGGCGTGTAGTAGTAGCCTTATTCTCTTGTTGTTTATTTTAGTATTTGTACACTTTACTCATATTGTGAGGTTAGGAAATAGACGAAAGGGACGTAATAGTAGGTCCTTGGCCCTGTGGAATATGACCCATGTGTCACTCACATGGTATTACTTGACGACCCCGTGCACTTGCAGGTCACTCATCAAGTTTTTGGCGCCGTTGCCGGGGACACAAGGGATACTAGGAAAACCTGTAGTCTATTGCTATAGCCATTTTTTATCTTTTTATACATTCTGCTTTATTTTCTTTTTCTCTTCTTGTTTACTTTATTTGACTCTGTTCTTTTTATTTTCTTTTGTGTGAGGTATAATTTTCAAAGCGAATGCAAGGAGCTTGTAGTTCGCCTCCACCTCAACAACAGTGGTACCAACATCCTCCAAGTCCTCAGCCTCCAAAGCAGCATTTTACTACAGAGGATGTATTGGCAAGATTTATGGTGCATACGAAAAGAAGATTTGATGCCGTTTATGCCCAAATTGCAGGCCTTAACGCCACAGTTTTGAATATTCAAGCATCTCTTCACAAGCTAGAAAACCAAGTTGGTGAGCTTCTCAAGAATGCCAGTAATCATGAGCCAAAAAGGGAAGCCCTATTTATAAATAACTGTGATAAGGAAGAGTGCAATGCTTAAAAGGAGGTGAAAAATGATTGTGGTGTAGTGGATGACCAAAAGGTAGAAGAAGTAGCACCAGCATCACCTGAGCGAGCCATTTGCATAAAAAGTATTTCTCATACCGAGCACAAGCGGGAAATGTCTAGGATCACTGAAAATGTGGGCAAGGAGTTAATGCCATCTAAAACCCCAGCTGTAGCCAGTGTAGGAAATTCCCAGCCAAAAATGTTTCCCTGGAGGCCCAAACTACTTTGGTGGGCATTTCAGAAATTTCCTGTAGGGGTTGAGCCACAATATGTGTGCAAGGTGTTAAAGACATCTAAGGATCCACACACGCCAAGATTAAACAGTTCTCAACCCAAATTGTTTCCATGGAGGCCCAAATATTTTTCTGGTTCTCTTGCTAGAAGATTGGTCCTTGCTAAGGAAGAAGAAGGGAGGAGACTGAAGCCATCTAAAAATGGTCGCAAATTGAAATTGCATAACGACCAACCGAGGCTTTTCCCGTGGAGGCTAAAAGGTAGTTCATGTACATCCTCCACATTGGCATTATCCCGACAGGTAATTTCCTCTTTCTATGGTAGCTCTTATGCCCTTTGTAGCTAGTAGGAGAACACCATTTTCAAGCCTCCCTGAGGTAATAAAAAGGTTCGTTGAGCTAGTGACGTTAAACAAGCGCTTCTTGGGAGGCAACCCAAGTTTTAAATCCTTGGTGTTTCATTTTTGGAATCAATCCCGATTAGTGTGGAAGCAGTTGGACGTTTCCTCCTCGGCTTCCACCATCTTCCTCTTCATCTTTTTTGGTGCACTAAATCTCAATCGCCACTGTTTCCCAAAATAGGTCACGAAATCCCGTCCTCTTTTTCTTCAGAACCTTTTATACTCCCAGAAATTAAGTGTATAGGCATATATGCAGCCGTTTATCTGGGTTGTGGCTCAATGCTCTCAAGATTATGAAAACCCAAGAGGTATTCTAGCATAGTACACGGTTGTGCACTTGGCCGTGTAACTTTCAGAATTTCATTCTACTCTTTAGTGGGAGGTGGAATGGGCATGTGATTGGTCTATGTATAAGTACACGGTCTTGTACATGGGCATGTACATGGGAGTGTATGTATATGAATGCTTCTGAATCAATCCCTAAAGCTACACTTGGTAATGTATATCTTTGGACACTTCCCATTCCTCTAATTATGCTCTATTTTACTCCCAGTTTTATATGTTGGCTTGAGATGCATGTATTTTGCCCTGGACCAACAAAACAAACTAACAAAGTACTAAGTACCAAATAGTCTAAAAATAACCTTGAAGACAGGTATAACTACATGAAATCACATGTAGGAAAGTATGTAAATTAGTGATAAGTCTCTAAATACACCATTTTGTAACGGTGCATTACTGTGCTTTCATGCATTATTAGAATGAAACCGGTGCCCTTTGATGTGTTTTTGATGTTTTTCAATTTCAGGGCATCTATGAGCCATCTACGGTAGGAGGAGCATTTGTAGCATGAAAATCGAAGCCAAGGAGCGAAGAAACGAAGGTTAAACAAGTTCCGGACGTCATTCGGGCACTCCTACACGAAACGGGCCTATTCAGGCCCGTTTTCGGGCTTGTGTGTAGGCTGTGTGCAGTGCGCACACCCTTGGCAGAAGGGTGTGCGGCCCAGTGTGCGGTCGCACACCAACCCGCACACCAGCCCACACACCGCTCGGGTATTTAAGCCCGTTTAGAGCGTTTTTGCAAAGGATCTTACAACCGGCGCCTCCAAGCACCCCCGCGCTCAAATCTTCATCAAAGGATGCCGTTTTGGAGTGGATTCAAGTGGGTGAAGACGGGAGAACACCACGATATCCATCTTAAGGCTTGCCGACGAGGATTCTGGGAGTGACCACATCACATCTAGTCGACATATTGTGCGAACTCTTTTTATTTATCATGTCGAGCTAAACCTCCCAAGGCCGCCAGGAAACCGTGAACCTTGGGAGGAACACTTGTATGGGATGATTTTTATCTAATCAAATGAATGCATGGATTGTATTGCTTGGTTTCTTTCATTCTTATTTCATGTTCATTCTACAATGGATGGTTTCCATAAGATTGATTTTGAATGATACTTGTTTGGCGGGATGCTAGCATGTATTAGGTCAAAAAATATTAGAAGGGGGATTCATTGTACCAGTTGATCGGAGGTTCCGGGTGCCGGTAGCCTCCCATAGGTTGTAGAGTTTATCTTATCACAATTGCTCCTAGATAACTCTAGCCGAGACTCCCTATGCCCAATGACATCATGTGAGTATTCTTAGGATGAAAGAACTTGTACTGGATTAGGGCTACACTACGGAGGTTCAGGGGTAGTCGACTTCCGAGTCTAGGCAGACCAACGTGTTGCAAACCATGCATACATTATCTTCTTATTTTTATCATCCTTACTTGTGTTCTTCCCGGGGGAATGCTCGCCCTGGGCCTTATCTTCTCTACTTGTTTTCTTCTCCGTGATTTTAACCTGTTAGTGGTTAAGTTTCATTAGTTATTTATTTAGTTTTAAGTCTTTTATAACAAAACCCTGTTTTGATCCGATTAAACTACTGTTCTAAGAGGAAGCAATAGTAGATCTCGGGACCCTAGGGAATACAACCCTTTTGCACTCTCGCAAGAGGTATTACTTGACGACCCATGCACTTGTGGCCGGGGAGCCGTGTGCCCGCTGATTAGCGACGAGCACGGCCACCATCAATTAGCACTTATTACCCAGACTTGGAGCTATTTAAAGATGAAGCCAAATATGAATAAAGATTTTTAGGGGCATAATTGAATATGGTGAAGATTGAAAACATGATTGTGAAGGCCAAATTTAGATGAAGCCCAAATTTAGGTGAAGATTGAAAACATGATTGTGAAGGCCAAACATGATTGAAAACATGAATAGAAGATCAAGTTTGGTAATTAAAAAATTATGAAGCCTAAACTTGGATGAATGGAAGATCAAATTAAGCAAGTAGAAGACTGTGTAGGCCAAACATGGATGACTGGAGATCAAGTTTGGTGGAAGATTTTGAGATTTTTGTAGACTATCTTTGGTATGATAAAGACATTGCATGTGGTGTGTGGCCTTAGGAGGGCCCTGTTGGCAACACCATGAGAAGGTATACTAGTTACTGCCAGCTCGTGACCATGAAAATTAAACTACATTCGACTTAGACTTGACATAACTAGAAGGGTTGGAGGCGTCTTAAGGTCACATTGCAACGGAAATTGGATCTCAATAAAAATTATCAAAAAGGCCATGTTACAACTCATTTATAATTGGAGGTGCAAGTGTTAAGTTTGAAAGATATCCACGTCAGTAGCTACGGAGATTAAAAAATGAGAGATTTTATTTTGTGATGTAGAGATGTCCATTATAAATCCGCACTTTGATGATTTAGGATGTATGATAAGGAGAGACCCTTGAGTGTGGGTGAGAGAGTGAGCATCAGGAAAACAAGAGGGAGGATGCTTGTATTCCTTTGAGATCTTGTGTGAAAGTTTTGTAGGTATATTTGTTTCCTTCTTTTAGTGGATTTATCTCAAGGCTTGGTCCTACGTTGAGCCTAACTGGATATATAATTCTCATGTCCCTTTTCTTATTTTTGTCGCATGGTCCTATGTGTGCTTCCTTGAAAATTTGACTGATTGTATACCCACAACACACCGACTGAACTAATAAGTAGTATTATAACTTGGTTACCATCATCCTCTTTGGCTTCAAAGATGCTAGGATTCAAGAAAGTTCCATCAATGGCGGAGGAGAAGCAGCATTGTCTCTCAACCACTGCTGCCAAATAGATAAAACTATCCAGATTACAAGGCATATATGAAGGCTTTCGTCAAATCAATTAATAAAAATGCATGGACAGTATCTTTGATGAAGTTAATGAGAAGTAGTTATATAATATTGCGACATGTTACTTAGTAAAAGATGGTTGAAACATCCTGCAAAGGATCCATGATGGAACAATCTTGGTGTGTGTTTCTAATCTTTTGAAGCTAGCCACTAGATTTGAGAATATCAAGTTGGATGAAGCTGAGACTATAGCCACTTTTAATGCTAAGTTAATGGACATAGCAAATCTCGTGTTCCAAATATGAAAAAATATTCATATGAGAAGCTAGTCTAGAAAGTTTTCTGGTCTCTACCAAAAACAATTTGAAGCAAAGGTTGCCATAGTAGAAGAAGCTTGTGACATCACATCCCTGAGGTTTGATGAATTGAGTGGTTCACTTAAAACCTATGTGATGAATATTGAAGCCTGATAGAAAAGAGGTGGACGTGACTATAAAAGTAGAAGCTAAAAAACAAATGGAGTTGTAATAGGAAGATACAAATCAAAAGATGAAGCTGATATTATGTTACCATCAAGGAATCTATATAAGATGCTCAAACAGTACAAGACAAAAGAAATAGACCTCCAAAAAAGAAGATTGCATAAATTAGGAAAATAAATAAGAGGAAGAAAAAACCAAGGAGAGTGGAAGGATCAAGCCTAGAGTATGTGGTAATTTTGCTGCAACACTCTCAAGATGTAAAGAAAATCACTCAATGTTGTATGGAATAGTGAAGAGTTAGAAGGGAGTATTGAAGAAGGAAAATAAGGTCTAACCGATAATTATGTCGTGTCAATGATGAAAAAGCAAAAGAACCAAGAAGATTCATGGTTGTTGCAAACTATGTTTCAACATCATATGCAACCTATGAAAAACGTGGCAATGATGGTGAAGAGAAAAATAAAAAGATCTTCTTGCCCCCTATGAGGTCATGCTGAAGAGATTTGACAAAATGATCTATCAAAACAAGAGTCTTGAAGAAGAAAAAGAAGAGATTATGAAAGAATTAGTTGTATGTCAAAGAAAATTAAGCCATGCTTAGAAGACTATAGATTTAATGAACCAAAGAAAAAAAGCAACGTTGGATAAGATTCTAAAGTTGGAATACACGGCCACAGCTTACGGTCGTAAGTTGGACCGTAATGGCTATCCAGTGGAGTTTACTGAAGGAATACACGCCCCTAAGGAGTGGTCGCAAGAGCTTGCAGGAAAAACATACGGTCTCGTGCTTACGGCCATAAGCGGGACACTAACACAAAGACAGAAGACCTTACAGGCAAAACCAAAACCTTGACATGCCCTTTGTGTCTTCGCAAGTGCAGAGGCCGTCAGGTAATAGAGTGGACCCAGTGAAGGGTCGAGTTGTTAAACCACAAGAAACAACAGTACTAATAATGACCCTAACTTTTGTTATCTAACCTTAATGATAATGTGAAAGAAATGCAAAGCAACAAGGCAAGAGGAACTAATTGCTCAATAAGAAAACAACGAAAGATATCAATAAATAAGAATGGGTACTTGGGCGATGATCCTTCTTGAGTTATTCTATGAAGCACGGGAAATCAAATACACTTCTTAACCTAGCAATTTTGAGTCGTGGGAAACCTAACATCCATTGACCCACCACATGGCCATCAATGCCTACCACAACAAAAGTAACACATGGAGAATTCTCTGAACGCAGGCTCTCTCGGTGGGTGCCTTATGATTTAGGGTTTTCATAGTGATCAACTTGGGTTCCTGAACATAGGTTATTTCCTCTCCCGAGGGAAACTCCGTCCTAATCCGATGCAACTCACCTAGCACAACCTACGATTATACGATTGCTAAACGCTCGTAAGAACATGAAGGTAGGATAATCTACATAAAGGGGAAAGAGGACGCTCCTCTATCTACAGGTGATAAGTATACAATTGTGCATATTTTATATATTGAATTATATACTTATGGAGTTAGTATTGGAGTTATTTAGTGGAAAACGAGTCTAAATCAAGTATGAATTATTTTCGCAGGCACCAAGTGTGGATTAAAGTCAAAGGAGAGCCAAAGTAAGCAAATGGGAATATAAACATCAAAGATGGCACCCTCCTGATTCAGCACTTGGAGAGCTGCAATGCTTACGGGCATCTTACGGCAGTAAGCTAAATCCAGAAGGCCTTGTGGGCATCCTTATGCCCGTAAGAGAAGAAACCCCGCAATACAGAGGAGCTTATGGTCGGGATTTAAGGCTGTAGGCGAGACCGTAAGCAGAAGACAGAGGCATTTACAGGAGCAGCTTATGGTCGTAATTGGGGGCATAAGGCACGAGGAAAGTTGAAACCCTTATGCTTACGGCCTAGCTTATGCCCGTAACCTGGCCGTAAACTTATGCCTATATAAGTTTTTACTGAAGATGGATTAGGCGAGTTCAGTTTTAGGTTTTCTTTGAGTTTTGGAGAAAGAGTGACTGGAGAAGGGAAGGGCTTAACTACGAGATCAAGAGGTGATTTCTCCATCAAAAAGGCCAAGAATCCGCATATCCCTCCATCAACACCACCTTCATCATCCATTAGGGCATCATTGCGGTCAAGGGTTGTATTCCCCCAACGTCGAGGGGATTTCAGGCCAATCCTTGTCTTCTTGGTTCTAAAGGAGTTTCCCATTTTATTTTCTCATTATGACAATGAACAATTGTAATTTCTTGATTTCATTGTTTTGCATTATGAGCTGATCCTCTTTTAGGGGAGCTTGGACTTGAACCCTAGGGGAATTGTTAAACTCTACTCTTATTTCTTGAATGTCAATTATTTGTGATGTTAAATCATTGGAATGCATGTGGGAATTGATGTATGTCATTTAAATGTTGCGTGATTGTGGACGAGCGGTGAAAGCCCATTGTTCGGTTGTTTTAGCGTGCGGTGAAAACCTGTTGGTTCTTGAGAACCAACTCGTGGTGAAAACCCATTATAACCTTCGAATTAGCGTGCGGCGAAAACCCGTCTTACTCTCACATTCCTTCTAAGATTACTTTTAATTGAGCAAGGATTATTTGTTCGAGTTAGTACTTCATTGTCTAATCCCCGAGGAAGTATTGTCCAAGTTTACCCTTCTCACCAACTGATCCCCACAACCTTAGTTTTTTTTTTTATCTCTTAGTTTAAGTTAGACTTTTTAACAATCATCTTTTTAGGCTAGATTTCATAAGCTGAAGGCAGTACTAGTGCGTTTGCTCCATGTGGTTCGACAACCCGATCCCTCTCTGGGATCCACTTTATTACTTGACGGCCCGTACACTTGCGGTGACGCAAGAGGCATGTCAACAGGCTCATTCTCTCTATCATCTTCAATCCTGGGTGGTCTTATATTTAAGAGCCTGTCACTCACCTCAGCATAATCCAAACTCAATCACAATTGTCAGATGCAATTGATAAAGATAAAAAACAGATTGAAACTCACAAATTACTAGAATTAAGAAGTAAATAAGAACTCCAACAATAAAATCATCCAAGGATTTACTTGTCCAAATACTCGACAAAAGTTTAACTCCTTATGGAGTCATACAATTTAAGATTTCCAACAAAATTAATGCAATGCCTACCAAACATAAACAAGACTCCCTTTTAACCCGGAGATAACGACTTGGCGTATGATTCGCCTTGGAGCTTCAAACCCTAATTCCCTTCACAAGATCATCCTTCACACACGCTCTCTCAAAGCTCGCGGTCGCTTGGATGGATGAAGCTCTTCGAAAATTCCCCAATATCATGGCTGAGATCTTCCCACGAATGGCTCCCTCAAAGCTTTGAACCTTCGTCTAGTCTCTCCTTTTTACTTTCTTCCCCCAGAGAGAATATGCAGTAGAAGCCTCCAAATCGCCACCCAAAGAGCGGCTGAAGGGTGGAGAAGAATATACCTAAAAACCCTAGTTTATGGCTTTTATAAGTAAGAAATCGAAGGTTCTTACAGCCGTAAGACGCTTTTACGACCCAATGCTAACGGCTGTAATAGTCCCCGTAACAGTCCCATAAATAGTGATTTGCTACATTACTATGAATAATGGCGGGTACAGTAAACGGCCGTAAGGGGTCCTTACGGGCGTAACAGTGCCTATCACCCTCTCAGGTTGGGTGTTGCGCCCATAACAGTACGCCCATAACAGTTTCTGTAATAGTATCCATAATAGTGATTTGCTAAAGTACACTGCTACAGTACAATGCTACACTACAACCGTAATAACACCCTTAAGCCCGACCATACATCACTTTGAAAACTTTGTTTTTCTTCCAAAATTAGACCAAACCTCCTTGAACTTGTTCCTCTTGACCTATATATCTTCATTCTAGCCTGAATAAGAAATAAAAGTGAATTATACATCAAATTCAATCATATATTTAATAATTACATGCAAAGTGCTATAAGTAATAATTATCAAATACATTCATGCAAGCACTTATTAGGCCGTAAGCCAGACTGTAAGGCACACGACTAACAAGAACCTGATCATTATGCCTGGAGCTTACACCCGTAAGCTTCCGGTAAGGGTTTGGGTATAAAAGATTTTGAGGATTTTCTGATATATTTTGTGTAAAATAAAGGTGTAAAATGAGTAAAAGAAGCAAAAATAGGGCATGATAGCACTTTTCAAGACCATTTTGTGCGGAGCAACGATTAAGATATGAGCCGTGATCACATATATAGGTGTGTGTATTAACTTCTGGAGATTTTCAAGGCAATACATGAGCGGAAAGGGCACGAAGGCAGTCACACACCTGTGTCCCAGCTCGTGTGCAGAATTCAAGAGGGATCTTGCTAATTTCAGCAGACAGAAAGCTACACGCCCTGCCACATGGGCATGTGCCCTTCCATGTGAACTCAAAGTAGAATTTACATGTTGTATACTATAGCAGTATTATAGCATATACTATAGCAAATTACTATACACGACTGTGTAAAAATTTGATATGGCCATGTGGCTACTGTACACGGCCATGAGGGAACCTGTGTGGAGGCCCATGTGAGCCCTCGATTTTAGTTTATAAGAGGCTACCTTGTCATAGTTTTAGGTGTCATTTTGACAACTCTTGAGAAGTAAAGAGACTAGGGCATGAGAGGAGTTCTTTGCGGCCAAAGAAACGTTTCTTCACTAACTTGGATGGAGTCCTCCTCTGTCAGAGCGTAAAGGGAGTTATCAAGAACCCTAGCTTCATAGATTCCATCTAGACATCGAAACTACCATCAAGAGCATCACCACGGATATAGTGTTGAGAATCGGGTAATCTAAGCAATGACAAAAAGAGAAAGCACATAGACACACAAGAAGACACATGAATTTTGCTTGGTTGGGTCTTGAAGTCCTACGTCTACGGCCTCACTAATATCAATTTATTTCACTCACAACATAATAGGGTTTTACAATTACATGGCTATTTATAGGGAAAATATAACAAGATATCTATATGGAGAAGATAATAGGAATATTTATGGAAAAAATAAACCTTAATCAAAATTTCTATATGGGCCTTGGACTTGAAAGGATAAACACTAATCAAAATTCCCATATAGTCCTTGAACCTGAAAAGATAAATACACATCAAGACTCCACATACCCAACAATCTCCCACTTGGAGGTTAATTACATCAACTACACTCCACACACCTGTAAACCCAAAATCTGCAATGATCAACTTCTACTAGTGCGATGTTTTCTCATCAATCAACTCTGAAAGCCAATTGAAGTTTTGCAAAGCTTCAGCTTTTCTGTAGTAACCACCTTAGTCAATATATCTATAAGTTAATTTAAAACTAAGGATCTTCATCAAGGACAAGACACCACCACTAATCAATTCTCTGATAAAATGATACCTTAGCTGAATATGTTTTGTCCTAGCATGAAACAACAGATTCTTAGCAAGGTGAATAACAGTTTGAATATCACTATAACAAATACTGTCAATTTGTTTCTTGTCCAATTCCTCAAGAAAGTTCTTCAACCAAATGCTTTTCTTACCGACTTCTGAGGGAGGTAGCCATGTACTCTATTTCTGTGGTTGAAAGAGCAACGCTCTTTTTAATTGGATACATCCAACTCACAGTTGTGAGACCTACTGTGAAAATATAACCTGTAGTGCTTTTCCTTCTATCCAAACAAGCACCCAAGTCTGATTGAGCCCTGCAGTGGTAGAACCTGGTGAACTAGGCTTACTATAGAAAATAGTTCTAAAATAACATCTCTACTTTTGTAACATAAGCCAACTTTAGAAGTACCTTTTAAGTAGTGCAGTAGCCTTTTAACTGCTTCATAATGGTCTCTTCCTGGATTGGATATGAATCTACTAACAAACCCACTCATGAGCAATATCTGGACGCGTGCATACCATTACATACATAATACTACCAACTGCAGATGCATATGAAAAGTTAGCCATATCTTTCTTGTCTTCATCCGTTTGAGATGATTGCTTCTTTGTGAGATTGAAGTGACTTCTCAAAAGTGTACTTCTAATTTTAGAATCATGGAGATTGAACTTTTCCAATAACCTTTTAATATAGTCCTCTTATATATGATTATTTAAGTGTACCTTCAGATCTATCCCTGTTAATGCTTAAACCAAGGATTTGTTTTGAAACACCCAAGTCTTTCATCTCAAATATTTCAGATATCTGCCTTTCAATTTGTTGATTTCAATCATGTCAGCTTCTACAATTAACATGTCATCAACGTATAACAGTAATATGATGTAAGATTAATCATATTTCTTCAAATAGCAACAATGATCTAATACACATTTCTTGTACCAGATCCTTCTGATAAGTGCCTAAATGTACATGTATTTTTTATATATTTTATTCGTGTTGCATGTATACTTTTATGGATCAATGCTTGTTTTACGCTTTATTTTCTTCTTTTATTTTTGTAGATCATGAAAATACCATTGTGGGTAGGAAAACACAATGTGGGCGAATCTGGACCAAAATGAGCAATTTTGGGCTGAGTACTGTAGAGCCTGCATGGAGATGAACTAAGCCTGCATGGAGTTGCCCGAGAGCAATGCGACCTTCATGCGGGTGCATGAAGCCCGCATGGGTCGTGGGAAGCCTTTTTAGGGGCATTTATATTTAGAAAGTTAGGGTATTGAGCGGGGACTAGGGCCACCATTCTCCACCACCATCTTCTAGGGCTTCAGGACTACGGGAGAGGGAGCTTTGAGGGGTAAATACAAGGGAGAAGAAGGTTATCCTCAAGGGAGAACAACTAGGAGTTCGTTAGCACCGATCAGTGGGATTCTTGTCACAACCTCTAGTCTACATCTAAGGGAGTTTGATGTTGAACTTCTCTTCATGATCTACTTGTATTGTAATCTTTCTCTCTTTGTAATGTGGAACTAGCCTCCCAAGGCCGCTGAGCATCCGGTGAACCTTCGGAGAAGAACTTGTTTGGATGATATTCTTTGTTTATTAATGAATGTTTTTTTGTTGTATGGTTTCATGCTATGTGTGCTTAATTGTAGTGAAATGCATGGGAACTTTGCAATTCATCTTGTCTTAACATTTAGATGTTTTTCTCAAGATCACCATGCATGAAAGCAGTCCTAACATTTAGTTGCTCTAGATATAAGTCTTTTGCAGCCACAATACTTAGTACGAGTCTGATAGTAATCATCCGGACAATAGGAGAGAAAATCTCATTGTAGTCAATGCTGCTTTTCTGCTAAAACCCTTTGACCACTACTCTTCCCTTGTACATTTGTTGCCATCAAGCTCTTTTCTGATCTTATACACCCATTTGTTCTGAAAAACTACCTTCTCTGTCGGTAACTTAGTTTATGACCAAGTCTTATTCTTTTCAAGAGAACTCATCTCCTTTTTCATGGCTAACTCCCACTGCATTACCTCGGAATAACATTTACACGCACCATCCTCAGTCAAAAGCAAATAGTTTGCTGAAGGAGATTGTCTTTGTGGAGGTCTCGAAATCTACAAGATCTTCTGACTTCTATTTCTGAAGGAATTGAAACCACATCTTCTTCATATGTGCTATCTGAACTCCTAATATTTCCTGCAAGATCAGCTTTTTGAATATTTTCCAACATGACATTTTATTTTTCATTCTGTTTCCATGTAGTCTCATATTCCGCTGCAAGTTTATCCTTATACATCACATTCTCATTGAAAGTGACATCTCTGCTTCTAAAGATTTTCCTTGCTTAACTCATCCCAAAAAGTGGTAGCCAATATCATCTGACCCATAACCAAGGAAAACACATTTTCTTACCTTTTATTAAGCTTGACTCTGTCAGAATCTTTAGTAAAACATAAGAAACACATCCAAATATCTTCAAATGTGAAAGAGACACATTTTTGTCGTACCACTACTCCTCAGGAATGTTGAACCCCAAAGGAACTGAGGGTCCTCAATCAATGAGATAAGCTGCTGCATTTATTGAATCTACCCAGAATATCTTCGACAACCCTGCATGAAGTTGCATACTCTTTGCCCTCTCATTCAAACTTCTATTCATTCATTCAGCAACACATTCTGTTGTGGTGTCCTACGAACAGTTTTTAGTATCATTATTTCATTTTCAGCACAGTAATATATAAATTCAGCACTACTGTACTTACAACCATTATCAAACTTTAAACACTTGATTTTCAATCCTATTTCATTTTTAACAGCAGCTTTCCTTTTCTTGAAAATAGCAAAACCGCCATATTTATATTTTAAGAAGTAAACCCATATCTTCCTAATGGAATCATCAATGAAGGTAACATAATACCACGATCCTCTCATCGAGAAAAACTGATGTTGGCCCATATACATCTGTATGAACTAGCTCCAGCTTCTCAACCCTATGTGTCTTCCTGATTTTGCAAAAGTAACCCATTTATGCTTCCTAAGCACACACGGTTCATAGGAACCTATTTCCACACTCTTCAAATCTGAAATCTTCCCTTTTAAAACTAACATCTTTATACCCTTCTCACTCATGTGACAAAGTCTTTGGTGCCACATAATTCAAATATCACATTCACCAGTAACTGCATCAGCCTCATCTGACGGTAATTCAACCATGTAAAGAGTCCCTTTCTGTCAACGATGAGCAGCGACCAGATTTTCTTTTGACTATTTTTCACCCACTGTTTCCAAACATGACATGATATCCCTGATCATCTAATTGTCTATAGAGATCAATATCCTTTTAAGACCAGGGATATATCTCACATCCTTTAGCGTCGAAACAGCACCAAAGGAGGTTTTCATATTTATGTCTCCTATGCCCACAATCTCCAAACTCTCACCATCAGCAAGGCGTACTATACCAAAATTTTTACTTCTGAAATTTAGCATCATATCATTATGAGGAGGAGCATAAAATGAAGCACCAAAATCCATGATCTAGGATTTGATCCGATATTCAACACGTTAAACCAATGCATCGTCTATATCTTCTGTTGTTACATTAACAAGTTTATCATCCTTATTTCCGGAAACTGAGGGAGCCACTGATTGCTAAAGTAGCTGGTCTTTTGGCGATTCCAACATGTTATATCCTTAAAATTTTTGGACATGCCTCTCATTTTTTACTTCGATCTACCATACTACTGATTCTGCTAATTTTCAAGTTTTTAGCCTCTGCTTTCTGTATTCAACAAGGAACCTAATGACTCCCCTGAAGTTTTCCTCCGAATATCCTCTCCAAAGATCAAATCCAGAATCCCTTCGAAGGTCAACTTAGCAGTTCCGGATAAACTACTAGTGGCTGTGACTGTTGTTGGCTAACTTTTAGGCTACAAGGATAACAACAGCAAAGCTTGCACTTCATCATTGAATTTAATATCTTCCGAGACCAATCTAGTTAAGTTAGCGTTAAATTCATTCACATGATTCGCGATAGACACACCTTATTTTATCCTTGTATTAACTAATTGGCAGATCAGAAATACCTTGTTCAAATTAGATGGCTAATCGTATATGTTCGATAATGCCTTGAGTAAACCGTGAGTGGTCATCTCCTTGATAATGTCAATCGGATCACGCCAAAAGCTAGGTAATTTAATAATTCCCAGCCTTTTTTGCTTATCTGATCTGGCTTCTACCTAATAGAGATTCATGTAGCTTCTTATAATACAGATAATATTCGATCTGCATCTTCCAAAATCCGAAGTCGTTGTCGTCAAATTTTTCAATATTGACTTTTCCTTCATTGGCCATCGTTCCCACTCGCCTCACAGCCTGTAGCTTTGGTACCACTTGATGAGGATCGAATAATCTGAGTAATGACAAAAAAAAGAAAGCACACACACACACAAAAAAGAACTCAAGAATTTTACATGGTTCTTTCTTGAAGCCCACGTCCACGGCCGCACTAATATCAATTTATTTCACTCACAGTACACCAGGGTTTTATAATTATAGGGCTATTTATAAGGAAAATATAACAAGATATCTGTAAGATATCTATAGGGGGAAGATAACATGAATATTTATGGAAAAACTTAAATCCTAATCAAAATAACCATACAGGCCTTGGACTTGAAAAGATAAACAGTAATCAAGATTCCCATATAGGCCTTGGACCTGACAAGATAAACACTAATTAGGACTCCACAGACCCAATATATAGGGGGTTAATTTCTATGGCTTTTGCACGCGTTTATCTTTTGATTATTTGTTTTGTATCTTGTTCTATGGAGAGATAAACTCCTAGAGGGTATTCAGGCATGTGAACCCTAGGATTCTTATTTTAATTTAATTTATATTGTGTTTCTATTTTATTCCAATTTATTGAGTTTCACTCTTGTGTTCTTAATGCTTGCATGTTCTTTTAATTTTAGTATTAATTAATTTACATGTTTTATTTGCCCTAGTGACAAGAGAGATCACTGCTAGGTCTAGAATTACTAAGAGTGAAGAGGATCGAGAGGGTGAGACGTGAGATGGAGAACTGTTTCCCATCTTTTCAGATAGATATTCCTTATCTTCGTATTCCCTGAGCTCTAAGCAACCATATATGGTATAGACGTCGAGAGAATTCTCCCTCGGGACCTAGTAGAGGGTTAGGGATCCTTTACCTGGAACCAGGGTTCGGTCTACTCTTAGGAATCAGTTATATCTTTTTGATTTTTAGAGTACTAAGTAATCATATGTGATGTGAGGCATCGAGAGAATTCTCTGTCGGGACCTCATAAGGGACTAGTTAGCGGTGGCCTGGAAACAGGGGCCGGATACCTTAGGATACCCATGTCTCAATTATTATATCTAGAAACACTTGTAAATTCAGTACTTAATACCTAAATTCTAGGGGTAATATTCTCCAGATACCCCATCTTTATCGATTGAGGCCTTTATCTATTTTATTAATGCGCACATGTTTGTGACACTAATTAATTTGCATACCAGATTATCACAACACTACACCCATTAGGCTAGATAACAAAGAAGGAGTAGTTACTAGTACTTTTGTTTCTTGTGGTTCAACAACCCAACCCGTTGGGTTTATTATATTACTTGATGACCCGTGCACTTACGGTAACGTAGGGGTTGACACATCACCCCGTGTTTTGTGTGTATCGATTGAGAGAGTGAGACTGTATGTAAAGCGACGTCCTCTTTCCCCTTCGCTTTAGTCGTCCTACCTTTGTATTCCCGTGAGCTCTGAGCGATCGTGTGACCCTAATGAAGAGAGAGAGCTTTACTAGGGAGTTGCATGGGCTTAAGGGTTACTTATATTGAAATAGCGAGTAACCTATTTTCGAGAGTCAATGTTGAATCGGGAATCCTGGAGTACAGGGCATTCATACTGGGTCTAGTTCAAAAAGAATTCTCCGCTAGAACCATGTATAGAAAGCTTATCTAGAAGCATATCTAGAATCATATCTAAAACCCTGTATAGGAAGCATATCAACCGTGAGAGCGGGGTGCGGGAAGTTGATACGCCCCTTTCGTATCCGCAAGTGCATGGGTCGTACAAGTAGTAAAGTGTACCCGTAGGGTCGGGTAGTCGAATCCACAGGGACTGGTATAGCTTCTAATACTAACGGGGTGCTTAACATCTAACCAAACAAAGAAGGATGGATTGTGACTCTAGGTTGAAATTAAGGAGATTGAGGGAGAGAATTGCACAAAGGGGAATGTAAGGATTGACTCAATGGAGTTGATGGGGCCCTAGGGTTGGACTTCTGGCGTTCACTAACTCAGTCTTTCTCAGTATTTGTCAGAGATGTCTTCAGTTCTAAACCTAGTTATGCTATAAGGGTGTTGCTTCCAGCACTACCGAGCTCTAAGTTGAAATCTTACTGCTTGCAACTATCAATCATGATTCACCAACCTAGATAAGAAAACCTAACTTCCAAGCATTCAAGCACTAAACAACACACAAGATAACCAATAACTCAGATTTATTGTAAGGAACAAGACACTCATAAATGCTGCAAGTAAAGATAAAGAGTTTAAGCTACAACGTCATACAAACAATCCCGGGGCTCCCTTAAGAGTTTAGGCCCTCATGACAATAAACAACAAGTACAATGCCAAAGAAATTGAAATACAAGAAGTTGAAAACTCCTTAATTTCTTGCATCCTTGTGGTTGTCCGAGGATCTACAATGTTGTAAAATCTCCTCCCGATCGGCCTACCATAGGCGTGACATTCCCTTGATGAAGAGGAGGATGAACCCCCAAAGCTCTCTCTTCTTTCCTCCTTTCGTTCGCCCACCAAAAGTCCCATTTGAAACTAAGTTTCTAGGGTTTTAATGTTTTCCCGATGTGAGCACGGGCGTGTTGAAGCCGTGCAGATTACGGCCAAATAAAACTCCAGAAACTCGCATTCCTGTAATCGGTACGGGGTACAGCACGAGCGTGCTTAGGCCGTGCTAAGGGTTTGCACTACCGTGCTCAGCGAACTCAGACTGTGCTGACTTTGGTTGAATTCTCCGCAATCTGCACGGGGTACAGCACGGGCGTGCTCATGCCGTGTGGAGCTTGATAAGATTTCTTCTAAGTCCTTTAGCTTCTAAAATCATTCCAAAACACTTCTCCTTGCTTCAGGACCTTGATATCTGCATGAAAATCTAAGAATACCTCAAATAGCACCGTACTTGGAGAATTAAAGCCAAAAGACTCAATAATGATGAGGGTAAAGTATAAAATATATATATATGAAATGCACTCATCAGAAGTTTATGTTCCTGGCAACTCAATATTATTAGTATACGAAGCATATCTAGAATCATGTGCTTGAGAGTATAACCCTCAAGGGATCACTGCCCTAGTACCCAATCTAAGTCATCTATCTCTTCTCTCATTTACTTCAAGTTGTTTCTTATTTATTTATTTTATAACTTGTCTCCACAACTTGTTTTAAGTAGGTTAGATAATCTTAGCTAAAACGACTACTAGTACTCTCATGCCCGGTAGATACGACAACCTTGCGTTTCACACACTTTACTACTTGAAAGGCATATGCATTTGCATCTCTAGGTGACAACACGACACCCATCAATGATTAATATAATAAGATTGTGAATGAGACAAAGTTAAAAAAAAAAGGGAGAACAAAGAAGTTCCTATATGGAGAAAATGGCTATATAATAAGACCAAAGTGTAACAAGTTGAAAGAAGACCTAAAGAATGGAAAAATAGTTAGATATGACAAAACAACTATCTAGAAAAGAATCGAAGGGAAGACCATAGTGACTAAAACGTTTTGAATTAGAAATGTGAAAGGATGAGAGAAAATGCAGAGCTCTTAGGCATTGAAAAGAAAAAACACAGGCATAGTAAATAATAAGGCAAGCTGTTGTAAGCAACATACAACTAGAGATTGATTGATTGGGGGGGGGAGCAGTAAGATCAAATGCAGAAAAATACCTGCTTGGGTGAAATATTTAAGTTCTCTATTATCAGTTTCAAAATATATAAACAACAGATGAATGAAATAATTAAAAATAAAAAAAGAATAAAAATAGGAAGAAAAAGGTGGAATTAGTCTTTTGGAAAGTGGTAAATATTGGACAGTGAAGAGACACGAAGAATATCCAAAACCTAAGTCAAAGCAATAGAAGGTTCACCCAAATATGTCTCATAAGAGCTCAAAGGCATCCCAAAATCATACAACAATGATGAAGATGAAGTAAGCTACTCACAGAAAGCTTAAGCAAATGAAAATGGCTGGGGAATCACATCAAGATGAAAGAATTGAAGAATAATCTTCTCTTTCATGAGGTTCACCCACAAAGGAAGCAACTTATGACTGATGTTGTTAGTTCCTTATGAATTAGAAGAATTAGAAGGGGAAACTCTAGTTGTCTATGAAGTTCCCTAAGTTATTCATGGAAGAAAACACAATAGTGATTTGACACATGAATATGAAAGGGAAGACTTCACGAGAAAGAAGTGGAAATCATAATGTAGAAGAAGGGTCTTTAATAGGAGATCATCCTCCAAAAAACAAAGTGAAGAAAAAAGATCCATATGATTCGATGACAGACTTATTCCGAACCATGTTCAAGAAAGGAGCATCAATGATTAATGCCTGATAATTCATCATTTTTATAGTATTGCACTTGGCATTTTGCATGATATTAGTGAATTTTGTTGAGATTTAATGCTTAAGATCGTTAGCTTTCTTGTTTATGGTCATCTTACAGGTTTGGTCACAAAAGAAAGGAATGTGATCATGTTTAGCTAAACTAAACATGGCCAAGGAACACACTAGTGTTCAGACAAATGGTTGCATCAAGATCCTTCTAAATCTAGTTTAGTTATATGCCTACCGAATGCGATCGTGTTTTCAAGTTGTGTACTTGCTCAATGGTTTCCGATCAAGAACCTTAATGGATGTGTGTGTTTTTGTGAACCACACTACTAGTTTAGTGATGTGTGTGTTATATACTCATCCGCAAGTGTAAGGGTCATTAAATAATAGTGAGTGCGTGAGTAGAGTTGTCGAATCCACAGGGACTAAAGATCAATTGTAATGACTCTGACCTTGTTATCTAATTTGAGATTAAATTGGATAAAAAATAAATTACTAGGACTCGAAAAAGAACGCTAGGTGGTAGATTGAGAATCTAAAGAGTTGATTAACCAATTTACTGAAGCAAGTGTCTTGATAAGATTCCACTTGGTAATATGAAAAAAGAATAATTGAACCTAAGATATATTAAATTGAAGCATTGATAGACAGAGGGAATCTAGAATATATTAAATGCTCTCTCGAAATGCCTCAATACCTAATTCTATACCACAGTAGATTGAAATCTCTTTATAATCTATTCTCATATGATTGCATGGAGAACTAGGAAAGCCCTATCTAGGATAGGAACCTTCGCTACAATAATCCTAATCTGAAGAATTCTGGCAGCCTATCTTTAGTGGTTAATAAGTTTTAAATTGTTGTAGTGAATGTTTATTTATCTATTTTTTTAACGTTATCTAAATTTTATTACATTATGTTGATTAAAATTTTTAATTTCGTGGTTATCTTTTAATTATTCGATAATGAGTGTTTACGATTAATTTTTACCCGATCAAAAATTTAGTTCAGCTTTGTTTAAGGTCAATTTTTTTTATTTTTTTCAACGTGATCTTCATTTCAATTAATTTCGTTTATTAAATTGTAACATAAGATCTAATTAAAATAATGTCGTTATACTTTCCGTGGGGAAATTTTGAGACAATGATTACTTCCATTTAAACAATATTCATACAAAATGCGCCGATCCACACCATGGAAATACTATTTGCCCAGCCCCGAAATATAAAATATTTAATTATAAATATGTATATAATACGACTGTGTCTGTGTTATTATTTGATGGGAGAAATATATACATAAAAAGTAGGATAAAACCCCATTCATTTACTTAATTCGTAATCGTCAATAATTTGACAAAGATTTGACAAAAAATTAAAATCAAACATCCTAATTCATTTTAATTAAGCTATATTTATGTCTCGAGTGATATCAAATTCTTCACTTTGATTTACCTCCACTCAAATTGATTCTCACAAATTCAAGACAGGAGCAGTTTATTGGTGAAGGATTAATCTGACTCTAGTGTTTCAAGGCTCCAAGCTCAGTTTAGTTATCGCATATGAGAAGTTCAGTTTATGTTTTGTAAATTAGCAGCACAACATAATAGTCTCGCCTGCCCTTTCATCTGCAACTACTAATTCCTCCTCGTCTGCATCATTACCAATGTCATTAAATTGCTAATACCAACATGAACCACAAAATGAATTACGATGATCTCAACTAGAATCATTTTGCACATGGTCCTGCCAAGAAATAGTAACAAGCATTTTCTAGCGACGCCATATTCACTAGGAAATCTACTTACTACTTTTTAATTGTATTCATTGTCTTCTATGTATCAAAAGCTCTGAATGAAAACCTAGATAAGATAATGGAAACTTTACAACATTTATTCCTTTTTACACATTGAGGCAATCACAACACCAACTCAATTACAATGAAATAACATGGTTAAAAAAAACTCAACTACATCCCCAACAAATCCTCAAGCCTGGACAACACAACTGAAATACAACACATGAAAAACTACTAGAAGCCAAAAATAATCAGGTATAGACTGTTGCAAACACGGGAGAGAACATAGGTGCCTCGCATAAGATTCAAGGCTGCATTAATACAACGAACACCCTGCCGGGCTACAAAGGTAACACACAAGGCATAAAAACATGTCATAATCCCCTAAAGCAGAAACGAGTAAAAAACAAATCTAGGTGTTCCAACTAATACCTGCTACTGACTCTAAAGTCCCCAATGGTTGCGGACTATCAAAATGGAACCCAACAATTCTGGTATGGCTCAGGTGACAAGAGCATCGTGAACGCACTTTCACTGGCATTTTTGATTGTCCAATGTTTTTTTTCCCAACCCCAACATTTGGTTCAAAATGAAAAAATGGAACCATAACACACAGTGGGCTGCAATGGTGGCAATGCATGCCTCCGAATTGCCTCGCCACACATGTACAACAGTCAGCAGGGAAACGAAAACGTAACAATGAAATAAAAACCAAACCAGTGCAAGACTTGTCCGACAACATAAACAAATAACAAAATAACTACAAAGCACCTGCTAAATCAAACATGACAACCAACCATAACACACCGAAAGAAAAACTTCCAAAACCAATGGAATGGAGGAACATACACATCAAAACTAACACATTCACAAAAAACATGTGTCTGCAACCATACCCAAAGGAAAAAAACATCAAAAAGGACACATGGTATAATTTAAAAAAAAGCCAAGAATGGGATGTCATATGGCAGCAATGACACATAAACAAGCTACCGTCTCATTGCCCCGCCAAAATCACCAATTCACCCTAATTACAATCCATTGGACCATTCCTCAGTGTAGTTGTTTTCACAAACTTTATGTACTCATCATCGCCATTTCATCCCACCTAAAAAAGTAGAAAATCATATATAATTCAAACCAGAAAGTGGGCCGCAGAAACAAATACCAACTGGCAAAAGCGAAAGTGCCCAATGCATAACAAACCTTAAACATGATATATAACAGAGTGCAACATGGTAGAAAATGCAAATGCAGCATGATTTAGATGCAGTTCAGTGCCATGAAAGTCCATATAATGTTCAACATGTAGTACGGGCCAATGCATGATGGATAAGGAGAAAACAAAAAGACAACATAATAGTAAATAACTGCAGAAGTTCCTTTATCCCATGCAGATATCAAACCATAAGGACACCATATCCAAGAGCTCACACCATCCGCGAGAGGAACCTCTCCACCCAAAGTCGCCTAAGGTCCATATCTTTCGCGATGAAGCCCCAGGCTTCATTCTCGTGCATATGTAAATAATCGAATGCTTCAATCAGTTCAGATTTGTGGAATCCATCCACTTCCATCACCTTCGTGCACAAAATCTGAGTCCAATGGATTGGGTTCTTTATTGCGTCAGCCATTTGACCAACAATGGTTATAAGTTCACCAATCATGGCATCCTTCTTAGCCACTTTGGTTGGTCGGTGCCTCTTTTGCGTTGACGATGACGCCGAGCTATTAACAATAGGCAGGGTAGGAATGTTGTCATCCTCGGCATCACTAAGATTCAAGGCTTGAGCTGATTCGACCTACTCATGGTTGATGTTGTCATTCTCACATCCCTCCCCAAAATCTGAGAATAGGGATGTCGCATAGGAACCAGTGGCGCTATCTTCACCGCATATTATCCTCAGGCCATCATAGTTCTCTATTGGCTTATTAATGAAAACCCTTGCACCTGGGTGAGACTGCAATTCAAACTAAATTATAACATGCCACACAAAACAATTATGGGATGTCAACTATTGCTGGTTTGCAAATTACCTCAATGTACGTCACTGCTACAACCACTGAGTTCTTTAGCCTTCTTAATTTCAGTATATCGGGCCTTAAAGGTTCTGTAGTAATTCTCCACATTTTCGGTGCTGAAGTCCGTCTTGAACCTACTGTTAACAGCTACCGCTGCAAAAAAGAATGCAGCGCGCTTGAAAGACTTATCGTATTTAAGCCTTTCTTTGCTTGTTATACAAGAAGTGGAATTAGAAAATTATCATGCTCCGGCTTATATTTGTTTGGGGTGCCACGCTTGTTGCCCACAAGCTTCGAGGAGCCACTATCATTGACACGATCATTGCCCTCCATTTTTCTTAAGAATTCCAACAGGGGAATAAGTCAGTCATTTCAAAGGAAGCCGAAACAAAAACAATAATAATAACAAAACGAGGGACACATACATAGAAGCATAAGTTTAAAAGGAAACATGTATGAGAAAAAGTAAAAAAACATAATTATCCAACATGGCAAGTAAATAAAGCATTTGACTTGTGTTAGTCAAACAAAACTATTATAAGAAGCCCACATATCATTCACTATTTTGTCCCTTAGCCCCACCCATTGCCTATTTTCCTCGTGTTGTTCCTGCTACGAATGAGCTTGCTTTGAAAGCAATTATTCATATAATGTGTTGCTTTCATTCAATATTGCGTTAGCTGGATCAACACAAGTAATATAGTTATGTAGAATGCAGCACGCAAGCACTAACTTAACCTGTGTTTTGAATGGGAAGAAAGGATGTGATGTGAGGACCTTGAACCTATTCTTAGTACTGCAAATGCGCGCTCAACCTTTGACCTCAACATGGAGTACCTAAGGTTGAATAATTCTTTGGGTTTGTCGGCGGCCTTCCACTGTGTTCCTTTAGGTGATATCTAACACCTCAATATGGTGCTATGAACCCATTCATAGTTGTAAACCCGGTGTCTACCAGGTAATATTTTCCTACAAAATACGATAATAGTCAATCAATGTTCTTACCATGTTGACAACTTGTTTGTGTTGTTTCCCCAACCTTCTATTATTTTGAGACCTTCGGGCTATGGACGTGAGATTGCATCTCTCAAAACTGTAAAATCACTCGCCGATCCTTCCCATCCCGACAGAACGTAAGTGAACTTCATATCAGGGTTCACTACTGTAAGCACGTTTTGTGTCTGTCCTTTTCGGCCATGGAGCCATGGTAATTCATGCGGAGGGACAGAAGCATCGATGTGTGCCCCATCCAGTAGGCCTATACAATCCTACATGAAAAAAATAAGGAACGGAAGGTAATATTGAGTGTATTACGAAATTTATTGCACTATGTGGGTTAATTGGATGGGAGCTTACTTGGAGAAAAGGGAACCAATTTGGGTTGCACTCAATTTCCGGATGGTATATGTTGGTGGGGGGATGCACAAAGTCATCACTAATGGCACATATGGCGCGGAGGACGTTGTTGAAGTAAGGGCTAATAGTTTCCCCTGACCAAAGAAACTCAATGCGAATGGTTCGGTTTTTTGTGTTGTGGCCAACTATGTGTAGGAATATTGCTAATTGTTCTTCTGTCTCAAAGTAAATGTTTGTCACGCATGATGGATGCCATATGGAGAAATGGGCCTACATCCATCCTAAGATAGCTGATACAGTAGTTGGGACCACTCCGTATAATACACTCCATGTGTTTCTTCATAGTTATGTCTCGAAACACAGAGGGTTCCCTACATCTTGCATGCCTACTTAAGAGAGGTTCTTGGAGTAAATAACAAACGATGGCGACTATAGTTGTGAAGGCTGCTGTCAAAGGTCGGGCACGAGCATTTAGTGCCTAGTTTTACATCTACATGTTAGATGAGTAAGATATGGTCATTGTTGACTGTGTCAAATTAAAGGTATACCACATGCATGTACACGCATGGCAGATTCTACCTAAACATATGACTAACAAGGATAACTACAAAGTCTGCCATAGGCAAGGGAAACTTTGCTAGAAATAAAGCATAACAAACAACAAGTAAAAATTAAGACCGCAACCCAGACACATAAATCCAAGTGATTACATTACATAAACAAACCTTTGCTAGAAATCCAATGAGAATGAGTATTTGAAGAACAAAAACAACACCGGAAGCAAAATTTAAAACAAAATAAGGACAACGTACATCCACAAGCACTCATGAAATTGGAACAGAAAAAAAAAACAAAAAACAAGTGAACAGTTAATGGAGAACTAGGTCGGACGGAGACATGCATGCTTTTCAATGAAAACCATACAAGACTATTGCATTATTTAATATCAGAAGATGTAAATATGACAGAAATAAAGCATAACAAACAAGGAGTAAGGATTTAGACCACAACCAGGCCACATAAGTCCAAGTGGGACATTTCACACACAAACTTTTGCTAGAAATCCAATGAGAATTAGTACTTGGAGAACGACAACAACACTAATAGCGAAATTTAAAACAAAATAAGGCCGACAGACCTCACAAGCCCTCATGAAATTGGAACAGAAAAAACAAATAGACAAGTGAACAGTTAATTGAATAGTAGGTAGGAAAGCAGTCAATATGGCAGAAATAACGCATGACAAACAACAAGTAAGAATTTAGACCACAACCCAGCTACATAAATCCAAGTGATGACATTGAATAAACAAACCTTTGCTAGAAATCCAACGAGAATGAGTATTTTATGAACAAAAACAACACCGAAACCAAAATTTAAAAAAAAATAAGGACATCATACCTCCACAAGCACTCATGAACTTGGAACAGAACAAAAAAAAAAGTGAACAGTTATGGAGAACTAGGTCGGATGGAGACATGCATGCTTTTAAATGAAAACCATAGAAGCCTATTGCAATATTTTTAATATAATAAGCTGTCAATATGACAGAAATGAAGCATAACAAATAGCAAGTAAGAATTTAGACCACAACCTGGCAACATAAATCAACTTTGTACATTTCATAAACAAACTTTTGCTAGAAATCCAATTAGAATTAGTACTTGAAGAATAGCAACAACACCAACAGCAAAATTTAAAACAAAATAAGGACAACAGACCTTCACAAGCATGCATGAAATTGGAATAGGGAGAAAAAAATAGACAAATGAACAGTTATGGAAAAGTAGGTTGGAAAGCTGTCAATATGACAGAAATAAAGCATAACAAACAAGTAAGAATTTAGACCACAACCCAGCCACATAAATCCAAGTGATTACATTGCATAAACAAACCTTTGCTAGAAATCCAACGAGAATGAGTATTTGAGGAACAAAAACAACACCGAAAGGAAATTTTAAAACAAAATAAGGACAGCATACGTCCAGAAGCACTCATGAAATTGGAACAAAAAAAAAAGAAAAAACCATTGAACAGTTAATGGAGAACTAGGTCGGACGGAGACATGCATGCTTTTCAATGAAAACCATACAAGCCTATTTCAGTATTTAATACCAGAAGATGTAAATATGACAGAAATAAAGAATAACAAACAAGGAGTAAGGATTTAGACCACAACCCAGCCACATAAGTCCAAGTCGTACATTTCACACACAAACTTTTGCTAGAAATCCAATGAGAATTAGTACTTGGAGAACGACAACAACACTAATAGTGAAATTTAAAACAAAATAAGGCCGACAGACCTTCACAAGAACTTATGAAATTGGAACAGGAAAAAAAATAGACAAGTGAATAGTTAATGGAAATGTGGGTTAGAAAGCTGTCAATATGACAAAAACAAAGCATAACAAACAACAAGTAAGAATTTAGACCACAACCCAGCCACATCAATCCAAGTGATTACATTGCATAAACAAACATTTGCTAGAAATCCAACGAGACTGAGGAATTTAAGAACAAAAACAACACCAAAAGCAAAATTTAAAACAAAATAAGGACAGCATACCTCCACAAGCACTCATGAACTTGGAATAGAACAAAGAAAACCAACTGAACAGTTAATGGAGAACTAGGTCGGATAGAGACATGCATGCTTCTAAATGAAAACCATACATGCCTATGGCAATATTTAATATAATAAGCTGTCAATATGACAGAAACGAAGCATAACAAACAGCAAGTAAGAATTTAGACCACAACCGGGCAACATAAATCCAACTTTGTACATTTCACAAACAAACTTTTGCTAGAAATCCAACGAGAATTAGTACGTTGAGAACAACAACAACACCAACAGCAAAATTTAAAACAAAATCATGACAACAGACCTTCACAAGCATGCATGAAATTGGAACATGGAAAAAAAATAGACAAGTGAACAGTTAATGGAAAAGTTTATTGGAAATCTGTTAGTACGACAGAAATAAAGCATAACAAACAACAAGTAAGAATTTAGACCACAACCCAGCCACATAAATCCAAGTGATTACATTGCATAAACAAACCTTTGCTAGAAATCCAATGAGAATGAGTATTTGAAGCACAAAAACAACACCGAAAGCAAAATTTAAAACAAAATTAAAGCAGCATACCTCAATGAGCACTCATGAACTTGGAACAGAACAAAAAAAAAAAAAAAAAGAAAACAAGTGAATAGTTAGTGGAGAACTATGTCCGACGGAGACATGCATGCTTTTAAATGAAAACCATAGAAGCCTATTTCAATATTTAATATCAGAAGATGTAAATATGACGGAAATAAAGCATAACAAACAGCGAGTAAGGATTTAGACCACAACCCGACCACATAAGTCCAAGTGGGACATTTCACAAGCAAACTTTTGCTAGAAATCCAACGAGAATTAGTACTTGGAGAACGACAACAACACTAATAGTAAAATTTCAAACATAATAAGGACGATAGACCTTCACAAGCCCACATGAAATTGCAACAGGAAAAAAAATAGACAAGTTAACAGTTAATGGAAATGTGGGTTAGAAAGCTGTCAATATGACAAAAACAAAGCATAACAAACAACAAGTAAGAATTTAGACCACAACCCAGCCACATAAATCCAAGTGATTAAATTGCATAAACAAACATTTGCTTGAAATCCAATGAGAATGAGTATTTGAAGAACAAAAACAACACCGAAAGCAAAATTTAAAACAAAATAAAAACAGCATACCTCTATGAGCACTCATGAACTTGGAACAGAACAAAAAAAAAGAAAACAAGTTAACAGTTAATGGAGAACTAGGTCAGACGGAGACATGCATGCTTTTAAATGAAAACCATAGAAGCCTATTGTAATATTGAATACAATAAGCTGTCAATATGATAGAAATGAAGCATAACAAACCGCAAGTAAGAATTTAGAAATCCAACGAGAATTTCACAAACAAACTTTTGCTAGAAATCCAACGAGAATTAGTACTTGATGAACAACAACAACACCAACAGCAAAATTTAAAACAAAATAAGGACAACAGACCTTCACAAGCTTGCATGAAATTGGAACATAACAAAAAAAAAACAAGTCGACAGTTATTATAAAACTATGGCGGATGTAGGCATGCATGCTTTTAAATGAAAACCATACAAGGCTATTTCAGTATTTAGTGTAATAAGCTGTCAATATAAAAAAAAAAACATAACAAAAATAGAACATGGCAAATAGCAAGTAAGAATTTAGAACAAAAAAAAGCCAGACAGTGCGAAAAAAGTAATACCGAACCATGGATCAAAACAGATCATCCCAAGATAATGTAAAAAAGGAGAAGAAAGCCACATCCAATAATCCTGATCTGGTAGACCTTGACAAGCACACATGAAATTGGAACAAGAAAAAAACAAGTAAACACTTAGAGGTAACCTAGTTCAGATGGAAGCATGCATTTTTTTTTTAAGTGAAATACGTTACAAGGTGATTGCAGTAGTATAAGAAGCTGTCAGTATAACAAATGTAGAACATGGAAAATAGTAAGTTAGAATTTAGAACAAAAAAAATGACACATAGTGTGAGAAAGTAATACCGAACCATGGATCAAAACAGATCATCACAAGATAATGCAAAAAAGGGGAACAAAGCCACTCCAACAAACCAGATCGGGTAGACCTTGACAAGCACACATGAAATTGGAACATGAAAAAAACAAGTAAACACTTAGAGGTAACCTAGTTCAGATGGAAGCATGCATTTTTTTTTTTAAATGAAAATGTTACAAGGCGATTGCAGTAGTATAAGAAACTGTCAGTATAACAAAAGTAGAACATGGAAAATAGCAAATAAGTATTTAGAACAAAGAAAAAGCCACACAGTGCGAAAAAGTAATACCGAACCATGGATCAAAACAGATCATCACAAGATAATGCAAAAAAGGGGAAAAAAAACCACATCCAACAAACCAGATCGGGTAGACCTTGACAAGCACACATGAAATTGGAACATGAAAAAACAAGTAAACACTTAGAGGTAACCTAGTTCAGATGGAAGCATGAATTTTTTTTTTAAATGAAAATGTTACAAGGCGATTGCAGTAGTATAAGAAACTGTCAGTATAACAAAAGTAGAACATGGCAAATAGAAAATAAGAATTTAGAACAAAGAAAAAGCCACACAGTGCAAAAAAGTAATACCGAACCATGGATCAAAACCGATCATCACAAGATAATGAAAAAGGGGAAAAAAGCCACATCCAACAAACTAGATCGGGTAGACCTTCACAAGCACACATGAAATTGGAACAGAAAAAAAAACAAATAAACACTTAGAGCTAACCTAGTTCAGATGGAAGCATGTATTTTTTTTTTAATACAAATGATACAAGGCCATTGCAGTAGTATAAGAAGCTGTCAGTATAACAAAAGTAGAACATGGCAAATACCAAGTAAGAATTTATAACAAGAAAAAGCCAAACAGTGCGAAAACGTAATACCGAATCATGGTTCAAAACATATCATCACAAGATAATGCAAAAAAAGGGAAGAAAGGCACATCCAACAAACCAGATTAGGTAGGGGTAACTAGAGAAAACCAGGAACAGTTCAGGCAAGATCAGGGGCACTAATTGTAGAGAAAGTGAATTAAATAGATAACACAACGCATACAAACCAGATTGACGTCAATGTTTGTCCAAGGAGCATTATGCACAAAAGCAAACCCACAACTGAAGTCCGAATCTGGAGAAAAAAATAATGTAGAACCTCAAATGTGAAACATGAGGGCTTTCAGATAAAAAAAATAAGGGAAGAATCAAAACAAGAGACACTAAAAAAGAACAGGTCGGTTGGGATACCCGTGGAAAGAGGATGTTCTTGCCCTGCCTAGAGACGATGAAACCCAGAGATGAGGCGATAGCCGATGTCAGCGATGATAGAGGCGGCGGAGGATAGATTTGCCTTAAATACGGGAACTTAGGTCCATCGCGTGGAGTATGCCTGAATCGGAGCAGAGAAGAACTTTCAGGATTATAAAAAAAAACTGAAAGAAAAAAAAAATCAAAACAATAGCCCCCAGAAAGAACAGATCGGCCATGGAAACCAGTGAGGGAGGAACGTTCTTGCCTTGCTTGGAGACGATGATGTCCGGAGGTGAGGCGATAGCAGTTGGTCGGTGACGATGGAGACTGCGGAGGCTAGCTTCAAGATCCAAGCTTCAAATGAAGTGGGTGACCATAACTTTGATGGATGACTTCAGTCAAAAGGAAAAAAAGAGGTGAAGTCCCTCCTTTGGCCTTTTTTTGGCTGAAGTGAGATAAGGAAGTGGGGCTGGGTTGGAAGTGTCTAATCACTCACTTTGGACCCATAATCCATTAAACAAACATAAGGAAGTGGGCTGGAAGTGTCCACTTCAGGCACTTTAGCCAAATATGAAATGAAACAAACAACTCCTTAGTCTTCCATTAGTTTTATGTCAATACAAGGTAAGTAGAACAATGAAAATAACTAAATTCCATGAAAGAGAAAGCCCTTCTAATCTCTTCAATGGTGGTAATCCATGTGAGCCAATGTCATCGTCATGGATCATCACTCTAGCGACTATCTTGCCCTCCCTCTTCAATGGTAGAAACCCTAACAACCACCCGCAAGTCTAGCTCCATTTTTCCTTCTTTAAAAACCCTTTTGTATCCCTAATGCCAACTAAGTACATGAGCATATACACAAGCATGTACTATGTCATGTTCTTTAGATTCCAACACAATTGTCAACAAAGTCTCCCAAACCTGGGAGTTACACAGACAAGTACATAGGCGTGTACTTTGCTGGTGTATCTTTATAGAAAATATCCTAGGAGTTACATGGATAGGTACATGGGTATGTAGATCTTCCACAACCCTTGTATCTGTCAAGAAATTAAATTCTAATTATATGAGATCTACACCACCAAGTACATGAGCGTGCACTTTCTTCTCTCACCCATGCATTTTTTTTGGATGCTCCCATTTACTCTATTTTGTTCTATTTTGCTCTCAATTTTGTATTTTTTTTCTTGAATTGCATCTATATTGATTTGAACAAATAAATAGAACAAAACTAAGTACCAATTCACTCTTAAAACATTCTTGAGGACAATTTTAAAGTGTAATAATAATATAAGCATTAGTATAATCTAGCCCTTATTGGTCACCCCATTTTGAAAAGCTTTTATCATTCTAGTTATAAGAGATAATGGCAAACTCTTTCAGTTATAAAACGTCATTCACACACTCGAGCTCTTACTAATCGAGCGTGTGATCACGAGTAGGCTTGGGATCTCGCTAACTAAACCTGTGCTCACAAACTAAATTCACGAATCAAACATTGCCATAATTGAATCTCAACACCAAAATGAGTTAGATCATAATTAAGAAAATAAATCAAGAATATGTATTACAATCAAGTTCAATCAAATCCAAGGGCCAAAGAGATGTTTAGTCATACATGGATAAAAACATCACCCAAATCATGATCAAAACTCTTAGGGAAAGTAAAAATATGAAGAACTCCTTCAAATCAATGAATGAGGTTGACGGAGTGACTCTAATGCTTTGATGCTTGAAACTCCTCTATGAATCTTGCCTCAACCTCTAATTTTCAGTCTAAGATGATGATAGAAAGAGTCATATTTTAGTCTAATGTAGAATCTCAATTGTAAATGTGTTTATTTGATGGATCCCGGTTTGAATACCTCCACTTATTGATTGCTTTCTCCTCCAAATTCACTTCTCATCTTTTCTTTCTTCATTCCTAGGTTTAGCAATTTTTAGTATAGCTCACTTCACACAAACTATTAGGTGCTAGATAATGGAAAAGAAATTAGTACTATTACTCTTATTCTTTAGGGATACGACAAGCCTGTTCACCACTATAGTACTTGTACCACCAATGCACTTAGGTACACAGCCAATTGATCAGAGTGCAACTTTGCCCATCCATATTAGGCACACCGTGGCACTTTTTATAAGGTGTTAGGGCTGATTCCAGTGTTGGAGTCAACATTGTAGGGGTTGTACATCATAACTATATTAGGCCTCTGGCTATTGTTGGGCGCTTGCGGTATGCAGAGGATCAAGAGATTATAGGCACCCTCAAGAGCCTCTAAAGATGAATACATCCTCATTTGATAAGGGGGAGTAAGAACAAGAGGATACCTATGAGCTAGAGTAGCTTCAATAACCTCTAGAGACACTATCTACGCCCTGACCAACAACCACACGACAATTACTTTCGTGTTTGCATTGGGAAACTAAAGTGGAGCATACACAAGATCCAAGTGACTTAGTAGTACGTAGTGTAGGGTAGGATGGAGGTGCATTTGTTTGCATCATAGCCTACTACAATGCCAAGCCTCACAAATTGGATAAGCCTCAACATCGACTTCCCCATTGGCATTTTTTCTCGTTAAGGATCCATTGACAAGATGAGGATGATTGTTGCCGCTAACTATCACATCATTTTGGTCTTGCAATCTTCTATTTTTCTAGTATTTTCATTTTATCTTTTCATTGCGTTATGTTTTTCGTAGTTTTCAAGGTACTACCTGGGTAAACTATACTTTATTTTAGTCATTATATAGTTTTACTTTATTGTTATTTGTATTTACTATTAGTTTTAGTTTTTGGGGTATACTGTATCCCTTCTACTTCATGGAGAAAATTAAACTAAAAGGAAGGAATTCCCTACACCAAGGAGAAATACTGCCGACCATCCATTACATTGGGATGTATTGAGAATGTGCAACTCAAATAACACATCATATTCAAGGAGCAACACATCCATATTTAGCTAAAGACCACTAGACATCTTCAACATGAATTGGAGAAGTACGAGTTTCTTTGGTGTTTTATTCTTCCTCATACATGTTTATTATCACTACTTGTTTTCATTAGTGACTTAGTGTGTACATTGAGAAAATATAGAATTTTAAATGGAAATTGTTGAGTAATTTTTATTCTTGATTTAATTGTAGTTTGCTATATTTATAAGCCCGGCCAAGTTTTTAGTAGGAGCCTTTACTACTTACCATTTTCGAACTTATAGATGGTTCTTATATATAAGAACCTAGTACTAGTAGAATTTCTTATAATTTTTCTTGGAAACTACCACCTTTAATCTGTTCAGCCACTTTTAGCAAGTTAGATACCATGTATGCCATAGTAGGAAAAAGGATTACTACAGTGTGAAAGCTACAATTCATGCACATATAAAAGATTCTAGAAAAAGCTACCACTCTTGAAGTGTGCAAGCCTCTCTTGAGTAGATAGTTTTTATTGTGAGTATTAAATATTCAAATTGATGATCCCTAGAATGAACTTGTAATTGGTCTACTTTGTTTATGCAATATTACGCAGTTATTATTGATGGTTTATCTAAGTGTTCTTCGATCCAGCGAATTAATTATTGTGAGAGCGCTAACTCATGCTCTATTTGTGTAAATGTGATTAAGAAATCCAATTCCATAAAGACTTTCCATACGTATAAGAGGTTGCAGGCTTGCCTAGAGATAATGTTTCTTAAACTGTCTATATTACGGAAAAACCAAATAGAGGAACCTATAAAGGGTTTAATGCAATCATAAGGAAGATGAAGTTAACACAAGATTCCAACTTAGCATCGTATAGGATTAGATGCTAATAGCCTTGAGAAATGTATTAGCATAATTTAGGAGCCTCCATGGTCCAATATACTCTAAAAATTAAATCAATGTAGAAGTTTCATTGTGATTGTAATCAAGGGTCGATCTATATCCAAATACGTATGTTTTATGATTGATTGCCTTCCTTCTAGCTCCTGTTGATATTTTTCATTCTTAATATAGTTTTTGCGTGGTTTTAATGATTAATTCTATTAATTGACTAGATAATAGAATAATAGTTAGTACTAATATTTCCAATTCTTGTGGGATCGATAGCTTTACTCATTCACTATATTACTTGTGTGAGTAATGCACTTGCTATCCTTCAATTAGTTGGTCAGAAAATAGAAACATCTAAAACTTAATAATAAAGTTAGGAAAAGTCTAAAGTGTCTTCAAGAATGGGAAGGTACACATCATAAGATCCTCTCTACATTCATTAGTATCCTCTATTCCTTTTATCTGGAATCTTTTGTCAAAGTTTCAAAATGCCAAATTTGCATAGGTTTTTTAAGCAAATAGATATAATTGCTCTGATGATGTTGCTCTTTCATTATAATTAGAATTTAAGACATATCAAGTCAATGGAGAGCCAGGACAATCTGTTACTAGTTTTCTCAGGTTGACCTTGCATTCAAGGAAGGAAATTATAGCCAATTGTTTGTTAGGTATCAAGATTACCATTAGTTCATTTATTTCATGATGTATATTTGTGATGCTTTCGTGAGTACTTGGGTATCATTGCTTCATTGAAAACATTTTCCTACATTTGAAACTACTCTAATAGGCCGCATTTCTAAAGTAAACAAATAAAAGATTCATCTTGTTCATACTATTGACTTGGTCATGGCCACTGACACACACTTATGTGTGTGTGCCGCAAGTCACGGGTGTCAAAGTAATTAATACCCAAAGGGTGGGTAGTCGAATCCACAAGGAATAGGCACTAGCAACAATCAATTGTTATGATATCAAATAAGATGCTACCCAAACAAGAATAAAAGGACTGAAATTAAATAGCTAGGAAAAAGAAACGGTCAATGAGAAAAGGGAGTATTTGGACAATGCACCCCCTAAGATTCTAGTTTCGAGTGCAAGACTCAAATTACACTTCCTTAATCGAGATTTAAAGAGTTGTGAAAATCCAAAAGCACAATGTCCCAAATCTAATGTCAACCATGACTAGTCCCCCACAAGGTTCTAAAGGAGAGAAGACTCTCGACACCTCACACCACGTATGACTACTTGAAGTTTTAAGGATTTCAAGTGATAAATCCTATTCCCAAATGTAGATCAAACCCTTTGGTCCAGGCGACAAATTCCTAATCACAAATAAGCCCAGGTAGAAAGGGAACTCTTGACGCCTCACTCTTTATGCGATTTCTAAGAACTCTTGAAATATAGAGGTAGGATAAATCACACCGAAGGGGAAAAGGGACGTTCCGCTATCTCTCAACTCACCATCTCAACCCTCTTCAATCTTGGTTAATCTAATCCTAATGGTGATAGTCACTCATCAAAAGGATGATTAAAAAGGTTCTCAACCCTAGTGTCACTCTAAGGGAAAACCAAACATCAAGCACACAAGATGAAACTCAATTAAAATCTCAATTAAAAGTAATGCAATAAGAGTCAATGAAACATAGAGATCCTAGAGTTTATAAGTCTAATTAGCCACTACGAGTTTAGCTCTCCATGGAGCAATACAAGTTCAACAATGAAAGCAAATTAAAGTGCAAATAACTCATATGGAAAACCCCCTTAAATGCTGTGAAGATGATCTCCAAGAGCTTCTACTTCTTCTTCAAAGAACCCTTCATCAAGCCTAGGGCACACCTCGGCGAATCGAAGTCGTCGATGGCTCCCCCAATAGCTATCTTTGGAAGGATTCAATGTTGAAATCGGTGTAGGAGGGCTCCCAAACCTGGCAAAAACCTCCTCTAAACGCTAGCCACACTTTCTCCAAAAGATAGAAAAAAGATCCCCCAAAAACCCTTCAAAGTGGCTATTTAAAGTGTGGAATCGGGGACCCACACGGGTGCTCACACGGTCGTGTGGAAAATCCACATGCCCATGTGGATTTTCAAACTACACAGAACTGCATGTAGAGACTCTAGATTTCACTCTTTTCTTCTTCTGACGCCATACAGGTGGGCACACGCCCGTGTGGTAAGTCATGTGGTATTTCTTAATGTCAAAAATCCTTTGGAGAGCTTTGGAAATCCTCGAACAAACCAGAACATGAACATGTGACTGCCTTTGTGCCCTTCTACATCACTGAATGACTTGAACTCTTTAGAAGTTGGCACATACCCTTATGTGTGGACTCACGGCTTGTATCTTGCTTCTTATGATTGCACAAAAGAACTCCATAAAGAACCTCCATGACATATTTTTCATTCTTTCTTCTCAACATTCCTTCAAAACCCTAAATGCACAAAAGAACACAAAAACACAAGAATGAGCCATAAAACCTGATGAAACCAATGCTAAATGAAAGTAAATCATACTAATTAATATGCATATACAAGCACGTATCAGCCACTACCTCTGTAAGGTCTAATATATTAGCTACTTTGTTTGAAACTACTATCTCAATGAAGCCATGCCATTCAACGATAATTATAATTTTCTAAAGAAGAGTTGCATCACATCTCTCATTATCTTTTAATTGTGATGTTTTTTTTACCCTTATGTTTTTTATACTTAGCACACATCCCATTCTTGATTAATCTCCAAATCTTCTTTTATTGGCCATTTAGCTTTTTGATCTTTGTCAAAGATTAGTTGCCACTAGGAGTAAAATTAGTAACTTTTTTTAGGTTTAAAACCTACATCCTACACATTCAGTCCTGCTTAATCACTAATTTTATTAGTTTCATTACACATTTGGTATTCTCAAATTGGTCATTCCTCTTTGAAATATGTTCAGACTTTTGCATCTAGTAGCCACATGAGAGTTGATATTTGATTAGTGTCAAAATGTACATATTTGCATGTTAATATTTTATACGCTTTTCATGCATTTATATTAGATTGATACATGTGTTGTGCTTAATTCGGTATAAATTTTGTTCAAGGCATGGAAGAAGATCTTGATGTTCAAGGGCTTGATTTCGAGCGATTATGAGAATGATCAGGTTTGATGACATTGAATCTTCATACAGGCTTTATGTGCTCTAATGCACAAGGAGAAGGCTTTTGAGCAAAGACAATTATGTTTAAGTATGAGGAAAACCCCACGCAAGCTTTATAAGCCTTCACGGTGGCTATATTAGAGCATCAAAGCCCATGCAGATTGCATACAACCTAGATGGAGGCTATAATATCAATGCAGTTTACATACAGCCAACATGGCCTTCACAAAACTGTGTGCAGGGCTGTATGCAGCCCACAGAAAATACACAAGACTCATCAGCTTTAGTTAAAAAAACCCAACATAGAGTTTGAAGACTGGGCTTTCTTGGCCCTTGGCCACCAACTGTAGCATCATCTAAAGACCTTTTCCCAGTATTTTGGCTGAGATTTTGGATTATCTAGTACATATCTTTACCAAGAGAGAGACAAGCTAAGGAGAAGGAAATTAGCTAAAGCCCCAGGGCATTAAAGGACCCATTTATGAAGAGATTCCGATAGCATCATTGGTAAACCTTTGGTAACATCGTCCAGTCAAGGATACCAAGAGTTTAGAGGGACTTTCATACTTCCTTTTGTGTATTTATTCCCTTGATGTTGAATAATTGTTTTTTTCCATGAGGAACTAACTTATTTTTTCGTTTAAACTTGGTTGAATGCTACAACTTTTTTTATTTGCAATTTTGGATGTTAATCTTTCTTAATTCGATATTTGTTTGAGATTCAACCTATTGTACTTTGTATGTCTTAAGGTACATGTGGAGACCTCTGAATCTCCTTCTTAAATGGTAGTTAGTGACATGGGATTCTTACTTGAACTAGGTCATGAATCGATTGAAGGGGGGTGCTTGTGCCAATACACCAAGGGATTTAGTCCTCCGACATTGGCTTAAGCCTAGAGCAGGTTTAGTCCTATTTATCGGTCTACTAGACATATTGTAACCTAGAAGGAGTATTCTAAGAAGGGACTTCTGTCAATAACTACATGGGATTAAGGGTTAACAACTAAGGGCTTTGAGGTTAATCTATTTTAGAGGCCTCTAGGTCTAGACTAATGATAACCATGGGGGAATTCTTTCTTTGGACACTGCCTTCTGATGTTTGATTCTTCCTTATATGTCCATTGCTTGTACTAGTAATCTTGGGCTTAATTTGGTTTAGATTATTCTCATTAGTTCTCTCCACCTTTTCATTGATTTAGCTAGATCATAGGTGAAGAGTACTAGTACTTCCTTGGGCCCCATGGAATACACCTTCATACTCACACATGAGTTATTTGTTGACATCCCATGCACTTGAGGTCCACAAAGTTTTAATTCATTTGATAAGTGCTTGATTAAGCATATTTTGTTTCAATATTTGAGCCTCCAACTTGATCCTTTGATAAAATTCCATAATTATGGTACTTAATTTGTTTATCTTGTGTGCTTAGGCCTAAATTTACATTTCTAAAAAAATGGGTTATAAGACATTTCAGAGTCAGATCATGAAGAAATCACACTTTTGGGAATAATTCGGCCACCACCATGGTTGTGGTATAGAATATAGAACATTCTATAACCAAACCAAATTCCAAAACCAAGACTAGACCATAGTGTATGGTGTCTCAAGAAATAAAATTCTTAAAAAAGCCACGGCCTCAACCATAATTGTGTTACTGTTCACAGTTATTATCAATACTATTTATATAGTGAGAAAATTTTGGTTCCTGAGAAGACCTTGACCATGATCACACTGTAGTTTAGGCCATGGTTTGCCAAAATAGCCATAAACCACTTAAACAGAAATCGTTTAGCTTAGGGTTAAAATTTCCATATTGTAGACATCTCCTCTTTTGTTATAGGAATAGTGGATGTCTTGAGAGAGTTCTTTTGCCAATACTAGGAAAGTTTTTTAAATTAAGTGTACTTTGAGAAAAGGATTGCGAGAGAGATTACTACATGAGATACAATGAAGCCAGTAAGAATTAGGACCCAAATAGCTAGAGAATATGGTAGAGCAATAGAGGCCATGTCTAATTATGCTTGTCTATCTATAGTTGGTACAAAGTGAAACATTGTTAGAACAATCGTGACCATCAACTATTTTGCGTGATAACCTTCTACAATTTCAAAATCTGAGGAAGAAAAGTGAAGGCCGAGTTTATGAGTATGCATAGTAATTTCAGTATTTTAATTTTTTCTACTTTAAAACCAAGTATTTATATAATGCACTCATCAAAAAGAAATTAGCTTGAGCTATGGAGCTGAATGAATTTCACAAAAACTTCCCCTTCCATAAGACTAATTTTACTAGGCCGCAGGCATTGCTATTGAGCAAAATGATGGTGAAGGTGCATAAAGAGGTGTACTCACTCTTGAAGCCACTGTAAAAAAAGTAGATATATCAAGCTAGTGACATAAATAAGAACTTTTTGGGAGGCATACCAAGTAATAAAATTAGATCCTCACTGGTTTGGTTTTCCTTTCTCTTTCTTTAATTACTTTTTTTTGGTTTGTTTTGGTTTCTTCATAAAGTGTGATCATCTTGCATCCATCTAATTATTCCATCTTGCTTTTGTTTGCATTATTACTCTATCATATCATGCGCATCACATTCTCATATGAATAGAATAGAAAAAGAGCTGAAGTTAACTAAATGTACTAGGAAAAGCATGATCCATGGCTAGACCCATGCGAATGGATCAGAACATGCATCTTAGATGTTAAAGAAAAGGTAAACTCCACGGCTCTGTCCACACAGTGGCTTAGGCCGCAGTTGTTGCACATGGATAGAATGTTTTCAATCAACAACAATTGTTTACTAAATGGAGGAGTTTGTTTTAAAAAGGACACTCATTAGCATAGATCATTTGATGCGTGTGTTCCGCAACAACACAGGGTGATGTGTGTCAACCCCTTGCGTTACCGCAAGTGCACGGGTCGTCAAGTAATAAAAGTGGACCCAAAGGGTCGGGTTGTGGAACCGAAGTACTAATAATAGCTCCTCTCTTGTTATCTAGCCTAATGGGTGTAATGTGTGATGATCTAATTGCCAAACCTAAGAGTGTCACTACAAGTGCACAGGGAATAAAAAAGAAAAGAGTTATCAATCAATAAAAGTGAGGTATCCGGACAATGCTTCCCCTAGGATTCAGGTGTTGGATGTAGATTACAAGTGTTTCTAAAGGAAAACAATGAGTCGTGGGTATCCTAAGGTATATCGGCCCCTGCCTCTAGATCGCCGATAACTAGTCCCCTACGAGGTCCCGGCAGACAATTTTCTCGACGCCTCACACCACATATGACTGCTTAGAACTCTAGGGATCCCAAAGATATAACAAATTCCTAAAAGTAGATCCAACCCTGCCTCCAGGTGAAGGATCCCTAACCCCCTACGATGTCCCGGCGGAGAATTCTCTCAACAACTCACACCACATATGGTTGCATGAAACTTAGGGAATATGGAGATAGGAAATATCTATCGGAAGGGAAAGGGGACACTCCGCTATCTCACGGCTCACCTTCTCAACCCACTTTACTCTTAGTAATTCTAAACCTAGCGGTGATCTCTCTCTTCACTGGATTGAATAAAACATGCATGGCAATTAATAATAGAATCAAAAGCACAAGCAAGCATTAAGAACTCAAGAGTAAAACTCAAACGAGTAAATTCGAATAGAAACACAATGTAAATCTAATGAAAATAATAACCCTAGGGTTTACATGTCCGAATACCCTCTAGGGGTTTAGCTCTCTATGGAGCGAGTCACAAAACAAATAATGAATTGATAAACGAGTTCAAAAGCCATAAAGAATAACCACCCTAAATCCGTGATGATGGTCTTGATGGGTAGCTTCCACGTCTGGATTGAATCCACTCCGAAGCTAGGTCGCCGGTGGCTTCCTTGATGCTATGACGGAGGAAGAATCGATCCAAGTTGGTGAGGAAAGCTTCCCGAAGCCGCAAAGAACTCTCTCCTAGCCCTAGCCGCCTTGCCTCTCGAAAGTAGCAGAAAAAATCCCTAAAAATTATCACAAGGCGGCTTTTATAATTTGACTTCGGGGCTTCACGCGGGCATCCAGACGGGCATTCACACGCCCGTGTACTGTAGCCACACGCCCGTGTGGAAATTACACACGGGCGTGAACAGTACTTTGCTATAGTGATTTTTCCTTTGAGTCCACACGGTCAGGCACACGCTCGTGTAGTACAGTGCATGGCTTTCTATCCTTTGAAATCTTCAAGAACCTTCTTCTGCTTGCGTACGGAAGCTGGGACATTTACATACTACTGCCTTTGTGCCCTCGCGGTTTGTGTAATGACTTGGACTCCGCCGAAAGTTGGCAACACCCCCATGCATATGAACACAGCTTCTAATTGTTGCCTTGAAATGTGTCATCATACCCTATCTTTGCTTGTTCTTGTACTTCATGTCAATTATAAAACAAGAACACAAAACACACCTTGTCAATTATAAAACCTAATAAAAGTGATGCTCAATGCATGTAAACTGATATTATAAAATATATACAAACAAGAACTTATCATCATTCCACAACCATATTTATGGTAGTGGATTTATTCTAGTAAGAGCACGGGTGAACAAACACATGTGGATAGCATAAGGTATGAATTCTTGGTTTTCAAGAGCAATGCATGGCCATATCCTTGCCCATGGATTAGGCTGTCAATTTGATATTATTAATTTTATTTCAATTTTCAAAGAGAGCCATAACACACTTGTGAATCTACATGTGGTCTACAACCTCATATATCCATTGTCCATATCTCATAATTTTCTAACAAGACTATTTTTTCCCCACCTTTGTTGTTTTTATCCTTCTGCTTACCCAATGCTATTTTTAGACTTTTAGCAAGATTCTTTGAAGTTCACTTGGAGTTTGATTGTATGTCTCGAGGCTTTGATTTGGGATTATTGGTAGATTAAACCACTTATGTTATTCAACTTGAGGCAAGTGATTTCTTTTATATTTTTCTATAATCTAACTCTATTCTATGCTTGGAATGAGGTACATTGATTAAATTCAAAATTTAGAAGTTAGATTTGCAAGTATAGAATGGATTTGAGTTTCTTGTTTTGATGTCATCGATGGCCATCAATCGCAAGAACCACAATCATGGTTTAGGTCATGATTCCCTCTGTTTTCTGTTCTATTTGATAAACTTTGGCTTTTAAATTTTGCTAGAGATGTCACGTACTAAGAGCGTTACATACTAATCTCAAAAGGGGTACATGGGTAAGGGATCATCTTGAGATACCTCTCTTTAGCTTTACTTTTCCGTGTCGTACAAATAGAAGATTTGCATGGTTGAAGACCCAAGATTTTGGAGAGAACAAAGTTATAGACAATGTGGCATTAGAAGACCCAAGACAGACCAATAGGTCTAGGAGATTATTTCTTTTGAGGGATACAAAATATTTTTTACCATAGGAGAACATTCATACCATGAATTGACATTATAGATGGTCAACTTATTTGTGTTAGATAGGACAGTGGTGAGTTTTAATAGGGAGGATGTCATACAACTCTAGTTACTTGCTAAACAATGATGGATGAGCTAGACTGAATTTTCTATCCTCACGGTGATCTACGATGAGAAATACACTCCATAGAGAAGTCTCCAACTCCTTGTCAATTTCATCTCTCATATGACCAAAGGATACTAGCCACACAACAGTAGATGCATCCTAAACAACTTCTACCTGTTGAAGACAACTGCTTTACTCATCACATACAAGTATATTTATGCCTTATTAAGATACGACACCACCAAGCATAGTGACAACACTACTGTAGTCATTAGGTAGGACGTCTATTATTTTTATAGCATGGCATGCATGTTTGCATCCATAGTTGGCATGTTTTAGCTTAGTTCATCAAGCACCAAGTTCAAGACATAGATGTCTGAGTTAATTTTGTTAGATAAAATATCACACTGCTAGTCTGAGGTTTGGCTCTAACAGAGAGGGTGTGATAGATACAGAGGATGCGTAGCACAACTCACATTCGTATTGAGATTATGAGCGCTATAAAAATGAATAACACAATAGACATAACACAAGACTCTTGATTCATTCTTGTTCAACTATTAAATTTGAGCTTATATAGCAATGAGGGCAAGAAGGACGAGGTAGAGGAGCACATTGAAAAGACCACAGTACCTAGTATCACCATAGAACAAGAAAGGTTGGAAAGGCATGAGCTACTAATTGGATGAATGAAACACTAGTAGCACTCCTTGATGATGAAGAGTAAGCTTACATGTTCATCCATTTGTTTTGACTAGTGCACAAATTCTCCATCTAATGCACCTCACCTCTAGAAAATATCATCACCAGACACTTATGGGCCATCCTCAGTGCCCTTCACTAATCAGACCTTTGCACCAAAAGGGGAGTCTGTCGCCTGTAACACAAGATTTTTCATTTCTTGGTCATTATTTGAGACTTCATCATCCTCTACACTGTTCCATGTTTGGGTTTTGTAGTTAGCAAGGGACCATCCCTACTAAACTTGTATTTGTCTTTATTTCACTCTATTTTATTATTTCTTTATTTTACTTTTTTTTAACTTTATTGTGGTGCACTAAATCCTTTGTTGCTTTATAGGTCATGAATTGATAAGAATAAGATGGAATTCAAGCAATAGGGAGAAATATGGCCAAATCCACACTAGAACAAGCCATGTACCCCACAACATTAGCAAAATAAGAGTGAACGAAGCCCATGTTGTAGCTTTAATTAGGCAAATCTTCATTTATAAACACGAAAAATACCAATTCTCTTATTTGCACCTCCTTTTGTTGGTTGTCATTGTCTTACTTCTTATTATGTGTGCTTTATCACATACATTGTGAACAATGTGTGATTTTAACTGGGAAGGAGGGTATTAGGACTTAGCAAATTTTTGTTTCTTTGGATACAAGCTTTGTGTAAACCTATGAAAGCTTGTGATAATGTTGACTATGAGCCTCATGATCTACAAGAATGACATATGTTGAATACTTGGTTTCATGTTTTAATGATTAGTTTTCTTAATTCTTGGTTCATTCACACATTGTTTGAGCACATAATCTTTCTTATGTAGCAATCAAACACTTAGAAAGGGTTCATCTGTCTAAGGACCTATATAGATAAATGAACCTTGGCAAAGTTTTGTGAAATTCTCATACAATTACATGAACATAAAGACCTATCACCCTTAAAGTATAGAGCCACTCCTAGAAAGTGAAATACGAAGTATGCCCTGCCAAGAGGGAAATTTACCTCTTGGATTTAGTGAAGCTGTTGTTCTAAGTAAAAGACAGTGAAAAAAAACGAACAACCCTAAAGTGTGAAAGTTGCTCTTGGGATGGCTAGCACATAGCCTATGCAGGTAGTTCCCTGATAATGTTAAAAAAATAGAAAATGATTCGGTTGTGTTTTGTTAGGAGTTCTATAAGTCTTGAGTTGCATAGTTTGATGTGAGTTAAGAGTTAAAGGAGAATGTTACAAGAAATGTTGTACGCACACAACTAAGAATCTTTAATAATGTGTTATAATTTGTTTTTATAGTTTTCATGTTTTACTTAACATCTTGGAGTTTTCCATGGAATTTTAAGACTCCTCATTTTTTAGGCTTGAGGTCATTCATTTTTTTTTATTTGCTTGAGGATAAGCAATAATTTTACTGTGAAACAGTTTGATTAGTGCTTGTTTATACCCGCACACACACCCCCTATTGAAGGACTTTGCATCTATGTGAATTCAGGCTATTTTAAGGCAGAAGCAAAGATTTCAGGTAGCATCAAGCCCATATCCACAGCCATGGACATGGCTATGGCAACATAGAGATGCACAAGTGAGTCAATTATTGAATACATGGCCATGGTGAATCATCCACAATTATATACAACCTAGCACTCATCTTCAAAGGCTAGGCCCTAGATGACTTGTGCAATAATCCACAGCCTAATCCAGGGCCATGGAATATAGCCCATTGGTTTGACAAGTTTCTTATATTATAAAAAGACTTACCTAAGGATTTTTTGTTGGGACTCTTATCCAGGCAAAAACAAAGACTTTTCTCTCTATTTTCCTTGAGGGCAATAACTAAGCGTTCAAGGGAGTTGTCGGGAGAAATCTTAGGCAGCATCATCGGTATTGCTCAAATTTTTATTAGAGAGAAATAACGACTCACTCAGGAGGATTTCATCATCTAAGAGTAGCATTTTTAGAAGTTCTAATTTCCTACATTTTTATTAATTTTTCCATCTCAATCTAGATTATATGATGAATTCAATTAGAATGAGAAAACAAAAGCAAACTAACTTGCAAGCTTGGTAATGGAGATCCCTTATAATGGATTTGTTATCAAATACCATTTCATATCAATTTATGGAGAATTGTTTTGTGATTCATCTATGTGTACCTTGCTATATGAGTCACATAGCAAGAGATTTAATTCATGTTTATTTGAAGGTTAGATTGAAAAATCCTTCACATATACATCTAACTAAAGTGAAATAAGATGTAGAAATGCAGTGTTGTACCTCTTCCAAATTAGGAATAGTAAGCAAGAGTCATTAAACTTTATAAAGAGATTCATAATATGTTATGCAATTATAATAAATCAAAATTGAGAGAAATTGCAATCGATTTTATTATGGGATTAGCTGCTAGTAGCCTTGTAAAAGGTATTAGCAATTGATGTCCTATAGGGATCCATGTCTGGGTAACTCTCTCATGGATTGATTACCATCCCTTAGCGCCCGAGTGTTTAGTTTTCAAATTACTTTCTTTATGTTTTTTGTCTTAATTTTCTATGATTGCTAAGCTAGATAACAGAGTAGAAGCTAGTGTTTGTGTTCTCAGTCTTCATGAGATTGGTGATAATCACTATATAGATTCTTTGACACTTGCTGAACAACTTTGTAGAAGAAACTCAAGGCTAAAACCCAATGGATATTTCAAGAAAATTACTCAAAGAGAGCTACTTCCTATAAATAGCAAAACAGCATAAAGCCAAGTATTTTCACAACTTTACAGCATTAATAGTTGTTCTCTTCATCAAATAATCACTAGCCTTAAACTTTGACACTCAAGGAACATTTTTGTAATAGAAACTCAGGACTAAAACTTCATAATTTTTCCAGGAAAATTCAAACAAGCTCACTTGTTCTTCAGAACAATAACAAAACAACAACAGAACATTCCATTAATTTATAAAACCAAAGCCTTATAACTAATATCACATTATCCAATAATAATGAGTCATCAAGCCATGTGTAACTCTCTACTTGATTCAACTGCTTAATGCTTTAACCGTCTGATCTACCTCAAAGTTATGCTATTTGCTGATGATCAAATCTCAGCCATTCATGACTCTTCACTGAAGATCTTATCAATTGCCTCGAACTTACACACTTCCCTGATGATTGCATCCTAACCGTTGCTTCACATGACTTAAGCTTCCCTCTTCAAACCAACTAACAAAACTAACTTTCAAAAATCCTGAAAAACAGTTTCAATGTACAATAGCTTCAGCTTCTGCAAACTTCCATTCAACCCAGCAAACACCATGATGCTTGAAACTCCTGCAAACTTCTCCAAATCCTCTTCCCAACTCTTCAATCACACTCTAACAATTGGCAACTCTCACTTACTTAGTATATATTATTTGTACGACTAGTGACTCATCCACTAGGCCAACATCACAACTTTGTTTGCAAACTCAAAGTTGATGTCCTCTGTAAGATTTGAGTTTAGGGATATTAGTGTAACATAATTTCTGATATTTACAAAACCAGGATATTTGACATAGTATTTGTTAGGGGATTTTAAAAATGAATAGGTATTATATATGCATTTTCATTAAAATGCAACACTTCATTAAAGTTAGTTAAAACTCCAAAAGACATTAATGTAATAAGCACCACTTGCAATACAACTAATGAGATATTATTATTTGTAATTTCATTAATGAATGAAAGGTTGTTTTATTGGAAAAATATATCTTATTAATGAAGTGGTGTGTCTCATTAATGAGGTGGTGTGTCTCTTTACTAAACACCTTTTTATTGTTATAAAATAGTATCCTACCATCATTCAAAGATTGTATAACAACAACAACTCTATATAAATTCTCTTGCTTTGTTCTTTGAGTGCACAAAAGATAGAAGCAAACTTTCACTTTGTAAAAGTCATTGTTGTCTTTGCTTGGGTACATGGGAGTACAAACCATACTCAAGGGTCTTCATTTTATCCTAAAAAACATTCAGCACTCAATCCATTTTGCATCCAAAGTTTGAACTAGGTGGAGGCGAATTAAGCCTAAAGGAATGTGTTGATTACGTCTTGAAGACTTGTGCACTATATTCTTCTTTATTCCTTTTTCTCTACACTTCAAAGTACCATCACCACCAACAATCTTTAGGTTTAATTCCTCTTTCAAACAAATGGCTTCTTTGAAGGCGGTGTATGTCCTCACTACTTCCAAACCTGAAGAAAAATAAGGAGAGACCATTGCGGAAATTAGAGAAAGGCAAAAGTGTTAAAATGATGATTTCATTTGTGTTGGACATATTCTCAATTTGCTTAGTGATACACTTTTTGATGTTTATCAAGACTCAATATCTGCAAAAGAAGTTTGAGAGAAACTAGAGGCAAGGTACATGAAAGAGGATGCAACAAGTAAGAAATTTCTTATGAGTCGCTTTAATAATTTTAAGATGGTTGATAGTAATTCTATCATGGAACAAATGCATGAAATTGAACATATTTTAAATAAATTCAAACAACATAACATGCATATGGATGAGTCTATCATTGTCTCCTTGATCATAGACAAGCTGCCTCCATCATGGAGAGATTTTAAAAGAAATCGCAAATATAAAAACGAAGATATATCTTTTGAGAAATTGGTAAATCATCTTCGCTTAGAAGAAGAGTATAGAAAACAAGATGATACAAAAGATATCAAAGCTCATGAGAAGGTACATGTATTGGCAAAAGGAGAGTCCCATAAAAACTCCAAGAAAAGAAAAAAAGTATAATACAGAATTGCGTGCACAAGATGGCCGCAATAACAAGAAAAAAAAAAGGAAGTTTCTTCTGTAAGAAAGTTGGCCATTACAAGAAAGAGTGTCGCATCTTCACAAACTGCAAGAAAAGAGTTCATTCTCAAAAGACAATCTTGTCGTCTTAATATATGAAATCAACATAGTTGAAGATAATGAATCATGGTGGGTGGACTCTAGTGCAACTCGTCATGTATGCAAAAACAAAGATCTCTTCAAATCACTCAATGAACAAGATGAGAATGTGCTTTACATGGGAAATGCTTCAAGTGTCCAAGTCAATGGCAAAGGGACAGTAGAAATTGAGTTTACTTCTGGAAAGGTGAAGTTTATGTTTATTTAATGCATTCGATATTGTCATATTTATTTAATGCATTCAAAAGATGAAGTTTTATACAAAGTTATAATTTTTAAAACTGAGGTAGAACTTCAATGTGAAACTATTATTAAATATTTGAGGTCGGATAAAGAAGGAGAATACTATGATTCAAAATATTTTGAGTCTATTAGCATAATTCATCAAGTAACTACTCCTTATACCCCACAACAAAATGATATAGCTGAAAGAAAAAATAGGATGTTAAAAGAAATGGCTAATGCTTTGTTATCTTACTCTGGTTTAACAAATGGATATTGGGGTGAAGCATTGCTAACTGCATGCTATATTTTAAATAGGGTTCCTAATAAAAGGAACAAGATAACCCCATATGAACTTTGGAAGAAAAGAAAACCCAATCTTAACTATTTTAAAATTTGGGGTTGTAGGGCAACAGTTAAAATTCTGGAACCTAAAAGAAAGAAAACTAATGAAAGAGGAATTGAATGTATTTTCTTGGGATATGCTAAAAATAGTAAAGCATATCGATTCTTGGTAACTGAACCAAATGATTCTTATACTATAAATACAGTTATTGAGCAAGAGATGTTTTTTTCAAAAAAATAGATTTAATTGAATTCCTAAACCAAAGGGCATGTTACATTAAAATAAGAAATTCAATCTAGGGGATAATATTTCTACTAATGATACATTAGAAGAAGTAGAACCTAGAAGGAGTAAGAGGGTTAGGAGCGCAAAAACATATGGTCCAGATTTCTTCATGTTCCTTGTTGAAGGAATATGTGAAAGAAGTCAAAGTCATACACCTATTTATTTCAATATAGAAGGTGATCCTCAAACATTTGAAGAGGCTATGAAATCTCAAGATGCAGACTTTTGGAAAAAAGCAATACAAGATGAAATGGATTCAATAATGGGGAATAAAACATGAAAATTAGTTGACCTCCCACCTGGTTCCAAACCAATCGATTATAAATGGATTTTCAAAAAGAAAATAAAAGTAGATGGAAGTATAGATAAATTTAGAGCAAGATTAGTTGCTAAGGGTTTACACAAAAGGAATGAATAGATTACTTTGATACATATGCACCGGTCGCAAGAATTACTACTATTAGAGTGCTTATTGCACTTGCTTCAATGTACAATCTTGTAATACATTAAATGGATGTTAAAACAGCGTTCTCAATGGAAAATTGGAAGAAGAAGTGTATATGAAACAACCTGAAGGGTTTGTTGTTCCCGGTCAAGAACACAAAGTATGTAAACTAATTAAGTCTCTTTATGGACTTAAGCATGCCCCTAAACAATGGCATCAAAAATTTGTTGAGATGATCTTAGAAAATGGATTTAAAATTAATGAATCTGACAAATATGTCTATAGAAAATTTAATTACGGAAAAGGTGTCATAATTTGGTTATATGTAAATGACATGTTGATCTTTGGCACTGATATAAATAAAGTTGTGAAAACAAAGAAATTCTTGTCTAACAACTTTGACATGAAAGATATGGGAGAAGTGGATATTATTCTAGGAATTAAAATTATTAAGGATAGAAATTGTCTTAGTATATCCCAATCTCATTATATTGAGAAAATATTAAAAAAGTTTGGTTATTTTAATTGTTGTCCTGTTTCCACACCATTTGATTCTAGTATCAAGTTGGAATAGAATAAAGGTTGTCCTGTAAGACAACTAGAATATGCTAAAATAATTTGATGCTTGATGTACGCCATGACATGTACAACACCAGATATAGCTTATGCTGTAGGAAGGTTTAGTAGATACACAAGCAATATAAGTAAAGACCATTGGCATGCTGTGGATAGAGTATTAAAATATTTAAAAAGAACAATAAATTATATTTTGATCTATAGCGGTAATTCTTCAAATTTAGAAGGATATACAGATGCTAGTTGGGTAAATCATACTGAGGATTATACTTCTACAAGTGGATGGGTCTACACACTTGGTGGGGTTGTTGTTTTCTGGGGATTAAAGAAATAGACATGTATTGTAGACTCCATCATGGCATCTGAGTTTATAGCATTAGCTGCATGTAGTAAGGAAGCAGAATGGCTTAGAAATTTATTACTTGAAATTCCTATATGGGCCAAGCCAACGGCACCAATAGTTATACATTGTGATAGCCAGTCTACACTTTCAAAAGCTTATAGCCAAGTTTATAATGGAAAATCCCGACATATTGGACTAAGACATAGCTGTAGAAGAGTTAATTATAAATAGGGTAATTTCGATTAATTATATACAATCTGAATGAAATCTTGTTGATCCTTTGACGAAAGGATTGGCAAGGGATATGGTGTTAAAAACATTAAAGGGATAGGATTAAAGCCTATAAAACCATAATTACCAATGGTGGAAACCCAACTGACACTTGAGTAAAATCAGGTCTTGAGTTCAATGGTGAAAGTGTACTATTAGAGTACTTGCAAATACTTGATTTTATATACATCCCAAGATTGAAAAGTATTTTATTACCATGAGTTTACAAAGGGAATGTTGAGCTTTAGCTCTTAATAGACCTATAAGCATATATTTGCTGGAGTGCCTATCATGGTGGTGCTCTTAATAGAGTCTACCTATATGAGAGTAAAGTAGGGCTGCTTCTTGGAGTCTAAGGGCTTGACTCTAAAAGCTCTCATAAAAGGGATACTAGACACAAGGTCATCATAATTGTGTCAACTTAAGTGACATGCAATGGATCAAGATCTTATGCGTAAGACATGTACACTTGTTCAAATGGAATAATTGGTTCAAAGCTTGTCTACCACATTATTTCGAATGGGTGAAACCATGTTTTGCTAGGTGAAAGTTGTCACGCCCCGAACCCGGCTCGTCGGACTCGACGCGTTGACAAACGGCCGTATGCCCACAAGGCCGAGACCAAGTGGACACACAAGGCCTCAATACCTGTCTCTCAAATACAAATCAAAGCAATACTCTAAATTCCAAACAAAACTGAATAAATACATAAACAAACGATGATCAGTTTACAACCCAAATTCAAATAATACTAAAGGTTTTGACAAATGGTAGATTTATTAACCGAAACTAATCTTCTGCTAGGCACTTGGTGCTCACTCAACAGTCTCTGCTAAGCTAGCCACCACACACCTACACTTGATCTGAAAAAAAATAGAACAACAATTTATGAGCTAAATAGCCGAGTAAGCAACCACTAAAAGCCAATAGTAATATAGGGTCACAAAATTTGATGGTTTCAAAGATGTACTTAAAGTAATGTTGTATAATACATATCAACAAAACGAAACCCAGACATCAAAACATTTCAGGCAAACAAAGTTTTCAATGAACAGGTATATATGTCCCCCAAATAACAAATGCCAAAAACAAAACACAGAAGTCATTTATTTACCCTCGGCGACCCGAGCTAGATTATCAGAATTCATTTATTTATCCTCGGTGACCCGAGCCAGATTATCAGAGGCCGTTATTCTCCTCCGACGGAACGGTGCGAAACTATAGTTTCTTATCATAATCAGAAATACATGTTGACATGATCAGTGTTTAACCCCCCAATGACAGGGTTGTTGCAAAGTTAGTTGGGGACTATAATTTACTATGTCAAAATATGTCGTTTCTAAAATCACTGTCAACAATAATTATTCAATATTCGAATAAAATATTCAAATCAATTGAATAAATAAATAATAAATAAATAAATAAATAAATAAATAAGTACATAAATAATCAATAAATTTGAATATAATAATATGCTTAACATTTTAACACAAAACAATTAAATATAATATCGTGAAAATTTATTTCACAATAAACCCCAAATAATTAAATAATTACGTAAATAATTTCAGAAATCAAAAATTTTATATAAATACAAATATAAGGTATATACGTGGTTTACTTACCTGGAAAATATCCCCAAGCTACGGAACCACTTGGACAACAAATATCAGGATTCGGGTGAAGACCCTATAACATGCACATAATACAAACTTAAGTACAAACATGATCCAGGCTCTAACACTCACTATGCAAGCTGACACCGGAAACACAATCAATTAATTCTATACACTACAAACACTCTAAAACCAACTCACAATTATATATATATATGCAAGCAACTAGTTAGTATGTGATCAAGTTTTGCAACGTAAGTATATGCAGATACATATAAATTTATTCTGGAACAACAATTACATGTGATTGCAGACATTTATCTGCAAGGTGACAAAGATAACCTTCTATATGTTCTGTGGATACAAAAATCACAACCAAGTGTATAGTTTACTTAATCTATAAGCAGTAAGTGCAGAGACAAGTATGCTACATTCACAATGGACTAACATATTATTGATTTTATTACTGCAATATTATAACCAATATGATGGTTGCCATGTAGATTTCCTGCACATAGGTTTTAGGAACCAAAGGATGGTGCTCCTTAAAAACAAAGTTGGCGGCAAACACGACTTGGAACAAGTCAAACTGCTGAATTAAGTATGTCTGAGCATTGAACATGTACCAAATTTTTCTCATCCTTCCATCAAATCAGTAACTATATCATTAAACTCAAAAACTTATTTAAATTCAGCTTTGAACATTTATTCTCCACTTGGACCTTCCACTCAAGTTCATCATTTCCAAAGTTTTACAACTGCAGCCGATAATTGGATTGTTTCTTAGAATCCTGTTGTTCTGGGGTAACATTAACGGATTAGATCCTCTTAAACTAGGGCTCTCTTTTGTGATAAAAAGAAAGATCAGAATATCTTTCAGTTTACCAAATTTATATACAAATGCAGCATTTAACTAGGGAAAAATAAACCTGAAATTTCCAAAGCAACCAACAAGGAAATATCTATAGGAAAAGAATACTAATAAAAGCATATAGATTTATCCGAAATTCTACCCCTCCGATCAAACAATAGACAATCAAAAACCCTAGATCCGAGAAAGAGGGTGCTTACCTCAAGAACTAAGGAACAAAACTTGACGTGAAATCCTCTCCTACTCCGCGTCGTCACTAGCACTTCATGAAAACCAAGACGGCGAGGCTAGGGCTAGGGAAAAATCTCTCGTAGGTTACGAGATTTTTCTCCCGAATCTCTGTTAGAAGGGATAAGGCTAGGAGAGTTTAAAATTTAAATTAAAACAGATTTTTAAATTAACAAATTTGATTTTTTTTTTTTTTTTTTTTTTTTAAAGAGGCGGTTTTACAAAAGTTCAAGTCTTAAAGACAGTTTTACGAAAAACATGACATTTCCAAAGTGATTGGAATTTGTGTTCATTTTCAAAATCTTGGGGGTTTTTTAGGGGATTTTAAAAATGAATAGGTATTATCTATGCCTTTTCATTAAAATGCAACACTTCATCAAAGTTAGTTAAAACTCCAAAAGACATTAATTTAATGAGCACCACTTGTAATACAACTAATGAGATATTGTTATTTGTAATTTCATTAATGAATGAAAGATTGTTTTATTGGAAAAATATATCTCATTAATGAAGTGGTGTGTTACGCCCCGAACCCGGCTCACCGGACTCGATGCGTCGACAAACGGCCATATACCCACAAGACCGAGACCAAGTGGGCATACAAGGCCTCAATACCTGTCTCTTAAATATAAATCATAGCAACACACTAGTTTCAACCAAACCAAAAATTCAAGAACGGAAATAATCAGGTTTATAACTAAGATACAAAGAATACTAAAGGTGCAAAACTCAAGGTCTTAAACAAATAACAGATTTATTAAACACCAAGAGAAGACTATCCTCAAACTAACCACCTGGTGCTCACTCAACGATCCCTGCTAAGCTAGTCACTACACACCTACTCCTGATCTGAAAAAGATAGAGCAACTATTTATGAGCTAAATAGCCCAGTAAGCAACCACTAAAAGCAATAATATAGGGATCACAAAAATTCAATGATTTCCAAAAATGTACTTAAACATACATAAAGTTTCCATATAAACATGCAGATATGTCCCCCAAATAACTAATGTCAAAAACAAAATAACAGAATTCATTTATTTACCCTCGGCAACCCGAGCCAGATTATCAAAGTTCATTTATTTACCCTAGGTGACCCGAGCCAGATTATCAGAGGCCGTTATTCTCCACCGACGGAATGGTGCGAAACTATAGTTTATTATCAGAATCAGAGTTCATGTAGACATGCTCAGTGTTTAACCCCCAATGACAAGGTTATTGCAAAGTTAATTGGGGGCAACAATTTGCTATGTCAAAATATGTCAAGTTCAAAATCATTGTCAACACAAAATAATGAAATTCGGTGATCTCATTTCCTAATGAGCATAACTCAAACTATTTCAAATCAATTAAATAAATAACAATTAGATAAATCATTAAGTAAATAAATATATGCATAAATGATCAATAAGTTTGAAAATATTAATATGCATAATATCTTAAACTCAAAACAATTAAATATAATATCATAAAACTTTATTCACAATAAAATTCAAAATAATTAAATAATTATGTGAATTAATTTCAGAAATCTAAAATTTTATATATACAATATACGGTATATACGTGGTTTACTTACCTGTAACAATGTCCCCAAGCTATAGGATCCCTGTAGACACTCAAAATTAAGATTCGAGCAAAAACCCTAAACATGAACACCACACTTGTCTTAAATTCCAAACTTACAAACAAATATTGACCACTGATTAAACATGATCGAGGCTCTAAACACTAACTATGCTAGCAACACCGGAATGCACATATGACTAATGAGCAAGGGTAACGCAAAAGAAGTTTTCAGAAGGGTATAAATGCAAAAAGGGTCAAGATTTTATTTTCTAAATTTGGATTCTTTCAAGTGTATAAAATCAATTATCAAGTCTAATGGAGATATGGACCATTCCAACATGACCAATAGGGACTAAAATATGCATAACTTTATGTAACATACTCTAAATCTCAAAATTCCTTCTTTAACGAAAACTAGACAGACAATACTATGACATATCCAAAATTCGCATTGATCAGAACATTATTAAATTTATAGCATCCATTTGAATATTAATCTATTTCTGCAATTTAATAAAATCATATGCGACCCTTTTAACATGTATATCTCTCATAATACATCCTAACATTATATGATCTTTTAGGAGTAGATAGTTAATTGAAAAAGGAACAACTTTTGTATTTTGCAACTGGCCTGATTCAACCTTTAAAACCATCAACAATATTAATCAATCTTCAAGTTCTACACAAAATACTATTTGACGCAGCTACACTAAGGGGGCGTTTGGATAGTGGGATACTCCCATCCATGGATGGGGGATATCCATGGATGGGAATATCCATGTTTAAGTGTTTGGTTGGATGGATTTAATAGTAAGGATAGAGATTATTTGGTGTTTCGTTAGACGGACAAGGATATGTAAAGTTTTGGATATCCATATTTGAATGTTTGGTTGGGTGGATATGGGAGTGGTATGATAGCCTTATCCATGAGGGGTGAAGTTACTCCTTTATGTAATAAATAATATTTTAAAAATATTTTCAAATTATTTAATAATTAAATTCAATTATAGTGGATGATTACAGAAATTTATTTTGTAAATATTAAGTAAGTATATGATTTAAATAATGGATATTAATATATGTATATTTTTTTAAACATGAAATATTTTTAAAAGGATTATTAGTGAATAATATAGCAATTTATTATTTAACTTAAGTTTTTGAATTTAATTTAATTAGTTTAAAATATTGACATAAATATTTAAACTGTAGTAATTAATAAAATCATAATGTAAATAAAGAAAAAATTAACAAATAAATTATTGCACCTAATGACGGAATGATTATGGCTTAAGACAATGAAAAATTGGCATTACAAGAATTCAATAAACCTCGTAATAGAGTGCCAATCTGATAGCATTACACACTAATAACACATCCAACACCATAAGTGAAGCTATAAAGTTTACAACCAAGTTATAAAAAATATTGTAGACATAGTGTCATAGTTCAAAACAAAAAATACAAGCGATTAACCCTCAAGCCAAACACATGCTTAATATGAATAAACACATGCAAAACACATGCCATACTAAAAATTTTGTCCTGGTGGTCCTACCAGTTCCTCTGCCAAATACTGGCGGAGAATATCTGGCGCACCTAAGAATTTCACTGTTCTTGTCTCACTATCTGCATAATATGAACAAACTTTGGCCACATCACGTGTTAAGTAATCAACTTCAGTAAGCTTCATGCATGCTTCACTTAGCTTCGTGGTAAGAGTGACTGGGTTATGCTCCTCAATTGTAAGTGCAAGTCTATCCATTTTTTAACCTACAGTTTGTGCCAAGGCAGAATCAACACTAGCATATCTTTTTTTACCTTTCTTTCTTGTGTGTGCTTCTTGTGAGATACGCTCTTGTGAGTTATTTGGTATCGATGAGGGTGTCTCAAACCCATAGTTATTGTCAAATTGTCCATGTCCAAGATCCTCCTGTGTCAATCTAATATAAAAATTATCTTGCGAAAAGTTTGGTACACCAGCATCAGTTGGAGGTGTCCCAATACTCTCGCGAGCAAAACGCCCTGTTGCCTGATGATACGCCCCTTGCGTATCCGCAAGTGCACAGGTCGTACTAGTAACAAAGTGTACCTTAAGGTCGGGTAGTCGTATCCACTAGGACTGGTGTATCTTCTAATACTCTCGTTCTGCTTAGTATCTAATCAATTGAAGAAGGGTTTAACTGACTCTAGGTTGGACTGAAAGAGATTTAAGAGAAGGTAATGCACTAAGGGACCGGGGTTGTATTCCTGATGCTCACTAACTTGGACTCTCTTAGTACTTATCAGAGATATCTTCAGTTCTAAAATCTAGTCGTGCTAGGAGAATGATACTAACAGTTCTGTTGAACCCTAAGGTGAAATCTCACTTCTTGCAACTATCAATAAGATTCACAAGCTAAGTTAAGATAACCAAACATGAAGCATTCAACCACTCAACAAACATTCAAGATAGCCAACAACCAAGATTTAATGCAAGGAACAAGACATTCATAAATACAGCAAGTAGAGTAATCAAGTTCAAGCTACAACATCAGAATATTCCCCCGGGAGCTCCCTAAGAGAGTTTAGCCCCTCATGAGGTTAGACAACAAGATAAATGCCAAAGAAATTAATACACAAGAAGTTGAAAACTCCCTAATTTCTTGCATCCTTGCGACTATCCGAGGCTTTACAATGTAATGGATTCTCCTCCCGATCGGCCTACCATTCGCGCAACATTCACCTTGTGATGGTGAGGACGGCTCCCCAAAGCTCCCTCCTTCTTCTTCATTCGTTCCTAGCCCAAACGTCCCCCAAAAACCTAAGTTCCTGGGGTTTTAAACTTTTCCCGATGTGAGCACGGCCGTGTTGAAGCCGTGCTCCAAGCCGTGCAGATTACGGCCGAATAAAACTCCTGAAACTCAAATTCCTGTAATCTGCATGGGGTCCAACACGCCCATGTTGCGGCTGTGCTTAGCGCCCATAACGCGTGTTGCTCTCGACTGAATTCTCCAACAATTTGTACGGCTTGAAGCACGGGCGTGCTGAGACCGTGTTGAGCTTAATGAGGTTTCTCCTAAGTCCTTTAGCTCCTAAAATTACTCCAAATCGCTTATTATTGCCTTAGGACTTTGATATCTGAATGGAAAACTAAGAATACCTCAAATAGCATTGAATTTGGAGAATTAATGCCGATAAATTGAAGAATCATGGGAGTAAGACATAAAATAAATATATATGAAATGCATTCATCAAATACCCCCAAACTTGAATCGTTGCTTGTCCTCAAGCAACCTTAATTCCCTAATAAAGTGATGAGTGCATGACCTCTGATCTCAGCTAAGTTAGAAAATCCCTAAAGCTTGAGGAGTCCATAGTAGCTAGTGTCTTAGTCCATTGAAAGCTCTTGAAAAATTTTACTCTTACTTCCTACTCCCGTTTGTGTGTGCCACCTCACCAAGTGTGTCAAAACTGTCCTTGAGGGGGTCTAGTTCAAGCTATCATTTCTCCTTTTTTCAAGATGACTCCTAAACTGGGCATTAGCTTCATACACCCTAGAGGCAGCCATTTCACTTGGTAGGTAATCAAAAATAACATTTGTGATTCCTAAGATCCGACTACTCAAGTGCGGCTTTCGCTTTTCTAAGGTGATAGCTCTTTCTAAAATCTTTCTAACAGAATTCGACAGGGCATCCAAAGAAAAGGAATCCGACTTGTCAAAATTCGTTGTTGTTTCTCACTTTTTGAAATTTCTTCTCATTTTCTCGCTTTTATTATTTGAGTTTGGAGTTAACATCTCATTTTTTTTTCATAAGACTTAAAACTAGCCCTTCCTCTAACAGAGTGACCACACAACAGAAGGCTAAGTGTTCGCGTTAGGGTTTCCCAAGTAAGAGCAAAATGAAACCTTAAGTTCAACAAAAGTGCACTAGCATGCTCAATGATTCCTTAACTTAGTGATTTCCAACCAAAAATATCATAGATCGTCCTAAGTCATGCACAACATCTAAACATATTACACACAAATAAACAACCCTCCCCCACACTTGAATGAAACATTGTCCTCAATGTTAAAAATAGCACATGCAGCATAAAAACATTAAGCAAGTGCGGGGAAAATAGAGTTGGGGAATTTTCACCAAATTGAAGGAGAGGTGACCGTAATAAGTAAGTCCATGACCAAAGAAGGGCATGTAGTGAGCACCATCAAGGGGAAGCTATTTGATACAGCCGCAAGATAAATATCCATACATCCAGAAGTAAGCATGCAAGCATTAAAAGGAGATAAAACAGAAAACAATAAACAAGATAAAACTCACTAGAAAGATATCAGTTTAGTAGGGGCCTCCCCTTGCTAACTGACTCAAAGAGAACAAAATAAAACAAAAATAAAAGCAAAGTACATGAAAAGATAAAGAAAACAGAACAGAAACAAGAAAAATCAGAATCCGGCGCTCTCGGAGTCAGTGTCATACCCAGATGGGAGGTCGGTGGTATCCACCCCCACACTCCGAGAAGTAGAAGGCCCGGCAGAAGGGGGACATCGGTCAATGAGTTTCTGAAAACTCTGCAGCATCCAATGGTAGAAAGCACTATCAGAGGAAATGTCGGAGGAGTCAGAGTCCTAGGTGGGAGGGCGAGGTGATTCCGCATACTTATAGGATGCACCCGTCCACCGACGGTGAACGAATTATTAGACTGGAGCAAGTGCATGCGACGTGCCAAATGAGTGATGTAGGGTCCGACAAAAAGGGCTTTCGTGCGGCGGTCCTTGGATTGGTGCTGAAAAGTAGTAGCAAGCACATAACCCATATGAAATGGAATGACATCCCACATACTGACCAAGTAGGTGAATTCGGAGTTGGTGATCACCCCCGTGCTCTCGCCCTGGCCCGTGATAGTCCCACTCAGGAGAGTGTGGATGACGCGTAATGCGGCAGATCTGAGCGTTGAATCTCTATACCGGACCGGGTGATACAGGAGATAGTCATGTGCAAACCCTTCCTAACCAGCAAGCACATAAGTGAAGTTAAGATCAAAGTCTACTGCGGCGAGCACATTTTGTGTTGGAAAACCCTTTCTACTGTGAAAAGATGCAACCATGTCTACTGGAACACTCACATGTATATGTGTGCAAAGTAGGTCGATAAAGTACTTGATGGAGGTCTGATATACTCTTTTTGTAATTGTCCAATGGCATATAGAACAAGATTAAAATATCTGCTAACAGTTTCACCAGACCTAAGAAAATTGTGTCCGATGACTCTATTTCGTTGGTTGTGACCAACAATATTTAAGAACATCAGCATTTGTTCTTCCACTTTGACATGTGTCCAATGACTCTATTTCGTTGGTTATGACCAACAATATGTAAGAACATCAGCAATTGTTCTTCCACTTTGACATTTATTGAATCTTTGAGCAATCCACGAGATCGTAGTAATGAGCATAGGCTAAAGAAAGTAAATTTATTCATTCTAACCATATTAATACATGTTGTGTCATCACCATTTAACAGGCGGTCAAGATAATTCTCTCTATCCAAGCCTCTACGGGAATTGGGTGCACGGCATAATCTACGCTTACTTATATGTGTCACTATAATTCCCATAATTGTGGCTGCAATTGCTACGACCTCTCATAATTTCCGTTTGGTTTTTCTTTTATTAGAATCCATGAAAAATCACCTAATTGACAAATAAAAAATAATCTACAATTGAAAGCAAAATAGAAAATAAATGTTCATGAATCCCATGCATGACTCCCATTCCTTCAATTGTCATTACATTTTGGCAAACGGTTATCACTTTCACAGCCATTTGTTAGAACCTGAAAGCTTATTAATCAGGTAACTGTTAAACGGCCTAAAATACATGAATATGTGGAAGCTAGGTTTGATCATCTAGCATACATTCACACATTTACAAAAAAACCAGATAGCTTCAAGTTTGAAAATTGCAGGATAGTTTGGACTCTCTTATTCTTGGTGGGCTAACTGCAAAGGCTAATGTTTGTCATATACTTATAGATCCCTAATGATAAGCTAATTCGAGGGGTTATTAACATGCAAAAAGAATAAACATGTAGAACATATTGTATCATAATTCCAAAAAGAATAAAGTTGCCACAAGAAATTTTCAAATTTGTCAATAGAACAAAGAACAAGGAGAAAAGAATGGATCTTCACATCCAACTCATGAATACAAGAAAGGGTGAAAGAAATTCAACAAATCACTCAAGAAATCAACAACATCTAGTTAAAATTCAACAATCCAAAACCTAAGGCTAGCATGCTCATCTAAAACCAAAAAGGTACAAGGAGAAAGAAGAAGGAGAGGGGCTTACCTTCAAGGATTCTTCAATCCAAGGGAAAGGAATGGTCTAGGAATGGCTCCTTCTCATCCAACACAATGGGAACCAATGAAAGAAGAGGAAGGAGAAGAGAAATCGGAAGAATTAGGGCTCAGTTTTCAGAATTTATATACCCATGGAGGTACATAGCATAGTATACGGCCGTGTAAATCTCGTCCTGGTCTTGTAACTCTCTGAATGGAATGAAAATCACGCATTCGGGGAGTTACACTGCCGTGTATTGCAAGCCCATCCCGTGTAATCACTCAAGGAGTTACTCGGGCAAGTACACGGGCATATAAAACACTCGTGCACTCAACCTGAAAGATACACGGGCAAGCACATGGGCGTGTACTTTCAATTTGGCCCGTATACTTCTTTTGAATGATCTCAGAGAACTACACCGGCGAATACACGGGCGTCTACTTCAAGCCTAGCCCATGTACTTCAAGCCCAGTCCGACACGGGAGAGGGATTTGGGATGAAATAATCCAGGGATGAGCGGCGTCCCACTGATTTGGTGGGACGCCACTCATCCACTTCTCAGCGATGAGGGCTATCCCCATCCAAACCCATCCAAGTTTCCAAACAACTTAGGCCCTAGATACCCCATCCCCATCCCTGGATATCCACGCTTCCAAACATGCCCTAATATGACCGTATCTCATAAAATACAGATGTATAAAATCTGAAATTTTGCAGGTAATTAGTTGATATCGAACCCTATAACTTTCTTATTTTTCACTTTGCTCGATTCAATCTCTAAAGACTTGTATTATGGCCGTCAATTTTCAGGTTTTGCAGATAATATGCTAATAGGGTTATAATTTGTAAAACCACAATTATATAAAATCTGAAATTTTTGCAGAAATAAAATCTAGGGTTACTTAGGCATTCCTAATGTATGAACTGTTCTTTTCTCTCCAAATTCAGAAATTATCACCCTCATTGAGCATATATAATGACGTTCAATCCTCTTGCTCTTTATATTGGACTTATGGTTCACAAATAATACAAGAGAGTTACTCTACAAACATTGCAGTCAATTTCCAATTATTGATCATTTCCTATATGCAACTGCAAAAGAACTTCCACACAATTAAGACTTCAATGAAGTAAGTAGCACAGTACCCATCTAATGAAGTCTCCTGAGCATTACCTTAAAAAGAAAACTGTGTAGATGAACTACACCAATGCATCCTGACTTTTAATTATCGCAGGTCCATGAATCAACACAATAGCAATGCATTTCTATACTTGGAATCAAAACAAACGAATAAAATAAAAACGCGGTTATTTATGGAGATCAAACAACACACAATCGAAACCCTAGATCCGAATAAGCGGATGCTTACCTCACAAGAGTCATGAACACAAAAAAAAACAGATGAGATCTTTTCCTTCTCGTCGTCGCCTGCAGTTCACGAAGACTAAGAAAAAAAGATGTGGGGCTAGGTCTCGGGTGAAATTCTCTCATGAGTTCCAAGACCTTCTCCCTACGATCTATTGTTACGGGGATAAGATCGGGAGATTTTAAAATTTAAAATTTAAAAAAACAAAAAGATAAAACCAATTTAAAAAAATATCGGGCGGTTGAGATTTAAAGGGTGGGTTTTATATGGTGTGTCTCATTAAATGAAGTGGTGTGTCTCATTAATGAGGTGGTGTGTTTCTTTACTAAACACCACTTCATTCCTATAAAATAATCTTCTACTATCATTCAAAGATTGTATGACAACAATAACTTTACATAAATTCTCTTGCTTTGTTCTTTGAGTGCACAAAAGATAGAAGCAAACTTTCATTTTGTAAAAGCCATTGTTGTCTTTGCTTGGGTACCTGGGAGTGCAAACCATACTCAAGGGTCTTCATTTTATTCTAAAGAAAATTCGCCACTGAATCCATTTTACATCCAAAGTTTGAATTAGGTGGAGGCGAATTAAGCCTAATGGAAAGTGTTGCTGACGCCATGAAAACTTATGGACTATATTCTTCTTTATTCCTTCTTCTCTACACTTCAAAGTACCATCAGCACCAACAATATTTAACAAATCTTCATGATCTCCCTAATTATTATATTCTCTTTTTGTGCTTGCCTCCTTCATCTATGGAATGATGACTCCTGTAAAGTCTGTATACACCTCAGAATACAAATTGTTCTTCATTGTCACACTCTTGTCCTTATTTTCTCTCTTTTAGGTTGGTCATCACCAACCAAAATATTCTCAAACATATATAATTAATGATATGACATTCAAATCCTTAAACTCCATATGATGAGAGGTTTGGGAAGATTTTGTTTAAGTGTACTATGGAAATTTAAATTTGATTGAGTTATCTTTTCTTATCTCCTTCAACTTAGTCTGTTGATTAATGTTTGAGTTGTGTTTAGGATAGTATTGTTAGTAGTTATCTCAATAGTTATGTTCATCTTATCAAATAGTTGGTCATTTGAGTTGTATTTAAGGGTTATTAGGAATTTAATAAAGGTGTTATATTAGCTTTTTTTGCATATGCGTATGCCTACAAACAGTTCATAAGAATTTCTCTAGAAAGTGCTTTATATTATGTTTTCTTGTTTTAGAAAAAAGAGTGACTTGCTGCGTGGCTTGTTTTTCTTGTCAAAGTTTGAAGTTGCAATACTAGATGCCATCTTGACAAATAATATGTTGACCTTACTACTCCTACAAATAATCTTGGGAACTAAATACAATCAATGCCCAAGATGATATGTGAAGAAAAACATCAAACAGCATCCATCTTTTGTTGGTAATATAATTATTTCTTTCATTCTCTGCTTGACTTGAACTAATTTAATTCTTCTTGATTGGATAATAAGTGTTTAAATGAGCATATATTCCTATATACATTCTTATACACTCTGCATGTATTTTCATTAAATCGATGTTGTTTTGTGCTTAAATTGGTATTATTTGCTTTGTATGGCATGATGAAGTCATTTGGAACTCAATAACACGATTGAGGCCATGTTTGCGAGCAAGTTTAGAGGTGTAGTACTGTAGCACCGGTATGGCATAATGCCGGCATGAAACTACCAGAACGCCATGCAGGCGGCATAGCCATAAGACCTTCCCATAACACCCTATGGGCTTCATACAACCCTTATGGGCCCCGTACGGTGTGAGGAGGACTTTATCATGCCCATAACAAGCTTTTTACCACTCGCATGCATCCCACATGGCCTGGGACAGTATAAATATGTGAAATTAAGACAAACTTAGCGACTTTTTCGATAGACCTTTCAAAGAGCTTTGAAGGTGGTGAGCCTGAGGTGAAATCTGAGATTTCAAAGTGTTCAAGCCTTCAATCTCAATGAGAAGAAGCTAGATTTAGGAGATGCTTCACTAGAATCATTCCGACGAACTTCAGAGGCTAGAGCATAATTAAGAGGATCCATATCCATGTCAGTTTTAGAGCAACAACTTCAAGTATCCTTCAGAGGATCTACATCACCTTCCATCATCACTTGTCAAGAGAGCTTAGTTATACTTTGTTTGTTTTCTTTTATGCATTTCTTTTTTGATCTTATCTTCATGTCAAACTAAACTAACAAGGTCAATGGATACTAGTGAACTTTGTGATGAACATGTTATGTAGATGATTCATTTCTTTTTAATGCATTTATGTGTTTTGAGATTCAATTTGTGGGGTCTTTAATGTCGTGAATTACATATAAAGACCTCCATACTTCATTGATGAGTTGTATTTGGCGATGCGGGATGCTCACTTGTACTAGATAATACATAGATTGAAGAAGATTACTTATATAAATACCCCAATAGATTTTGGTATTAGCAACCCTCTAATTTTTAGGTTTAGACCAAGATTAGATTTTACTCCTATATAAAGATTTCCTTAAGTGCATTGCAATCTTAGAAGGAGTTGATTTGAACGAATTCTGGTCAACACTCGTATGGGAGTAGAGATTATCATTGCTGAAGGATTCAGGGTTGATCTATTTTGGAAATCTCTCATGCCAAACTACTTTTGCAACTTTAGTTCATAATATTAGTAGTTCTAAGGGGATCTGTATCCATGACCATCTTATCCTATTAATTCTTTCCTAAGTTTCTTGTGTTTGCCTTTAACTCATTTATTGATTGTTAGGCTAGATAGTAGGTGGCGGGGAAGTAATAATAAATCCTTGACCCTGTGGAATATATTCTTGTGTTCACCTACAAGGTATTACTTGACAACCCATGCACTTGCAATGGGTAACCATCATTGCATGAATTTCAAATGTAAATTAGGTTTCTTCTAAAAGTTAATTGCATCTTTAAATTTTGTAGAACTTCTTATTTCTTATGGGAGAAACTATTAGTTCTTGATTTCAATTAATGTAGACTTATATATATTATGCTTTGATTAGCTCCATTACATATAAGAATCACTATTAATGTTTTTGGTTAAAATAAGTTCTCCCTTTTTAACCAACTTTCTTCTTCTTATTGATTTTTTGGTTCCCACAGATGCGTTTAACTTTGAATTTGACCCTCAATTCCCTTCAATTATATCTAATATAATTTTTTTTTTTACCTTGAATTTTTTTTGTTGGCAAATTTTGCTAGAGTATTTTGTATCTAAATGCTTTCGTTCATGTGAAAATTTCTTTCATTTGAATCGTTTGAAGAAAAGCTTTCTGATCTATCTATTAACGGAAGCTAAAGAGTTTTGATGATAATTAAATCATACTCCAGCATAAATTAAACGTTGGGTAGCAGAGAGAAAGGATTATGTTGGTTTGAATTTTTTAGCAATATCATTTGGATGATGAAACAGATATTTTCTTGATTTTTGACATGAAGTATAGCTATGAATAATGGAGGGAACTTACACAATTTGTTTGCACTGAAGTAATAAAACAGTTTTTATAGCATGCCACGTACATAAAAACTTGGTGGAAAATGTAAATTTTTTTTATTTAATTAGAAGTGATGCAAACAATTAACTTTTGTGATTCCTAAAATATCTTTCTGAAGCAAACAGTTAACATTAATTAATGATTCCTACTTGTGAGTCTCATTGATAATTTTGGTCTAATGAACCCAAGAGGAGACACATTAACTCATTACTGCATATGGTATGAATGTTGACAGAAGTCTACCTAGATAATTCATGCTTAAAAATTTTTTAGTTCTTGAATAGCATGCAAGTTTATTTCTAAGCAAAATGGAACTTTATTTAACTGTAAAACATTTAGCCACTCTTGTTCTACCTCCTTATGCTTTTAGATTGAATTGGGCCATGTTTAGCTTTTAGTATTCTGAAACATTATAAAATTATTGTTGCTGTAAAATATAGCTCTTCTTGCTGTAAAATATTGTTTAATTTGTAGTTGTTATAGAATTTTGTTTTCATCAATTTCTTATTATTAGTTTATTGTAAAATGTTGTTATTGTAAGAAATTAAATACTTGTGCGCATATTGGAAAATTATCCAGCCAGTAAAATATTGTTCATGTGGTTGTTGTACAATTTTAGTGTTGTCAAGTTGCTATGGTCATATTATATATTTCGTTATTGTAAAAGTATTTATGTTTTGCTTCCAAAGATACATTGACACGAAGGCATTGTTGTCGGTGGTGCATATGCTCTTTACTAAAAAATTGGCATCGTAACATATAATAGCAATGAGAGTGATGATAATGCTGGTGGTAGCCATAAGGATGACAATGGTGCCATAAGTAACATTAATTTTAACATTGGTAATAAAATAATAATAATTATTATTATTATTATTATTAATAAATGAAAATCAATTTTTGTAAATTTTCTATCTAAATTATAACCTATCCACAAGCTTCTAAAAACCCAAAAGTTAATTCAAACAATGATTCTTGTATTATATACTACTAGTATTCTTATTTAAGCATCAAGATATTATTCAACTTACATGCACACACAGAATCATAAAAAAGCAAAGACTGACATATATTGAACTTAAACCTTGAAAAACTTGGATAATTATTTAATTCTTCACTAGCTTAGAAGCCAGTGCAGCTTTCAGTGACTGCTCACTTCGTAGTTCAAGTGGAACCCGAACAACGACGTCCTGCCACATGATTTCATTCACATTAGAAATAGTAGCATGAAGCACGTCAAGCTCCAATTGTCTCAGTACACCCATGAGCATTGCAGTGGGATGGCCTACGCTCTCAGACCTGACCTGGATTGCTGCATCCGGCCCCATCAGCCTCACCTCAAGCTCCACGCTTACTGCACTAACTTCATTGACTGACCTGCTTGTCATCTTACTTTTCATTAACTTGACCTCGGCTTCAAGCTCCTCCACCTTAGCCCGGAGCTCGTTGATATAAGACACGGCATCGGCTAGTAGAGAAGCTTTATCCATGCGAGATATGTTGGGCACCACCGAACGCAGCGCACAGAACCGTTGGTTCAGCTTGCCTCTCCGCTGCCGCTCAGTCTCTATTTGATTCGCAGGAGTACTTTCTCGTTGAGTCACCTTCTTTCGTCGAAGTTCCTTTGGGTAATCCGAGTTCGAAGAAAACATCCTCACCTCCTTGATAAGGTCCATGCCATGAGGTGAGAAAGAGTTAGACAGCAATGACTTGATTTGCTGAATGAAAGTCAAGTTCTCAGGGATAACGCGGCAGGCGCCAAGCTCGAGGACACCGGTGCCAGATATGGGGATAAGGAGTAGAGTGTGAATGCCGTGGGACTGGGCTTCGTGTGCACGGTCGCAGCCGTAGACAGGGAATGAGTCTGCGCCTACCAACCAAATAGGGGATGAGGAGGAGAAGGAGCGGGAGAGGACTGAGGAGCCGTCGCCGGATAAGAAGGACTTCGCGAGGGAAAGAATATAGAACCATTCGGGGTCGTTGGAGTTGGAGGTGGATATGGAGTTGAAGAAGAGACCATCAGACCAGGAGAGAAAGCGAAGGTTGGAAGAGAGGCGCCAGAAGATGAAGTAGGACCACGAAGTTGAGAGGAATTTGAGGAGAAGTTGCAGGGTGGTGGTGGCGGTGGTGAATGTAGAGGGGATGAGGTGGAGGTCCTCCATTTTCTGATGGTGGTGGTTTCCTCTATTGTCTCTTGAGAGAAAACTCTTCTTGTTCTCAGTGTACTTGTTTATTTGTTTTCATAAGAGATGCTATGGGTGGAGGGGGTTCAATGAAGATTAAGAATGAGAGAGATATGTGAACGAGTGTTCATGGCTGAGAATGAGATGTAGTTCGACATGTGACATTAATGAAAAGAACATGATTGAGTGGAGGGGAGAAAGAGAGAGAGAGATGGAAGGGGTGACTACTGGGAAGTGTTGGTAGTTAGGGTGTCGCTGATCTTCTTCTCGTACTACTGTATAGTGTATGAGCCAGGTGTGCCATGCTGAAAGATTACAATGATATGGATCAGCAAGGCAAGCTCATGCAATTTGAAAGAGTGCAATGACTTCCGAGGCTTGTGGAAAATAAAATAAATAAATAAAATAAAAATGAAATAAAAAAGAAACTAAAACCACAACCTTCATAATTGCAATCAAATTCTGTACCCACGTTTATTTTCTGGTTTAGACGTTCTTTAGCCACCCTAAAGTCATATAAACAATCTTTTGTTAATATTTTTGTTAATTTATTTACAATGGGGACACAAAAGAGACAATGAATTTATGCAAACTATCCGCATCATATAATATAGACGCATGCAAAGCAAGTACTGAAATATCAATAGATGTTAACAACAAATTTATGTATTGCTGGGTGGATTTAATGAAACCCTGATGGAGATGATGGAAGTATATATGTAAAAATATTTTAAATTGATTTTCAAAAATTACACTGTTAAACAAAGAAAAAAAAAGGTATTATTTTTTTAATATCCATGTCTCGGGCCATCCATAAGATCTTTTAAGTTTAAACAAAATGCAAACCTAAAAAACCAAATATGGTATTTCAAAGTGAATATATATATATATATGAAGATAATTAAAGTCTATATATAATTAAAGTCTATATATATTGTGAGGGAATTTTAAAAATGAATAGGTATTATCTATGCCTTTTCATTAAAGTGCAATATTTCATTAAAGTGTCTATTTTAACAAGCACCACTTGTAATACAACTAATGAGAAATTGTCATTTGTAATTTCATTAATTAATGAAAGGTTATTTTATTTGAAAAGATCTAATGGATTGGTGTGTCTCATTAATGAGGTGATGTATCTCATTAATGAAGTGGCGTGTATTATTAATGAGGTGTGCCTCTTAAATGAAATGGTGTTGTAAAGTAGTGTGTTTATTTAAATGACACTCATTATTGAAGTGTTGTGTCTCTTAACTAAACACCACTTCATTCCTATAAAATAATCTCCTACCATCATTCAAAGATAATATGACAAACAAATTCTCTTGCTTTGTTCTTTGAATGCACAAAAGATAGAAGCAAACTTTCACTTTGTAAAAGCCGTTGCTGTCGTTGCTTAGGTACTTGGAAGTGCAAAACATACTCAATGGTCTTTATTGTATCCTAAAGGAAATTCGCCACTCAATCCATTTTGCATCAAAGGTTTGAATTTGGTGGAGGCGAATTAAGCCTAAAGGAAGTGTTGCCCACGCCTTGAGGACTTGTGCACTATATTCTTCTTTATTCTTTCTTCTCTACACTTTAAAGAACCATCACCACCACCAACAAACTTTAGGCTTAATTCCTCAAATAGCTTCTTTGAAGGATTTAACTATGAACTTTGTGAAGATGGAGAGGTTTGAAGGCGGAAATTTTCTAAGATGGCAAAAGAAGATGAAATTTCTCCTCATTACATTGAAGGTGGTGTATGTCCTCACTACTTCCAAACCCGAAGAAAAAGGAGAGACCGTTGCAGAAATTAGAGAAAGGCAAAAATGGGAAAATGATGATTTTATTTGGGTTGGACATATTCTCAATGGGCTTAATGATGCACTTTTTGATGTTTATCAAGACTCGATATCGGCAAAAGAACTTTGGGAGCAACTAGAGACAAGGTACATGCAAGAGGATGCAACAAGTAAGAAATTTCTTGTGAGTCTTTTTAATAATTTTTAGATGGTTGATGGTAATTCTATCATTGAACAAATGCATGAAATTGAACATATTTTGAATAACTTAAAAAAAAAAAAAAAAAAAATATTTTTTTTTTAATAAAAAAAAAAAAAAAAAAAAAAAAAAAAAAAAAAAAAAAAAAAAAAAAAAAAAAAAAAAAAAAAAAAAAATTATATAAAAATTTATTAAAATTATTTTAAAAAAAGAAGAAAAAAAAAAAAAAAAAAAAAAAAAAAAAAAAAAAAAAAGAAAAAAAAATAAAAAGAAAAAAGAGGGAAAAAAAAAAAAAAAAAAAAAAAAAAAAAAAAAAAAAAAAAAAAAAAAAAAAAAAAGGGCCCCAAAAAAAAAAAAAAAAAAGAAAGTTATTTTTTTTTTTTTTTTTTTTTTTTAAATTTTACTTTTCTCTTTTTCTTTCTTTTTTTTTCTTTTTTTTTTTTTTTTTTTTTTTTTTTTTTTTTTTTTATTTTTTTTTTTTTTTTTTTTTTTTTTTTTTTTTTTTTTTTTTTTTTTTTTTTTTTTTTTTTTTTTTTTTTTTTTTTTTTTTTTTTTTTTTTTTTTTTTTTTTTTTTTTTTTTTTTTTTTTTTTTTTTTTTTTTTTTTTTTTTTTTTTTTTTTTTTTTTTTTTTTCTTTTTTTTAAAAAATTTTTTTATAAAAAAAAAATAAAATTTTTAATTATAATTTAATTAAATTTTTTTTTTAATTCTAAAATTAATTATACCTATTTACAAAAAGTTTAAATCTTAATAGACCTATAAGCATATATTTGCTAGAGTGCCTGTCATGGCGGTGCTCTTGATAGAGTCTACCTATATGAGAGTGAAGTAGGGCTGCTTCTTGGAGTCTAAGGGCTTGACTCTAAAAGCTCTCATAAAAGGGATACTAGACACAAGGCCATCATAATTGTGTCAACTTAAGTGACATGCAATGGTTCAAGATCTTACGCGTAAGGCATGTACACCTGTTCAAATGGAATAATTGGTTCAAAGCTTGTCTACCACATTATTTCGGATGGGTGAAACCATGATTTGCTAGGTGAAAGTTCAAGTCTTAAAGATAATTTTACTAAAAAACATGAGATTTCCAAAGTGATTGGAATTTGTGTTCATTTTCAAAAGGGTGGGGGATTGCGAGGGAATTTTAAAAATGAATAGGTATTATCTATGCCTTTTCATTAAAGTGCAATACTTCATTAAAGTTAGACACTAATATAACAAGCACCACTTGTAATACAACTAATGAGAAATTGTCATTTGTAATTTCATTGATTAATGAAAGGTTATTTTATTTGAAAAGATCTAATGGATTGGTGTGTCTTATTAATGAGGTGATGTATCTCATTAATGAAGTGGCGTGTATTATTAATGAGGTGTGTCTCTTTAATGAAATGGTGTTGTGAAGTAGTGTGTCTCTTTAAATGGTACTCATTATTGAAGTGTTGTGTCTTTTAACTAAACACCACTTCATTCCTATAAAATAATCTCCTACCATTATTCAAAGATGATATGACAAACAAATTCTCTTGCTTTGTTCTTTGAGTGCACAAAAGATAGAGACAAACTTTTACTTTGTAAAAGTCGTTGCTGTCGTTGCTTAGGTACTTGGAAGTGCAAACCATCTTGTCTTTATTATATCCTAAAGAAAATTCGCCACTCAATCCATTTTGCATCCAAGGTTTGAATTTGGTGGAGGCGAATTAAGCCTAAAGGAAAGTGTTGCCCACGCCTTGAAGACTTGTGCACTATATTCTTCTTTATTATTTCTTTTTTACACTTTAAAGAACAATCACCACCACCAACATATACTACTTAAAAACCATGTATTTGTAATGCCATGTTTGCATTCCATGCTTTTGAAAGGCCGCTCTTCACTAAAGGAGAGTTATATTTAACAACTTACGCATTCAAGTCAGAGAAACAGACGCATATCTAGTGCTTCCCTACCATACAATTAGAAGCCCTCGCTTCATCACATTTATTCATCCATGGGCCACTAGAGCTAACTATAGTAAAAGTTAAATTTTTAAATCTCAAATTGAGTTTATGACTTATTTTGTCATTCCCAGAATCTGATCTACCAAACCCTAGTATGCTGACAAATAGACTTATACTCATATGACGTGGATTTTATAGGCATACAAGGCCTCAAAATTTGTCTAACAACAGAAAATATAAACTTCAAAATTACAAATTTCATATATAAGCTAAATATAATAGGGTAAGCTAAATATAATAAGTTTCGCATACAATGAGGCTCTCTAATGCAGAATTTAAATACTAAAATAAACACAGAATGACAACCCAAATTTTAAAAGGAGGAACACAAGGTCTCGCTTGCCCACTAAGTTGCCTGCTGAACAACTTATTCTTGATATGAAAATTTTTAACAATGAGTAACCCATTAAATTAACCACTAAAATATATGTGATTAATCAGAATTCCTAAATTGGTTAAAATTTTAAGAAATAAATAGATATCATAACATAAGATTAATCAAAATGTAATACTTGAAAATTGGATTGATTCAACATAAATATAATATACAAAAACCGATCAAATTATGAAAATATACATCAATTACCATAGCCAAAACATAATATCAAAGGTCATTTGTTTTAATTTGGTGACTTGAGTCAGAGGTTCAGAGGTCATTTGTTTATATTTGGTGACCCGTGCAAAAATATCAGAGACTATTTCATATGCCCTTGCATAACCGCAAATATATAGGTCGTATAAGTAGTAAAATGTGTATGAATGGATCAGGCAGTCGAATCCTCAGTGACTAATATAGCTCTCGATCCTAGTTGAATTCTTATTTAGCCGGTTCAAAGATCTAGGTTGAAATCTAAATCTAAAGGAAAATAAAAGACAAGAAAAGAAATATAGAGAAAGAGAGACAGGGTTTTGGGTGAAAAGAGGTCAATGGGAAGGGCAGTGCCTTGTATTACTCCCCTCGATGAATGTACTGACTTAAACGATGATTACATGGTACATCTCCTTGGACCTCAGGTAAATCCCTAACGGAGGGTTTGATAACGTATAACCTATCTCCAGGAGCAGACTCAACCCTTTCCCTAATATGTGCCTTAGCTAGATAGATTTCTCAATCATTGTCTTGAAAGTTGATGTGAAACTATGGTTAACATGCTATCAAGATTGTAATTACAACTAAAGGGAACATGCTCATCAAGTTTCGCAAACGCAACTAATAGCAATTCCCATACCAAGTTTTGTAACATGCATATCAAGGCAATCAATGCAAGAGTTTTGCAAACCAAGGTAGACAAAAGAGAGATCTCAAGAACATTCAATAATCAAGCATCTAGGCCAATACATCGAAAGTTGAAGTTCATAACCCGGGGCACCGAATGACAGTTAGTCCCTCACGGTTCTACAATGAACACAAGGAAGACAACAAGAGAATGAAATAGAATCCATCAACTCCCTTCTTGCTTCACAATCCTCGTCGGAGAGCTGATAAGTGTCTAAATGTATGTATTTATATGTTTTATTCTAGTACTATTTTGCATGTATTTTGATGAGTTGATGCCCGTTTCGCGTTTAAATTGGTTTTATTTGTGTTACAGGCCTTGAAGAAGCCAAAATGAGCTCAAGAACGTATATGGGAAGAAATACGTATCAAATACGACGTTTTTGAGCTTTCATCACTGTAGCAGTACTGTAGAAGGATTACTGTAGCATGGTACTGTAGCACGAAACGGGGTTTTTCTTGGAAAAGGCTGGGAGCCTTGCGGGCAAGCATGCGCCCGCAAGGCAGCCCGCATGGATGCCCGAAAATTGCTTTTTAAAGGAAAAGTTAGGGCATTTCAAGGGATCTTCAACTCTTCTTCTTCTCTTCTTCTTGGGCCGCCGCCCCACCTTCGCCGGCGGCGTTTTCCGGCGATCCACCGCGCCATTCTTCACCAAGATGGAGGCAAACTTTGGAGGATGAAATAGGGGGAAGATCTAGAGCTTCAAAGCATCGTTTGAGAAGAAATCTCGGCGACTCCGGCGATCTTCATCCATCCAAGGCGATCCAAAGCTTGAGGGAGTTTTTATTACTTCTCTTGATGTTTATTTGTTCCTTGGAATTGTATGAGTGTTCCTCTTTCATCATCTGCTTCTATTTATAATTCAACTGTTCTTCACATGTGTTATATTGTTTGATTTTATAAACATGTATTTCTCTGTCTGACAGAGCAATGAATAACATAAGGTTGTATCATCTTGGAAGGCTACCATTCCAAAAAGATAAATACTCTGTTGTAAATAATGTTCACCTGATTTGTAAGAGCCAATTAGTAATGACAAATAGACCAAAAGCTATCCCTATAGATTGCTTGTTGCTTTGGGTTCTTGATGCCCACAATTGTTCTATGAATGGAACTTTGTATTGAGTTATTTGGTCCTGCTAAAGAAGTTATTGATTTGGATATTAATCATAGACCCTAAGATGGTAGTTATTTTAAGATTTACTAGAATAAATGTAGAAAATTTATTTAGTAGAACAAACATACAGATTGCAAGGGTGCATATTGGGTTTGATGTTTTTGTTGGTGGTTTAAGTACATCAAAGATAGGTTTTGCAGGGTGGTTTAAGTACATCAAAGATAAGTACATAAAGATATGGTTTTATATATATCCAAATCAAAAGATGTATATGAGAGACTAATAGCTACATTATATATGTATATATTGCTCATTGATGTTTCCACATTGATTGAGATAATTAATTAAAGAACAAATATAAGAGACATGTGGGCAGATGGATATATGGGTGGAGTGATCATGAATTGAGTGTTTGAGGTGATGTTTGGGAGATTTTAGTGCTCATGTTTTTTGTTAGCACAAGGAAATTGACAGTCAATATATGATGAATGGAGAAGGGAAAAGTTGGATTCATGTTCTTATCTGATGCAAATGAATGCAAAGTTTGATGCTTGCTTGTGTTTTTTGGCATCACTGTTAGTTTAGGCACACTTGTTTAAGTCATTGCAGCATTTAATTAGGGCCACAAACGCGTATTTGTGACTCATAAACATGATGTTGAGACACCATTAATCATCATGAAGATTGCTGTTGGCCCTTTACTCCTTGTCCAACCCGTAGAACACTTAAATGTGGCCATGTATTTAAATTAAGCACAAAACTGAACATTGATCGGTCTTCAACAAATTACTACTGCATTAATGACATGTTATCATAATTGTTGTAAATGATGCATTATTTAATACTCTATATAATTCTTATATTGTGTCCTTCTTGGTGTACATTATATCCAAATCTAAATATTGGGGTTTTTTTATTGGGAAATGTTATCATGTTTTTCATTTGGTTTTAACTTTTGTACTTTAAAAATTGTAGATGGATAAGGATGTCAGAAAAGATCAGTTACATGCCATGCGAACTACATTTTAAGTTGCAACTTACATCATCACATTGCTTTTGCGTAGCAAAGACGTAGAGTTTATAGAGAACCATCGAGAAGTCGGTTAGTAATTAAAGAACAATATTTGTCCAAACTAGTGGAGGGTAGTGACACCACTAGCATCAACATGGTCCGTATGAATAAATCCACTTTCTTCAATCTTTGCTCTATCATGAGACGAAAGAACCTTATGCGAGATACGTTACACATCACAATCGAAGAACAATTATTGATGTTCCTACACACTATAGGACACAACCAACGCAACCGTATCATTACCCACAATTTTCTTAGGTCCGGGGAGACTATTAGCAGGTACTTCAATCATGTGCTTTACGCAATTAGACAGTTACGTGATGAGTATGTGCGCCCACCTAGTACACAAACGTCAACGTACATAACATCGAGGCCCACATTATACCCTTATTTCAAGGTAGCGATACATTTTTTACTTTTCCTGAATTTAGTACCCGATAAACAGATCTCAGTAAATCTATATTAATGGTAGGACAGTATTGGTGCGCTAGATGGGACCCATATCCATGCTTCCGTTCCTACATATGAGGTTGCATCATTCCGTGGACGAAAAACATACCCTACGCAAAATGTGCTTGCTGCTGTGGATTTTAATTTGCATTTTACCTACGTACTTGCTGGATGGGAAGGTTTGGCACATGATGCTCTAGTCTTACGAGATGCACTCCAGAGGGCGAATGGCCTATCAGTCCCTGAAGATATCTATTTTATGTAGTTTTTTCTTAGGTTACAAAACAACAATAATCTAATAACTATAATGTTGTTAACTATCATATTTGAATTTTTTTAGGAAAGTACTACTTGGTTGATGCGGGGTACGCTACAAGACCAGGCTTTATTTCTCCTTACAGAGGTGTTAGGTACCACCTCAAAGAGTTTGGCTCACGAACGCTAGCAAACTATAAAGAACTCTTCAACCTTCGTCATTCGTCAGCACGTACCACAATTGAAAGTGCATTTGGGTCGCTTAAGGGGCGTTTCAAAATTCTCACGAGTAGACCATTTTTCCCATTCAAAACCCAGGCTGAACTAGTTTTGGTTGCATGTATTCTACATAATTACATCTTAAGTGGGGGTGTAGACGCTTTCATACCATCTGAGGAAGAACGGATTCCGCATCGGCCACAGTCACAAAGTAACGCAAGGGAACAAAGAGAATAGGCCCAAGAGTGGGTCGCATATCGAGAAACAATTGCGTGCAATATGTGGGCAAATAAGTAGCCAATACTTTTAGTTAAGACCTTGAGTTGTACTATTATATTTTCGTGGACAAGTAATTTTGATATGTACTTAATCAAATGCTATGTTTTGTTATCGTGTTTAGTATTCCCACTTTGAAATTTAATTATATTGTATACAGCAGTTATTTTGATAACAATTTCATTGTTCTTTTTTAAATGTTGTTTGTGTGTTTGCTAATTACAGAATGAATAGCATGAGAGCATCAGATGATAGCCAAGCATCGATAGTAAGAAGTCCTACGAAGAGAACTAGTGGCCATAAAAGGTGGACATCTGCTGAAAGCCGCTTCTTTATAAGGTTCATGGCTTCCCAAGTGGAACAAGGCTTTAAAGTCAATAAAGGTTTCAAACCTCAAGCATTCCATGCTGCAATTAAGGTGATGAAAGAAGAGTTCGGTATCATAGTTACTGAATCAAATGTGTCCAACCACCTAAGGACAATTCGCAAACGATGGGCAAGAATTAAAAACCTGAAAGAATTAAGTGGAATGGATGGGTTGGGATGATAGACTGAAAATGATAATCATGGGTGAGTGAGAGTATAAGAACTACATCAAGGTTTTAATTTACTTGGAAGTTGATTTGTGTTTATAATTCCTTCTAATTTTCATTTATGTGTTAACCTTTGCTAATTGGTTCTTGTGTATTAGATTCATCCACAAGATGAACCATTTTTAAACAAGCCAATTAAAGATCATGACTTGCTGGAGAGTATTTGTGGTAATAACTAGGCTAGTGGATGCCATGCTGTTCACTTTGGAGATGAAATTGGCACAGACATGTATGCTAATGAAAACATCGGTCATTCGTCTCAAATTGGTGGTCTTGATGGTATGTCGTTTGAGGAGACAGAGCTTCATGCAAATATGTCACCACCTGTCCACACCCATTCAGAAAGCTCAGAACCAAGGGGAACAACTTCCACGCAGACAAGAAAAGCAAAAGGAAAAAGAAAATTGATATCCGAAGTTTAAGCAATACAAGAGATGAATAGCACATTTAAAGAGGCACTTGGAGCAATGAATTCGACCCGTACTTTAGCCTTTGCAAAAGACGTAATGAATGAGTTCATGAAATTGAAAGCACATGGATACTCTGGTCGTCAAATTAACAGAGATTATGATTGGTTGATGGGCAATGAAATGAGAGCCATATCTTTTTTAGCGAAGGATGAAGAGCTCAGAATGTATTGGGCGGAAGAATTTTTTGCATCTGTGCCTAACCAAGGAGGAGGGCCTCAAGGGCAAAATTAGACACGCCAGAATCTAATGTTTGCGCATTACTTTAGAGTTATTGATGTCTTCCAGTGTTGGAATGGTTTATATTTTTAATTTAGCTTATGATTGTGACCATGAACAATGAACTAGGTTGTACTTTGGTGTATGTTTAGGATTTAGCTTTGTAATTGGCTAATGGTGTGTGTTTTGGTGTATGGTTTTCTTGCAATGTTTGATTATGTTCTTTGTTCAGGATTATGCTTAAAATGTTGACTATACTATTGAAAGTGAATGAATATTGTATATGATTTTTAGGATGTGTTTAAATGTTGAGAAATATGGTTTATACGCGTATGATGCCAAAATGGATGTTGTTGAAAGTAAATGAATGTTGTGTATGATTTTTAGGATGTGTTCAAATGTGTGGGTGACATTTTTTTCATACCCTTTTAATGACAAACTTGATGTTTTTAAACTAAATGAATATTGTATATGATTCTTATGATGTGCTCAAATATTGTAAAGGGCTTGCATGTATTAATGCCTTTATATAGATTGAATGAAAATATTGATTTAAAAATTTAATGTTAATAAATTTAAATAACAAAAAAATTTTAATCCAATTAAAAATTAATAACAATTACATCAATATAAGTAACAATTAAAAATAATAATAACGTAACAATAATTATAATTTAATATTTAAATTGGTTAATATAATAATTACATTAAAAAATCTTCACTAAAAAAAATAGGAAACCCAAAAAATATGAGTATTTATAAAGGTGTTGGGGGTAATCTCACCATGAGTGACCGCATCTCTTAAATACATCAAACCAAACACCAAATTCTGAAATACAGTAATTCCAATTACAAATAACCAAACTCCAAATTTTGCAATTACTGTACTTTCAAATTCATGTACTTTCAATTACATTGTAATTGAATTTACAATTACAGCTAACCAAACGCTACCTTAGAGTATCACCTACATTGCATAGTCTACCATATAGCACAACAAGATTTGGAATTAGAGGTTATTGAAAGACACTCCTGATAAATGTTGGTTGAGTTTGAGTTAGGTAGCATCAAGGGTTCAACCCGGGACACTCATCTTCTCTCTTGAGTAACCTCAATTCTCCCTCTCGCTAAATTTCATGTTTTCCCAGCAGTCTCTTTTTCTGGTTCAAGTAACTCACTCTCTTTCAATTGATTAGATATTAAGTAGGACGATAGTATTAGAAGATATACCAGTCCCTGTGGAATCGATTACCCGACCTTAGGGTACACTTACTACTTGTACGATTCGTGCACTTGCGAATACGCAAGTGGCGTATCAAAGACATTTTGAAAGCTCCAAGTTGGATGAATTTCCAAGTAAATTTAAATGCTTTTCATATTTTTGGAGTGATATATCTAAAGCAGACTTGAAACCATCAAGAAGGAGTATTATTCTCTTTATGAACATCCCTGATTTAGGTAAGATATATCGAAATAGCAACATTAAACAATCTCCCCTTGGGAGGTGACCCAAGATGTTTGAAATTGGCTTTTAGCACTGTTTGTATTTTTTTTCTTTAGTTTAGTTTTGAACTTTTGCATAATATGCATGATGAGTTCATGTTAAATTTATGAATCATGTTCATCTTTACTCTATGTTGTGTGCCATTTAGTGATTTTACTATGAGACTTGGGTTTTGGTTGTAATTTTATAGAAAACTATGTAATTTGGTGAAAATAGGTGTACTACAAGGATAACCACAGCGATGACCTAAACATCATAGCCAATTTGAAAAAGTCTAGAAATTTTGAGGCTTGCCACAATCATGGTGGAATAATCATGCTGTGCTTAGGTGTATAAAAAGCCATTGTGAGGGTTTGATAAGAGGATTGACTATAACCTTGGTTACATAAATATTAGAGCTTGGTCACCTATATTGTAGGCCATGGTCAATAAAAAAAAGGAAAGTTCCCATTTGAAGCTCACTATTTCATTATTAAAAAACGCATTGTTTCACTTTAACTCATTGAACCATTTTCTCTTCAAGATTTCTTTTTTTACCTACAATAGAACTCTCATTCTCCATGAAATCTTCAAGTCATGTTAGAGTTTGCAGCGACATTCTCAAGCTTAAAACAATCTAGATTTTTGAAAAGTTTTTCATATCAAAGTTTTCTTTAATCTTCTTTACTTTTGCAATCAACTTTTCTATTATGTTAGATCATCATGTTATCATATTTTAAATGTAAAATAGACTTGAAACAAACAATATTTGCAAGGATTAAACCATGAAATTTGTGGTCTGAAGTTATTTAGCAGGCCGTGATGAGTTGAATACCAAGCAATGTTGATAGGTGTCAAGGCGTGAGATGACACCTCTCCATGTCACAAATGTAAGGGTCATCAAATAATAAAATTCCCCATGTGTAAGCGCCAGAGAGTTGTATCACGAGAGCCTCAAGAAGTACTATTGCTTCCTCTTTATAAAACTATTTAGTCTACTAAACAAGAGAGTAATGATTCAATTTGCAAATTAAATAAAAGGATAACTTAATGCCACCAAGCAACTCAAAATAAGATGAAGATGCTATGGATTGAGCCGTGAAATTATGAACTAATTTAGTTGTTGGCTAAGCATTGGGCCATGAGATTCTAAGGTTAACTAACTTGAAAACCTTCTATGAATAACTCTAATCCCATGTAAGCACCACTCCTCAGCTATCTCGAGGATTGCTTTGGGTACAAGGTGTCATGCCTAATCCCGCGGGACTGGCACGCGACAGTCACCGTGCCAACCCGAGGAGAGACACCCATGCCACTTGACTCTCGAGTCGCTGTAAGACTAACAAACACCTAGGAGGAAATAGCTCTGAATAGAAATCACAAGCCCAAAATGTATAAAATATAGAGCACAACAATAACATAGAAGAAGCAACCAAACCAAAACATGAATACAAGGTTCAATGAAATATGCTCGTCATGATTACACCAAGGTTTCCAAGACAAGCATGCAAACCATGTATGAAGAGTGACAAATATACTAGTGAATCCATGTCCTTATACAATACAAAATGTTCAAAAAGAAATATACATAAGACTAGAATTAAGAAAGGTAGCGAGAAGAATGCTCAGCACTACGTTATGCCGTAAATACAATACTCATCATCAAACCCATTTGCTTTGTATAAAGACAAATTTACTCAAAACAAGAAGTTTTCATCAAACCAATTTACTTTCCAAAGAATATACAAATGTTCGTGTCTCAAAAATATGATTTGCAAAATGAAATATTTTCTCAAAATACGAATTCTGCATCTCGAGTAAGCGAATAAAGGTCTAGAAACCTCTCTACACTTTAACAGTGGTTACGACTAAGTTCAGAGATGTCAAGGCACTCATGTCCTTGATGTTGACCCGCTGGGTCCATGTGGTAACTCCAGATTCCCGATGTTCGTCCAATCAAGGCTCTATACGCCTCCTGAAGTTGACACATAATACCGAGCCCTCCATGTCACCTCGAAAAGCAAGCGGGTTCCAACCCCATCACCAACAAAACCACAAAGAAAGTGTTCCAATAGTATAATTCATGTAAATCATCTTACAAAGTCATTGTCCAGGATAAATATTCACATATTATGAATGAATATTATTGTTATATAAACCAAAGCCAAACATATATCTTAAAATTTAACATTTCAATTCAACCCAAAATACCAACATAGCCATAGGCATTTTCATTGAGCATCAAAGATTATGTTTATAAAAGAGAAAGCATAGAAATTCCTTCCAAACTGATCAAATCATCATATTAACATAATAAAACCAAAATTTTATTTTAAAGCAAACCATCAATATATATTTAGATAGTATTATACTAAAAATATGCAATCATATAACCCATTCACAACTTGGCGATCAAAACCTCGAGCGCGTCACTACTCCGGTGGCTCCTTGTCTCGAGCTGAGCTCTCCCCAACTTGGCAATAAACACAAACACACACACACATACACACACACCTAAAACAAGCAAGAAGATAAGCAAAAGAAATCATAAATGAAACCCTAAGTCTAAGAATGCAATGTAACCCTAACGAGTCCTAGTCTTAGCCCAAAAGGTGGTCCCAAGGTTTCCAAGGAGCTCCTAAGGGTTTATGGTTTCAATCCAAAGTAAGGAAGCAAGGAAATGAAAGAGATTTACTGGTGATACGGTAGTGCTATAGTACCCACAATTTCAAGGCTGAAGATTATTCAAGATTTCAACAAGATACAAAAAGAATCACATTTTACAATATTCTACTCATCAAACAAGAAGACATGGCTAGGTTGAAGGTTCAAAAACCATCATTCACCACAAACCCTGCATTTGCTCAACCAAAATGAAGAACATGAAGTAAAGAGAAGAAGAAGAATTCATATCTTGATTATTTCAAGAAGAAGAAGCAATAAGGGATAATCCTTCAATCCACAAGCAAAGGGAGGCGGAGAGGGTTGATGAGAGCTCCCATTCAAGGGGAAATGAAGAACAAATGAGGAAGAATGGTTTCAAGGGAAGAATAATGGGTAAAAGACTATTATACCCTTACCTCAAAACCCAGAAAAAGCTTCACACAAGCCGTGAACATGTTCACATGGTCGTGTGACATTTTTCACACGGCCTTATGCGCTTTTGCAATTGCTACAATACCACTGCTACAGTAGTAATGGTGTAGTGCTCTCAAAAACCAGAAAGGCACAAGGGTACCCACACTAGCATGTGAATGCCCGTGTGGCCTCTGGAAAAGTCATACAGCCTCAAACATGGCCACGTACAAACTTATGAGGATTCCTGGCCATGTATTTTGTAAAAACACCCAAAAATGACCATTCGATAATCACGAACTCTACAAAATATTCAAAACAAATTACTATACACACACAAAATAGGAAAACAAAGCCGAACCAAAGTCCTTAGTATCACAATTGACCACCCTTAAAGAAATTTCATCCTCAAAATTTACTTCTTCATGCGAAGAACTGGCGCACCTCAAGGTGAAACACTCAAACAAACGAAGACTTTGCCTACAATATCTTGCAGCTAAACTTTGAACTCCTTAAGTTCTACTGGTGCCATCCTGTAGGGTGCTTTAGAAATCGGGGCCATGCTAGGTAACAGGTTGATAAGAAACCTAAGCTCTCTGTTGGGTTGTAATCCATCTCAGTCCTCGAAAACACACATTAGAAAACTATTCCCCGTAAGCACATTTTTCAAATTAGACAAAACTCAATTGGCAAGACAAGCAAGCATGGTAAGTGTACATTTACACTATATTTTATATATCAATAAGTACATTTATTGAACTTGTACTGGAGTAATTATAGGAAAAACAAGGCTGAATTAAGTGTAACTCATCTATATAGGTACCATGAGGATCTTGAGGGCAAAGAAAAGCCAAAAAAAAAGGAATTAAGAGTGAAAGTGTAGAAGATGGAGCTTTCCTGACATAAGTACCTACAAGGCAAAACCCTTTACGGGTTTATTACGGCTTTCAAACATAAGTCCTTATGGGCATGCTTATGGTCGTAAGAAGAAAGAGCCAAACTAAAGACCTTATGGGTTTATTACGGCCGTAAGCAAGGCCGTAATGATCATCCTGAGAGGTTAACAAAGGGAACTAATACCCATAAGACGTGATTGCAAAGCTGGAAGGACAAGCTTACGGTCCCACACTTATGGCCATAAGTGGAACCGTAGCAAGAAGATAGAAGACTTTACTGGTAAAGCCTACGGCCGTAAGTGAGACCATAAGGCATGCGATCAACATAAACCCCAGACTTACGGTCTCGATTTACGCCCGTAAGCTGGCCATAAACGTGAGGATATAAAAGACTTTGTTGAATTTCTGAGAAAGGGAGTTGAGTTTTGAGGAAGGCTGCTGGAAAGGAATTACGGCAAAGAGAGGGATTAGCGACAGCTGCGAGGTTAGAGGCGACATTCACCCATTCAAGAGAGGGGAAACCTTGCCGGTGTCCATCACCATCATCATCATTATCATCTCTTACAGCATCAGCGTGATCAAGAGTGCTCATTTCGTCAACTTTAAGAGAAACTTCAAATTGATTCGTTTGCCATCAATCCTTAAGGGAGTGTAATTTTTTTTTTATCATGTCAATGAATATGGTTTTGTATGCTTGCTTGATTTACTCTTACTCCATAAGGAGCTAAATTCTCAATTGGGGACTCAGATATGAAACCTTAGGGATACTTTGTATTAGATTCTAGACTTGCTTATTTTCTATAATGGGATTTGAGTTTTGATTCGGAATTGCATTTCTTTAATTTGAATGTATGAGTTGTTCATATTGCTTGTTGCTTGATTGCTACTGCACGGTGAAAACCAATTAGACCCTAAAGGCTATGTTCGGTGAAAACCCGTTAGTGTATCATCTTTTTTTTTAGTCAAAGAGGGTTAAAAGAGTGATCCTGCAGATAGAAAAGTGTCCTCCTTCTTCTCCACTTAGGTCATCCTATCTTAGTGCCTCCTTCAGCTCTGAGCGATCATGTAACATTCTAGTCGAGAGAACTCTCCTTTAGGGAGTTGCGTGGGATCAGTGGTTATTTATATCGATAGAGTAAGTAACCTAGTTTAGGAACCCAAAATTGACCTGCATTAGGAACCTGAGAGCGAATCGCAGCTGAGTGGGGCCTAGAGTCGAGAGAATTCTCCACTAACACCCTGTATTAGCTTAACTCTAGCTTACCTTGAAAGCGGAGCCTGGGATGAAACCATAGGCTCTGGATGACTCATATCCATTAGAGGAAGAACTGTTTCTAGCATTTTGTGCATCAATTCACAACCCTAAGGGATCAGTGTCCAAGTGCCCTTATTTCATCCAACAGTTAGTTTCATTCTCATTTTAGCTCTTGCCTTATGTTAGTTTTCTATGCATGTTTTCAGTCGTATTCTGCCCTGTTATTTAGGCTAGATAACTTTTGCTAAAGTTAGTACTAGTATTCTCGCTCTTGGTGGTTCGACAACTCGACCCTTCATAGGGTCCATTTTATTACTTGATAACACGTGCACTTGCAGAGACACAAAAGGAGCGTTAGAGCACAGTACTGATAAGGGACCTCGCTAACCCTGAATCAATCAGTACAAATGCATCATGGTAAAAGATAGACATGATACCTATGATCACATTTGCTCTACAGTCTGCTTCTTCATTAGTTATGGTGAAAAACTAGTATGAGACCTGGTTTGTTGATGCGGCGCTCTTGACTAAGGGTTGTTATTGGTAGCCATTGATCTAGTAGCAGCAGACTGGGTCTGCATTGCCGACTAGATACCCCTGGACTGACTAGGGCAACTTGGAATAAGCACTGAAGCAAGATCGCAGCGGCTCAACTATGGACAAGCTTACCTTAGGTAACCAGTGCTGCCACACTAATAGCATCTACGCTGATCTTTGCACTGGCTAGAATGAAACTCATGGTATTTTTGCCACTGCAACCTAGCCTTTATTGACCTCATAGTTGACTGAACTCTGTTGTCCACTGAACTAGTTCGAAGGAGACATAAAGGAACGGAAGGAAAAAGTACCACATGACAAACTCTCACTCTTACCCTTCTTAGAAGACTAACCCATGTCTGAGCCTCTTTTCTTAGCCATGTTCTCTCATACTCGCCTGCCATCCTGAATAAACTTCTCTGCTCGAAGAGCTAACTGCATTACCTCTTTGAAACTCTAGTTTCTTGAGATGGCTATTCTTTCTCAGATATTAAGATTTAACCCTGCTTCAAATTTCGAGCACAACACCTCCTCTATACGTATTAGCTCAGGCAAAAAGTTTGCAAAGTCTTTCAGTTCTGACTTATTCTTTGTCACAACCTGCCATTGTAGATCATGTTCATGAATTCCTGCAGCTTATAATCTCTATGGAAACGAGTGTAGTACTCCTATACGAATTACAGCTGAAAATCTGACCAAGTCGACAAAGTATAGGATCGACCTTTCAAACTCTCTCACCAGACTCTAGCTCTGCTCTCATGCAATTTGGTGGCAACCTTTAATCTCAACTAATCCTCAAGAACCATGTCATCAAAAGTGGCTATCACTCTCTTCAACCACTCATTAGCAACCATGGCATTGCTTGTACCAACAAAAGTATCACACCCCAGCTGGCGGGCTTCCTTCAAGAGATTGGACATAATCAAACTCTAACTGGACTTGCTACCTTCTGCTGGGGCTCAAGGAACTGACTGCATCGGAGGTGGAACTGAAGTAATAAATGGCTTTGTCAGCGCCTCCTTCCAAATAAATTCCAATAGCCCATAAAGTCTCTGTACTCCTGATAGGTCGATTGAGTCCCCTGACTGCCAGTAGGCCTTAAAATCTTGTATTGCCTCTGGAGACAGAACGAACTAAGGCGCTGGAGCCTGGGGTGTAAGCTCAGATGCACTTGGAGTATGTACTAATGCTGCCATGGCAGGTTCATGCCTTGATGTGGCTCCCTGCCTAGGTGGTGAAAGAAATGAGGATGGAGATGGCACTCCATGCCGCACATCTCTTAGCGAAGCAAAAGTAGGTTCATTAGTAGGAGCAGCTGCTCCACGTCATGTACACAGATGTTATGCTGGCATACTAACTACAAAGAACACCAAAACAATCTCTGGGGTCAAATCCTACATGCTCAACTCTAACCAAATCTACTAGTTACCACAGAAAGCAGTCAAAGGCAAGAACATGGTATAGCTATTAATTAAAACCAATAGCTCTAAAACCACTATAATTGTCACACACTCTATAACCACAAATTGTACAAAATACTCAAAACAAACTACTATGCATACGGATAATAGGAAAACAAAGCCGAACCAAAGTCATTAGTATCACACAAGGAATCTCTATCTCTGGCTAAACCCTGATGAGGGAGGCTATCAACATTCGGAACCTCTGGTGTGAGATCCAATGAATTCCTCTTTAATCTATGAATTAGCTAGTATATGTGAAAATCCTATTCTGTACATATAATTCATACTTAATATGCAGAATCCTTCGATTATAGACTGAACATTAAGCAACCTAGATTAAACCTAACAAACAAGCCAACTTGCATTAATGAATAAAGACATCAACCATACAAAGTAATCCTCCCTAGGTTCACCGGAGCTCGGCGGCCTTGTGGGTTTAGTTTAACGTAAAATAAAGAAGAGTTACAGGATTAAGCTAAGAACAACAAAGGATCATTGTAAACTCCCTATTTATTGAATATGGGATGGTGATGAAAGCTCGTCGGATCCATACCATCAAGCTTTTTTATGCTCCTCTTGAGATATTCTTCTTCATTTAATCCATGCTCAAAAGAATATCCTCTCAATGAGATTTGGCTATGGAAGTGTGTAGGGTTGAATAGAGGCCAAAGATCTTTCTTAAAACCCTAACTTTGTCCTTTTATGCGGGCAACTGCACAAGTGCATGGAGCATGCATGGTACTCAAAAAGGACATAGGAATGAAGTTTGGGGGTTGTGCGGGCACTTTGTGGGCACACAAGAATATACGGGCCACATGGTGGCTGCATGGCCCTCCTTGAGGGCCATTTCTACAGCGGTGATGCTCGGTTGTGCTGCATCTTCGATGCCCAATGCCTACGGGTCCATGTGGGACTCAAATAGTCTTCAAAAGGGATGAAATTGACTTTTAAAACACCTCAAATTTCTTCTTTGAGCTCCAAGTTCTCATGGAAATACTCTGAAGCAAAATCAACACAAAACACGCATAAAGCAAGCATTGGCACAATTGCATGAAAAGTGTATGATCATGTCCATGAAAATTAGTATATTTAGACACTTATCAAGTGTTGAACCCCATTTTATTCATTTTCATATGTTGGTTGTGGTTACTTCTATAACTAATCATAGTACTTCTATAATAAGCCATGGTTAATGGATTTTGATAAAATTGATTAAAGTTGAGTTTGTTTTAAACTCCAAGAGTAACACATTCGGGATTATATGACTAGGACTACACTACGACCAATGAATATTCCTAATTGATGACCAACTTCCTTATAGACAACATCTGAGTATAGTTTTGGGACCATATCACTTGATAGAGCCTATATGACCAAGGCGTATTGGAGACCTCTTAGCTTATTGAGCCAGAGCACAGGTATACCTATGCCCTGGTAAGAAGGTCACTTTGTTGATGGAAAAAGAGTGCTAGGGTGGTGAACATGCAGGAGATCTTCTTTCTATTCAACATGATTCAAAGAGTCCTCACACACCTTGGATAAATAGTAACTTGGTTCATAACCACCACAGACAAGAGACTAAAGTAGGAGCCATTTATATGTGCCCTAGATCTTAAGGCTTCGTAGGTTGTTAGAGGATATTCAAATATTTTATATGAGATCCTAAACACCATGCGACATTGGAGGTCTACCACTAGAGTGGATTAGTATGTCTTCACAAGTACTATTCTTATTAAGAAGGCTAAGGATGAGGTTAAGAAGGAGGATATAGGTTAGAATTCGAGAATTACTCCTACGCTAACTGCAACACCACCACATCAACGAAGTTCAGAGGTGGATAGACTTAGTTAACTCTAAAGACATGTCAAGGAGGTTCATGATGAGGTTAAAGCGGTCAAGAAGAGCACCCCTAAGAAAGGCCAATAAGTTTTTAGGCTGCTCTCATAGATGTGGAGCTGATAAGGTGTGGCGAGATGCATTGACACCAACACCACTCACGGCCGCAAGTGCAACGGTCATCAAGTAATAAAATATCTCACACTTGAGCATTATAGAGTCATATTCCGTTGGGCCCCGGGAAGTACTACTACCTCTTCTTCATAATCACTATTTAGTCTACCAAAAATGCTTGATTGTTAATCAAGAAAAAAAACAAAGAAAGAAACAAGGATGAATGGAACCAGTTGAACTAAAGCAATAAGGAAATGCAATGGATAAGGTAGGCCTCAGACATGGATACCCTCGGAAGGAACAACAGTGGAAGGATGAATTTGGGATAGCGTAGCTTGTGTTTAGGCTTTGGGCTGTGAGATTCTAAAGTCATATATTTCATTGCCCATAGTCCAAGTCAGAGTAGCTACTTTTCAAGAGTTACTGTTGATGCCAAACTCACATAACTTATGATGATAATTGGCTTTGAAATGGGAGAACCAAACAATTTAGGTATCCATAGTTTTTTTTGTTTTTTTGGACTAGCGTAAATTGTAGATCCCTTTCTGAAGGGTGAATATGCTGGTTAGGCACCAAAAAACTAATGTATTTGGAAGATTACAAGTGCATATATACGCGCTCGTGCTTTTGTAGCTTGTCATTCAAGGAAACCTCTAATTAGGAGCCCGACCCCCAAGTTGCTATGCCACTATGAGCAAAGGAGCACTGGCATTAACTTATCTGCATTATTTCCCTAATTTATGCACCTTTTTCGATTTTATTGTATTGACAAGAGGCCCTTAGAAACCCACTAGAAAAACAACCTAGCATGTCAAGGAGCACCACCACCATAATGGGTTAGCATTAAAGAGGGACATAAAAATTGTAGTCCTTTCTAACCTAGATGTATGGGGTCTCACTTAGGCGTGCGTGATGTGATGCTTAATGTGTGAGGCCTAGCATTTATCACAGTTCTGCACTATCATATTCCTAAATCATAGCTATCCTAGGTTCACTATCATGCAAGAAAATTTTCCAAACACGAAAAACCCATCTCCACACTCAAAGTTGTACATTGTCCTCAATGTACCTAAATCAGCAGCATGAAATAAGATATGCAATGAACATAAGAGGAAAGAGTTTTGTGAACTTCCTCAAATCCTCCAAAGCTCTTCTATGGAAGTCACAAGGTCGGGGTGGCCACCTTTGGTTCCGACTCCAATGATGAAAAAGGTCAATCACTATCCTATTCCACCCGGAATAGTGAAAAATAACATCATCTCAAGACATCCCAAAGCAACAAAACAAATGAAGAAAATAGTACTCGAGCAAATAAGTTATAAGTTTGGTAGGGTTAGGCCCTTGCCAACTCAACTACAACTGAAAACAAAAGACAACACAAAAGTAAAATAAAATATAGAAGATATGGACACTCAATCCTAGTCATCCCAATCCTCATCACTATGTCCTAACGGTGCTGATGTGGATGGAGATATAGGTGGATAGAGCTTTGGATAAGAGCAATAATGTCCCACTAGCCTTAAAATAAGACTGTGATGTATTTCCCATGTTATCTTGTTTCTTGGATCTCTTGAAGATCATGAGGTAAAGCTGCGAACTCAATCTCTTGTCTAGTGGCCTGGTTTGCTGATACAGGTAGTATGGTACCTAGTGTGTGAGGCTCATCCTCAATGTCAGTCTCCGGGTGCCTCACAAGAACAAAATCCTATCCATGGTGCTCCACAATCCTAGAAGACTGCAACATCGAGAGGCCAAGTGGAATTCTTACCCGAACTAGCTCCATTGACAGGATGCACTCCAATGCATCCATGCCCCTCACTATGCGAGTGATATACGGCCTGACGAAAATCTTTGCTAGTTTGGGGTTCTAGCCCTGATGTGCTATTAACTTCACTACAATGTGTCCTAAGTTCATTGGAGAATGACTGGTCATGGTATAAAGCATATACAAGTCGGTGCGCTTGATAACACCAGTGCTATCTGCTCGGCCCACAATAGACCAGGTAAGAAATGCATGAATGTAGCAATGAGTCGGATACAGTATGCATGATGTCCTCTTGGAATCCTCACTTTGCCGCCTCTAGTAATAGATTGCCAAAAGGAGTGTGGTGCGACGAGAGATTGGGAAATCTAATGGGAGTCTTGGGTAAGCCATGCTCTTGGTGAAGTCTTTCTTGTGGATGCCCAGAAACACCATGAAGTCTACAAAACTTATAAACCTGTGCCCTTAATGCACCCGCAGCTGAATCCCTCTAAATCGGCAGAGTTGTGTCATCATGACTTCTGTCTTAAATGTGCTTAAAACTTCTAGTGTATGCTCTCAATAGACATGCTCATTAATCTCTAACACTGTGAGCGATCAATCAAAACTCGGAAAATGACTCTTGTCTTCATCAGCCAAACCAATAGACTCAAGTGCTTCCCAATCAATGACTCTTGTCTGACCAAATAGCTTTGTCTTCAGCAGATCATAATGCTCTTGAAATCGAGTGTCGATGAATGTGGTGCCGAAGATGAGCTTGCTCCAACTGTAGGTCTTTTGGAAAGGATTTTCTTCACATTCGCCATTATTGTACAAGAGAAAGGAGTAAGATCAAGCTCATGATACCAAAAGAATAAAATTAAGAAAACTTGGCCGGAAAATACGATGACAATGGAGTATGAAAAACGGCCCATGCTTGCAGCCTGGGCCATGCGACCTCCAAGTGGCTGCATGGAGGCCACATGGAGCACGGGATGGCTTAAAAATGACCTTCCTCCCCATTGGCTACACGCTCAAAATCAGTGACAAAACTCAAGAAATTTGTATTTGCACTCATTCTCCAACATTTGGCTTGGATTATAAATCATTCTAAGCATGAAATCCAAGGATAATGTTACAAGTAAAATTCACCCAAGCTTTTTGAAGAAAGAACAAAAAAGCAGACAAAAAGCTCCAAGGTAGTGGTAGATCAAAAAAGCAAAGGCTTGTAAGAGATGAGAAACTTGAAAAATTTTGGAAATCAAAGCTTAAAGTGAGATAATTCAAGGTGGGAATGGGTTTTGAGGTAAAGGACAGGGTTTTAAAAGGAGACAAAAAGAAGATCTGCTTTGGGGTGGGGGTGGGGGCAACTGTTCAAAATTTGGACGCTTGACCGACGGTTGCATGGTCCCCAAGTAGGAACATGCAGCCTCTCATTGGCCATACGCAGCCTCTGTGTAGGCGCACAAAGGGGGTAATGCCTTCTGTCTTCCTTTTGTATTGCCTCTAGAAATATCAAAACTTGTCGATACACGCAAAGTTCTCATTAAAATACCAAGTATGATCATGGATGACGTATACATTGAATTTTGTTATCAAACACAATAATATTCCACAAACCACATCACACTTTATCAATATATGCATGAGACATCTGTAACAAAAATAAAAAACAAAAATTAATAAAACTAAAGAAAACACACCCAATAAGCATGAATACAAGAAAATAAACTGGACTTGCCTCCCAAAAAACACTTGTTTAATGTCACGAACCTAATGTATCTAGGCTTACCTCATGGGGGCTCGAAAAGACAGGTCTTAGCACTGGTCTTGGTGATAAGCGATGAAACTCCATCCGGTAGGTTAAGGATGAGGAAGAGCCAATGTTGTGCACATCCAAGTCAATCATAAATGAGGGTTTTTCCTTATTTTCAATGGCGGTTGTTGTTCATGCAGCTTTGGGGCACACCTTTTTTCCCATCTTGCTTCAATGGTAGCCCGTCTTTGCCACTACTTTTTTTCTTCAAAGATGTGGCCATTGTCAATTCCTCTGGTAACTTCTTTGCGAGTTTTCCACTAATTCTCGGTCTCCATTGCCATCATCAATCCCCTCCAAGTACTTGTCCAATGGATTGACCGCCAACACTTCTTACACACAATCACAAAAGATTAATTGAGTATCATCAATAGCATAGAAGATGTCGTTGTGTTCCTTGGGCTGCTTCATTGCCTCCGAGAGCTTGAAGATGGCCTTTTCAATACTGGCTCGAAGTGTCATCTTCCCATCTTTAATATGCAAAAGGGCACGGGATGCTACAAGAAATGACCGACTGTGGGATCGAAAATACGCGTCTGACATCATGAAAAAGACACCAGACAAAGCATCGAAGCACAAATATCATATATTTTTTTTTATGGGTTCTCTCATTCCTAATAGGGGCAAGCCCCTATTATTAATTACCCCAGATTAAAATCTTGGGAACCTCCGATTAAGGGCTTCGAGTACAAGTAAAGACAAGATATTACAAACTATAAATTTTATTTCATATACAAACTTTCAATTTTGAATTTTATTCATCATTTTATTATTATTATTATTTTTTTATTATATATATATATATATATACTGTTGCTTGCGCCTCATCACGGCGCCACGTGCTTCGTTACCATTTTTGAGATATATATCTCATTGCCGTCTTTTTATCATGCCTTAGCATCCAGGTATTAATCACATATACTGCGATTTGGTTGGTCTTGAAAGAAAGTAGTGATGATTTAGACATTGTTCCCGGGAAATACACCGAGTAAGCTTATAATGGGAGAGAAAATGGCATTCTTGAACTCATAACACCAATATCCTCAAACTTCAAAATTTGGCGCAAGAAGAAATCGGCATGCCACTTCTCGATTTAGATTCCACTACGTGTATTATGTCCTCATTGATGTGAAGATTTAAATCAACACTGGAGATTACACTTCCAATCATTATCAATCGCATGCATTTATGCTTGTACGTGCTCAAGAGGGAAAAGTTGAGTTTATAAGAAACGGTCAGGATTTGATCATCAGGGAAGAATGTAAATTTGAGGCAGTTGTTGATCTTTATTAATAGAGACATATGAATGACTGGGATTTGATCATCACCAAAGTAGTATAATATCAAGGCAGCTATTGATCTTCATCAATAGAGATATGTGAACGACTGGGATTTGATCATCAACAAAATAACATAAGTTCGAGGCAACTATTTGATCTTCATCAATAGAGATATGTGAACGACTGAGATTTGATCATCAACAAAATAACATAAGTTCGAGGCAACTATTGATCTTCATCAATAGAGACGTATGAATGACTGAGATTTGATCATCAACAAAATAACATAAGTTCGAGGCAACTATTTGATCTTCATCAATAGAGAAGGGTGAACGGCTGGGATTTGATCATCACCAAAACATTGTAAGTTCGAGGCAGCTATTGATCTTCATCAATAGAGAAGCATGAACGGCTGGGATTTAATCATCACCAAAACAGCGTAAGTTCGAGGCAGCTATTGATCTTCATCGATTGAGAAGCATGAACGGCTGGGATTTGATCATCACCAAAACATTGTAAGTTCGAGGCAGCTATTGATCTTCATCAATAGAGAAGCATGAACGGCTGGGATTTGATCATCACCAAAACATTGTAAGTTCGAGGCAGCTATTGATCTTCATCAATAGAGAAGCATCAACGGCTGGGATTTGATCATCACCAAAACATTGTAAGTTCGAGGCAGCTATTGATCTTCATCAATAGAGAAGCATGAACGGCTGGGATTTGATCATCACCAAAACAGCGTAAGTTCGAGGCAGCTATTGATCTTCATCAATAGAGAAGCATGAACGGCTAGGATTTGATCATCACCAAAACAGCGTAAGTTCGAGGCAGCTGCGGCGGTGGCGGTGCTTGGCGGCATTATCTCAGCCACTCAAGCATGCCGCGACGGTGAGCAACGGCGACGATAATATGCGGCGGCGGCGGTGGCATGCTTGACGGCATTATCTCAGCCACTCAAGCATGCCGCGACGGTGAGCAACGGCGACGGTAATATGCGGCGGCGGCGGTGGCATGTTTGACGGCATTATCTCAGCCACTCAAGCATGCCGCGACGGTGAGCAATGGCGACGATAAAAAGCGGTGGCATGCTTGGCGGCATTATCTCAGCCACTCAAGCATGCCGCGGCGGTGAGCAAGCAACGGCGACGGCGGCGCGGCAAACGGCGACGCAACAGTAACGAGCGACGAAGTTTTTTTTTTTTTTTTTTATATATATATCTATATATCAATATGAGGAGAGGGAGGATGTACACCTTCTCCTTCGTCTTCTTTCCTCTCTTTCTTTTCTTCTTTTTAAAAATTTCTTTCCTCTCGCTTCTTAAAAAGAACATCCCGTTTTTTTTTTTTTTCTCCCCCACCTCTCTCTCCGTCAAATCGCAACCAAAAAGACTTTCAAATTCAAAATTAAAAAAAAAAAATATATATATATATATATATATATATATATATTTTTTTTTTTTTTTTTTTGAATTATCTTTTCCACCCAATCACATCACAACCAAAAAAAACTTTAAAATTCAAAATTAAAATAAAATTTTTTTTTTTTTGAATTATCACAAAAAAAAATTTGAATTATATATATATATATATATTTTACCCAACCTCTCCAAAGCAAATCTCGGTGGAGTATTCAAAATTCAAAATTAAAAAAATCAAAAATTTTGAATTATTTATTATATATATATATATATTTTTACTCAACCTCTCCGCCAAATCACAGCGGAGTTGAGAACAAAAATTTAAAATTTAAATTTTTTCTTTTTATTTAAATTTTGAATTTTAATAAGTAAAAGAAAATTGCCTTGGGATATGTTTTTAGATGCTTCAGGACTTGCATTTTTCATGTTGCATCGAGATATGTTCTCCGGCTATATAAAATTTAAGATTGTCTCGGGATTTGTGTTTGTTTGCTCTAAGATTTGAGATCTCGGGATTTGTGTTTGGTTGCTCTAAGATTTGAGATTGCCTCGAGATATGTGTTCTCAAGGGTAATCCTGTAACTTTTGCATTTGTGTCTCGAGATATGCTCTCAAATGGAATTTTGTAATTTTACATTTGTGCCTCGAGATATGTTCTCAAGGGCAATTTTTTTTTTTTTTTTTGTAATTTGCATTTTATATTTGCCTTGGAATTTGCATTCTAGTCCAAGATAACCAAATAATCAATTAAGATTAAGATTAGGATATTTAATTTTTAATTCTAAAGATATTAGAATTTAAATTAAATTGAGATTTGGTTTCATTATAAACAAATGCCCCCTTCCTACTTGTCTCACGAAATTCTCTTTTGTGAGTTTGAGTGAGAGAAGTAGGAATCCCCAATCTTTTCTTTTGTCATGGCCAATACATCTCAACCTTTTTGGGATGTGAACCAAAATTACAATGAAATTCCCCAAGGTCAAGCCTTCATGCGCCACGCTCCTATGTTCAATTCCGAAGCCGAACCCGTAATCATATATGAAGGAAGAGAACAATCAGAGTGGGTGAAGCGCTATCCAAGTCGTATGGCTATTGCCAAATTGTCCACGAACCATTGGTTTGAAGACGGCCTAACTGATGCAATTTGCTTGAAACCTGAAGGAGAAGTGAAAGATTTGAAGACATTTGAAACCCTTGGATCTAGAATCATCAATCACCGCCCAGGATGGAAGGGTAGGGAACCTATCCAAAATAGTTTAATCGATCTTCCATATTATGCGAGTGGGCCAAATTCATAGTCAATAACTATTCCAAGGAGTTATCCGAAGCGGGGTGGTGGCCGGGATTGTGGCTTCAATCGGCGGCTATGATTTTGACATAAACTTTTATAAAGCGCTAGTAGAACTATGGTGTCCAGACACTAACACTTTCCACTTCTTGCATGGAGAAGTTGGGATTTCATTATGGGACATCAAGGAATTGGGAGGGCTTCCAATTATCGGAGACACCTATGACGAAGTCATACCTCCTAATAACATAATCTGCAGAAGATATGACCCTGAACTTTCTGTATTAAGAAATCTATTCGACATCTTTCAATGGCTCTCAAGACAAAACATCGACGAAGATGTATTCTTTGAGGATTGGGTGGAGTTCTTTAGGAGATCAAGACATAGTTCCCGTTATAGATCGGCATCTAATCAACCTCCCAAGCCTGTTTCCAAAGCAGATTTAGTTGCTTTTATAGCACTTTGGATTTGCTTTTTTATTATGCCGGGTGATCGCAATGTGATTAGACCAGGAGTGTTTATGATGGCATGCAACATCGCGCATGGGAGAAAAGTATCTTTTGCCCCTGCAGTGCTAGCGCGCTTATACTTGGGCTTAAATGCCATGGCTAAACACAGAAAAGGACCCGGATTCTCTACCACAATGTTCCCTGCTCATTTCTTGTATGCTTGGGCTGGTCATTATTTCCGGAGCATATATCTCAAGAGGAAAATAGATGACGATACCTTGAGTATACCTGGGTTGCTGAAAATACCGAAGATGCTGCAATTTATGAATTCCAGCGCGACTCCGTTTGTCAATCCTATATATGTGAGGAACTTTATTCGACGTGAAAGCAATTTCATATCTCGCCCTTTCTTGTTCATGTATCATAATAACGAGGTGGTACGAGATTCCAGATATCCGACTGGACCTAACGTATTGGATTCATATACCATGGAATATGTGATGAGTCTTCGTTGTGGAGTTCTTCCGCTTCGGTGTGCAGGAGATCTTTTTGCAGAACCTTATAATCCGCACCGGTTTGGGCGCCAATTTGGGTACGATCAACATACTCCGGCGTACATTGATGTTCCTAGGAGAGCTTCTTCTTTAGGGATTCTTGCGGGGTACTGGCTTCATCTTTCTCGCCAGAAGACGTCCAGCTCATTCTACATCCCTGAGCATGACGAGAGAAGGGAGACTTATACTTGTCTATGCACGAAAATGGTTGAGGACTGTTGAAGCTTTTTTCCAACGAAACATTCATTATTGATCCAAGATGATTTCAGAAATAAGAGAACCATTAATAGGGACCAAGGGCAATCTTCGAAGGCCCGCAGATTTATCAATGAAAGCATATTCATTGATTACACAGATACCACGGTTGACCCAGTTGTCTCATCAAAGCGGCAAAGGATTGAAGGTATGTCAACTTTATCTATTTGCTTATTTGTTCATTCATTTTTTTTTATTATTAGTATTTTTGTTAAAGAAAAATCAACTTTCTTCTTTTATTTCTTTTCTTTCACAAAAAGTTTCCAACAATCCCCATGAACTTTGTTTCTCTTTTCTTTTACACCCTTTTTTTTTATTTAATTTAAATTTAAACTTCTTTTTTTTTTATTTAAAAATTTTTCAACGATTTTTTTTTTAATCTGATTTTTTCCAGATTTTTTTTTTTAAGAAATTCTGATTTTTTTTTTTGATTTTTCGAATTTTTTCTTGAAAAAAAAATTTTTTTTCTTGAATTTTTTTAATTCAAAATCAAACTTCATAATTTTCACATTTTTTATTTGACTCAAAGTCTATTTTCAACATAGGGATACGGACTCATGACACCCCATTAGACAATGTTAGGGCTATTCAAAGTCCTCCAAGAATTGATGGTATTCCTCCATTAGATCTAGAGATGCACATGAGCTCCTATAGTAAGAAATATCTCTTTCTCCTTCTTTTTTTTTTTTTTTTTTTTTTATCTATGCATATTCAATGAACTTGATGACGTCTTATATCTAGATCAAGTAAACGCACAAGATTTAAGTGTCGGCGCTGAGGGAAACATTGGGGTCGGCGACAACATTGGAGTAGAGGAAAATATTGAGATTGAAGAAGCTCTTCCTAATCCACTACAAGGTATTGCCCTCATGTCATTTTTGCACATTAACCCTTTGAATTTCTAAGAGTCTACAAATTTATGCCGCCAACCCCTCTAACCCTTTTTTTTTTTTTTTTTTCTTCAAAATTCGCAAATAACTCCCAAACTTCCATATTTTCATATTTTTCATGGTTTCTTGCGATTAAACCAGGAGCTTTCATATTTTCACATATTTTCATAATTTTTATGCAACTAGCCCCTCTAACTTTTCCCTTTTTCCAGGCTCCTTCCATATTTGCAAATAACCCCTAAACTTCCATATTTTCATGTTCTTCATGGTTTTTTGCAATTAAGCCCTCTAGCTTTCATATATATATATATATATATATATATATATATATATATATATATATATATATATATATATATATATATATATTATATATATATATATATATATATATTATTTTTTTATTTCTCCATAAATTTTGCAACAAAGACCCTCTTTTTTTTTTGCAAATTTCCCCAAACATTTTCTTTCCTCTTCTTCTCATCATTCATTTTTTCCTTTTAAATAATTTTCCGATGATTTTTTTTTTGTTGTTTTTATCATATATTCTCTTTCTTTTGGGTTTCAACATGGCAGATATTTTCTAATAATAATAAAAAAAAATGAATAGGCCTATAAACCTATTTTATCCCTAACTCATCATATGATTTGGACCATATGCGCATGTAATATAGCCAACATACATCACGCATTTGAATGACATGAAACCCTGTAAGGGTTGATGACCTTACACTAGGTCGGCGGGCATACAAGATCACATAGACCAAGCCACGAGGGCGCACAATGCGTGGATTTGGTAGCGCGGGCAGTGGCGCGGCGCTTATGTTGTGTCCGGACCAAGGGCGGGTGAAATACCCCGCATGATCATGGACCGAGGCCGTGAGGGCGGACCGTGGGCGTGCGCGTGGCCGGTGAGCGAGTGGGGCGGCGCGCCCCTTTACCAAGAGTCAAGTGTCGCAGGGACTTCATCATGTAGAGTGTTGGATCTCTAGCGAGTCTAGGCGGGGCGGGACACTTGATCGGGCGGTTGACCGAGAGCCGATTCCGGATCGACAAGGTTTTGCACGGGCGTATGCAAGTAGGCACGTGGCCGGGAGCGTTGCCGAGCCGGGCGAGGGATGGCACGCGGTATTACCGCGCGTGACCGGTGCATTTCTATGCGCCGTGACCAAGGGTGGCCGGTTAAAGCTACGGTCGAGTCAGAGGACACTGCAAGCTAAGTGAAGTCAGGGTATTCACGCCAGACCGGTATTGGGCATGGGGCTCAATCAACCTTGGATTTGGGGTAGCTCTTGTAATAGGGTCAAATGTGTCTTTGGGAGAAGACAATGCCACTTGGTGTTGGTTTTGGCCATGGTTGTAAACATTTCTCAATCTGAGAGAGTTTTATGTTTTTCTCTCTCAAAATGGGTTTCTTTGTGTCGTGTTTCTCGTTCCGACGTGTATTCCGGATTTGCTCGCTTCTTCTTATTTCCGCTATACTTTGTAATGCAAACAGGATTAACGTCTTGTTTCTTGCAAGGAAAGGCCGACTTTTGTATGTCGGGTGCCGCACGGCCAAAGCTGATCGGTTAGGGCTGTGACAAAACCCATGGTGGGATCCACCAAGCATTTATGTAAACATAATAATGGTAGTATAAATCCAACATCTTCATGTATCCATGCATGAGAGGTGAGAAGTCAGGTATTAAATTTCAATAAGGGGGACAATCCTTCTCCAACATCTTCTCTCCTTTTTTTTTTTTTTATTCTTTTTGCTCCTTATTTTAAAATTTTTTTTTTCTTCTTTTGTTTTAGGAGATGCACCAGTTGTCTTGGAAAATGAACTCCCGCAGAATCCGCCATTAATCCAAGAAGGTTTATACATTTATTTATTTTTTCCTTTATTTTTATTTTCTTTTCATCGCATAACGATTTTCTTCTTTTTAGCCATTCAAAAAGATGAAAGTGTTTCATCTTTTAGTCGAACTCCTTCAGCAAGTTTCATAAAAGATGCCCCCTCTTCAATGGAGAGTGATGGCGGGAATACTCGTGTTGAAAGTGTACCTTGTGATAGCAAAAATGCTAACAGTGAGAGCACACCTCATGATAGCGGTAATGCCAATGTTGGCACCACATATCCAGCGATGCAAAACGAAGGTTTTATTTATTTATTTATTTATTTTGTGTACAAATCGCCGTGGCACATTTTATTTATATATATTATTTTCTTTTCTCTTTTTTTTTTTTTTTTTTAGTCATCCAAGAAATTGCCAAGGACATTCATACCTCCACCGAAGAATTAGAAAGCGGGGACTCTAATGCCGATGTCGGGGTTACGAGTTTGCCAAAACAAGTCCAAGGTTTTTTTTTTTATTATTATTATTTCTTTTATCTTTTATCTTTTATCGAAGGTCGAAATTTATTTGTATATTCTCTTTGTAGGTTCAAAGAATATACCAAATGTAGTGTTACGCTTGCGAGACGAGATGATCAACAATATCAAGTCTCTCAACTATCACAACTACCATGACATAATCAACAAAGTGAAGGAGTCAAAATTCCTTTTTGAACCTTTCAACATTGATTTGGCAAGTCTAGAACCTTTCATAGAAAAAATCGCTCGATGTGCAACCTATGCCAAAGAAGCCTCAGAGGATCCTAATGTTCAAGCTCGTATCCGTAGTCAACAAGCCAAGACATGCATGCATGAAAGAACTTTGGCACTTGAGCGTCTTAACAAACTCGGGACAGATTGGACCAATGACATAAATGCAAATAAGGAGGAATATCAAAAACTTGCCGAGAGGAAACATCAACTTCAGGCCGAGCTTTGTGAGATTCAAGGCACAATGAAGACTCTGAGTAAAAAGATAGCGGATTCAACGGACTTGTTTGAAGCTTCCGAGCCTACACAAGCAAATCTTCAAGTTGCTTTGAATGAGGCCAAGACAAAGCTTGCTGAGAATCAAGAAGAGAACTTAGATACTCCTCTTATGGCTATTTTCACAAAATGGCTTGATGAGTTGGAAGAAGCAAAAGAGTCATTGTTGAAATTTACTGGGCATTAAAAGCCATCTTTCTTTCTTTGCTTTCCTAGTTTGTTTTCTTAGTTTGCTTTTCTAGTTTGTTTATGCTTCAGCAATTGATTTTAAAACATTGATCATGGACATTTGTTTTGAATAAGCCTTAGCCTTTTTTTTTTTTTCTTTTCTTATACCTCTTTATTTTTAGTAGAATACTTGGAGACTTGCAATCATGATTGATGATTTTTTTTTGTTATTATTATTATTATTTTTTTGTGAATATTTTCAGCCAAATTTGGAATGACTTTATAAGCCACTCATCCACTTGATAGCACCATGGGCGAACAGGGAATTAGACAGACATGGTCCTTGAACTCAAAATTTTTCATGATGATCAAATAGACTTAAAATCCAATCTCCACCGTTCATCTTCAAGATAAGGACCTTATAAACGACTATACAAATTTTCACTAAAATTGAATATGATTTCATATGGTGATGATTGACTTGATGATGAGGTAACTAGACAGGAATTTAGGCAGATTTTGACTCTAAATTACCAAAATTTTTATGATAGTCATATGAACTTAGAATTTAATCATCACCGTTCAACTTGAAGATCCGAACACCTTAATCATATAAAAAACATTTTCAGAAGGATTGAAACTCTTTTGACCTTCTGATCTTGAGCTAGAATTTGAATATGGTGTAATGACAATCATTGATGAATTTCATGTTTGATTTGCGATTTTATTTTGATAAATGATGGACTTGAGGCTCAATCGTGACCATTCACATTAAGCATTGTCAAGTTTGGAGTTCTCACAAAAACTTTCAAACCAATCCGAATTTCTGACATGGTCCAATTAACACGTTGATCAACATTGCGCGTAGAGAAGCGGTGTCCTGCATCATGACCCACAGTCCTACTTGCTTCTATAAATCATGTACACTTTAAATCATATATTTCAACCGTTCGGATTGAATATTGGACATGTATTTACGATTTGAATGAAATTTCAAGGCGATCAAAGACAATTTGGTCACCCGATGAAGACCTTGATGGGAGCAATACCATCAAAGAAACTTCAAACTTCCAACTTCCAACACTTTAATATGCAGAAGGAATTTTTTTATTTTTTATTTATTTATTTTATTATTATTATTATTATTATTATTATTTTTTTAACACAAGGACCAATGTATTTCCCTCAGGAAGCACGCTTAATTGTGCATGACCGGTCTGCATAGAGCCGGACGTTCCGTCATAGACAAACACATGTCTCTTTATTTCATTAAAGGAATTTTAGTACAAAAGTGAGTTTAATATAATAATGAATGTTTTGCCTCGAGAAGTACATTGTACATGACTAGTCGACCCTTGTGAGGGACCAGACGCTCCGTCATAGGCAAACATTTTTACATTAAGCATAATATTTCTTCAAGAAACGGCCGTTGATGGGTGGCATCGGTCTTTCTCCATTGGCATCGATAAGTTGATATGCGCCTCCTTCGTAGACAATCTCCACAACATAAGGGCCTTCCCAATTTGCTTTGAATTTGCCCCCGGCCTTTTTGTTGGTGATGATGGGTCTTCTGAGAACAAGAACCATCTCTCCTTTGGTAAAAGTCCGAAAACGAGCCATCTTGTTGTATGCGTGAGACATTTGTGCTTTGTAGACTTCGAGATTTTGTTGCGCCCCTAATCTTTTTTCATCAAGAGAATCCAACTCATCCAAGCGGAGCCGAACATTATCTTCATTAGAAATTTCATTTTGCAATGCCATTCTCAGGGAGGGTATCTGGATTTCGAGAGGTAAGACCGCTTCAGTCCCAAACACCAAAGAATATGGTGTGCACTGTGTCGGAGTTCTATATGTAGTGCGATACGCCCATAGCATCTCCGGGAGTCTTTCATGCCAATCTCTCTTGTTTTTAGACACTGCTTTCTTCAACAGCTTCGAGAGGGTTTTGTTGAATGCTTCTGCTAATCCATTTGCTCTAGCGTTATAGATAGAGGTATATCTCCAATCTATTTTATGATTTTGTGCGAATTTCCCAACTTTGAAGCTTCCGAAAGCGGGGCCGTTGTCCGAAATAATTCTTCTCGGAGTCCCAAATCTATATAAGATGTTTTCCCGATGAATTTGAGGATATTCTCGGTTTTAACTTCTCTCGGCGGGATTGCTTCGCCCATCCGGAAAAGTAATCTGTTGCAGCCAATATGAATCGATGTCCCAAAGATGATGGTGGTTCAATAGGACCGATTATATCTGTTCCCCATATCTCAAAGGGCCATGAAGAGGTCGTGGGATGTAAAGGATTTGGATGTTGATGAATAAAATCTCCATGTATTTGACACAGGTGACATTTTCTAGCATAATTGATGCAATCTCCAACCATGGTTGGCCGGTAATATCCCAAGTGTTTGATCTTGAGTCGCATCTTGGGTCCGGATTGGTGCGCACCACATATCCCGGAATGCACATCATGCATAACTTCTTGGGCTTCTTCATATGAGAGGCACCGCAGAGCAGATTGATCATATGACTGCGGTATAATATATCATTTATGAGGGTGAATCTTAGGGCTCTTCGCTTTATCCCGAAGACCTTTTGATTTATCCTCTCGGGAGTTTATCATATTTCAAATATTCTATGAACGGTTGCTTCCAATCTTCCTCTCGGCATCTCAAGAGTGAAGACTTCCGCATTGCCCCCAAAGACTTTCCTCTTCGACTTCGTCGGGGATCGTACTAATGGGTCTTCTTTTTTTATGGTTATATGAATTTCTTCATAATTTGGATTCGCCACTCCTTTGCTACTTTCGCCAAAGAATCAGCTTCTCCATTTTCTGATCTTGAAACCCTCCTCAACTGCACTTGGAGGATTTTCTTCATAAGATTTTTGACCTTCTTATAATATTTAAGAAGTTCAGGTTTGTATATCTTGTAGTCTCCTTCGACTTGCTTGATAATAAGTTGTGAGTCTCCAAATATGTGTATGTCTTGGATTCTCATTTTGATTACCAGTTCCAAACCAGCTATGAGAGCTTCATATTCTGCTTCATTGTTTGTACATGGCTCCGTGAGGGAGAGAGCATATCTGAGGATTCCCCCTTCTGGTGTGACAAACACGAGCCCTATCCCAGCTTTAATTTGTGGAATTTGGAACATAAGTGCCGGTTTTATAGATGATGCTCCATCAAAATATAGCCGCCACCTTGCTTTTTCCACCATTAATGTCTCTTCATCAGGGAGATCAAGATTAAGTGGTGAGTCATCAGGAAGAGGATGTGCTGCTAGAAAGTCTGCCAACGCCTGTCCTTTAATAGCCTTCAGGGGAGTATATGTTATATCAAATTCCATTAGGATCAATGCCCATTTTGCAAGTCTTCCTGTAAGCAATGGCTTCGTCATCAGGAATTTGAGTGGATCTATTTTTTATATAAGTATCACTTTATGCGCTAGCAAGTAGTGTCTCAACTTTTTGACCGCAAATACCAAAGCTAGGCAATATTTTTCAATTGGCGTATATTTACTCTCAGCTCCTACCAACATCCTGCTAAGGTAATATAATGCATTTTCTTTGCCTTCTTCATTATTCTGAGCCAACATAGCTCCCAAAGACCCTTCCAGTGCGGTCGTATATAAGATCAGAGGCTTTCCATGAATCGGGGCTGCCAGCACTGGTGGATTCAGCAAGTACTGTTTAATGTCATCAAATGCCCTCTGACATTCATCATTCCATTTGAAAGGAGCATTTTTCTTGACCAGTTTAGATAAGGGCTTGCATCTTCCAGAGAGGTTGGAGATAAATCTCCTAATATATGCTAAACGCCCTTGGAAGGAGCGCAACTGCTTCAATGTCTTAGGAGGAGGCATTTCTAAGATTGCCTTTATCTTGGAGGGATCTATCTCTATTCCCCGATGCCTCACAATGAAGCCTAAGAATTTCCCAGAGAGGACTCCAAAAGCACACTTCATGGGATTCATTTTCAACTTGTATTTTCTGAGGCGTGTGAAAACTGTTCGCAGATCATCAAGATGCTTGTCTTTGGAATTTGTTTTAACCACAAGATCATCCACATAGCATTCGACAACTTTGTGAATTAAATCGTCAAATATTCTGGTCATAGCCCTTTGATATGTTGCTCCCGCATTCTTTAGTCCAAACGGCATTACTCTATAACAATATATGCCCATAGGCGTTCGGAAAGCAGTATTCTTCTGATCATCCGGATGCATTTTTATTTGATTGTATCCGGAATACCCATCCATAAAGGAGAACATCTCGTACCCTGAGGTGTTATCAATCATGATCTCCATAACAGGGAGAGGAAAATCATCCTTGGGACATGCTTTGTTCAGGTCTCTGAAGTCTACACATATCCGTATTTGCCCATTCTTCTTTTCACAGGGACTATGCTAGCTATCCAATCGGGATATTTTTCTTCTCCCGATAAAATTTGCTTCAATCAACTTCTTTGTCTCTTCTATCACCTTTTCCTCCAAGTCAAACTTCATCTTTCTTGGTGCCTGTTTGACTGGAGTAGCATTAGGATCAATTGCCAGTCTGTGAACAGCTACCTCATCATCTAACCCTGGCATTTCATTATAATTCCAAGCGAAGCAGTCAATATGTTCCTTCAAAAGAGCCTTGAATGATGCTTTTTCTTCTTCTGATAGCTGTGCACTTAGGAAAGTTGGCCTTGGGTCTTCATCGCTTCCCAAGTCGATTTCAACTAACTCATCAATTGTCGCTTGCCCCCCTTCTTCTAGTTCGAGTGGTGCATTCTTCATCTTGATTTCCTCTTCTTCCTCCTGCCATGTTACCATGTAACATGAGTGTCTGGAAGACTCAGAGTAGCCTATTCCTCTCTTATCCACATGTGCAGGAGCCCACAGTTGACGAAAGCTTTGATGTGACTTCCTTGACCACTTAATTTTGCTCCCAAACCTTTCAACTATTGTCCTGAGCTTGTTTGGGTAATGGCATGGGAAATTTATGGGTTGAGCTTCATCATCTTCTATTTCTTCAATATTTATGATATCATCATTCAAGATCTTTTTGCTTTTATCTTTATAAAAGAAAATACTTCTTTCCTTTTCATGTCGAGCGGGCACATAAAATGTATCTAGATGCTCAACTGTATTTACATTTAAATCATCCAGGGATTTATATAGCCCATCAGGAATCCTCGTGATGTACAACGCATTTTCTTGAGCAAATCTTTCATCTTGACCCTTACTTTGGTGTATATCCACATCGCTTTCCTCTTCTGATGACTCAGTATCACTACCAAAGTGAGGTGGAGCTGGTTCTCTTTTCTGGAACACAGGAGTAGTTTTCGCTGTTTTGATCGAAGACTCTTCTTCTGGGCATAGCAATTTGCCCCCTTTGGTTGATTTGGATGTGTTAAAATAATACCTCGCATCCTCATAGTGTATTTCATGGATGCCAAAGGGTTGGATCTCTCCATCAATTCTGAATTCTTCCCCGTCCACCAAGTACTTTGCGCATTGATGAAGTGTTGAAGGAACCAATGGTTTTCATGAATCCATGGCCTTCCTAAGAGGGCTTTATAGGAAGCATCCGCGTCAATTACATGGAATTTCACATTAGATGAAATTTTTCCAAATTTAAGGGGAAGGTGGATCGATCCCCATTGCTTTTGGCTGTGCTGATTGAAACCTTGGATGATGATCTTCTCTGAAGACAAATGGCATACTTCAAGAGCCAATGCTCGAAGAGTGTTGAGGGTCATTAAATTCAAAGAAGACCCCTGGATCAATCAAAACCCTATTGATCTTTACTCCATCACAAATCTGTCACATATAGTGGTCTCATTGTGTGCCGTAGTCCCAAGCAATAGGTCCTCATCTCGTGAAGGACACTAAAGATGTATGAGATGTATATAGGGCTTCTTTTATGTTGACCTCGGCAAAATATGCTTGATACTCCTCAGGATTTTGTAGAGCATGTATTAAAGACTCCCTGACTTCAGCTGACATCATCAATGCATCATACATACTGAGGAGTGCTGGGACTTTCTTCAAATGTGCCAAAATGTTGTAGTTTGGCTTTTTCGAGGGTTTTTTGGGGGAAACATTCTCTTCTTCTATCATCTTCCCTTTATCTCGGTTACTTGAACTGGGAACCTGTCTTGGTTGAAGTGTCTTCCCGGTTCTAAGCTGCATCTGATGTACCTGTTGTGGCGCATCATCTTCCTCCTCAGGGAAGTTTAGCTCGTCTTCTGAATCATCGTGAGCCATTAAGGCATAACATTCACCTCTTTCTTCAAAGTAATCTTCTGTGAGTATCATATTCCCTAGAGAAACTTGTCCTTGCAACCATTTTTGGAAAGCTTGACATTCTTCTATGGTGTGTCCTACAAGCCGGTGATATTGGCAGTAGTTCGGATAACTATCATGATGCATCACGCGCCGCCTTTTTGGTTTAGGCAAATCCAATCCATTTTTTATGGCTTGATCAAAGAGCTCTTTCCTTTTATCTTTTTTGATAAATCTTTCTTTAGCATTTGTTGCTTTAGCAGGGGTTGGAGAATCCACGACTTCTGAGACAAAATTTTGTCCTGATGATTCTGGAGGATATGTCCCAGATTCATCCCACTCAGCATCTTCAATATGTAACTGCCGCAGTCTATTAGCTGACTCCTCTGTCACCCTTTGAATGAAAGCAGGGATGTCTTCAGCAGGCATGACTTTCCTCAAGACCTTATGTTTTGGGGTCTTCGGAGTGTAATATGATTCTTTGGACTTTATTTGTTGGCAGGGTTCTAAGAGCTTGGCGTTCGCCATCCTTACTCTCTCCCTGAATGCTATTTTCTTTCTTTGCTTCTTACTAACATAGGGTCGGCCGCAACGGTCATATGATTCTTCTGTCTCAGAGAAGCTATCGTATTCATTATTATCATCATCCTCTGGGTTATATAGAGGTTCTCTTCCCGAAATAACCCTGCAAGTCTCCACTTGCACATCTTCTTCATTTTCAATTTTCTCAGTTAATTCCCCGAGTAATTCTTCGACTTCTTCGGGAAAATAATCTCTGAGGGTAATCAGAACTCTTTCCTTCTGTTCATATTCTTCAAGAGTCTCTATATATTCCTCAATAATGGATTTCTTGCGCTTTGATTGTTCGCGCTTTTGCTTTCTTTTCTTGTTCTTCTTCTTTGACTGTTTTGTTGGGTGACCTTTAGGAGGTTGCTGAGAGCGTTTCCAAGCGATCCCCGGGAGTTCTCGCCAACTTTTTCAACATCTTCATTGATCTTTTGGATACAAATACTTCCCATAGCTCTTCCGGGAACAAAGCACAAGGTTTGTCATCTTCTGTTGATGTGAATATCACTTTGTTACCAACCACTGTGACTTCCCCTTGAGATGACCCCTCTTGGTTTATGGTGGTCACATAGCGTATATGTTCAGCTGGTTGCTCAAACAAGACATTCTTCGAGAGTGTGATCTTGCCCTCTTGGTATTGTCGCTCAACCCAGTCCTTAAAAACATAACAATCTTCTATTGTATGCCCCAACACCCTATGATATGGACAGTAATTGGGATGGTCCGTCTTGCTTTGCTCTTCCGGCCTTTTGCATTCGGGAAGCTGGAGTCCTTCTCTCACAGCATCTTTGAAAATTTTGTGTACCTTATCTCTTCTAAAGGAATACTTCTTATTCATCCTATCTTTCAAGGAAGGAAGAGGTCTTGATTCATTGCCAGTAGCACCTAAGCTAGGTACCTTAGCTTGTTCCGGTTTATGGGACTCCGCTATGCCTTTCCCTTTCTCAATATTGAAGGTGGTAGCAGTGTACTTGACGCCCTCTGTCTTCTTGGATTTGTCTTTGTCACCCCTTGAAGTGGTCTGGAAATTGGACAACACCTTTGGGTTGGTCCTTTCTAATTTTTTAGCTTGTGAGATTAAGCCTTGGAATGTAGTGATGCTAGATGTACTCAAGAAAGGTGACATCCAACTATCAATATTCCCGAGCAATAAACCCACTGCCTGCTGCTGATCGAGTGGTTGTTCACATTTAATGCTCAAGTTCCTCCATCTCATAATATAATCGACCACTTTTTCATCTTTGTTCTGGCGAGTGGCTACAAGATCGGCAATTGTGATTTTGTCACTTATGCCCCCAAACCGTACTCGAAAGGCATCTTTCAGCTGCTGCCATGTTTGGATTGACTCAGGTTGCATATTTGCATACCATTCAAATGCTACTCCTGCGAGACTTGCAGAGAACTGTCTGAGGAGGAGTGATGGCTTCGCACTTGTATCTCCACAAGCCGTCACAAAATGAGCCAAATGTTGGTCAGGATTGCCAATCCCAGTGAATTGCTTGAATTTAGGAACATTATATCCCTTGGGGTAGGGCACTAGGTCGTGATAGCTGGGATAGGGCTTGTCTCCATCTGCCCTTGTCTCAATTCCTTTGACTTGATTTAATTCAGCAACTACCATTCGCTGTATCTCTTCTCGAGTCATTACAGCTGATTGTTCCTGAACAGGAACGTAAGAGGTTCCCCCATGTTCCGCCGGCCTGAAGGTTTCCTTTGGATGAGGTGTTGGACTTCTCGACCTCTGCACATTCTCCATAGGAAACCGTGGGGTTGCCCCTTGCTCAACTAGCCTAAGGGTTTCTCTCAGCCGTCGGGTTGGACTCCTTGATCTTCCTATTTGTTCAGGTCGATTTTCCATTAGGATTTTGATTTGTTTCTGCATTTGTAACATTGACCCCATCAACATTTCCATGTTGTCATTAAGTCTTTGATATTCAGTCTCTCGGTGTTCCTGTTGATGAACAAAGACAGGTTCCCCTTCTTCAGATTCATTTAAAGGATGTACTTCTTTGTGTTTCCTTGGTATATGGAGTGGTGGGAGGCTAGTCCCTATCCCTTGCTCCTCCTGTGGTGGCACATGGCTTGAACCTTCTTCTCCATTCAGGGAATCTGCTGCTCTTCTACGAGATCTTGTAACAGGTCCCAGTTGTTCTTGTGCTGATGCAGGATCTCCTCTTGCCTCAGTAACCATCCGGCAAGTGTGTACTTCCACATTTGCATCAGACATTTCTTCATTTTTCATTTCCCTTCTCCATTGAAATTTAGAGCGGGAAACCTTGGGTTGATTTCTCGCAGGGGCTAAACGGTCAAACACTGTCTTCTGCGCTTTTAAAATCAATTGCTTCTTCTTTTTATAAAATTCTTTTGGTCTTATCTTCTCTGACTGCAGTTTCTTTGATGTTGTATAGGTCTTGTAAAGGTTCTAACCAAACGAATTCTTGTGATAGGATTTTGGAGGTCTACCAACTTTGTTTTCACTCAGTTGGGAGCAGAGGTCTGCAGTGGTTGCGTTCTTCTTCACCAGGTTAAGAGGTTCAAATGAGTTGTTGAAAGTGCCCATTTGATTATGTTTGGGTCTTTGGAATGTCACGAAATCCAGCCTTTGTTTTGGAATTTGGGTTTTCCTTTGTGTAAGCCTTGAAAACACACTTTTCTTCCTAGGCGTGTCTTCATCAGATGAATGGAAAATTCCACTTTCCCGTCCCTTTTTTCGTAATAGTAAATGTGGGTTCATCATCATCGTCATTCATGGGAGTTACCCTTTTAGGGTGGGATAGCCTCTCGAATGCGAGATACTCTTGGTGACTCCCAGACAGTAATGTCCTCGCCAATTGCAGGAACAATCACATTGGGGCGACGGCCTTTGGATGGAAGCCGCGGGACTGTCAGGTTATCCTTCGAAGATGTAGGTCTCCTTACGAATTGCACTGACTCAGATATCGTGCCAAAGGTCAGCTCAGCTCCTGCAGCTCCAGTATTGAATATGCAGTTGGGCAATTGAACCTCAGTTCCTTCGCCAAGGAAAATCGTGAGTTTCGGGCTTCCAGACATGGTTGAGTTCTTGAGTGCTATTTACCTCTTCTTTCACCTGCATAATAAAAAGAAATATTATTAGATTTCTTTCACAAGGTGTAGGAACCATACCTTTACTTGTACTTTTGCCTCAAAGATGGGAGGAGAAATGAAGGTCCCCACCGGGCGTGCCAGAATTTGTGGGATCGAAAATACGCGTCTGACATCATGAAAAAGACACCAGACAAAGCATCGAAGCACAAATATCATATATTTTTTTTTATGGGTTCTCTCATTCCTAATAGGGGCAAGCCCCTATTATTAATTACCCCAGATTAAAATCTTGGGAACCTCCGATTAAGGGCTTCGAGTACAAGTAAAGACAAGATATTACAAACTATAAATTTTATTTCATATACAAACTTTCAATTTTGAATTTTATTCATCATTTTATTATTATTATTATTTTTTTATTATATATATATATATATATACTGTTGCTTGCGCCTCATCACCGCGCCACGTGCTTCGTTACCATTTTTGAGATATATATCTCATTGCCGTCTTTTTATCATGCCTTAGCATCCAGGTATTAATCACATATACTGCGATTTGGTTGGTCTTGAAAGAAAGTAGTGATGATTTAGACATTGTTCCCAGGAAATACACCAGGTAAGCTTATAATGGGAGAGAAAATGGCATTCTTGAACTCATAACACCAATATCCTCAAACTTCAAAATTTGGCGCAAGAAGAAATCAGCATGCCACTTCTCTGATTTAGATTCCACTACGTGTATTATGTCCTCATTGATGTGAAGATTTAAATCAGCACTGGAGATTACACTTCCAATCATTATCAATCGCATGCATTTATGCTTGTACGTGCTCAAGAGGGAAAAGTTGAGTTTATAAGAAACGGTCAGGATTTGATCATCAGGGAAGAATGTAAATTTGAGGCAGTTGTTGATCTTTATTAATAGAGACATATGAATGACTGGGATTTGATCATCACCAAAGTAGTATAATATCAAGGCAGCTATTGATCTTCATCAATAGAGATATGTGAACGACTGGGATTTGATCATCAACAAAATAACATAAGTTCGAGGCAACTATTTGATCTTCATCAATAGAGATATGTGAACGACTGAGATTTGATCATCAACAAAATAACATAAGTTCGAGGCAACTATTGATCTTCATCAATAGAGACGTATGAATGACTGAGATTTGATCATCAACAAAATAACATAAGTTCGAGGCAACTATTTGATCTTCATCAATAGAGAAGGGTGAACGGCTGGGATTTGATCATCACCAAAACATTGTAAGTTCGAGGCAGCTATTGATCTTCATCAATAGAGAAGCATGAACGGCTGGGATTTAATCATCACCAAAACAGCGTAAGTTCGAGGCAGCTATTGATCTTCATCGATTGAGAAGCATGAACGGCTGGGATTTGATCATCACCAAAACATTGTAAGTTCGAGGCAGCTATTGATCTTCATCAATAGAGAAGCATGAACGGCTGGGATTTGATCATCACCAAAACATTGTAAGTTCGAGGCAGCTATTGATCTTCATCAATAGAGAAGCATGAACAGCTGGGATTTGATCATCACCAAAACAGCGTAAGTTCGAGGCAGCTATTGATCTTCATCAATAGAGAAGCATGAACGGCTGGGATTTGATCATCACCAAAACAGCGTAAGTTCGAGGCAGCTGCGGCGGTGGCGGTGCTTGGCGGCATTATCTCAGCCACTCAAGCATGCCGCGACGGTGAGTAACGGCGACGATAATATGCGGCGGCGACGGTGGCATGCTTGACGGCATTATCTCAGCCACTCAAGCATGCCGCGACGGTGAGCAACGGCGACGATAATATGCGGCGGCGGCGGTGGCATGTTTGACGGCATTATCTCAGCCACTCAAGCATGCCGCGACGGTGAGCAATGGCGACGATAAAAAGCGGCGGCGGCGGTGGCATGCTTGGCGGCATTATCTCAGCCACTCAAGCATGCCGCGGCGGTGAGCAAGCAACGGCGACAGGCGGCGGCGGCGGCAACGGCGACGCGACAGGCAACAGCAACGAGCGACGAAGTTTTTTTTTTTTTTTTTTTTATATATATATATCTATATATCAATATGAATGTACACCTTCTCCTTCGTCTTCTTTCCTCTCTTTCTTTTCTTCTTTTTAAAAATTTCTTTCCTCTGCTTCTTAAAAGAACATCCCGTTTTTTTTTTTTCGTCCCCCACCTCTCTCTCCGTCAAATCGCAACCAAAAAGACTTTCAAATTCAAAATAAAAAATAAAAAATATATATATATATATATTTTTTTTTTTTTTTGAATTATCTTTTCCACCCAATCACATCACAACCAAAAAAACTTTAAAATTCAAAATTAAAATAAAATTTTTTTTTTTGAATTATCACAAAAAAAAATTTGAATTATATATATATATATATATATTTTACCCAACCTCTCCAGCAAATCTCAGTGGAGTATTCAAAATTCAAAATTAAAAAAATCAAAAATTTTGAATTATTTATTTTATATATATATATATATATTTTTTTACTCAACCTCTCCGCCAAATCACAGCGGAGTTGAGAACAAAAATTTAAAATTTAAATTTTTTCTTTTTATTTAAATTTTGAATTTTAATAAGTAAAAGAAAATTGCCTTGGGATATGTTTTTAGATGCTTCAGGACTTGCATTTTTCATGTTGCATCGAGATATGTTCTCCGGCTATATAAAATTTAAGATTGTCTCGGGATTTGTGTTTGTTTGCTCTAAGATTTGAGATCTCGGGATTTGTGTTTGGTTGCTCTAAGATTTGAGATTGCCTCGAGATATGTGTTCTCAAGGGTAATCCTGTAACTTTTGCATTTGTGTCTCGAGATATGCTCTCAAATGGAATTTTGTAATTTTACATTTGTGCCTCGAGATATGTTCTCAAGGGCAATTTTTTTTTTTTTTTTTGTAATTTGCATTTTATATTTGCCTTGGAATTTGCATTCTAGTCCAAGATAACCAAATAATCAATTAAGATTAAGATTAGGATATTTAATTTTTAATTCTAAAGATATTAGAATTTAAATTAAATTGGGATTTGGTTTCATTATAAACACCGACCTAAGATGATAAGGACCTTCTCATGCTCATTGACATCTAGAATACCAAAATCGGTCTGAAACACTAGACCACCAACCTTGACCAATACATCATTCAGAATGCCACGAGGATGACAAATGGACCAGCTAATGAGTTACAAAGTCACACCAAGTGGCTCCAAGTCTTGTAAGCCTAGCTTCAAAAACAATTTGTATGGCATAACATTGATACTCGCCCGAGTCAGTGGGTTTTTTTTACAATTAAATCACCAATCTTGCACTCAACCACTAACCCACTAGGGTGCTTTATTTTTTGTGGCAATTTGCCTTGGAGAATGGCCGAACAACTTTCATTCAACGACATGGTTGAAGCTTCTTCCAAGTAATTTGCCCTTGTCGGTGAACAACTCCTTCAGTAATTTGGCATATTTTGGCATTTAGGAGAATGTTTCCACAAGTGGCAAATTTATGTGAAGTTGCTTAAGGACTTCCTTTAATTTCATAATTTAAGTTTCCTTCTTATCCTTCTTCAATCTTGCCGAATATGGAAATTTGGGTTGGTATTCCCATAGCTGTGGTGGTTGGGCCTTTTGAGGTTCCTTTCTCTTGTTATTGCTATCCATAATGTCAACCTCCTCCATGGGGGATGCATCTCTCACAACAATCTTTCCTTTGTCCATAGCTTGCCTAGGATTAGGTCGAACCTCAATCTCTCTACCAATTATCATAGTCATAGTTTTAAGTTGCTCCCTTGGATTTGCTTGGGTATTACTTACAAGAATTCCTTGTGGTTGTTCAGAGATTGCCTTAGCAAATTTTCCAACTTAATTTTCGAGATTTTGGAGGGAATCTTGAATATTAAGCAAAGTAGTATTCACCGCATTGAATCATGTGTCATTGCACATCATGAACTTTCCCAAGACTTCCTCCAGTGTGAACTTTCTTTCCTTCGGTGATAAGAGTTGATATTGGTAACTAGGAGGTTATGGTGGGCCTTGTTGCCCTTAACCTCCCTAAGAAAAATTCTAATGGTTTCTTCACCTCGGATTTTATATAGCACTCGAGGGATTTTCTCGGGATTTTTGTCCCCCACTCACAAAATCAACTTCCTCCATAGGAGCCACTGACGAACCTAAATTAGGACATTGAGTAGTATTAGGTCTCCTTTACAAGTGTCACTAACATAACAGACTTGGAACTAACACTTATTCTCTCGGCCATGAGAAGATCAAAGTTCCTTGCAATGCATCAACCTTCACCTCTAGACCGGTATTCGCATCAACTTCATGAAGTCTGACCATTCTGGATGATTTTTCCTTTGGTGGTGCCCAATGAGACTCACTCCTTGAGATGTCTTCCAATAATTTTTCAGCCTCCTGGGGGTACTTGTTGCTCAATGAACCACCTGATGCAACCTTAATTAGTTGGCAACTTTGATAATTGACTCCATTATACAAAATCTCATCAAAGGAGCGAAACCATGATGGGGGCACTTGCACAACATATCCTTGAATCTCTCATATACTTCAAACAATGTCTCCAAATCCTTTTGCCCAAAGGGGGAGATGTCTTGCCTTAGTTTCGCTGCTTTGCTTGGCGGAAAGTACCGATAGAAGCTTGTCTACCATATCCCCCGAAATCTTGATAGACCCTGGAGAAAGTGAAGTGAGCCATCGGTATGCTGCTCCTTTCAAATTGAATGGAAATGAGTGGAGTCTAATTACATCATCGGAGACTTGTTAACTTTGAATGTCGTGCACATTTGCAAGAACCATGACAAATTCTTATTTTGGGTATTCATCCACTAGCCAATCAAACTGAACGGTACTCTGAAGCATTGCGATTAGGTGAGAGAGATCGAAGTTGTTAACGCTCATCGCCAGTGCGAGATCGAAGTTGTTAATGCTCACCGCTGGTGCTTGAAGACAAAACTCTTCCCTCATGAACTATGGTCACTCATAATCTAATAATGTTCTTCGTTGCTCTGTCATGACGGATGACTCTCTATTCTCAATTTTGGCACTTTTTGATAATTCGTTGCCATGAATATCAATCGATTTTGATGTGGAAATCATTGTAGTTCCCTTCAACCTCCTGCATCATGTCCTTTCAAGTTCACTATCTGGCTCTACAAACAACTTAGGATTTGCACAGGTCATGCACAAGTGTCTTGTGAAAGAAAAGTAGAAGAAGAGTAAGACAAGAAAAAGAAAGAAAAGAAACAAAAAATAGTATGAATATATAGATTACAAGCGACACTAGTTTATAGTTTTTTATTTGATCAATCTCTTAGAAACAATAAAGTAAAATATTAAGGAAAAACAAAATAAGAAGACTTTCAAAACTAGGATGCATGAGGTCTAGAATGCATTTGCTAAACACAAAATTAGATTCAACACATAGAAATTAACATACTCCAAATTCAGGATTCATGGACAACAATTTGTAAATCCTAATGAAATTGCTTAATCTCAATGCACATGGAATTAAAACCATACCCAAACCTTAAGAAAATGAAATTTGTACAGTTAATCAACAAGAAGAAAAACAACACCAATCTTTCATCAAAGCCACAAATCATCTAAAATTCAATTGTGATACATAAATAGCAAGAAATTCCAAACTAAGATTTATACCGCTTAATAGGTAATGAGAAGATGAAAAAAAATTAAGTACTAACAAAATGAGGAAAAGATGAAAAAAATATTAAGAATCAAGAAGATAAAGAAAGATAAAATCAGTTTTCAGATTCTTGAAGAGGTTAAAATTGAGTTCCAGGCCACAAAAAAGCATGCAATTAGATCATATGCAAATATAAAAATTTGGTATCAATCCCTTCGCACTCAATGAACACCAAAAGCATGAAAACAAAGTGTAAATAAACTACACTTTCTATAAAAAAATTCAAATAAAAATTTTAGGCTTAAAGAACAATTGAATCTTCAAAATGGGAAAGCAAATTTGGACAATCAAAGAGAGGAGAAAAGAGATAAATGAGAAGATTATGGTGGAGATGAGGGAAAAGCCAATATCTAAAGAAAGAAGAGGCATCAGGGCTACCTGCAAGAAAATTCGGATCCCATGTTGTCAAAATCTATCTGATCGATGACCAATTCTGCCATTGTTGGCTCTTCTTCTTTACCTTGATTAAAAAAGCTCTAAAGAAAAAAGAATGAAAACTTGGTAAAGTGGCTTCCATAGAAAGAAGAACAAACTAGTGGCCTACGGTAAAAATGGCATTCATGGCCATTTAGAAACAAAACTGCCACCAAACTTGTTGTGATTCAGAAAGAAATGGCCACTAACTAAAAGTCATCGCTAGTTGTTGGTCTAACGCCATCTAAACCACAAAGAAATACAACATTCATGGTATTTCTTGTAAAATTACTGCGAAATGAGTGATGCCAAATTCTTGATTTCTTGTAGTGCCTTTTGTTAAGTTTACATGTCTTTACATTGTATCTCTTTCTTTGGTACTATTTACTTGAGGAGAATAAATTGCTTAAACTGAGGATATTTAATAAGTGCTTCAGTAAACATGTTTTTATATCATTAATCGATGAACCTTGTTTGTCCTTTTCTGTATACATGTCTCTGCTTGCTCTGAAAAAAATGTACTTGGAAAGAAAAGAAGTGAATTTGGAGACAATGTTAAAGGTCCAAAATGCAACACAGGTCTAACATGCTTTCATGTTGAGTCCGTGTTGGTCATAGGCATTAGGGATTTTTGTATCAAAAATCTTGCTCCAAATTACTTGCAAATGAAGTTCACATCCTCAACATGCCCTAGTGTTGATCTTGTATTTAGCCCCAATTTTTTCAAATATAAATGGCTAAGTTGAGATTCTTGAGAGTGGGAAATTGGGGAAGCTTTCGAGGGGGAGTTAAATTAGGGTTTTAAAGGAGAATTTTAGAGCACGATTAAGGATATAAGGTAGCAATATCGAGATATATAATGTTAGTTAGGAAAGGGATAAAGTCTTCTTGAAAGACATTTCATCAACAAAGATAAATGTGGAGTGCAAGAGAGTTCTCATTATGTTTTCATTGATTATTTCAATATTATTGGAGAAATGTCCCTTACAACCATAAAGCTTGAGACAATTTCCAGTATTATCTTTCAAGCATTATAAAAGGCCAGGACTTACTAGGGTTTAGAAATCCCTTGAATTGCTCTTAGATTATACTCAAACCTTCAATTTTGCGGCAGAGAAAGCTTCTAGGGCAAGAAATAAGATGTTTTGTCATCATCAAGGAGCTCCCATCAATGTAGGACATAAATGAAAGGAATGGCAGCAAGAGATTTAAGGCATTGCATTCTATCTTAATATGAGGCACTGCCAAGTGCACTACAAGAAAAGATCAATTTACCCACAAAAAATTACCCACGGACACACTTACTGAGTAAATACACAGGAAAAAACAAAATCGAGTTATATTATTTTTACCAAAAAAATACACACGGATTTATTCATGATTTACCCAGGAAGATATAATGCTTGGATAAGTCGTGGGTACAATAACGCAGGTGGTTCCTACCTTATAAATACCCACAAATTACCCAGGAAAAATGTGTGTGGGTAAATATTCTGTGGGTAATCCGTAATTAATTTATATGCAATATGTTTGCCCACGGATTGCCCACGAATTTGGTTTGTGGGTAATGTTATTGTAGGTAATTCCTGGGTAATTTAACACTGAATTTTGGCTTTATGGTATTTATTCCTGGGTAATGCATGCTATTTAATATTTAAGCAAAAAAATAAACTTTTGTCAATATATTTATACACATTAGTATTTATACTTTTAAAGATTATAATTTTACAAACAAATATTTATAAAATTTTATTCTTCTATTCTCGGTGTTATAATAACTTTTGTGAATTTAAGTGTACTTTGGTTTATTCCAAAACAAATTTTTTGGCTCTTTTAAAATTTAATATTTATTATATTAATAACTACCCATCTTGAAAAAATCTAATTTTTATTAAATTAAAATAACCATTAGCATCAAAATAATTCACTACATTTTTGCATAAATTACTCTTTTTATAAAATACATACTTTAATTTATTTTTTACAAATAACATGAAATAAATAATCAGTTAAAAGGATGAATTACAGAAAAGTCCCTATTGTTTAATTATATTCTTTCCAAACTCTATCAAATAAGAAACAAGAATTTTGGTGAATTCTAGGGGTTGATTTGTAAATAGCTAGCTATATGGTCATCATCGAGATAGGAAAAGCGAGAGAAAGAAAGGGGGATGCCGCCGTGACCTCGCGTTCCAATCGAAGGTGAGATTATTTTTCTTTAATTCTTCCCCAATTCCTCCAATAAGTTTTTCATCTTCTTTGCTACCATTGATGTGTAGATGTTTGCGAGTTGATCCTTATTTTTTGTTTTAGGGTTTCGATAGGAAAATAGAGAGGGAGAGACAGGGAGAAGCCCGCGTGGTCCCGCGTTCCAATCAAAGGTGTGATCTTCGCTATCCATTGTTGTACATGCTCATTAGTTGGTATTTGGATCTAGCTGGAAATTAATGAGGCTGAATTGATGATGCTGAAAATCCCATTGAGAGAGTTAAATGACTGCATTTGAGTCCTCAGATATATGAATCTATTTTTATTTATTTGATATTTTGGGGTAGCGCTGTTTACCCAGGAATTTTTGTAGTTTTGACAAGTGTTAATTTCTTGTAGTTAAGTTCTCAAGATTAAGGGAGTTTATCTCATGTTTCTTTCATGTTCTGCAACATTTTCATCAATTATGAGAAGCTAAATTTACTATAGTGCTTGGACATTGATAAACCCTATATAGGGTTAATCTTTTGTAGATATTGAATCTTAGAGTCTTCTATTAATTTGGAGTTGATTCAATTGTGTGTGCTTTTGATGCCATGATTCCTACTATGGCGTTAGCTTGGTTTGATTGCAAATGAGTTATTGAGAGATCCTCTGTTCATAGATGTAACACAATTGAAGAGGTTATACATAGATTTAAGGTAGATTCCACTGCAACTTTCTTGCATTATGGACATCACCTTTGGATTCCATAAGTGTTAATGCAATCATGGAATGTTGGAGAGAAATCTCAATTTAATCTTGTATGGATTAGGCACTTATCATCTTGAGATTGGAATTAGTATAAAGCCGGGAGACCAGTTCAATATTTTTTTAGGGATCACAAATCATAAAGCTGTCATAGGCTTAGTAGGGAGAAAAGAGATTCTAACCAAACTATGTATGAGATTAGTTGTTAGTCACATTGAGAAAGGGGTTAGCATACTCTAAAAATACAAGAGGCCTTATTCAATTAATATGAGTCCATTATCCATGTATGAGAAACCTCAGGAAGATTCCTCGTTTGGTTACCTTCCTTTGACAATTGATTTCTCTCCCAATTGTTTAGTGACTGAATTTTTTTGTTAAGTCCAAGTAGGTTTTAATTCATTTGAATTCTTCATTTTAGTTGTTAGACTAAATAGTAGAGTTTTGTAGAGTTTTGCTCACTTTATTACTTGATGACATTTACACTTGTGTATAATGAAGATAGATTTAGGCATTAGTCATGTATCCCACTAGCAGCCAAAAGAGCTTATTTAAGTCTAGGCTGGCTATGTCACTCGATTCTAGAGGTCCTTCTTGGAGAAGGAAGATGGTTAAAGAAGTAAACTTGCCCCGTGGTTAGTGGTTTCATGACTGCAACATGATTAAAGTCGTGGCCAGCACCAAGATCACTATCACTCGATGCATGCCATGTAGCTACAACCAAGGATATGCAAACTGAGTTTGATCCAAATTAGCAACATGTCCCTCCTAAATGACAGCTACATGTGACACGTAGATGAGGCAATTGGATTAGTCATCTTTCCCAAGGTCTAGCTGGCATCACCAAATCTTACAAGATGATTGGTGGCGTAGGTAATAAAAAATAGTCTACAACTATCGATCATAGGCATATGGTGACCAAGTATGTAATAGGCAAAAAATAAAGAAAGAAAAGTTCGCATGGATGGTTATTTTGGGTCTCTTGATCAAAACTTTATACTATTATTGTCTATCATGGCTCCTCGATGAAAACCTACATTTGCAAACCTAGCATTGCACTCCATGATTATGGGTAGAGTATCAAATGCTTATGGTAAATATAAAATAATTTGATAGATATAGAGGCAAAAGTGAAAATGTTGGAGCCATTTACCCACTAGGCATTACAATTAAAATTATCCCAACCTCCTTTAAAGGTTACTATGGCAGTTTTATTCATCACGTATCCATCTCTAGTATTGTTGCCATAAAAATTTTGAAATTATTTTCATATCCACTTCCAAATATATTTAGTGCCAATTTGGTGGGCTCAATAAGAAGGATATGATAAAACAAGCTTTATTCTACTCTTATTTTTGTTTAGTGAGCCAACAAAATATAATAACATTACTCTATTCGCCCATTTTATCCTACCTACCACTTGATAATTAATCCTATGGGAGGGTTGGGTTAAAATTAGGTAGGATAATATAAAATTACTTTTTTGCCCTTCTACTTGGTTTCTCTCCATTATCTAGGGCTTCATCTATTGTGATTTTTATACTTATGGAATTATCTATAGGTTATATATTTAGTAATAATTTAGCATAAGAACTAATAAATATATACAAATACCACGAATCATTGAAGAAAAGGTCTAAAAAAAGTCTATTTTAAAAAGACTCTTAAAGAGTAATTCTATCAATTTACATACAGTACATATCATATTCTACCATTGTTTTGGTCTACATTAAAACATAGGACAGAATAATAAAATGCTATCGGATTACTTATCTGGAGTACATGAAATATATGATAGGATATGAGCTTATCATGCCCATATTCTTTTCTATTCTTATCCAATTCTTATATCTTGTGTCTTTATCCTATCCTATTCACCAAATAGGCTCTTAGAAGGAAATTAAAGAACTACCATTATAAAAAAATGCCTTGAGTGGGCATATTTACAAAGGTTTTTATTTCTAAAATAAAATAGCTATTAAGAATAAAAAAATTACATAGCTTAATATTATTGAATGATAAGTAAATCTTCTCTGTACCTAGAAGAAGATGACAATTTGAAAATCTTTTGAGATCTTGAGAAAAATGACACAAGTTTGGAAAAACTAAACAGAAAATAAATGAAGGTGAGAGGGAAACCTAGGTGGCCAAAACCGGTTTGAACGGGCCAATTCGAGCGAGTTGAACCAAACCCGGGGGCTAGGTCTGTCCGGTTCGACCTACAAAACCAGTTGAGTGGGATGAACGGTTGGTGCGGTTTGAACTATCTACACTAAAAAAAATAAAAAATAAAAAAAAATCTGAAACCCGAAAATGCTAAAAAGAAAAAACTAAAAAAGCCTCCCACGAGTCACGATCATCTTCATCAAGGCCTCAACTACGCCCCTCCTCTCCCCCCCGTTAAGCATCTCCTTTTTCCCGGCAAGATTTGCCCCTCCTCATCAAGACTTATGCCTCCTCCTCTCGCGTCATGGAGTTGTCGGTCACTTCGTGATCTCTCTCTCTCTGTCCTCCTCGCTTATTTCACGGTCGTCAATCAGACGATTACTCTGTGACCCCGGTATCTAATGGTTGTCAGCGTTCTGTTCAACCACCTCTCACTTCTCTCTTTGTCTCTCGGATTATAATTTGTAACTCTCTTCTTCTAACATAATGTTTCCATGAATCCTTGAATCTTCAAACAATTTAGTATGTTGTGTAGGCTTGATTTCAATGTTAGAAAAACTTTTTTTGTATGGAGCTATATCTTTGAACTAATCATATTGAGTTTATTGTTGTATAGTATTATTTAAATGAATCTATGTGTTGAGAATTACCTATTTAGTGTGTTTTTGATTTCAATGTTTGAAAAACTTTATGATATTCAACTTATTTAATATTTCATATGCATTCAGTTTTGAATGCTGTAAACTTTGTGTTTTATATATGGAAATGAGACTTGTTTTGTTTGTTATGTTGTGCATTTGATTAAAAATTAATTTAGTATTTACTAGTATTATGTTTTATATTTTTATTTATCAAATCCGGTCGACCCTTGGCTTTCCCCTGTTCGAAGGTCCGATTACATAGGAAAGAACAAGAGAAGTATAAGGTCCCTCTCCCAAACCATAGTTGAGGAGTAATAATAAAAAATATGTGTGCTAAAGGAGGCTTATCCACATAATCACACACACAAAAAAATAAGAATGGTGTGATGAATTTAAAAAAGATAGATAAGTATTTATATAGATTCTTTTTTATGTTTTGATTATATTTTAAACTCGTACTGGGAACTGGAAATGGTTGTATATGTGCTTGGGAGAACACTGCTGATAGGAAGGGGTAAGTTGGAGACAGAAAAAGAGGCATGATTTAAAAAGAGAAATTGAGCATATGTTATAAAGATAAAGGTATCGCTGATGGTGAAAAATAATGTTTAATGGAAATGGAAGGCCCACAGTTTTTTATATAATTAGAAGTTCATTGATGATACAAAAGGATACTAAATTTTTTTCTATTTTTAGTTCAAGAACATGTGCATTCATAATACAAACCATTTAGATGACCCTCTTTAGATGTTCACTGATTATGATTTATATTTTTGTTTTTTATGTTTTTGTTCATAGTGACAATATTTTCCTAAATTATATGTCCTTTGTGCATTTGCCTCATTCGTCATATTTTATATTAAATTTTTTCTTATGCCTTTCACATTTCAGGTGGCAGAGGTCAATATGCTCTAATGGCTTGGAGAGGCATTAGGAATAAGGTAATTGCTCTTCTTATAAGCTTGCCTGTGAACCATGTGCATTTGTGTGCATATAACACTTATAATATTTACCAAATACAGGACTAAAGTGAAAATTTGGGAAAAAGGGAAAAAATATAATGAAGTATAGGTTGAAGTGGCACACCCTAAAACTTACTTTACTATAAGGGTTGAATTGAGAAATGACATAATGCATTAGTATTTATAATTTTGCATTATTGGATGGGCTTATGTGCAAGTGTTTTGAAAAACTTTTTAAAGGAGAAAAGGCAAATGAAGGGATGAGATTAAAGTCTGGGGTTCTCTCTCCCTTCCCATCGTCTTGACATAAGCTTCGGTACTTTATTATAATGATGGAGAGAGGGAGCTCCATTAAATCATTCTCCAACATTGTGAAGGTGAGTGTTTGGTTTGGTTGTCTTTAATTCAAGGCTTGTATCTTAGATGAGCACATGATAAATTAAGGATTTTGATGGTAATTGAAAAAAGTTATTGAGTTTAAGATTTAGTAAATACGAAGAAGATGATAATGAGGGGGAAAAGGGCATTGTAAGGATGCGGTTTAAGGTACTAAGGTTTTGGAGTAGGTATGGTGAATAGAAAGTTATGTAGGTGATGTGTTCGATGGAATGCCAAATTACCTTAAAATTGCTTATGAGTTAAGGTTTGAAGTTATTTAAACATGCTTGGCAACCTAATAAACCAGAAAGAAACAAATAAAGTATGAAAACATTGCATGCTCTTTTTTGAAAGGTCCATTGTTGAGGTTTCTAATGAAATAAATATGTGATGAATTTCATAATTCTGTACATAATCTTTGTTTTGCTTCCGTGAGCTAGATGATTAGCTGCTTATCAATGAAATAAGTGTTGTGCTTTTTTCCTTCTCCTATGGTGTTATGGTCTTTCCATAAGTGACCGAGTAAATGAAGGGTGGTGTCTTTTCTACTTTTTAAGTTCTGGAATGTGTCAAGGCTCAAGAGATCCTCCAAGAGCGTGCCATGTAGCATGTTAATATGTACATTCACTTAAGGGACGGTCCAAGGTCATGTCCTGAGGTTAAGCATGAAAAGGGTATGGACTTCGGGGATGGTCCAAGAGCATTCCATGAGGATGTTGAATAGTCTTTTCTATACCAAATTCTTTTTATCTACTCTTAAAAAGCTTGCCTCCTTGAGTAATACTCTAATACATAGTTAGATTCGTACCTACAATTCATTTTGTTGTCTTCTCTGGCTTGGGAGGAGGATAGTTAAATTGTTGAAAGTGAATCATAGTCTTTTCGTTAATAGAATAATATGAGTATTGCATTTGATTGGAAGAGCACACAGGGCAGGACTAAATTTTCATTAATTATCATTAGTGATGTCAAAATGCTGTGGAAGGTGTTAGCCGAATTTTTACAGCAAGTGATATTCCCTTCAGTTTTTCTTATTAAACTCGTTTTCTCTTATACATTTCATGTGTACAGTGAAATACTTGAATTTGCAGTAGGATTAATATTTTTTGTGTTAGTTTTTTTTGTCTTGAGCTTTTATTATGAGATATTGGTTTTATGTATGATTGAAAATTGTACTACATTTACTGAGCTTTTTTCTCATTATTTAGTTCCTCTTATATTTCCTGCTCTTGTAATATAGAAGCAACTGGCTTAGTTGGGGTTGACCTGGTGGTGACAGGCGACCATGTGTCTTGCGTCTTCTACGACCATTTTGTTGCACTTGTACGTCATGGAGATATTAGGATTTGTGGATGTTTCTTTCTTTTTTTTTGTGGTTAAAACTTGGTATACATACGTGATTATTTGTCATATATTAAAATGGAGTTGCGAGAGGAGTACCTTTCCACATGGAAGCATTTTCTAGACATGATATGACATTAGGAAATCTTTTGCAACATATGAAGTAATGCTAAATGAAAAATGTTTGTTTTCTTCCATGTAGCCTTCATTTGGTTACCTTTTGTGTTTTGTGAAGACATTGTAAATTATTTTGGAGAGGCCCCAATTTTGTTAATTTTTCTAAACATTTTCTTATATATATTCCCCATTATAATGTGGAATTAGTATTTTGTGTTAATATGAAAATTTCATTAGTTTTGAGAAAATAAAAAGAAAAAGGGTGTTTCATTGCTGATATTGAGTTTTGTTTTAATATAATCTTTAGATTTCATTGTGAAAGCTTGTTTTATGCATCTAAAGTTTGTTGCCTTGGTTGAATTATTGCCTTGAGGTTTCCTTGTTCATGTTAATCTGAAGTGAAAAACAAGGCTGTAGTACTTGTTGTGAACTTAGAATTTCAAAAGAGAATGTAATTCTTGGTTCATCCACTGAAGTATTTTGGTTCTATTTCCTTTGTCTTTGGGTGATAATACTTGATCTAAGATCCTATACTGACTAAATGTGCATAAGTTACTTGAGAAATACATATAAGGGAGATTCCTGGTGCTATTCTTTTTGATATCAAGCATAGGCAATATTCATCTCTCAATTTTAATGGCATATTGAAGTAAGTTTGAACCTTTTTTTTCTGTGCTACTATTTATTGTTTTCTAGAATGATATGTTTGTGGATTACTTCCTATATATAAGAATTAATCTGACAATTAAAATTGAGTTTGAGTGTGTAAATGGATTTTCAGTTTGCTTTTAATATATTAATAAATTCTTTTGTTTTGGTTATTTATGGCAATTGAAAATTTTCTTTTGGTTCTTCCACTCAGTGTCTTTGCAAGGGCCTTTTCGAAGGTTTTCACCCTTCAAATAAAGGTGGGACACGACCAATTGTCAATTCACTGAAAAGGGGGACAGGTAAGACAACTTCAAATAGGCTAATTCAGTTCAAAGTTTTTTATTAACTTGCTTTTACACATATATTGTTACATATAGCATGAGGATATTGATGATTTCTTTATGAGAGCATGTAATATTTTACTATTAAAAAGTCTAACTTAATTTCTTATTAGCTGTTATACTTCTAAGATTTGGTTCATTGTTGCCTAGTAATTCCACATCCTGTCTTTTGGATATGAGTTGGGCGCTACTACACTTTTGACTCTTTAGGTTGCTTTAGACATCATCAAAAAAAGTACCAGAGGATATCATTTTAGCATCAAACAAGTCCGTATTTTAGTATAATATTAACTTGAAAAATTGTCATGGGAGTTCAGATCATTTTAAGAAGTGATAATATATCATCAATACATAAGACATTTCTAAGTAGAAATTTGAAGCAATGTAATTAGCTATTCGGTTTACTTGTTCACTCCCTGAGTTCTTTAGGTGAACTTGCAGAAGTAATTAATCTTACCAGTGGGTGAGTCTCATGCAAAATTTATCAATTTATGTATTCACTGGCAATTTTGATAATTAATGGAATCTTTGTTGTTCAGATGGAAAGGATACCAAAAATAATAATTATAATAATAATGGAACTTTTTTTCTGAATTTCTGTATGAGTGATCAAGTTTTAATATTTTGAATCAACATTTCTATTTATCTTGAAAAAGTCTTTGGATTGGATATGAAAACCTTCTTTGTTCTCTTTGGAAAAAAAGTCATGGTGATTGTATTGGATACTTGATTATTCATATTGACGTCTGATAAAGAAATCTTGAATATAATATGACTCTTTCTCTAACAAATCAACTTTTGTCTTAATATGTGACTTGAAAGTTGAAACCTTTTTCTTTCAGGCTGATTTTTTCCTCAGCTAGTGAGCTTGGCAGAAATGCCAAACATGAAACTGAGTCTAATTTTGCAAACAATACCCTAATTGTTTTTCAAGAAATGATGAGAGACATGTTGATTATCATCTTATTAATAATTGCCTTAGCTCTTTGCCATTTAAAGAAATCATTTTTTTTAACTGATCCTTCTGTTTTTGTGTGTGTGTGCAAGTCCATGCATGCGTGAGTACAATCCAGTAGACATTGAGAATTTGGTTTTGATCACCTGTTTGTACCTGATTCTATTTGTTTTCAATATGTTGCAGATTTTTCTACTGCTGCTGCATTGAGAGATGCTGCTGGTGGAAGAACTTTGAGTAACCTCTGCACTTTTAGGTGACACTTGGTGTTCTACGAATCCCTTCTTACTCTTTATTCTTGGTTCAGTTTAATGCCCTTGTCAGATATACTGTTTGTGTCTTGATTCTTTCGGTATGCTTTTGTTTTATTTAGTTCATACTTCAGAGAGCTCTAACATCTGTATCTTCAGATCATATCAGGGTGCGTTCGTGAATTTAGTCCTTATTCAAATATTCTTTGAGGCATTTCTGGTTGATTACTTGATTTTTCCTTAGATTGCTGGAATTATATGACTTGATAATGACTAAGATATTATGAATGATCAACATCTAAAGTTCTACAATGATGTGCTTTATGTGATGCACATATGCCATCTTGTTAAGACAAACCACATCTTATGACTTATTCAATATATTATATAACATTTGTTTTTAATATTTTAATGACATTATGATACTAGGTGATCTAATTTGCTAACCTTCATTTTACAAAAATTATGTTAAGAGTAAATATCATGGGTATTTTATGCTTGTTGAGATTGATTAAACTTTCTTGTAATGTTCCTGATTTTTCTGGTTGTCATTTAAAAGCACTTTGACATAGATAATCCTCTGAATTAAACTGACATTGATAGGGATGTTGAACAGTGGTAGGTCATACTGAATATTTTGTGCACATGGATGAATACAACAGAAAACAGATATTAGTATTTCTTTTGTGAGATGATTTGCTTTTATTTGTCTCTCATATTACTTAAAGTCATAGATCTTTTTCTTTTCAATTTTAGTTGAACATTTTTCTTTATAGGGTATTAGATCAGTTGGAGAATAGAAGTGACAACATAATTTATTCAAATGATTTGCTCTGTTGGTAGATTGTTAACAGGAAAGGTTCATAGTTTCCTTGCCTTCCAACTTTTTTGTTGCCTTTGGTAGATGGATTTATTATGGTATAAATTTCTTTTATAGCCCTACTAATTGGGTATGTGTCCCCCCCCCCTAAAGTCATACTAATGTGGTTGAAAGTTACCTCCTGGTGCACTCCGATGGCACTTGCACATGGGATGCATAAATACTTGCATATATGCATATGTGTGTGTGTGTATTCCTACTTTTCTGGCTGTCAACGTGTTGTTCCTTTTTTGGTTGTGCCTTATCCATATATAAGCACTGAGTAACAATATCTTTAAAGTTGCTTTCCCAGTTAAAACTGAAGTTGGGGATTACTCTTGGTAAGTTTGCTAATGTTTGTATAGAGGTTGTGTGACTGATTTTGGATAGTTCTATCTCTTATTGGAGAATTTTCTGACCTATTCAATATTAGAGTCATGAATTTGCTTTGTAGATTCCCAAATTTAGAAGAGATGGTAATAAAAGCATTATATTGTGATGCATATTATTGTGTAATTAGAAGGTAATCATAATTATTTGTTTTTCCTTGTGTATTCTTGATTATTGATGTTTCATCTATGCTGAATGATTTTGTTCAAATTTATGTTTTTCTGGTAATGTGGTAGCAATGGGATAGATTCTATTTATCTGCCACTGAAGATAAAACGGTGTATCATCCTACTTTTGTAGTCTTATGACCTTCATGACAATATTAAAACATGATATATGAGCTTCTTGTGTATGACAATAGCAGATATGTCAAGGAAAACATTACGATTAATATAATACACCTTATTTCATTTTCTATATTCTAATTCTTTGATATAGTTATGTTTTACAATATGTATTTGTCCTGTCTTCATTGGTATCCATGTTGGATTTCTTTGGATGCTTCTAACTTGTTTATATTTCATAGGTATTTTCATGCTAGTCTGCATCTTCTTTCAAGGTGGGAAGAAGCACCTGGCTTAAGAGCACCTAAGAAAGCGAAAAGAGCGTGGAAAGAAAATAGGGCACAAGTACCTGTTGAAGCACCTTATGTACCTCCCAAGCAAAAAGTGACTGCAAAATCCTTTCCAGATAAAACAATTGATATATTTGAAGGGATGACCATCCTTGAGCTTGCTAAGCGGACAGGTGTTACCATTGGTTCTTTGCAAGAGATAGTTTTGAATGTTGGTGAAAAGGTTGATTCGGAGTTCAACCCCATTAGCATTGATGTTGCTGAATTGGTTGCAATGGTACACCTTTTGCCTTATGCTTGAATCTTGTCAAAATATGTTTCTCAAATTTGGCCTGTTTGCAAACCCTAATGTTTTGCACTGATAAATGCACATCTTGGTTCTGATAGGATAATCATCATCATACTTGTTACACAGTTTTAATTAATTATTATCTAATGGGCTAGTTATCATTAGATCTCACTCAAATTTGTGAATTATTTAGTATTTTGAAGGCATGGTTTTGATCTAGCATTTCTTTCAATTACTTGCTATCTTGAATTTCATAAGATTCAGAAAGTTCAAATTTTTGTGTGAAAACATTAAGTTTTGTGACAGATCTTCAAATTGGGAGGTGGCTTTGATTTGATTGAGGCTACATGCTTGAATGCTGCTTGATTAGAAATAATTGATTTGCAATTCATCTCCCTTCTAATTTCAAATTTTTAAGTGGAGAAGCAAATTCGTTTGGATCCGCTTTCGTCATTTTTTTTAGACATTGCAACCAATTCAATAAGACATGTCTCATGAACCTAATTAAATTGGACCCAGCTCTAATCAGATCTGCTGCGGTTGAATTTTCGAGGGCTTATAATGTTCACACTTTTATTATTTCATAATTGATGTTATTAATGAAATAAGAAGCGGATACTCTTTGAGATGTGAATATTATCTTGGTATAGATGAAGTTATCACACCAAATTTAGAATTTTTACATTCTTACTGCTTGAAAACAAAACTACTTTTACAAGCATAACTTCCAATTCTATAATGTAGATCATTCTTTTTTATGGAGTTTGATCTTGCATTTACATGTGAGGAATTGCCATTGAGCTATCTTGTCATTCTTTCATTACAGGAAGTAGGGTACAATGTTAGAAGACTTCATTCTGATGATGGTGCTCAGCTTAAAACACGGCCAGCTGTTGTGACAGTCATGGGCCATGTTGATCATGGCAAAACTTCCCTTTTGGATGCAGTACGCCAGACATCTGTTGCTGCTAAGGAAGCTGGAGGAATCACCCAGCATCTTGGTGCATTTGTTGTGGGTATGCCATCCGGGGCTTCAATAACATTCCTTGACACACCAGGGCATGCAGCATTCAGTGCCATGCGAGCAAGAGGTGCTGCAGTCACAGATATTGTTGTTCTTGTGGTAGCAGCAGATGATGGTGTGATGCCACAAACTCTGGAAGCTATGAATCATGCAAAGGCAGCAAATGTTCCAATTGTGGTTGCTATTAACAAATGTGATAAGCAAGGTGCTGATCCTGAGAGGGTTCGGATTCAGCTTGGCTCAGAAGGACTACTGTTGGAGGATTTGGGTGGTGATGTCCAGGTTGTTGAAGTGTCTGCAGTAAACAAATCTGGGTTAGACAAGTTGGAAGAGGCTTTACTTCTTCAGGCTGAAATTATGGATTTAAAGGCCAGAGTTGATGGGCCTGCTCAAGCCTATGTAGTTGAAGCAAGGCTTGACAGGGGCCGTGGGCCTTTGGCCACAGCAATTGTCAAATCTGGAACGTTGGTATCCGGACAGCACATTGTTGTCGGAGCTGAATGGGGAAGAATAAGGGCCATTAGAAATATGCTGGGTAAGGTTACTGAAACAGCAGAACCTGCAATGCCTGTTGAGATTGAAGGATTAAGAGGTCTTCCGATGGCTGGGGATGATGTTGTGGTTGTGGATTCGGAGGAAAGGGCACGAATGCTGAGCAATGGTAGGAAGAAGAAATTGGAGAAAGATAGACTTCATAAAGCTAGTGAAGAGAGAGTAGAAAGTCTGGATACTTCTGACGAGGAATTTGAAAGGGTGGAATTACCTATTATTGTTAAAGCTGATGTACAAGGTACTGTTCAAGCAGTAACAGATGCATTGAGGAGTTTAAATAGCTCACAGGTATATTCTTAATATGTCCAAAACATTGTGATGTTCTTGACTGGGAAAAGAATTATGTATAACATACTACATTTGCAATTTTTCTTGTTGAAGTTTTTGAATTGCATTGTTTTAAGTGGTGATAAGCATCCTAATAATGATAAGTGCTTTCTCATTTTAAAATTATTGATTCCGATGGGGTCCTTTTCCTGTCATTCATTAAAAGAGTTTGATAAAACTGGCTAACTGGTAGCATTAGCAGAAAGAAAATTACTTCTTTTGAATTATTGCATTTTGTTTTTCATTTTGACCTCTCATTAGTATGCTGCACTTGCCTAGGCAGGTACATGTAAATATTGTTCATGTTGGTGTTGGTCCCATTTCTCAATCTGATGTGGATTTGGCCCAAGCTTGTGGTGCCTGCATAGTGGGTTTCAATATACGCAGTCCACCTAGCACCATTACATTGGCAGCGAACAAAGCCAACATAAAGGTATTGTCTTGGCTCTGCCCTAATATCTACTATTTCCTTGTAGAAGAATAAGTATTCTGCTTCGGAGAAAAGAGTAGACTTGTTTGAGCCCTCTGTCATGTCTTCTTTAAAATGTATGTTCAACAAGTCCATGGTCCTCAGGATCGCCGGAACCCCCAAACCCTCTCACCTTTAGTGCCCCTGGGCCTGCTTTGATACCACTCTTACGAGAGCTGGGTCTGTACCCTAAAAGACCGCCTTGATGCAGGGTTTCTCCAACCCCTTCTAAGCCCACAGATCACTAGTCACACTGCCGATGTGGAACATAACTTGGCTGTGGGTCTATGACAATAAGCATCCATGAGCAAATCTGGGCTTCAAATCATTTTCTTTTTGTTGCTTTGTCGTTCTCGAATTGAATGAACCTGTGGAGTAAATTATATATATGGATAACATAGTAATACTTGGTGAGCTGTAAGATGCCAGTGCTTCAATGCTCATATTGTCATCTTTAGTAGCATGTATCTGTTCAGTTTGATACATGTAATTGCTTCTTGTGGGAGAGCATAAAACAATTCATACATAAAGAAAGTCACTTATTAAATTTAAATCTTAAACTCCTCGGACGTCTGCAAAAGGACTAAAATTTCATTGGAGTTTTTATTTGAGGCTTTAAGTGCGGAAAACACCCTGGGGTTCTAAATTCATAGATTAACTAGGTCTTACTGATGAACAACCAATCCTATCAAGGGTTAAAAAATACTGATATCTGTTTCAGTTGTCAATGTAATGTTTTGATGCTACTTTCTGAGCTTGATTACCATGCTGAGAAATTAAACATCAAGCAGGACTCTGGATCTCTTATGAAGAGAAAAGTTTTATGCATACTAGTTGCTGTTTGTGTACATGTCTATCCGTTGTTCTGCTTCGATGGAATTTGCTGGAACTATAGTGAGAGTAGTTGAAATTTAAGGTTATATTACAAAACTAAATGGGTATGAAGTGAAACCAAAGTACTGTTTGTGGCTGAGGAATCAGAATAAATTATACATCTGTTTTTTTCTATTTTTTTTATTTAAAAATTTTCTTTTCTCCTTCTATGTGTTTCTTTCTTAAAGCATACTGATGCTTTGTGAAAGACACTAATTTTCTCTTAGCATCTATGATTGTGTTTCGTTCTCTCACAAAGCAAGCTTGATGAAGAGAACAGAGAAGAATTTCCTTTTATTTTTCTTTTTTATTTTTTAATTTTTGCAAAGTACAACAGAACCAATTTAACCAAATTCTTTGTTGAAAGTTGACGTTGTTCCCATCTGATGCTTCTCAAAACATCAAGTTTGAGCCTGTCAGCTGATATGCTGTTTATTAAATGTCTTTGTGATGTTTAGCTTGCACCACAAAAGACTGAAATGTGCTAATAACAAATAGATATTTATTTAATCTGCAAAGTAAGAATTTCTGAATTTTTAGCCTGATTACAAATGACTTTGTCTAGTGTACCAGAAGTTTACTCTAATTATACCTGTTCAATATAATGAAAATAAAAATGTTCCTGGATATCATCAGATATCCAGCACTGCCTTATGCAATGTTAACTTTGTTTTTTTTCTTTCATCATCAGATATGCCAGCACCGGGTTATTTATCATCTTTTGGAAGAAATGGGCAACCTGATTGTGGACCGGGCACCGGGAACATACGAGATCCAGGTCGCTGGAGAGGGTGAAATTCTCGACATTTTTGAGCTCAAAGGACGGAGCAAATCAAAGGGTCCAGATGTGAAAATCGCTGGGTGCAAGGTTCTGGATGGCCGTTTTACTAAATCCTCAACCATGAGATTGCTTAGAAGCGGTGAGGTTGTTTTCGAGGGTTCTTGTGTCTCACTGAAGAGGTCAAAACAAGATGTTGAGGCTGTTGGGAAGGGCAATGATTGCGGACTAGTTATTGAGGATTGTGATGACTTCCAGATTGGAGATGTCATCCAGTGTTTGGAGCAGGTGAAGCGGAAGCCGAAATTTGTATCATCAGAGAGCGGAGCTGTACGAATAGTGTGCTAAAAGATTGATGTCTCTGCATAAACTCTGCAACCAATTTTTGGTAGAAGAATTTTGACCTTGATAAATAGTATTTTATACCTCTAGATATGAATTCTTCTTTTGCATTTCAAAGTTTCTTTTGGAAGGGAAAGTAAGTTTCTGTATTCATTCTGTAACATTATCATTATGTGCCTATCATTGTATTACGAATGTATTTCATGTTACACAACTTTAAATGGTCTCAAAGGAGACATTTTGTGAGAGAGACCATAAGGTAACTTTTAGGGCCATGATTGGCGTAGTGTCTTTGTTTTGTTTTTCTGTGTTTATGTTCTATGAACAGAAGAAACTTCTGCAGTTGGATGAGAATGGCCATTATCATGCTATTCACTTGTAATTTAAACTTGGGCTGTTTGAGTGAATAATGGATTTGAAGGCTCTATTTAAATTTAGAAAATGCTGTTTTGTATTAGTGACTGATTTTCTCCCCATCAGTAAGGATTATCAGCTTCAAGGGCCAAAGACAGTGTATGTTTGCGCATGTTTATTTATTTTACTAAAATAAATCAATAGAAACTTGTCCTGTGTTTGTCTATTAATATATTTTTTGTAGTTCTTTCTTTTGTTCACTTAATATCCGGCAATGACACGATTGCCCTTTAATATGTCAAAAGCAGAAGAATCCATATCAGTGTTGGAACAAGAGAGAACCACAAATGTCTAATGCCCTTCAAAAGCTTTCTTCCAATCTTCTACTCCTTCAGACCCAGTCTCAACGTTTTTTCTCCCATGACAGCAATACCCACAATTTCATCATTTATCAGTATGGGAGAAAATTGAAGATTGTGAGAAACCCTATTAGTTTTACTGACATATGAAATAAACATAAGTTTTTCTTATGGTTATAAAAGTCTCCATATAACAGTTAAAGTTTTTTTTTTTTTTTTTCAAACCTTCTGGAGCTAAACAAAATCAACAGCCTGAAAAGGAAAACTAAAATGCAAGCCCAAGCATGACACATTGGCAGACCTAGTTTAAAATACACCAGAATATGATATCAATATTTAGCAGTACACACAAAAACAAAGAAAAGAGAAAAACAATACTGCTGTTCAACAAACCAAACATATCAAGAGTGTCCAAACAAATCTCAGAAATATCACATTGTCCTCAATCAACCAACAACCTCCCAAAATATAATTTGGGCATGCATAAGGGATGATAACAAACAAATTCATCATATGCAGTGATGATGACAAGAGATAATTATGAGGATAGTTAAAAAATTACGATGGCACGTTTGTCATGGCTCCTTAAGGCTGCATATGCCTTGTTTTTGAAGCTCTTGCAGCATGACGAGAGCAGCTGAATCCTGTGAACTTTTCTTATCTGTTCTTTTCTCACCCATGAGATCTATAATCACAGTATTGGGTATATGAAGCTTGATACTCGATGTGAACGTGTTGAAATGAGGTGTTTTAGTCCCATCCAGGCAGATTGGGGTCCTGATAATAAAATGATAATGAGATTAGTGGCGATTAATGGCGATGGTGATGGGAATAAAATGTTCACCAAATGAACTCTGTCATCTTTACGAGTGGAAATGATCCATTCTATTTTTACTGGAATGCAGTGGTTATCCTATTTATTTAATTCAAATGTACCTGCTCTTCTCTTCTGTCGATACAAATCTTGGTAGCGACCATTGTAGAGTTTGGCAGAGCTTAAAAAGTTCAGTTCTGGGACCTCCTTTCTCGGCCTTTACCTGAAGAACTACTCGAGAGACCAAATGGATAACTTGAATAGACTCGAAAAAACAGAAACAGAACAGGAGTAAAAATCCCAAGAAATGAACTGATGCAAAGATTATATAGAGTTATGCTTGAATCTGTTCATTGAGTGAAAGTATGAGAACATTGAACTGATTGATATTTAAACCAGTGAAGAGCCAAATTATACTGAAACGATCTTGTTTTCTCCTCATAAGAGAGGAAGAAAACAAGATCCACCAAACAAGATAAAAGAAGTTTCGATTAGTCTTAACGGTTTATTTAAAAACCGATAAGAGTTAGTCGAGCTCGACAAAACCTTAGGAACCCATAGAAAACATTTAAAGCTAGATCTGGGGTAAAATTTTTGGTAGGTCACTAAACTTTGGTCAATTATCAAAAAGATGTCCCAACTTCAATTTGAATCAAAACGGTTACCCATTTTTAATTTTCTTTCCCCGGGAAGCTACCCGAAGAATTCCGGCAACTCAGTGGTGACGTGGCGACCACGGGTAAATTGCCATGTCAACACTGACGGAGGATTTCCGGCCGCCACGTCACCACTGAGTTACCGGAATCCCTCGGGTAACCTCCCGGTGAAAGAAAATTAAAGATGGGTAACCGTTTTGATTCAAATTAAAGTTGGGACACCTTTTTGATAATTGACCAAAGTTTGGTGACCTACCAAAAAATGTACTCCTAGATATGGAATAATTGGATGAGCATTTCAAGAGTTACTAAACAAAATAGACAAAAGCTAATATATCATTATCTGAAGCCTGCACATTGGGTTGCCGTTGGTTCTACATTTTCTATAGGAATTTGAATATCGGAAGAAGTACCTAGCCCTGGTAACTAGTACAAACCTAAGGATGATTGACACAATAAATACTGAATCTATAAAGGAGACACATTAATTACCCTAAAAAAAAAAAGTAAGAAGCAATCAAATGGATTTGATCCACCAAATATATATATATATATAAAAGTAAAATAAAAATATAAATAAAAATATAAATATAAATATAAATATAAAACCTATAGGAGACTCAGACAAACAACGAAAATAACATTGACAGAATAATTAAGGATTGCTTCAGAGAGTAATCTGTAAATCAAGTGCTAAATATGGTTGAAACTGCATGACCAGTCAGACAAGAGGAACGATATATAATTGCAGTGAAAAAGTCGAAGGAAACAACTCAGAAAAGCATGGCGGTTCCTTTCAACATTAAAACTAACTAGAGTCAGATGCTAGCAAAAGCTGACAAATAGCTTGAATAGATGTAGAAGAGGTGATGGAAGAAGTAATTACCCTTTCTGCCAGGAAGTGACATCTAAAGGCTCGTACATCAAAGGCAAACACAATTGAAAAATGCAACAAGCATGAGGATGCTGGCTTTATGCTTTCAAGTGCTCACACAAGCAAAATACAAGAGTTTGACTAAATTCAATTTACATGGTAAAACAAGCTGCATGTTGCACAAAACTTCAGATATGGTTTAGTGAACTATGAGAGGCCCCGGTTGCACTACAACAGTACTTATCTAATGATGTGCGGACTTACATAACAACAGATCCATGGTAAATAAGCCTGTGGTCTAATGATGTCTGAACTTACACATTCACAGACCCATGGCAATTACGCTTTGTGATATAATGAAATGTGGACTTACATAGACACACAGCAAAGGCACATAAGCTTGAAGAGCATGAGGATGTGTAACTTACGGTTATATTGACTATAAATGGACAGGACGTCCCACAAGAAAAAAACAGGGGCTTGGCTAGCTCTCATTTGCATAGCAAAAGAAAGGACGCAATGCACAAAATATCCAAAAATTATAGAAGTAGATCATGCAAGAAACCAGACAAATGCTTGAAGATGATCTGTAGGTCCTGCAGACATGCATAAACTTAAACATGCAGCGGGCAGATTTACAAATTGGTTGAAATGTTCATTGGAGGAAGCTTGTGAACACAAATAGGACTGCATGAGCATTGATTATGCACACACATGAAGCAGAAGAATGATGAATACAAGGATGCAATGAAAAGTGTAACAAATGATAAAGGAGCATTATCAAGTGTCGAATAGAGCAGCATTGCAACATGCTTAAGTAGCAGGAATCAACTCAATTCATAGTACGACCATTAACACATCCACTAAAGGTTGAAACGGTAAAGGTGTTGTACCAACATAAAAAGCATACTTGGAATGCATTTGAAAGAAATATAAGAAAGAAAGGCAATCTATAGTGGCAAAAATAGCAATTTACACAAAGTACAAGTGTCCATGTTTGGTGTATAAAGTTTACTGCATATGACATAAATAAGCATGCAATCATGCAGCAGCAGACATGTATATAGTGCATTGAGACATGTACATTAATGCATTTATTGAATCTATGCAAACATAGGGCCATATAACTAACAGCTCTGGTTATGGGCACTAGAGGCTTTGACCAAAGATTATATTATGAAGCATTTATTCAGAGTGTAAGCAACTAAAGTAAAATATAATTAATTGGTTTGATTATGGCCACTAAAGAACTTCAACCAAGCCATATTCTATATGACCCATAGGTAGCAAGAGATTTCATTATGGTGTGTTGTGAGAGGCTCTCCCAGCTGGTTAGTTTCTGATGTATATATGTGAGCAAACGAAAATTAGGAATATGTGGAAGATGTTAAGGAGAAATATTCAATGGATTAAGTCTGGATGGTAATTGGAGGGGCCATCACGAAAAGCATTTTCAAGGTTAAAGTCTAGACAGCATAGGCAGTCCATACACCTGATATAGTCAAATAAATATTTAGTTGAAACAAATTAGACAAATATAGCTTGGACACCTAATCAGCTTGGAACATTAGAAAGATCTTCTAATGATATGTTGGTCACAATTAGGACTAAAAGTGCACTTTGATCCCAAAAAAGTACCCATAAAAGTTCATCAAATAAGAACTCATACCTCCAGAGTGAACCAAAATATAGCCTTATCTTGTTATTTACTCAGTAATTACAATGCTCCAGAGAAGATCACGTGAGGGGAAAATAGCTATAAAAATCTAGATTAATAGATTATTACTCACTCATTGATAAACAAAAACGGATCCAAACATCCACAAGTTGACCAACATGAAGTTAGCCATTCTTTCTGTAGATGCGAAATATGAGAAGCATCCAAGAAGGGAATCTACAGTACTATGCATCTTGTCTTGAGAATGAGACTTAAGGTATTAATTCAGTAATCTAACTCAACAAGTTATTGGCAATCAAAATATCTTGACAGTATTTTTTTATCACAGTTATATTTCTTTGGAAAATACAATTACCATAACTTCAAAAGTGACATAAAATCAAATCTCTTTTCCATTCTCCAAAAATGAAAGAAGCTAAATTTGCTAATCACTAAAATTCAAGATATGGTTAAGTTCAACTATTTAGAAAAAACAATGCCGGCAGACATACCTGGCTCACTAAATTTGGGATCGTAAAATTTTCTGGAGTGCTCAAGTATACGGCCATCTTCTTCCATGAAGGCAGCCTTCATAGACAAACTTGAAATTGTTGATCTATCCAATGACTTTTCTTTTCTACAGGATCTCAGATTAATAATGCGACCATCTTCAATAAAAGAGGTGTTATCATCCAAACTTGAAGAACAATATCTGTGACCAGAAGCAAATTCTTGCTGCCCTTTCTTGGCTACAATCTCAGTGTGTGAAATCCCTCTTTCCTGTTGCAAGATAAACCCATGCAACTGTAAATAGATATAAAGGATAACATGTACCTTGCTCATACAAAATAGAAATGCACTAAAGGAATAGAATAATAAGCCAACTGAAAATGTTTCAATATATAAATTAAAATGTCTCTAATTCTACAAATTTAAAAAAACATCCTACCAGATTGCATGCCAAAAGTGTTAAATCAGCATCTTATAAAACATTTATAGAAAACAAAAAACAAAGATGTTGGAAGATTTCTATTTTCGGAAGATTTAATTAGAGCGGTTTCAAGCTATTCCTGATTTTGTGATAATACTTTGGGAGATGATTATTTTCTTCCTTACTTGTAGATTATTCTTTCCTTACTTACTTGTAGATTATTCTTTCCTTACTTGTAGAGTTGCTTGTTGTATTTTATCCCTATATATATAGGGTGTATTGTCAAAAGGGAATGTATGTTGATATTTTTTTCTTCTTACAATTTTTATGGTACCAGAGCCAACCTTACTTTCCAAAATAGTCTGTCCGCTGTTCGTGTCCGTTCGCCGTTCATACAACGCAGTGCATACCAATTTGCTGCAGTCTTTGAACTATTCGTGTCTGCAATTAAAATCATGAGTTCTATGAAGGAAACACCTGCAAATGAGATGTCTTCATCAACCATCATTGAATCTATCCAACCACCGATGGTGTCACAGTCATTTGGGGAAGGTTCTTTGTCATCGTTGCAAATTACTAGCCACAAACTAGATCGTAAAAACTTTCTGCAATGGTCTCACTCGGTTCTCTTGGTGATTCGTGGACGAGGAAAGATTGGGTATCTCAATGGAGAGGTGCAGCGGCCAGAAGTCAGTGATTCGTCATATGCGAATTGGGAGCTCACCAACTCAATCGTCATGGCGTGGCTAATCAATTCAATGGAACAGCAAATAAGTCGCACATACCTGTTTCTACGCACTGTAACAACAATTTGGGATGCTGTCAATAGAAATTATTCTGATCTTGAGAATGCATCTCAAGTTTTTGAGATCAAGAATAAACTAAAGGAATTACGTCAAGGAGCTATGGAGGTAAAAGAGTACTACAATGAATTGCAGATTCTTTGGCAAGAATTGGATCTACACTACGAAGCTGACTGGGGAGACCTAGACGAAAGTCTGAAATTTAGAAGACACTTGGAGAAAGAATGCTTGTACGAGTTCCAAACGGGTCTAAAGCGAGATCTTGATGAAGTGAGAGGTAGGATCCTTGGTCGCAGACCTTTACCACCTATAGATGAAGCTTTTGCAGAAGTCTGTAGAGAAGCTAGGAGAAAACGAGTCATGCTTGGTGAAAAGAAAGATGTTGCTCCTATAACCGTGAGTGGTGATCGAGCCATTGAGACTTCAGCCCTTGCTGTTAGAAGTGCTCCATATCGATCTAATGAAGATCAAAGAAAGGGAGGACGACCATGGTGCAATCACGGCAATAGAAATGGTCACACCCGCGATACTTGTTGGGATATTCACGGTAAACCAACTAATTGGAAGCCAAAGGAAACCAGAGAAACAAACCGAGCAAAGGTTTTCAAAGCTTCTGTAGAAAGGAAAATGGAGGAGAATCAAGAGAATGGAGTATTTCTGAATAAGTCCTTGATCAAGCAACTCCAGAATCTCTTAAACCAAACAAAAGGGAGTAATTCAAATGTTGTAGAAAGCAGTTCTGGCTTAGCAATTGGTAACTTCGCTCAGAAAGGTACTGTTTTTCATTCGATTCCTTGGATGCTCGACTTAGAAGCATCAGATCATATGACAAGTAATCGATCCATTTTCCTTTCCTACACTCCATGTCATGGAATTTTCAAAGTTAAGGTAGCTGATGGTAGCTATTCTTTTGTTGCTGGAAAGGGATCAATTAGTCTTTCAAATTCTATCACAATTCATTCAGTTTTGCATGTTCCAAACCTAACTTGCAATCTGATTTCTATTAGCAAGTTGACTCATGAATTAAATTGTACTGCTGATTTTTCTCCAACATGTTGTAAATGCAGGAACTGGGATCGGGGAAGATGATTGGCAATGCTAAGGAGGTAGGCGGACTCTACTATTTTGAAGATGATGAATGCGTGAATAAACAAACTTCTGTGGCTGAAAGTGAAGTCTTTTCTGTCTCTAAATCTGATGTAATAATGATGTGGCATCTCAGGTTAGGACACCCAAATTTCCATTGCCTTAAACGTTTGTTACCACATCTTTTCATGAATAAAGATCCAAATTCATATGTCTGTGAAGCATGTCAATTTGCCAAACACACACGTTCCAACTTTCCAATCCTACCATATACAAAATCTGAACCTTTTTCTCTCATTCATAGTGACATATAGGGACCTTCTCGTGTCAAAAATATTTCGGGAGTGTGATGGTTTATTACATTTATTGATGATCACACTAGAGTTTGTTGGGTTTATCTCCTTAAAGACAAATCTAATGCTGGAAAAACCTTCAAAATTTTCCACTCGATGATAAAAAATCAGTTCAATACCTCTATAAAAGTCTTCCAAACTGATAATGGCAAGGACTATTTCAACTCAGTTCTTGGTGATTACCTTGAGACCAATGGCATAATCCATCAAAGTTCATGTCCCAACACACCACAACAAAATGGTGTTGCTTAACGAAAAAATCACCATCTTCTTGAAGTTGCTAGAGCCCTAAGGTTTGCTGTGAATGTTCCTAAACATTTGTGGGGCGAAGCTGTACTAACAGCTGCTTACCTCATAAACCGCATTCCCTCAAAAATCCTCAATTATATCACTCCAATGTCAGTCCTTCTTCAGATCTACCCAACTTTTTGATCCATGTCATCTATTCCTCTAAAGGTCTTTGGTTGTACTTCTTTTGTCCATGTTCAACCACAATATCGTTCTAAGCATGATCCAAAATCAATCAAATGTGTCTTCATTGGATATTCACCAACTCAACATGGATATAAGTGTTACTGAAGAATTTGATAATCTTTCTCTCTCTCTTAAACATATAGTTTACATCCTAATATATTGAGTTAAGGGCTGGCACACCTGACCACTAAAAAAATAGGAACCTGAATTCCTACAAGTCAGGAATTCAAAAAAATAGTAAGTTACAGATTGTAATCTTCTAAATTTGATACTTCCAAAAATAAATGAAATTTAATCTTTCCTAAATAAAGAAACTAAATGTTCTAACTTATTTCCATAAAATTTTTCCTATTTCTACAGTTACTCCCCTATTTTTCGTCGTATTTTCGTGTCCATGGATGTTTTTTTCATTGAGTCACAACCTTATTTTTCAACCTACTTATTTTCAGGGGGAGATGTTGATGGAAAATAAATTGTCTTGGGATGAACCTTCTTTTGATTCATATCAACCTTCCATGTTTACATCACCTATTATTGACACAGATCTGCAGTCATTGCCAAGAGAATAGAAATCAGATTTGGAGACAGGAGTTAATTGTAAGTCACCTAAGTTACTTGTTTACTCACGCAGGAAACTGAATCAGAAAAGTAGTGAAGCCATCACTTTACATGGCCATGAATCAAACCTGAATCTCAGTACTAAACACGAGTCTGAAGCTGAAAAGGATGAAGGACAACTTCTTAATAATTCAGTTGAACCAACTGATGATGGTTTAGATCTTCCTATTGCCTTGAGAAAAGGAATCAGATCATGTACTCAACATCCAATAGCTAGATTTTTATCTCATGACAAATTGTCTCCAAGTTTCAAGGTTTTTTCTACTCGATTAACCAAGACGGAGGTTCCAAAGAACATTGAAGAAGCTTTAGCTGATTCGAAATGGAAGATGGCAGTTCAAGAAGAAATGAATGCTTTGGAAAGAAATGGAACTTGGGAGATGGTTGAATTACCAAAAGGAAAGAAAACAGTAGGTTGCAAGTGGGTCTTCACCATAAAGTTCAATGTTGATGAAAGTATAAGCAGGTACAAAGCTAGGCTTGTTGCAAAAGGTTTTACTCGAACCTATGGAGTGGATTATCAAGAGACATTCGCTCTGGTGGCAAAGTTGAATACTGTCAGAGTCCTTCTTTCTTTAGCATCTTACCTCGATTGGCCACTACAATAATTAAATGTTAAGAATGCATTTTTGAATGGTGACTTGCATGAAGAAGTCTATATGGATTTACCACCTAGTTTTGGAAATGGAAAGAATCTTGTTTGTAGATTAAAGAAGTCTCTCTATGGATTGAAGCAGTCTCCTAGAGAATGGTTCGATAAATTCAGATGTGCTGTCAAGAGGAAAGGATTCACACAAGCTCAGTCAGACCATACTCTATTCTACAAACACTCTAAAGATGGCAAGATAGCCATTCTTATAGTGTACGTAGATGATATTATTGTTATCGGGGATGATCTAGTGGAACTAGAAACTTTGAAGAAGTATCTTGCAGCTGAATTTGAGCTAAAAGATCTTGGTGCTTTGCGGTATTTCCTTGGCATGGAAGTGGCTAGAAGTAAGGCTGGAATTTCCATCTCACAGAGGAAATATATCCTTGATTTACTCACAGATACAGGGATGTTAGGTTGCAAACCTAGTGAGACACCCATGGAACCAAACACGAAGCTAAGTGTTGAAGAAGGAAAAGAGGTTGACTGAGAACAGTACCAAAGGCTAGTGGGAAAGCTAATTTATTTGTCACATACACGACCCGACATTGCATTTGCCGTGAGTATGATTAGTCAATTTATGCACTCACCAAAAGAGAAACATCTTGAAGCAATTTACAAGGTCTTGAGATATTTAAAAGGAACACCAGGCAAAGGACTATTTTTCAAGAAGAATGATTCAAGGAGGATGGAACTTTATACAGATGCAGATTGGGCAGGTTCTTCAGTTGACAGAAGGTCTACTTCAGGTTATTGCTCGTATGTATGGGGTAATCTAGTGACTTGGAGAAGCAAGAAGCAATCGGTTGTTGCTCAGAGTAGTACTGAGGCGGAGTTCCGTGCTTTAGCTCAGGGAATATGTGAAGATATATGGTTGGAAAGGATACTTACAGAGCTAAAGATGATCAATCACTATCCTATGAAATTGTATTGTGATAACAAAACTGCTATAAATATTGCTCAGAATCCCAGAATCCCAGAATCCCAGAATCCCATCCACCATGACGGAACAAAACATGTAGAGATAGATCGCCACTTCATCAAGGAGAAAATTGACGAAGGAAGAGTCTGTATGACATATGTGCCCACTAAAGAACAAACAGCTGATGTCCTTACCAAGGGTCTACATAAACCTTCATTTAATGGTCTAATTGGCAAGCTGGGCATGATAAACATATATGCTCCAGCTTGAGGGGGAGTGCTGGAAGATTTCTATTTTTAGAAGATTTAATTAGAGCGATTTCAGGCTATTCCTGATTTTGTGATCATACTTTGAGAGATGATTATTTTCTTCCTTGTAGATTATTCTTTCCTTACTTGTAGAGTTGCTTGTCGTATTTTATCCGTATATATATAGGGTGTATTTTCAAAAGGGAATGTATGTAGATATTTTTTCTTCTTACAACTTTTAAAAGATGATAATTTGAAATCCTCGGCTTATAAAGCACTGGCTTGAAACTATTGCTTTCTATGTCCATATCCATAACTTATCCTATATTGCTAAAATCAGTGGCTTCAACGTACCATCTTTCAACCATATGTTCTAAAACAAGTCTGTTTTTGTGATATAAATTATTTTAAGATTAAATTTCAAAATTAACTTGTTTACAAAAGTTTCTTATAAGGCCCTCTAAATTATAACAATTCACATGTGGTTATGAGCACCAAACATTATGAACACAATTGTGAATTTCTTCATTGTAGGAGGAAAAATAGTAAAAAGATAAATCATTAAGAATTTTTATGTAGAAATAGTATATCTTAATAAAGGCATATGTCAAAGGAAAAGTAGTTGATGTGCTCCAAAAATGATGCTACCTCTCAATCACGATGATATAAATTGAATTGTTCTTCTGTACTCGGCCGCGTGATTGTATATAACTTCGAACTGTTTTCAGGAGGTCAAAACTTATCACACAATAACAGTTTGGTATATGAATTCCCTCCTCAGCAACATCAGCGGTAAATAGCAAGTTAACCTACAGGTCCTCTCAATATTAACAGTAAATAATATAAAAGCAAAGGAACATCAATAAATTTACTTTTCCTCCATAAATATACCTTCCTAGATCGAAACAAATCAAGAGTGGTTTTCTGCAACTTAGAGGTTAGAGAATCAATGGTTGAACTTCCTCCAGTCAAATAAGATATTGAAAAGTGAGATAACAATTTAACTTTCTTCATAAATGCCTCAATTACTCTGGCCATTATGATTCTTTCCATAAATATTGGACACTGTAGTCCCTCACATAATCTGCAACAATCAAATTCAGTCCAAGCACAAAGTAGTGTTTAAACATTGGGTGGAAATTAGATTGAAAATTATAAAGCCTACCCAAAAGATCGAAAAATCTAAACCAGCCTATCTAACTTCGGCGATATCAATCCCATTCTAGTTCCTTTCAAATAACCACGCTCAGTACTAAAAAATCCTTCATAATCTAGGAAAGATGCACAACAAAAAGTCACTTGCTGTAACCAAATTGCCACGGTCAAAACGATAACCTATATTTTAGACCATAAAAATTGGTATGGTGAACAAAGTTAATTTCCCTTAGAAACACAAATTGAGGCACAGATTTCACCTATAACTCAGAAGAATAATTCCATTGAAACTTTGAATGGGCACACATCAACGACATCAGAGTTAGAGAAATTAGGAAACTTACCAGAGAAAAAGCTATAATTGTTTTTTTATTTACTTATTTGATAATCATCATCATATATTGACTCAGAAGTTAAAGACAAGTATGTATAAAAAAACATCACCTTGTTTCACATGTGTTTCATTTTAATTAGTCTTAACCTTTCAAGCATAATCTTTGTTGGTTTTATTAATTCATGACCTTGACCATCTACTGTCTAGTTTGTCAAGATCTATTTATTGTGATACATATTTCAGGCCATGTAACTTTTTAAATGAAGAATATAAAAAAAGTAGAGGACAACACGATAATTGCAGAAAAAAGTTAAAAGGATATGAATAAACACGGAGTAAGATGAGAGAGCATGCAAAAGATAATCATTAATTCTTAATCTTGATAAAAGTGAGATGAAAACCCAGTCCATATCTATACATGTATATGAACATGCATGGATAAATACCGGCATGAATGGAATGGCACGAAATGAACCATTTTTATATAACAAATCAAGGCATGGCATGTAATGCAAGAATAGAAAAGAAGATACCATACTACGAGGCAAAAATTCTTTAATTACAAACAACAGTTCCTCTAAGTAAGACATAAACAGCACATTAATTTCTCCAGAAAAATCACATTCACCAGCTGCATTCACATGATGAGCCTTATTTAAATAATGTTCTATTGCCTACAATATAAAAAAATATATGTTATGGCATGAACTTTCTGTAAATAACCAGAAAAACCTAGATCTCATGAAATAGTGAACTATAAATACTTAGCAACAAAATGGAAGATATTTAGGCAAGTTTTAACATTTGCATTTGTGTTCAATGATATTCAATCATCAAAATGCATAACAAAAAGTTATTTAAAGAAGCAGATGGCATTCGGTATGAATGACAACTCATGTAAACTACCACTACGTGTGAATATGAATTAGTTGTCCTAGACACTGTTTCTTTTGTTATTTAACATTTAGCATCATATAATGCTCAATACAACATTGGTAAGAAGAGATGTACACCATATTGAAAACCAGTCAGCCAATTCATCTCGTTTAAACATGTAAAAAGGCTAATCAAGTAAGACCACATGATTAAAGAGGAAGAAAGGCACATTAAAAATTAGATAAAGAAACGGCAGAAAGCAAAAACAACTGAACCAAAAATCATAGCTACATTTAGGAGCCTATGTAGAATTTCATCTTTCGTCATCTGGAAGGCAAAAAGGTATGGAAACGTTTGATCCAAAGGTTGTTGAAAAAAAACCAAGCATATCGTTTATGGTTTCAGTTATATATGTTCCTGAATGCCAGCCAATTTGATTCCTGCAAGTCCTCCAAGATGAAGTATTACAAATCGTATCCCGAATCAACTAGCTTCATTTAAAGCAACTCAAAATGCAAGTTTGGAGTGACCATTTTACTTCAATAGGAAAATCTCTAATGCAAAAACATAAATAAATCTAAAGTTTCTGAAAAAGAATTCAAACACTCGAAATAAAAATAAGCTATGAAGTTAGTACCACAATTTTGTTGATTATTAATCAATCAAGAATAGTAGCGAAAGAAGTGAATGAAATGCTGCCATCATTCTCTTTCCTAAAATAGTGGTAAGCTTAAAAAAAAATGAAAGTTTGGCATAGTAAACAATTATAGGTACAATAGCCTGTAAGCTGAAAAGGTAAATTTGAAGATACAATTCTAGGTACAAGTACAAGCCATATGCATACAAGAATAGGGGTGTGCAAGCAATAAAGTTAGTTGACCAAACATACTGGGATGGTATTTGGTGTATTTATTAAACAGTAATCAAAGCCTAATAAATATGCGAAAGATACTAGTGTAAAATGATATCAACAGTGAGAACGTGACATACCTCACTGGCACAAATAAGACCAAGACTGCACAAGCAATACCAAATATTGGCATGATATTTAATCAGTGTCATTCTTGATGTTTTCAATATATCATTGGTGCCTTTAAAGTGATTCAATGACGACTCTTCCAAACTGAGAAATGAAGCATTAGCCTGTTCAATATTAACCTCAAATCAGGCAATTCTCAATGCCAATCTACACAGTATGATACAATTCCAATTACTTCAACCACAGAACCTTGGAAAATAAACATTCCAACTTAGCATCCAAATTTTCAAACTGTAGTTTATTTGCATCATGGTATTGATTAGTCTGGATAGCTGTAAACGCAGAGACTTCAAGTTCAGTTCTATCTTCCACTGTAAAGACCTGAATCAGTATTGGCATAGTTAAGCAACCATTTTAATAACAACAAAAAGTGATATGGAAGAAATCCATCGTTTAATATATATTATAAAACAGAAAATTTACGCATATTGGACAGTGCAAAATAACCTTTGATTCCAGGACACTCTCAAGTTTAGATATTTGCTCTTCACAATCTATGACTGAAGAAACTCCCGTTACAGTAGTGAAGAAATGATAAATAGAAAAGCAGAAATAATTTCCCTTGAGAAAGTTTTTGTAACGTTGACAAACAAAAACATGAACACTGGAGCAGAAGCAAGCCTGTTGTCCTGATTGATTCTCCTACCTTTTCTAATTATAGACAATGGAGTTGTCCCAAAAATTATTGGCTTTATTCTGGATATGCGATAAAATTCCTAGTCAAATTAATTAGTATCATATGTAAGAAGCAAAATCGAATAATCAAAAATAAAAAAACAAAGAAAAGCCCAGAAACCAGCAAACATATATAAAAAATATATCTCAACAATTATGCACGTCAACCCACCTTCATTATTTTTCTAGATAGAGAACAATGCCTAAAGTTAGAAATGCATTCCTTAAAGCATCTAACAATATCTGAGGCGTCATGACCATAATCTGTGTTCCTTAAAACGGTATATAGATCAGAATAAACAGGAGCAGCCATTTTAAGGTACAGATGCTTACACAGAAAAAAACACAAATGTGTGGATGACAGTGATTACATAAAAATTTAGTTTATAATTTGCTTGAAATCGACTCCTCTTAAGCTTTTATTATTCATAATTCTGTTTCAGTGTGCATTTAGTTGGATCAAACAATACACAACCATGATTTGATCCATCAAAAGCTGCTACTACATATGTTAGAATGAATTGCTATGATATATTTCCACCAATGTATTTCAACTTTAATCAAATCTTGTCCATTCCCTTTTCATAAACAGCCTTCATTATCTTCCTTTTATAATGTGAACTTGTTTTTTGGTTTCCTACACATACCACCCTGCATTTTTTAAAGTTGCTAACTTGGGCCTTGACTATTGTCTAGCCTAGGATTGTTGGGACGCAGTGGCTCAGGACCATAGTCCCACATCGCCTGTGGGGGCAGATGCCCTCTAGTTGATATACCCATACCAAACCTTCCCCCTAACTGCGGTAATGGAGAACTTAGGGTGGTGGGACCCTGCCTTAACATAGTATCAGAGCCTAGGTATCTAGAGCTATGATGTGACTAGGATCTTGGGACCCACATCCGCTGTGGGCCCAGGGGGACGTTGGGACGCAGTGACTCAGGACCATAGTCCCACATCGCCTGTGGGCGCATATGCCCTCTAGTTGATATACCCACACCAAACCTTTCCCCTAACTGCGGTTATGGAGAACTTAGAGTGGTGAGACCTTGTCTTGACAAGGATAAGATCTGTTCATCAGGATAAATTGCAGTGATATATTTCCAGCAATGCATTTCTAGTTTAATCAAATCTTAACCAATCCATTTTTGTAAACTGCCTTCATTATTTAGTTATTAGAATGTGAAATTGCTTTTGAGCTTCTTTCATTTAACAACAGCCTGCCTTTTCAAAATAGTAACACCATATTCTAAGATTAAGTGATTGAAAATATTAATTTTTATTTTTATTCTTTTTAACTCTTCTGATGTTACACACCACAAAAGTTAGGTCGTAAGTTCAATTGTGATAACTTCACACAATATTTTGCCAATCATCTTACAAAAATAATGCATTTTAAGAGGTATCACTTGACAAGCTGTACTACATATCCCTACAAGAATAAATATTTTCTCCCAAGATACGGTGCAAAAAGTGGGGACATGTTTGGCTCACATGTTCCACATGATGCTATTGATCGCAAGCATGTTCTAAAATCAAATTTAGGAACCTTTTCTACTTTTGTCTCCCTTTCCATCATCTTTTTTTTCTACTAGTCTTCCTTGAACTTCCCATGTCTTTCTAAATATACTTGAACATTAGTGATTTCTTTGAATATTCCTGATTTTATAAATCTTACTCTACTTTGAATTTCAAACTGATTTATGTCACTTGTCTATTTTGGAAGTTTCATTTCTTACAAAAAAAAAAAAAAACGATTTACTACATTTGCAAAGTAAAAAAATGAGCATTGTATTTGAATGTTGCTTTTTGCTAGCCGATTGAACAAGTTCTAAATGGGAGAAATTAGATACTTGTTTTTCACCTTGATCTTGTTCAACGCACGGTAGTCCACGCACAGCCGAAGAGAGCCATCCTTCTTCTTCTAGAACAACACCGGAGCACCATATGGAGCCTTTGATGGCTGAAAAAAGCCACTATTAAGAAGATCCATGAGTTGTTTCTGCAACTCAGTTAACTCCAGAGGACACATACGGTAGGGAGCCCTGGTAGGGGTTTGCAGCCTGGCATCAACTCGATTTGGTGATCTATTGCCCGCCGGGGTGGGAGTTCACGGGTAGTTCTAGTGGCATCACGTCTTGAAACTCCTTCAAGACTCCAACAACAACTGTGGGTTGATCACTCACCAAATCATCCTGCACTTCTAATAAAGCAGCAACATAAGTGGGTTCTTCATGTTTCAACCCTTGCACCACCTGGTGCGCAGAAAGCATTGCCTCCTTCCCCTTCTTCTCCATTACAGCAACTCCAGCTATAAAGGATGGGCTCTTTTCATCCATTATGAGTAGACCACCCAAATGAGGAACAATGGCAACTTTGATGGACTTCAAGAACTCCATCTCAAGAATCAACTCAAAATCATCCATTGTAACCGCCAGTCGGTCAATCTTCTCTTACCATCCGCCCATGTGAATGGACACGCTAGAAATCTTCCCAGTTACCGCTCATGCCTGAAAATTGACTGCTTTTACTCGACTCGTGTGCGCACCAATGTTTAGTCCCAACCGGGTGGCCACATCCTTCTTAATGAAAGTATGAGTTGCTCATGTGTCCACCATTCCTTATATGTCCTTTCCATTCAAGGTCAAATCCACATAGATAAGGGATTTGCTGGGTCATCACTCTTAAGCCTTTAAGGCACCCAACAATTGTAAAGGACTCACTTTTGCTGGGCCCTCGGAATCGCCATCTGCTTCGTTCACAAACGCGGTTAACTTCTTGCGTTTGGGGCAATCCCGTGCCATATGTGGTCCGCTATAAATAAAGCATCCTCCTACCTTACTACTTGAATCACCTGCTTTCCCATCAGTCTAGGGTCTGTTCCACTTGGCCTGGCCGTTATAAGGCTTCCTTCTCTGAAACCCATTTCCAGCCCTTTTCTTTATTGGTATTCTTCTCCTTCGGTTTGGACCTGGACTCCTCACCCTCTCCTTAAGGTATAGTCCCCAAGTCTACCAATAGTTCAACTGCAATGATTGCAGATGCATCCTTTGTGCCTTGCCTCCGTATCTCTATCTGGGCCCAATTCTGCAGTCCCGTGAGGAAGTTAAACAACTTGTCCTCCTCGGACATGTCCCTAATGTCCAACATCAGGCTTGAAAACTCCTTTACGTATTCCCGGACTGTGCCTATCTGTCGTAGCTTCTTCAGATTTGAACGAGCCATCCAAGCAGTGTTTCCAAACAAGAATTGCTCTCTCAACTCTTTCTTCAACTCTTCCCATAAGTTCGAAGTGGTTCAACCAGTGTATCTTGTTGCCGAGTGTGCCACCCTAGCTTTGCATCTTTGGTCAGATAAATGCCCACCAATGGAACTTGTCCATGGCCCGGCACCTTCACAGCTCTGAAGTACTGATCCATGTCCCAAAGGAAATTCTTCAGTGTCTTGGCATTTCGTGCGCTATTAAATGGGAAAGGTTCTGGGACCTTCACTCTCGTGGGCGACTCCCACGCAGCAACTGGTACGACGCTAGCTTCCATGAAATGGGTGACTTCGGCCTCCAATGACTGTACCTTCGTCTTCAAGGCTTCAACCGTCAGCTGGCTCTCTCTCCATTCACCCACTTGGTCTTCCACCACCTTCGCCAACTTCTCGAGTTGATCGTCAACACTCCCAATGACATTCTCTATCTGCTCAATAGTCTCCTCAAGGTGATCCAACTGATCCTTCTTGCTAGCCGCCATATTCACAATCCCTACTTATACTTCTTCTCGAATTGCTCTTCAGGCCAACTTAGGCTCTGATACCAGCTGTCACGGTCTTAACCGATCACCGTCGACCGTATGGCACTTGACACACACCAAGTGGCAGGTCAGGCTTCCTTGTTAGAACAACAGTGAAACAACACTTGTTCACAACATAAGTACAGCATATAAAAGAAGCGAGCAAACCAGAAAACATTCACATTACGAGAAAACGCCACAAGAAACCAGTTTTAGAGAGAGAAAAATATAAACTCTCATAGATTTGAGAAATGTTTACAATCATGACCAAAGATTCTCACCAAAAGATCTTGTCCTCTCCTAAAGACATAATAGAACATATTACAAGAGCTACCCCAAATCCCCAAAGTTAATTGACCCTATTGCCCTTATGACCAAGTGTAAGGGCACCAACTCTTACAGTAGCTATGTAAATAAAGAATTTACAAAGAAATTAGCAAGTCCATGCCATATATCTTTCTTTTTTTTAGTGTTACATTTTCTCCTTTGGGCACTCATGAAAATCTTTCATAAAAAACTAGATATTAAAATATTAAAACCTTGCTAGACAATGTTTACCTTTTAGGCTGTGTTTGATTGCACTTTTTTTCTCTGAAAAAATTTTGCACGGGTCATTTTCCAGCTAAATAGACTGTTTGTTTGCCCAAATTTTTCATGGAAACTTTTTCCTCGTATGTTGTCACATGACTCTATTTTCTATTAAACAAGAAAAAACTTTTCCTACCTCCACCATGGGAAAAGTTTTCTATGGAAAATGTAAGGGGTTATGTGAAAAAATAACATGGGAGGGCTAATTTTTTCATTTTACAAGGGAAAATTTTGATTTTCTAGTTAAAAAATAATGTCAATTAAACGGCTATTGTTCATTTTCCACGGAAAATTTTTCCATGCCATAGAAAATTTTTTTTCTCATCCATTTTCCATGTTGCCAATCAAACAGAGTCTTAGAGAGTATTAAGTCTAGTTTATAATCTAATAGTATTAATTTGGTGATTAATACTACAACAGAATTTGTGACCTTGAATGAATGCGGTATGCATGCGTGAGAGAATATATTTGGTGATAAATTTATTTATTTTTAGATGATGTTAATGTTGAAACAAAAAGATGATGTTTATTTCCAATTTTATCGGCATCTTCATCACAAAATGTTTGCCACATATTGTGTTATTTAACTCATTAAATTTTGAGCCATTTTCAGGAGCTTAATCTTGTGATGCTTGGAAAGCAAGCTTGTGCAACATCCTACTTCCCTAATAGCAAGCTCTGAAAAGGCATAATCCTAGTCTTATCTGGAGCGGCATTTTAACTTCCGAGAGAGCAGCTCTTAAAGAATGGCCTCTATTGGTGTACTGGTGATAGTCATCTAGGGAGCATGTGGTGCGATCCATGTATGTCAGCTATGGATGGATTTAGGGTGCTTACGCCTCAGTATTGAGTCTTAAGGAGATTTGTGTCCAACATCCCCTTTCTCCCATAGGGCACAAATGGGAAGCGTATATTTTGTATGACTTGTTGGATTCTTGTGAGATGCAGGAAATCATGCAAATCCCTCTCTTTGTGCACCCCTTCCTGGATCATTTGAGTTGGCTATACTCCAATGATGGTGTGTATTCCGTGAAGATTGGATATTAGGTAGCTTTGCAATTACGTGGTCATGTATCTTAGTCGCCGTTTTCTTTGTACCACTGTATTTGGTGGTTGGAGGTTCCTCCAAAAGTGAGATTGTTTCTTTGGCTGGCTTGCAACAATTTTTTCCCAGCAAGGGTTTCTCTCCGGGTGTGCCATGTTAATGTTGAGCCTTGGTGTCCAATGTGTAAGGATTATGAGGAAACATCTTTGCATGTGTTGGTGACTTGCTCTTTCTAGCAGTATATGTGGCGTTTGATGGATTCCGACTTTCCTCCCATCTGATCGTCATTTTTTTATCGACTGGTGAGCTGACCTCATCTCTTCTCGTATCAAGGATGACCTTGCACTGATGGGGGTGATTGCTTAGTGACTCTGGACCTCTCGAAACTGCTTGGTTTCTTTTAATAAGAAGCCGATGGTGGAGCATATTCATTGTGCTAGCTTGGATATGTTATCGCAGTGGAAGGTTGCACAGTTATCTTATGTTTCTTGCAGCAAACAATGTACTGAGGAGCGTAGGTGGGAACCACCATCGCTTGGTCGGTTAGTGTGCGACATTGATGTTGCTCTTAATCTTCATTCTTGGCGAGCAGCTTATGGAGTGGTGGTGAGGGATACTCGTGGTATGTTCTGAGGTGCAGTTCATGGCCGAATTCTGTTCAACTCTAATTCATCTATCACGAAGACATTGACCTATTGTTGTGGCTACGCCCGCATGGTTTTGAATCCGTGGGTGTTGAATCGAATTCGCAAAACCTTAATTTGGGTCTTTGTTGCGAAGGGCGCCGATTCGGAGGGCTCAACGGCTGTGAGCACCAAGACCATCAGAAGGAGCACACGCGGAAATTAAGGGAAACGGCACATCAAGTTTTATGATTACGCTATGGATTGAAATTACGTTGTAATTAGGCATGAGATGATGGTTTTGTGGTAATTGCTTGTAATTTGGACGTTAAGTAATTACATTAGGTTGTGATGCTTCCACACGTTGTCCTGGCATATCAGGCGCTTCAAAATGTCAGCTGGAGGTTTGTTTCAAGTTGTTCCAAATTGTTGTTAATAGGTTGGCTATAAGAATGATGGGGAATGAGAGGAGAGTAATCTTTGACCAGAATTCTTCTTTTCTATTCTTCCTCTTCTCCCCTTCCTTCTCTCTTCCTCTCCTCAATCATTAGTCTTGTCCGAATTAAATCTCCAACTCTGTGATTGTGCATCAGTCTTCAAGAACAAGTCTCTTCTGAGTTTTCTAGATTATTGGGTATTTTGATAAGACGTTATTCTCATCTTGCTGCATTCATTCCAGATGTGAAATTTTCATTTGTTCGTCGATTTGCTAACCTGGCAGCCCACAATATCACCATGGTTGTCGGGTCTAATCCGAAGAAGTGGTTCGCTTTACCTCCTCCTTTCCATGATGAACGAAGTTCTAAAAAACAAAACTCATTAAATTTGTGAGCATGAAATAATATCAACACATAAATAATTCTTTTTTAGTTGCTCCATGATTTGGTTTGCCTCAGTTTTGTGCCGTTGGGCCATGATGATTGAAGTGCTTAAAGTTGATGATTTCTCTATTTTAATTTTTTTTATTATTGTTTCGATTAAAGTCTGGGGTGGTTGATGTCATTTATTTGCATTATCTCATTTGTTCCTAAAATTTATTGGTTAGTACCTTGAAAATCAATGATTCCACAATTTGTTTGGTTGCAAGTACCTTGAAAATCAATGGTTACCAAACTAAGTTCGATGTTCTGACTCCTGAAACACCAAAGAAGTGCGTAGGCGATAAAGAAGCTGACGGAAGGGGCAAGCATGACGGAAGGGGCCCGCCTGGGGCCCCCATCGGCTAGACCTTCGCCGGCCCAGTCGTGGGCGAAGGTTGTTGGGACTAGTGGAGTTAAGGATCAGGGGACAGCTAGCCCTCTTCTTCAAAGGGAGGCTTTTGATAAGCTCAAATTGACTGTTCAGGAGACGATCAAGACAGACAGGGAGTTCTGACTTAGGGCTCATGAGCGTTTGCAAGCGGGGGTGTTCGGGAAGTTTCTTGGACGCGCGCTTCCGCTGGAACAAGTCAGACAGGCTCTGAGTGATCTTTGGAGGAATGTCGGCACCTTTTCCGTTGCGGATATGCCTAATGGTTTCTTCTTCATTCAATGTGAATCGCTGGAAATGCAAGCCAGGATACTTTGGGAGGGACCATGGACGATTGCGGGTATGGTACTCCAGCTGACACCGTGGAGGGAGAACTTCCAACCGGCGTTTGAGAAGCTTGATTCGGCCGCAGTTTGGTTACAACTTCATCATCTACCAATTGAGCACTGGGATGCTGAAATGTTAGAACATATTGCTTCACATTTTGGTCGGCTCCTTCGTGTAGATGACCTGACGCTCAACTTATCTAGAGCAAAGTTTACCCGGGTATGTGTTGAGATAGATTTAACAAAACCACTGAGGCGAGGTTTTTGGCTTGACAATGGGGATGAAAGGGTGCTGGTTCTTGTCTTGTATGAGAAGCTTCCAGTCTTCTGCTATAATTGTGGGATGGTTGGCCATGGTGTGGCGAATTGTCCTACAACTCGGACTCTGCCTTCGGGTGGCGTGGTTTCTCAGGGGCGTCATACGGCAGAGACGATGATGCCGGAGAAGCAGCTAAGCCGAAGGGGGACTGAGGAAGCGAGTAAATTTGCTGAGCCAGATAATGGCGATGATGGTAATGTTACTCTGAGGGACACCGGCAAAAGTCCTTTGACTGAGGATTTGAGCTTTGGGCCGTGGATGGTTGTCCAACGGCGTCGAGGACGGGGCCGCGGTCGGGGTCCGGCGAACATTGGGGAGCGAGAGACGAGGGAATCTAGGAAAGACACGTGGCCTAAACTGCACAAGGATCAAGAAGAGATGACCGTTGATCGAGGGGAAGGGTTGCGTGTTAGTAGAGGTGGGCGGCGAGGGGGCAGAAGCGTTTCGCACACGACTGCTTCCTCGGGGCCTGGTGTGCATCTGGGGCCTAATGTAATGATGGGGCAAGATGGGATGGATGCTGACCTGGAACAGGATGAGCCTTGTCTGTTTCCTCAATTGTCAGTTGTGCCATACCAATGCCCTAAGCCTGTGAATGCTGGCAAAGAGTGTACTCGGGAGCAGACTGAAGCCTCTGTTTCTGGGCATTTGAGCCCAATGAAAACAGTGCAGGAAGTTGAAAGGGGAGCGGTGCCGCTTCTAATTTCTTCTATGGCTTCTTCGCAGGTGTTGGATCACAAGTCTGGGGGTAATTCTTCTAGTGCTGCTGCAAAGGTTCATCTTTCTTTGGTGGAAAAGGTGCGGATGTCTCTGCACCCTGATGATGGATCGCGGCAAGTTGCGGTCGATGACATGGATGAGGGGCTAGAGCATGAGCAAGACAGTGAAATGGAAAGGGTGGAGTCTGATGATGAGATGACCCTAGGTGAATTTCATTCGGATGCCAAGCTGGAGGCGATGGCTCGCAGAGCAGAGATCAATGCTGGATCTCGCCCGAAAAAGGGCAAACGATATCACTAGTAGCTCGGCGGGATAGTATCCTTTTTTTTTCCGTTTCTTCTTCTTCTTTGCTGGTTGAGCTTTTAGCCTTTTCTGTTTCCTGTGTTGTTTTAAGTTCTTTGGTTCATTTCTTTTGTTACCCTAGTTTATGAGTCGTTTAACTGTGATTTGTTGGAATTGTAGGGGTGTCTCTGGGACAAAAACTATCCGAAGGGTGCATGATTTGATGGCTAAGCATAAGCCTGATTTTGTTTGTTTGGTTGAAACGAGGGCTAATGAGTTTAGAAGTGTTAAATTTTGCAGGCGTTTTTGTAAGAAATGGGAATGGGCTGCTATTCCAGCCTTGGGAATGTCTGGAGGGATTATTGTACATTGGAATCCAAATATTGGTTCGGTCACACCTGTGGTGAGATCCCGTGCTTCACTGGACCTGGTGATTTCGTCACTCATGCCAGAACACTGGATTCTCTCAGTAATTTACAACCCCCATCTTGCAGGATTGCAACGCGATCATTGGAATCAGCTTTCAGGTATGTCAATTTTAGGCCTTCCGTGGATGCTTGTTGGTGATTTCAATGCTGTTAGGTCCTGAAGAGGAACACAGAGGGGGGACCTTCTTGCATTACTCTGGTAAGTCGAGGCTTTTCAATGAGTTTATTACTAAGAATGGTCTGTTAGATCTGGGGTTTTTTGGTTCTTGCTTTACTTGGTGTAATGGCCAAGTTGGTTTTGCTCGAAGGTGGGCAAGGCTTGATCGTTTTCTTGCTAATGTTTGTTGGACTATGCACTTTAGATCTTATTTTAATCAGCATTTACCTCGCACAAACTCTGACCACAATCCTCTGGTTCTTACTGCTAATTTTAATGGTTTTCATAAGAAGCATGTGTTCCGTTTTGATAACTACTGGTTTGAGTATGCTAACTGCCATGCTACTATTGCCAAAACTTGGAACACAAATGTTCAATCCTCGCCTATGCATGCTTTTTCACATCTTGTTTCTCGTACTAAAGATAATCTTAGGGTTTGGAAAAAGCAAAATTTGTCTCCTCTGGATGTTAATCTTAGGAATGTTGAGAATGATATTGCACATCTGGAGAACCTTGAGGTTACTAATAGTATCAGGGCCTCTACTGATTGGGAGTTGCAGTTGCTGTATAATAAACATAATGCTCTTCTTGCTCAAAACTCTTTAAGGTGGGCTCAACGTGCTAGACTGCTTTGGCTCAATAATGGTGATGTGAATTCTGGTTTTTTTCATAAAATTGCCAATATCCGGAAACATAGAAATAGGATTAATGCTATTTTAGATAACTTTGGCAATTTTCATCAGGTGCAAAAGGACATTGAGAATTGCTTTCTGGATTTTTACTCCAAGCTTTGGTCTAGTGATAGTTATGCTGGTCTCAATGTTGATTGTGATCTTGTAAGTAGATTGCCTGTTTGAATGTTTTGAGTGAGTCTGATAGAAATGATCTTATCATCCCTGTTACTAGGAAAGAAATCTTTGATGCATTGTGCTCTATGGCTAATGGTAAAAGCCCTGGGCCTGATGGGCTCAATGCTGAATTTTATCGCTTTTATTGGAAGGATGCTGGTGATCACCTGTGCAGGGCAATTATTCATTTCTTTAACACTGCTGCTCTTCCTAAGTCTTGGGGTAAAACTTTTATTGTTTTGATTACCAAAAATGAGTCCCCTAACAAGGTGACTGATTTTAGACCGATTTCTTTGTGTAATGTTTCTTATAAGATCATTGCCAAAATCCTTGCTGTTGATGTGGAGCAATCTGGCTTTATCTCTGGTAGATCCATTCATGATAACATTATTGCAGTTCTGGAAATAACTCACTCAATTGAAACTGATTACTCAATCCCCCCTAGGATGATGCTTAAAATCGATATTGAGAAGGCTTATGATACCTTGGATTGGAGAGTTATTCTTGCGACTCTTGTTAGAATGGGCTTTCCGGAAAAATGGGTGTCTTGGATCAAAGCTTGCATTTCATCTTCTAGTTTTGCATTTCTTATTAATGGCCAGCCTAGTAAATGGATCACTTCAAGTAGAGGCATTAGGCAAGGGGACCCTATTTCCCCCTATCTCTTCATTCTAGTTGCTCAAAACTTGACTGCCATTCTCAATCATAGTATGGCTTTAAATCTTGTCCCTGGTTTTGATCATAGGCTATCAAGAAATGTTAATCATTTGATGTATGCTGATGATCTTCTTATCATTACTAGAGCCTCCAGCGCTGCCGCTAGGAATTGTATTTCTTGTCTAGATTTTTATAAGGATTTGACTGGCCAAAAACCAAATCATAATAAATCCTTTGTTTTTTTCCCTACTTGGTGTAATAGGAGAATTACCTCTTCTATTAGGTCTATTCTAGGCATGCAGGTTGGTAATTTTCCCTTTAATTACCTAGGTGTGTTGGTCTCTCCTAAGCGCTTGAACGTTGCTCAGTTTAACCCACTGATTGATAGGATCTGCAACATGGTTGGGTCCTGGAATCAGAGTGGTTTGTCAACTGCTGGGAGAAAAGTCCTTATCAATAGCTCCCTTGTATCTCTTCCTGTCCATTTGATGTCGATTTATGGGATTCCTGACACTGTACTTGACCGGATTGCCAAGATGGCTAGAGCTTTCCTTTGGAACAAGAGTGGTGGTGGTAGTGGCCTCCATTCCGTTGGATGGGATACTGTCACACTTGATCGCACTGAGGGGGGATTGGGAATCAAGAATTTTAGGCATATGAAAGTTGCTCTAATGGCAAAACATGTTTTTGCTATTCTTAATGAGGATAACAAGTTGTGGGTTCATATCTGTAAGTCCAAATATGATAGTTTCAATTTATGGAACCTGCATAATATTCCCAAATCATCTTGGTTCTATAAAACTTTGTGTAGAACGGCTGATCGCATTAAGTCTAACTTGTGGATGATGGACTGTAACTCTACCCTGACTGATCTTTGGCATGATCCATGGTGTTATGATATTCCGATTGCTTATAAACCAACTTATTTAAATATGACATTGCCTCTGGAGAACATGCTTTTCTCTGATATTACCAATGGTGCTAGTCTTGATCGTGAGGCTGTAAATGAAATGCTGGGCCCCCTTTGTGATTGGACCAGACTTGCAAAGCTTACTTGTCATGAGGAAGGATCACATAGGTGGGTTTGGATGCCGGTCTCCACCAAGGGTAAGTTAGTCTCTGCAATATATTATTACTTGAACCAGGGTGGGGATATTGATCATTGTTGGCAGGGATGGAGAAACATTTGGAGATTGAAGGTGTCTCCAAGAGTCAAATTGTTCATATGGAAGTTAATGCATGGCAAGATTCCTACCTTTGCTTATCTTTATAGGCTCAACATTGGGCAACCGAATCTTTGTGTGTTCTGTAAACTTCACATTGAAACTGCTACTCACTTATTTTGGGAATGTAGAATGGCAAAGCAGTGCTGGGGGATGGTTTCTAACTTGTTGCAGGTTGAGCAGTTATTTCGTGATGATCCAGTGTCAGGAGGTTGGATTCTGGATGATCATGATTGCCATGCAGGTGGGGACTTTGCAAATGGACTGATTGCTGCCTGTTTTTGGGCGATCTGGATAGCCAGATGTCAGAACATTTTTAAGGGTGTTTGTACAAATGCGAAGAAGGTCTTCCTGAATGGGCTGCAGCAACTTGGCTTTGTTGACTTCAAAAGGGGATGCCTGCACAGGGAGTTATCTACCCAATCATCTATGAATTTAATTGTTTTCACTGATGCCTCTTGGGTCAATGCAGAGAGTTGGAGCGGGTTAGGTTTTATTGCTATTGCTAATTTTGAAAAAGTTGTCTTTGCAGGCTTGATGGGAGTGAATGCTGAATCAAGTTTGCAAGCAGAAGCGTTGGCGATGGAGTGGGCCTTGAGTCAATGTCAGAGGTGCAGCCTAACGCCATTGAAGATCTTATCGGACTGCATTGAGCTCATCAATAGCATCAAACAAGGAGATAATCGGATTATTTGGAGGAATGCTGAGTTAGTACACAACATTCAAAGATTGCGTGGAAGATGGCCTGAGTTGGAGTATGCGTTCGTCGCTCGGGAGCACAATTGTGTTGCTGATGTTCTTGCAAAAAATGGAAGACAAAATCCACAACTTTCCTTGTTTTTTAGAGGGTTGGAAATTCCCAGATGGTTGATGGAGGTCACCAGTAACATGGGGGTTCAGGTTTAAGTTGTGTTGGCTGTTGTTCAGCTTATCATCTAGCTACTGTGTAGCTCCTTTTATTCTCAAAAAAAAAAAAAAAAACAATAATGATCAAATGGTTCTATTTTACCTAATAACTAATTTTTCCTTATATTATATACTAAAACAAATATCTGAATTTATAATCCCAGAATTCGTTTTTTACCTAATGATCAATCTATCCCTATATTATGTAGTAAAATTATATTTTGGTTACATTGTTGTTGTGATCATGATAAAAGCTAGTCAATGTGTTTACTATTAGGGGCTTTTGGGTTCGGAAGTGATTTTCTGAAGTGGTGAAATACTGGAAGTAGCCACTTCAGCGGAAGTGTGTAGTTCATTTGGAGGTGTAGACTTCTGTGTGTTTAGTTGTTGCTGGAAGTGTCATGTCAGTAACCACTTCTAGTGTTTGGTTGGTTGAAGTTAAAATATGGAAGTTGCCACTTCAGCAGTTCATGGTGTTTAGTAAGAGGTAAAGTGAGTATATGCTTACCACTTCCGGAGAGCCAGTATAGTTACCCATTATAATTTTTCTGATTAAAATTTTAATTATTCAATAATGAGTATTTATTTATTTTTTAACGTGATATAAATTTCGTTCAATTTTGTTTATTAAATTTGTAATTTCGTGATTAAATTTTAATTATTCGATAAATATTTATTTATTTATTCTTTTAAGTTATCTAAATTTTGTTTATTAAATTTGTATTTTGGTGATTAAATTTTAATTATTCGATTTAAAGTTTTTACTCAATTTTGTTTAATTATTTTATAATTTCATGATAATTTTTATGATTATTTTCTAATTTAAGAAATGAGGGTTTATTTATTTACTTCTTCAACAAATTTAAATGGTATATTAAATTTTTGAATTTTTTTTATTTATGAAATTGATGGGCAACTTTAATGAACAGTGAAAAAATGAAGTGAAGTGGACTTCGGCCTTTTTTTGGCTGAAGTTGAATGGGTAAGTAGAGATGGTTTGGAAGTGTCACATCAACCACTTCGGTCCCTACTTCGGTCAACCAAACAGCTGAAAGTGGCTCGAAAGTCTCCACTTCACCCACTTCACCCCAAATGAAGCCAAACAAACACCCCCTTATTATCAATATAATGGACACAACACAGATGTGTTAAGAATTAAATTTTTAAATAATAGTTTACAGAATAACGTCTTTCATGTTTCAACTATAACAGTCTATTCATCAGATGTTGAGGCTTAGATGCTTTGTTCCTCCTTTGTATCTATGGTACTATGGTCTACAGTTATTTGAACCAATTATTGGAAAATTATACTCATAATTACCAATATGTTTGGCAGGTTGTTTAGTGCAAGCTATTAAGTTATTCATGTGGAAGTTGATGCATGTCAAGCTGCCTACATCTTATTACTTGCATAATATTAGCATTGGCATTTGTTTTTAGTACCGGAAATAGCAAAGCATGAGCATTTTATTTGGAATTGCTTTTATTACAAGATCTAAGGAAACTAGCTGGATGAAGGTGATTGAATTCCCTGATGTTGATATTAAGCTATGTCTGATATATATGTTTAAATAGAGAAGCAGAGTGAGAAGCAGCTACTGATTATTCTATTACTTGTTTTTGTTTGTTCTATTTTTTGTTCGAGCGGATAATATTATTTCTTTGTTTTCATATTGAATAATATTTGGTTGAACTTATATGAAGTAGCATATGATGTTCAAGTTTGTTACACAATCTCACAAATTCTAAAGAAAATGAAATCAATGAGATTGTATTTTTAAAGATTTATGGAGCTGAATATAATGGTCGAGTGTGGGATTAAGACCTACTCCAAGTTGGTATTTTGGTGTCATATCAAAATTCACTTATGCAAGTGCTTCAACCACTGAAAGTAATCACAAAGCTCAGTTGGAGACTGTTAAATTAGCATTAGTTGAGATGAAGGAAAAATATGCAGAGTTAAAAGAGAATTTGGTTGATATGAAAGAAGAATTTGGAGGGTTCATATGTGTAAAAGTTTTTTTTTTCTAATGTAGTTATTTTACTAAAAGCATTTTTAACTTCTACTTTATATAAAACAATTTTTATATATATTGACGGGATTAATTCCGGAGCTATGTAACATTTACTTGATCCTCTATTTATAATGCCTTTTACATTAACTCTATATCCTACTGTCCAGAGCACCCAGCGATCAAGGAAGTAAATTATTTGTTTTATTTTTTCATTTCCCTTCCTTCTTCAACAATAAAGTGAAACATTTCTTTTCAATGATGTGCAAATGTTGAAGATATTGCATCCGTTTAGTAGGGATGATTTTAATGGACAAAATCTAACAATAATGTGGCTTATGAGGTAGGTTGCATTACTGGCTTTCAAGTTTGATTTATTTTCACATTAAAAGTTATAATTTTCATTATCATTTGACCACATTCTTTTTCCTTCTTTTAGAAGTTTGTTAAGATGCAATTCATGTAAATCGTAATTTCAGTAATTTAGACCTTCAAATAGCGCATAAGACTTCATATTTCATATAGCATTCCTAGCAATTTCTTATTCCTAGTTGGTATTTTTTTTTTATTAAAATTTTGTTAGCCCAATCTTTGATTGGTCTTTTAATACTTTATTATTTGTAACTCAATAGTAACTTCTTTCTTTTTGGGCTGCCTATATCTTTCTAATGTTAGTATACATTTTAGTCCTTAAGCAAATAAATGTTTTTCATAAGCATATTCAATGTTGATATCACTTTTGAAAAAAATATTTAAGACTTTGGATATTAAGAATTTCACATTTCAGTATTTAATAGTTTTTAAGTATATAAATACTTCTTATGAGCATATTCTCTATTCTTCTCCATCTAGAAAAAAATATTTAAAACTATGCATGCTATGTAATTTATATGTTAGCATTTAATAGTTATTTTTTTACTTTAATTACAATTATAGTTTTTTATTTGACAATGTTTATTTACTTATGTAGAATAATTCATAGCTCAAGGATCAAGCGGCTTAACAATTAGAAGGCTACAAGAAGCTCTTTACATTGTGCAATTAAGCAAAAAATACATTATAATATAAGCATATAAAATGGTGTGAAATTTTTTATATTATGTAATTAAGAAGAATATATTGTACTTGAGATGCTCATCACTTGTCTATTGAAATCAATGAAATTAAATTTAGGATACTTACGACTGTGTTCAAAGATTTATTTTATAGATTCGTAGCTCCAAAAACTATGTTTATGATTAGTAGATGAACACATTAAATTCAATTTGGCTAATGAGTAAGCTTTAGAGGGGGTTATAACCGCCTCTATAGGCAAAAATTATTAGTTTCAGAGATGGTGATAACCAGCTCTAAAACCATTAACATATTTTGAAAATTATTAATGTTACAAACGATTATAACTGTTTTTAAAAATCATAATGAGGATTTTAAAAATAAAAGTGTTTGAGGAGGTTATAACTTTCGGCTGAAAACCACCTCTAAAGTTTGTTTTCTTAATGCAGTGTGCGCGAGGTGAAAATGGTTTTATTTGAGAAAAGTAAAATCTTTTTTAAATATTTATCAACTCCCTGTTTTAAAACATTACATTAGCTATATGCTATTAGATCATCTAGCACCATATAACTAGGGTGAGCACATACATTAAGCCTTAACTACTTGAAAGATACTATAGATGAGCAGCTTTATCATACAAAACATACATACAGGACATTACCTTCATTGGAATTAATTATAGATCTTACAAGTATTATTCTGATTTGGAATGGAAAGAAATGATGCTTGTTTGGTAGCTTTGGAATGACATCTAAATTTTTCTCTCACATAATGGAACATTTTAAATAAATCATATAATTTTATTTGATACCATTAATTGCCTAACACTCGGCTGTATACTAATTACGGCAACATTTTTTATTTTTATAAAAATCTTTAAGTTCAATGTTTATGACAATTTAAACGAGTCCATTCTTTTCCATTATTCTAAAATTAAAAGATGAAGTTAAATTTTGTGCTAGTCTTAATTTTAAAATTCTTTGATATTATTCAATAATATATAGATACATATATTTAACGAAAGTGACAAGCCCTGTCAAAGAACAAGTACAGCGGTATACCACTTACGATAGCATATAGATTTTTTAAATGCATTAAATGTGATTTGAAAATTCTCTGTCATGCAACTTTGATAGGAAGAGATACAATATCCACTTGGAACTCAATAATCAATACTTGTGCTTGACAACAATGGATGATAAATACTGCTATAGTACTTTGACACCAACTGCATAATAACATATACCACTATCTAGAGTAACTGTTGGTTTTAATAGTTATATTAGAAACTTGTCTTATTTATAAAATTTCTAATCGATGTAGTAAATGTTATATTTTCGTTGATACGGTTAGAGCATAATTAAGGACTTATACATATGTTCATAATAGTACTGATAACAGAATATCAAATAAACATCTCTCGAGAGGAGTCAGAATCTATGTTCATTAAGAATGGAAAAATCCTAATTCCAGTAATAATTAAGTAAAATGAACAAGCCAATATATATGACAAAAGATCAAACTAATTAATTGGTAATTATCCAAATACAAAATACAAAATCTTCTTAACAAACTAGGTGTACCACATCTGGCATGTGAGGGTATGAATTAAATGGTTGAACATCTCCATTCTAGCCAACAATTTGATGAACAAATATTTCCATAAACTGAAATGCAATCATCTCATCGCATTCAATCTGCTTTGCTTCTCCATCATCATCTTCTTCTCTTCCTTCTCTCCTCTAACCTTTGCATATATATCACCACCATAGAATTCTCTCGTTCTCCGTACCAACACAAGTGATGCAACAGCCCCAAGCAATGTTGATGCAGCTATGATAAGAAAAGTGAGCTTAAAGCACTGCACTCCAATGCACTTCAAATCCTTAGACAAGGACCCTGCAAGCTGAACATTTTGCTTGGCAGCCTCTCTATCATACAAGAACCCGGCAACCTTCACATTGAATACGTAGACACCAAGAGGACTTGCGGCAGCTCCGGCATTATATAATGTTGAATAATACTTCAACCCAAACACTTCGGAGATGATAGCAAAGAGCAGTGACCACTGAGCTCCGGTGCAAAACCCAACAATGATCATGGCGGCATAGAGTGAGCCTGGTTGACCAAAAGCTATTAGTAGGTGACCGACGGCTGCCAGGATGAGTACAAAAGTGAACATCAATGGCCTAGGAAACTTGTATTTGGATAGAAGCATCTCCGAAGAAAAACCAGCTGTGACTCTTCCCAAGTAGTTCCATATGCTCAAGAGGGACACAAAGGTGCTTGTGCTATTGGAGGGATAGCCTAGTGATTCTCCGATTTGTCCCATGTTGTCAATTGCAGTCAGAGTCCCTCCAATCCCACTTATAGTCATGAAAAATAGGATCATCATGTCTATGCTCACTAGCGCTTGAGGAATTGTGTAGTCATCACCAATCTTGGGAGCTTTAAACATGGTGATGATTTGAGTGCTCGCCGATGTTTTTTCTGTGTTCAGTGACTCCTTGTGTTCATCTTGGATTACCATAGAAACAAGAGGGTATTCTCCGGTAAGGTTTGATTTTGGCTGTTGCTTTTGTTTTTCTAATGAAGACTCCCCTCTCACTACACTGATGAGTGGGAGGCCGAGGACAAGGATGAGGATGATGCCACTAATGATGTACTCGGTGTGGGTGAAGGTTATCCTTTTCTCGACTACTATTACAGCCATGAGATAACCGGCTAGTAACAACGAGATGTAGAGGAACTCATAAAAGATATTGGTTTCATTCTCTTGGTGAACAACTTTCATGATTCTGATTGTGTGGATGAACACAAATGAGAATGCTGCCGGAAGCCATGCGATAAGGAGAACTAGGGACTTGGAGTTATGATTGTAGAATGCAAGGTAGAGCTGAGTGATGACTGCACCACTGAGGCCGACAAAACCTTTCAGGAGGCCTAGCACAATGCCACGGCTCTCCGGGAAGTTCTTGACGGCAGTGACAAGCGCGCCAGTGTTAGCAAAGGCCTACAAGTAGAGCAACTAGTTATTACTTGAATTACTAGGATCAATACATGCTTGATGATTTGAGCTCAAGCTTATGGAAATGCACTAATTTGTCATTAAAAGGTAAATATTCTGAAGAACAATGACTTGAAAAATTTACAAGAATTGATCATAGCTTTATAATCTTACCTGCGAGCTGGAGCCTATGCACATATAAAGGCACATGTGCCAGAATTTTGGAGTACGAATTCGGTAAGTGATTGCAAGATAGATCATGAGAAATCCAGACAGATTCATGATGGCACCGAGGCCTAAAACAACCCATGGAGGAGCAATCTCGTTGATGAGGCCAGAGACTAGGCCGATGTTGGCAGCTAGGTCTTTGAAGAAGCTGAGAGTGTTGAGACTCTGTTGGTTGTAGTTAAGAGAGGACTTAATGTCGCTGGAGTAGATAGCGAAAACGTACGCTGCTCCAGCCATTGACAGGATTAGGAATGCGGCAAAGAGCATGAACCATCGGCCATGAAGAATGCCGACGATGAAGATGATAGGTCGAGGTGTGGCTCCCGGGCTGGTTCTGCCACCATCAACCATCGGTTCTCAGACTTTTTTGGGTACTGAATTCACTGATTTCTAGTTGGTTGTGGAAGAATGGTAATTTTTGTATTTGTTGAGTACATGTTCGTTATGTTTGGCCTGTTGCATCTGTTTCTAGGAGGAGCCAAATGGAAGGCTATCATTTTCTTGTTTGTTTTGCAGTTGTTGTTGTAAACGAGAACTTTGTGTTATAGAGGATATTGAGATATTTATTTATATTTATACCATGTGAACTTTTGTTCATTTTCATTTGATTGATGTGGCAAATGCTATGTCATAGATGAATATGTTACAAAATTTGTTGATCTGATAATTTTCAAAATGCAAGAAGATCATGGTTCTTAATGTGGTGATGATATTTATTTCTAGAACTTTCCCCCACCATTTGGCTAATGTCATTTCATAAATGTTCATGTTGAAAATTTTGTAATGGAACGTTGCATCTCAACTAGTTGTTCAAGTCAAAAGCAACGGGCATTAAAATTGTATTTTTAGATACTTTAATTTTCAAATAATATATATAAAATGGGATGATTATGTGGTAATTCTAACAATATTAATTAATCTTAATTGAAAGAATTACTATGATTTCTATTACCGTTATAGGATATTCTCCCTGGTTAAATGATATTAGCAACATGGCAAAATGGAAAAAAGAAAATAACTAAAATTTCCCTATATTTATATATAATTACTTTAGAGACGAACTAGAAGATCAATCTCATCTCTTCTCGTTTTTCTCGGCTGCTCAACTGAATCATTGTTATGGACAGGCCTCAAGACCGAGTTCCTGATGGCGACAAGATTGTCCTTGAAGTTCCTCTGCTAAAGGAACCAATTGTCGACACCCAATGGTTACTAGTTGGACAGTTCCTGAATGATCGTCCCGTCAACCCCCAGGCGATGAAGATTACTCTGGCCAATGTGTGGAAACCTTTGAAAGGAGTTCGTATTATCAATTCTCGGTCCAAATATTTTCTTATTTAAATTCATTCACACCTTCGATTTCAAGCGAATAACAAAAGAGGGTCAGTGGACTTTCGACAACAAAATCCTTATATGGAAGCAACTACAACATGGGGACATCCCTTTCTGGGTGCCTTTGGAATCCGTTGAATTTTGGATTCAGATCTATAACCTACACCTTGGCTATATGATGGAGTCAGTGGCTCGCCAGTTGGGAAATTCTTTAGGTCAATTCATTTTTTGTGACCTTACTGGTCTTGTTGATGGGTGGCAGGAATTCCTTCATGTTCATGTATGGATAGATGTCATTGTACCACTGAAGAAAGAGTTAAAAATCAAGATTGTTGGGGGCAACTGGCTCACGACGCCATTGAAATATGAACAATTACCTTAATTCTGTTTCTATTGTGGTCTTATTAGGCATATCGAATATGGGTGCCATGCATATTTCAGTTTATCCAACAAGTCGACAATGAAGCCATTCTCATTGGAACTCCCTGTAGCTCTGCCGGCGAACGGCAGAGCATACCAGTATTCCATCGCTTCAAGATTCGGGTGATGATTCAAAATTCGAAACGACGGTTTTGGGGCCATCCGCCAATGCTGCCCATCACTAGCTTTCTCAGCCTGAACCTCGAGCTTCTCATTAAGCCTATATGTCCACGTCCACTCTGGTAGCCACTAATGTGCATGATCTGCGAGTCTCGGAGGCATTCGCTCGGCATCAGCCACACGTCTCCCAGGAGTTACAACACTAGGCCATTACTGTGCCTCGTCAAATCCTGCGCGCATCATCAGCCATCTTCCATGCAAATCCTTCGCAGATCCTAGTGAGAATCCTCTGCTAATCTTGCGCGCTTTTTCCGCCATCACCCACGAGCCACACCCACTCAGCCTATCACACTCGACCTCGACGTCTGCCGATGAAGTTCGGCCACCAACCACGTGCGCCCTAAATGTCCACTCGCAAGTCTCGTACACGCTCGACGTCCGTTCACATGCTTCACACTCCAATTTTTCTCTCTCAATGCAAGCACTCCGTTAAGAGATGTGCATGCCACTAAACTCTAATACGACCTACCAGTGAACACGTTCTCGTCTCAACGCTTGGAACCGCACCCCCCCTCCCTTGCCATAGCAAGTGGAGGGCACCCTCCCTCTCCTCCACCTCCCAAACCACCAGCCCGGTCTTGGGCTCAAGTCACCTCTAATCTAACTCGTCACACAGAGAACTCCCCGTTGCATAACCCCCTTCTCTTTACCAAACTCAAAAATTCCACTTCACACTTTGTCCGATTAGATGAAGACACCCTCTCCCGTGCTCGTATGAGGTTTCAATACTCACTGTATGGTAAGTTCTTCGGTAAGCCGCCACCGTTCGAGCAGGTCAAGACGAGCTTCTTAGTTAAATGGGCTGAGATGGGTGATATTCACATTTCCGGCCTACCAAATGGGTTTCTATTGATTAGATGCTCATCGGAATCAACCATGCAGAAGCTTTTGACTGAGGGTCCATGGTCTATTAATGGGATGATACTTCAACTCTCCCCCTGGAAGCCTTTCTTCGAGCCGGCGTTCGCAAAACGCAATTCTGCAGCAATATGGATACAACTTCATAACCTTCTTGTGGAGCTTTGGGATGGAGAGTCGCTCGACACCATTACTGCACACATGGGTAGGCTTCTTAAGGTCGATGAATTAACTGCTTCATTAACCCGAACGAAGTTTGCTCGCGTTTGTGTTGAAATCGACCTCTCTAAGCCTCTAAGGGATTCTGGGTTGGAGACACTCAACATCGAATCTTTGTTATTGTCCAGTATGAGAAACTTCCCACTTTTTGTTATTCCTGTGGTATGGTTGGGCATGGCACGACCTCGTGTGCTCGTTCGACGGCTGCCAGAAATGAACATGTTCCTCCATCCTCTCGAGTTTTTCGAGAGTCGGCGGTCGACTTGGATCAAAGTATGGAAGTCATAGACAATGATACGAGTGTTCAGCCTCATTGCTCAGAAATCCAACTCCTTGAAAAATCGCAGTTGATACTAATGATAATGGTTTTCGTCCGTTCCTTCTAGTCTCTCGTCTATGAGGTCGGGGAGGCGGTCGCTGCACTGGCGTTTGCGCTGGTAACACGATTGCCGAAGGTGCAGCCACGGAGCCCGATACCTGTATAAATGTCAATCCTCCTACACGTGGTGGGCTGGGACGCCGCGGTCATGGAGGGTTCCGTACTTCTCGGGAACATTGCGCTGATTTCATTAATGAGGATCATACCCTCTCGTCTTTCCACGATACACCAAATCCGACCGTTGCTCTCCATAGCGTTGCTCCACATCCCCATGTGACTAGACCCACTGAGAAAGAAGCTACCGTTTCTTTCACGTCTCCTGACAATCCCTCTCCTCGGTTGACCGCTCGCTTACCCTCTCCCAAAAAGGGTAAGGCCCTGATTCTCGACCAATCAAGATCGCCGCCACCAGTCCTTCGAGCTTCCACCTCAATCGCGGATTCCCCTAGCATCAGAGGTCCTTCCAGCCCCCACAAGATGGCGGTTGATAGAGTAGTTGCAGCGCTTCATTAGGTACTGCCTGATCGAGAACATGCTTCTGAAGATGAGTATTCAAGCGCTAGCGATGATGAGGCGTCATAGGAGGATGAAATTGACAACCTAATAACACTTGATCAGTTTCAAGAGGAGGCTCGTAAGGAGGCTCTAGTTCGAAAGGGATATGTCTCCAACCATGCATCTGCCTCCTCTAAAAAAGGCAGAATGGAGTTGGATCTCCACCGCAAGAGTTAATCCTTAGAGTTCTTCCCACTCTTCACTTTTGCCCTGATCCCAGGAAGTTTCGTTTTACCTCTCTTTCATTATTTTTAATGATTCACGCTAACATTTTGTGCTGGAATTGTAGGGGCATTTCATCGCGAGATACCTCCACTCGAATTATACATCTTCTCAAAACGTTTAAACCTGCAATCTTGTGCATCGTTAAGACTTGTGCAAATGAGGCGCGGATTAAGACTTTTGCTAGACTTCCAAAAACCTGGCAGTGGGCTGCAATCCTGGCTAACGGCTATTCAGGAGGTATACTTTTCATCTGGCACTCTCGGTTGGGTCAGGTAACTCCTATTACAGTTTCTCGTAGGACTTTGCATGTTATTGTGACCCCAGATTCTGTGAATAATTGGTTGGTCTCTGTTGTTTATAACTCTTCTCAACTTTCTTCGCAACAAGCTTTGTGGCTTGAACTTTCAAATCTTTTGGTTCTGAATCTACCTTGGCTAATCGCGGGTGATTTCAATTCCATAGTCACCCATGAAGAATGCAAGGGAGGATCCTATACCTATTATTCCCGAAAAGCACATTTTTTCCAGAATTTTATCGTTGAAAACAATCTTATTGAACTCCATTTTTCTGGTCCCCGGTTTACCTCAATAACTAACATGCTCAGGCGAGACGTTGGGCCCGCCTCGACCGTTGTCTTGTTAATTTAAATTGGAAATCGATTTTTACTTATTATTCTCTCAAACATCTCCCGTGTCTCTTTTCAGATCACGCCCCCATCCTTCTTGCTGTCCACACCCATTCTAAACCGCACAGAAACTTATTTCGCTTAGAAAAATTTTGGTTGGATTACCTTGATTGTCATAATGCTGTTCATAGAGCTTGGGATTTTAACCCTCATGGTAATGCCATGAATGTTGTTTCGCATTTGCTCTCTCGCGCTCGTTTTTATCTTAAGACTTGGCGTACTTCTGGTATGAACTCTATTGAGGCTGATCTCATTTCCACTTAACACCTTATTTCTTCCTTTGAATTTTCGGAGAGTATCTCTGATGATTTTTCTCCTCAGTTAAATGATTTATATTCCAGATTTTCTGCACTTCAACGTCAAAATACTACTAAATGGGCACAACGTGCTCATTTACAGCAGATTTCTAAAGGTGATAAGAACACACGTTTTTTTCATAAGTCAGCCTCTGTTCGCAAACATGTCAATTTGATTTCTCAAATCACTGATCTGAATGGCAATTTGGTTTTTGATCTTGATGGCATTCAGCATGCGTTTGTCAATTATTATAAGAATCTCTGGGGTACTCACTCTTATACTAGTTTTGAGAATGTTCTTAATGACCTCCCGGATGATTTGCCATCTTTGCATGATTCGGATAGCGCTTATTTAATTTGAGAGGTTCCCATGAAGAGGTGTATTTGACTGTTTTGGACCTCCCTACCGGGAAGAGTCCTGGTTCTGATAATTTTAACGCCGAGTTTTATAAGTTCTTTTGGCCTGTAATCGGTGATCGTATTTTTTATGCTGTTAATTTTTTCTTTTAAAATTCTATTATTCCGAACGACTGGGGTAAAACCTACATTGCTCTTATTCCTAAGATTTGCAATCCTAAATCCGTTTCTGATTATCACCCCATTTCGTTATGCAATGTTTGTTTTAAAATCATTTCAAAAATTTTGGCAAATCATTTAAAAGTTGTTCTCCCGCACCTTATTGGTCTTGAACAGGCTGATTTCGTTGCTGGTCACTCTTTTTTCGATAATATTATTAATATTCAAGAGGCTGTCCAGACAATTGAAAACGATATTAACGGCCCACCTAGAATGCTAGTTAAAATTGATATTGAGAAGGCTTATGATTCTCTAAACTGGAGTGCAGCTCTTGCTACTCTCTCTAGAATGAATTTCCCTACCCCTTGGATCTCGTGGATTAGAACTTGTCTCTCTGTTAGCTCTTTTTCCATTCTTATTAACGGTCACCCTTCCCCTTGGTTTAGGTCTTATGGAGGGGTTCGTCAAGGTGATCCGATTTGTTCTTATCTCTTTATTATGGTTTCCCAAATCCTCACCTGTCTTCTCAATTTTAGTCACCATCAAGGAATGATCCCAGGTTTTGACAGCCGTCTTGAGCATGATTTTAACCATCTCATGTATGCCGATGATTTAATTTTGATTTCGTATGCTTCCCGTCGTGTAGCTAGGAATATAAAGTTATGCTTAAATATTTATGCTATGCTGACTGGTCAAAACCCTAATAATTCTAAATCAGCTATAGATTTTCGTTCTTGGTTTAATAAGAGGGTCTCTCATAGTATTTCTTCCATCCTTGGTTTCAACATTAATTCTTTCCCATTTACTTACTTAGGCATCCTGATTAGTCCCAAAAAGTTGGCCTTGTCTTCTTTTCAATTCATGGTTACCAACATTAGAAGTAAGTGTTCAGGTTGGAGAAATTCCAAACTTTCACAAGCTGCTAAAATCATCCTTATTAATGCATCTCTCCTCTTTCAGCCTATCTACTATCTTTCTGTATACTCTATCCCAAATTCTGTGATGTCTGAGATTTCTAGGGTTATCAAGGCCTTCTTCTGGAGCAGGAATGGTAATGGAAAGGGCATCCGAAATGTTCCCTGGGACAATATTACAATACCTAAGTCTGAGGGGGGCATGGGGCTTAAAAATCTTTTTGTTGTTAAGCATTCACTTATGGCTAAACATGTCTTTGAATACTTAAATGGCGATACAGCTATCTGGGTTAACTTATTACAATTAAAATATAGCCACCTGAATTTCTGGCGGGATAAGGCTCCTTCGCGGTGTTCTAGTTTCTTCAAGGGTCTCCATGATTCCGCTACAAATATTAGACCCTTCATCCGAAACTATTCTATAAATGCTCATACTTCCTCTATTCGTTTTGACACTTGGTGCTCAGAAATTCCTCTTGCCTTTTGGTCTACTTTCTTAAACATTTCCATGGATTTAGAGAATATGAACTTGACTGATTTTTGTTTTAATGAGAATTGGTCCATTCCTCGACTGCATGAGCTCTTCAGAGATCATATGAATTATTTTGCTGGAAAGCTATGCCGTCTGGATAACAGCAATCCTAGCCATTGGGTCTAGACTCCAAGTGCTAACACAAATAGAATTTCCTCTATTGTATACAGCACCCTTAATCAAAAAAATTTTCAAACTGATAATTGGTCTGGTTGGAGTAGACTGTGGTCCCTTTGTACTATTCCTCGTGCCAAGTATTTTGTCTGGCTTATGTTACATGGTAGGGTTTCTACCAGTGGATACTTAGCTCAAATAAATCTTGGTCCTAGAAACAATTGTTGTTTATGTGACCTTGTTCTAGAGACCTCTAGTCATCTGTTTGAAAATTGTCCGAAAGCTAAGCAGGTTTGGAGCCTTATCAGCCTTAAACTTAACAAGAATATCTTACCCCAGTATGGCATTGTATCAGGTAAATGGCTTCTGAGCTCTTCCTTCTCCCATTTTGAAAAATCTGTAATTGTTTCAACGATCTGGCTAATCTGGAAAGCCCGATGTGACCTATTATTCAGGAAAAATACCCCTAACTGGCATTTGATTGCTCACCGAGCCTTTGTGCAGGCTTCAGATTGTATGAAAGCTCAGGATGAACAATGCGGCAGACGACTCATACTTAACAACTTCCAATCCGGCGCCTCCTTTCTCTTTACAACCAAGATCTGGAGTGCAAATAATGAGGTATGTGGAATGGCCTTTTTTGTTGCAAATACTGATTACTCTATCTCCATTGCAGGATGCTCTACAGCACACACGGACACTGATCTTATCTCAGAGGCTTTAGCTCTATTGATTGCGTTACAGACAACAGCTAGTCATTCCTTGCGAATTCATCACATAATCACTGATAATTCTGAGCTGCACAAGATCCTCAAATTGCGACAACACACCTAGGATTGGCGACTCAGATCATGGATTTCAAGCCTTGACAACCTACTGGCTGTAGCGGGACTCCCTCAAATTCATAACATCCCACGAGCATGGAATTCTCTTGCTGTCAAGCTGGCAGTGTATGGTCGCAACCTTCACACCATTAGTCTCTTCCACCATGGTAGAGAGCTTCCCCGATGGATTATGAAGTCATTTAGGAGTTTCGGCTTTTCCTTTCCTTAAGTTTTTCCTTCTTCTTATTGTTTCCTCTGATTTACTTGGACTGTTTTGTTTGGACTTCAGTTTTTTCCTTCCTCTATTTCGTTGTGTCCTATCTTTTCATTCTTAATAAATTAGCCCGCTCATTGGGTTCTTTTCCTCAAAATAAAACGCAAGCACTCCGTTGAGATATTTGGGCCACATATCCAAATCCTACCTACCCATGAAGGCATTTCATCTAGATCTGAAGTTCAACAAGTGACTCATCAGGGTTCATATGCGAGTCGACCTCACAGGAATCTCGTATCACTAGTTAATTCGATGCACTCAACGGTCCTCGACAACCATATGATTGAACCTTTCCCTCCTTACCACTTTGTTTTTCCAGAAGTTGTCTTTCAACGAACTAAAGCATCGTCAGCATGACAGTGCTAGTTCCCCGGGGGGTGGCGACCTCCTTGACGCTATGGTCAAGGATTCTGATGTTGATGGCAAGTCCGACACCAATTCCAATAACTTTATGACCCCAAAGACAGGACTTGGTTTCTAGGCTCGCCTACATCAATGATACTCCTAAGCTTGAACTATCGGAGATTGGGCAACTCCACGACAGTTCAAGAACTTCGGTACCTAGTGTCCTCCAATAAACCAAAATTAGTTTTCCTATTAAAGGTAAAAGCGACTCGTTCGTTGATGGAACGGGTCAAAACTCAACTTGGGTTTCACTCTCTCTTTTACGTGGAACCATATAACCATAGTGGTGGCTTAGCTTTGATGTGGAAAGATTCATCATAAGTCCAATTACTTAGTTTCTCCAAGTTTCATATTGACACACAAGTTAGGTTTCAACAATGTGACTATCGTAGATTCACAAGCTTTTACCCTGACCTTGTTTGAGCTCTTTAATGTGAATCTTGGCAGTTACTTCGTCATCTACATGGTGTTAGTTCTCTTCCATGGACGTGTTTTGGTGACTTCAATGAAACCTATTGGTGTCCAAGCAAAGAGGGGGTAATCTACATAATTTATCCATTATCTCAAACTTCAAAGAAGCTGTGTCAGACTACTTGCTCCTAAACCTTCCTATGGAAGGACAAAAATTCACGTGGGAACGAGCCCGGGGGTCGGCTTGGTGGATTCAAGAGAAACTTGATAAGGTGTTTTCCACACATAGTTGGTTACAACAATTCTGCGATACAACGTTATCCAATATTCCCACTATAAGTTCTGACCACTCGGCTTTGCTCCTTTCTCTTGACCGTAGCAGTGCTTTTAGGTATAAGGGTTTTAGATTCGAAAATGCATGGCTTGCCAAAGAGGAGTGTCATGAGCTCATCAAATCTTGTTAGTTCACCTCATCCTCGCTCGATGTCCCATCGTGGCTCCAAGGTTGCCGGAAAGCGTTATGGCAGTGAGGCCATAATCAACGTATGAAGTTTTAGAGCAACTTGGATTTCCATCGACAACGACTTCGCCTCTTTCAAGACAACCGGGACGAAGCATCGATCCAACAATTCCGATTCCACCAAAGCAGCATTTTATCTCTTCTTCACCAACAACAATCATATTGGAGTCAGAGCAAAAATTTTCTGGTTGAAGAATGGTGACTCTAACATCTGAATGTTTTACCAAGTTGTGTCAACTCATAGACGGAAAAATACAATCGTGCACCTTCACAATCAAACTAGGACACGGTTAGAGGACAGAGTTGGTCTTTGGGACCATATCCATACTTCATGGAACTTTTCACCTCGTTAGGGTGTAATGTGGAGGCATTCCAAGGGTTGATTGGCCCAAAGGTGACAGCTGCATAAAATACATCTCCTGGTTGACTTCACTCCCAAAGATGTCAAAGAGGCCCTTTTTTCTAAGGAACCGGACAAATCTCCAAGACCTGATGGCTTCAACCCAAGATGTTTTCAAAAATCTTGGGCTACTGTTTGTGTTTCTTGTCTCTATCTTTGTTGTCTCCCAATCGGCCTCAACGCCACTACCTTGGTGCTATTCCCTAAGAAGCACCCTCCTGAACAGGTAACCAATCTCCGGCCAATCTCTTTGTGGAACGTTCTCCTCAAAATAATGTCTAAGATGGTTGCTAATCGAATGAAACACATCTTGCATTAGGTGATCTCGAGGACTCAATCTGGTTTCATTCAGGGAAGGCTTATCTCAAACAATATCATGCTCACTCATGAACTCTGTCACTATATGAGGTGCAAGACTCAAGGGAAGACCGAGGTTGCTGCTATCAAATTGGACATGTCTAAGGTGTACGATAGGGTGGACTGGGAGTTCTTGCTGTTCATGTTGAAATCCCTCGGATTTGCCCATGAGTGGATTGATTCAAGTGAATGGTGTTCTCTTGGCGCCTATTCAACTGTCTCAGGGGGGGGGGTCTGTTAAGTGATCCAATATCCCCATATCTATTTCTTTTTTTCGCCAAAGGTCTCTCGGCATTACTCCATCATGCTGCCCATCAAGGCTCTATCCATGGGTGTCGTGTGGCCGGAGATTTCCCACTTATTCTTCACGGATGATTGCCTTTTGTTTTGCCAAGTTACAGACTCGGAATGTTGTAGCAGCATGGAGTCTCTTCGCTCATACAAGATGGTGTCCGGTCAAAGGGTGAATCTCTCGAAATCATCTGTATCTTTTAGCCGCAATGTTCCCGTCACCTCTCAAGTATCCATGGGCTCCATATTGGGTATTCTGATGGTTCCATCTCACCAAAATTATTTGAGTCTTCCAACTGTGATTGGGAGAAAAAGACAGCGGTTTTCCGGTTTATGGTGGACCGGACATGGAGGAAGTTGCAAGGATGGAAACGTAAGTGCTTATCCCAAGCTGGTAAAGAAATTTTGTTGAAAACCGTTGCTCAAGCTATGCCAACATATGTTTTTGGCATTTTTCTCTTTCCGAAAACTTTGTGCAAAGAACTCGAATTATTATTTAACAAGTTTTGGTGGGATCGCTCTTCATTGACTTCGAACGGTTTACATTGGTGTTCATGGGATAAGTTGTATTTCGAAGGATCCGGGTGGATTGGGATTCCGAAGACTTCATGAATTCAACCTTGCTATGCTATTTAAGCAAGTGTTGCGTTTAGTGCAAAACCCGAATGCATTGGTTGCTAGATTATATAAGGCTCGATACTACCCCTCCACCGACTTTCTTCACGCATCCAAAGGAAATAACCTGAGCCAAATATGGACTAGTGTGTTGGCTACTCAAGAGTTATTGAATAGGGGATTAACTTAGCGAATCGGAGATGGTTCTCGGGTGCTGGTTTGGCATGATCCATGGTTCCCCGTCGCTGGTGACACATATATACATTCTACCATTCCCACTGGCCTTGAGGGTACTCTTATTAAACATTTATTTTACCTGAATAGAAGAGAGTGGGATGTTGATCTTTTACATGATCTTTTCTCCGTACAGGACGCGGATCTAATCTAACAAATACCACCATCAATACGTGTTATAGAAGACAAATAAGTTTGGTCTTTCTCTCCTTCCAGTTCATATACAGTAAAAAGTGGGTACCAATGTGCTATACAACCATTTTCCCAAAGTTGGGCATCAGTCTCTCGATATGACAATCAACACCATGTTGGATATTCCTCCCAAAATCCGCACCTTCCTTTATCGCACTCTCCATGGCTACTTTCCTACATGCTCGAACTTCAGGTTACAGCATGTCATTGACAACCCATGTTGCCCTTTTTGCCGTCGCCATGAGGAAACTATTTTCCATGTGTTCGTTGAGTGCCCTTATGCACGTGAGGTTTGGGAGGAGGCATTGGTGGGTATACCAGATTCACCGCCAACAAGCTTTGATGAGTGGTGGGGTGCAGTTTTATCTCATATACCTGCACAACACCAAACTTCCATTGCTGAGATTTTGTGGGCTATATGGTCAAGTCGTAACAAACTTATTTCGGAACAAAAATCGCTCACTTTGGCGAACACTGTTCACATGCGATGGCTATTTCTTCATCAATGGGCATTCGTGCAACTTTGACCTCAACCCAGTACCACTCTGATTTCTCACTCACCGTCCGCTTGGATAAGACCGGCTATTGGGCATCATCTATATTGCTTTGTGCTCCCATGTTTCCTCCAAATAAATAAGTCACAGTGTTCTATCCTATTTGGAAATTATATACATGGAATTTGCCTCTAAGAAGAAAACATTACCTTCAAAACAACAAGGCTTGAATGATGATATTTGGGCTGCAATGTATGATTCTAAAATAGGGAACTAATTCTTAGCAAATCATTTTGGGAAGCTATCTTTTTTTATTCTTGTTTGTTTATTTATTTATTTTGAGCCACTTATACTTGAAGCCAGTGTTCGAAAAATCGGCCTAGGCGGCCGCTTAGGCGTTGGAAGGTGGCGGGCCGACTCGTTTTTGCATTTTTGCGAAAAAATGGTGAAAAATTGGCGTTGGCTTTCCATCTAAAAAATGGACGCCCAGTCACCGCCTAGGCGGGCTGGACGGCGGCCTAGGCGGGCTAAGTCAGGCTGGGCGGCTTTAATAAAAAAATTTAAAATTATATGTTTTTAAGTTTAACTTTTTTAGGTTTAGAATCATTACCTTTCTTAGGCGGCTAAGTCGTTACGTTACAGTTTAATTTTTTGATATATATATATATATATATATATTAACTTAGTAACCATTAAAATTTTTTTAGTTATTTAATGTATTTTAATAGTGTATCCGGAACAGATAGGTATTAATTTTATTTAGTATATACGCTTAATTAATTAGATTTTTAGGAATCAAAAAATTATATTATTTTGTATAAACTATATATATATATATATAATTGTGCACTATATAGCTATATAGGGTTAAATATGCAAATTTCACAATCTAATAAAGTGCTTTTAACTCATTTTATCTCGAAATCATGGGCCCCACAGTCCACCAACTCCTCTATCCCTTTCGTTTTTTGTTTTTTTGGATAAAAATTTCTCTATCCCATTAATTTGGTTGTTGCCTTGTTGTTAAATGTCTATTTGAGTATTATATAGAATTAAAATTATATTATAAATATATATATTTTCTAAAAAGGTAAAACCGCCTAGGCCCTGCCTAGGTCCCACCTAGGCTCTCTTGGCGCTAGAAGGTGACTGACCGCCCGACTAGCGCCTACCGTTTTTTTGAACATTGCTTGTTGAAGTTATATGATATTTTGAGCTTCTTGTATTTTGGATCTTGTGGTTAAGATGGATTCAAATTTGAAACCAATCAATCAAATTCTTAATATATATTATATTTCTAAAATTATTTTAATATATAAGGTGGAAGCCAACAATACTCCTAAATCCAACATGAATTACAACATATGTAGCCACATTAACCACCATCCTTCGACATTGTAAGGGATGATTAAACAATTAGATTCATGACATTAATCAATCTCATGCATGGTCAAATTCTTCATGGACCAATTTAGATTTTAATTTTAAATTCCAAGCTTCAGTTTGATTTGAAAAACATACCAAATCAGTGATCAATTGAAGTGATTGATACACACTAAAGCCATGAAAGCAGCCATCATCTATGTACTTGAGGTTTTGTACACAACTATTAATGAAGTTATCATCACCGACTTACACATCTAAATATATTTCTAAATTTGTTTCTAGATAAATCTAGATTAAGTTGAGTCAAACTAAAATGACAATTCGAGTATAGAATATCAACTCTTAGTTTGGATAGTTCAGTTAAAGTAGTGGATATTTTATTTGGATAAGCTATACTATATGCCTCTGTACAAAAAAATGACACTTTTCTCAATTTAAAACTTGATTTGTCCCCTGACAATCTATAAGCACTTGCTCTAGGTTATGAAAATATAAGTTAAAAGAATCTCCGGAAACAAAAAAATCATCCACAAATATCTCCACGATGTCCTTCACTTGAATATCGAGAAGAGCGGTCATTCACTTTTGTAGTATAACACATGTGTTTTACAGCCCAAAACCATCCTATGGTTAGCAAATGTATCATATGGGAAAGTGACTGTTATCTTCTTATAATCCTCAGGGGCTATGACAAATTGAAAATAACTCATCAAATCATCGAGAAACGCAATAATGCGTGTGGTTGGGCAATCACTTGAGCATCTGACCAATCAAGGGTAGAGGAAAATAATTCTTAAAGGTGGGATTATTAAGCTTTTATGGTTGATACATACTCTCCAATCGATGGCAGTCCTTGTAAAGATCAACTCATTCTTCTCGTTGGATATAACCATCATCCATCCTATCTTGGGAACCATCTATATATAGGACTCACCAAGGAACTATTAGAGATGGGTTAAATAACACTTGCATCAAGAAGTTTAATAGCCTTCGCCTACATGACTTCCTTCATGTTTGGGAATCTCTATTGAGGTTGTACCACCACTTTGAAATACTCCTCCATCAAAAACTTATGGATGCAAAATAGAAGGTTGATTCCTTTACTATTGTAGATCTTCCACATTATAGCCCTCTTGTTCTCCTTGAGCACTTTTAGTAACTTTTCCTTATAATTTGGCTTGAAACTTGAAGCTATGATTAGACATGGCCATAGTTCAGGAACCACCGGTTTCGGTCCCTGAACCGTTAGTTCTGGTTCAAAAAAACCTTGAACCCGAACCGAATCGCCTAAGCAAGGTTCTTAGCGGTCCGGTTCCGGCGGTTTGGTTCAATGGTTTCGGTTTGGCGGTTCAAACGGTTCAAATTTTTTTTTTGTTAAACTAAATAATTCAATATTTCAAATTAAATGAACACAAAAATACAAGAATTATTTTAATATAATATTTTATTAAAAAAATAAAAGTATTAATAATTCAAAATAATATTTTTCAATAAAAGTACAAAAAGAGAAAAAATTAAAAAAAAATAAAAGGCTTGAACTTAATTATATCAAGTTGCCTACGTATCCTCTAGAGGAATCAAAGCCCACGTAGTTCTTTTATTTTTATTATACATACTTCTCATATTTTCATAATGCCTAATTGCTTACATCATTGTCGTAGGAGTTGAAATTAGAAGCCGCCGTTGTTGTACCAGAGTCATCATTTACTCACTCGTCTGATGATGGTGAGTGTATAAAGTCATCTTGACTTTGTAGTCTAACTCTTTCCCAACCATCAAGGCAAGTTTGTGCTTCCAATAATTTGTGGCATAATCAATTAATTATAACTTATTTTCTTACATGAGTAACAAAGTTTGGCATGGCACAATACATATAAGTTGGACGAATGTCACGAATCAGACCTAATCGGGTAATCAATTTGGTTAATATCTTTAATTATTTATTTAAACTATCTTTAAACATGTAATTACTTAATTGATAACTTATTAATGATATTAACAAAATAAAAACCTAATCATTCATGACATATATATATATATTGATTTAACTGGAACCGGCGGTTTGAACTTTTGGTTGAACCGCCTGTTGCACGGTTTTCAAATTCTGAAACCAGAACCGGACCTTGTATGAAAGTTCAGGTTCCGGTTTTTTGCCGGTTCCCGTTCGATTTTTGACGGTTCGGAACCAGTTCGATTCTACGGTTTCGGTTCAAAATGGCCACGTCTAGCTATGATCAATGGTTGCTTTGGATCTTTTTCCAAAAATGCATACTCAAGGTAATTTGGTAACTTCTTCAATTTTTTTATCAAGGGGTTCCTTAATGGTAGATTTTAGTTGCTTCTCTTTACTTTGATCAATATCTTCGAATTCCTTCTTTGATTCTTTAGGTTTATTCGCCTCCAAAAACGTTTCTTGTACATAATTGAGATGTTCAACCATGTAATTCTCCTTCATAGGCTAAAAGCACTAGGTATCTTCCTTCTAATTATCTTCCACTTCCACAGGAAATCAACGTTAGTTGCTCTTTATGACTTGCTCATTCAACAAGAATTAGTTTAGTAGAATGTCTATTGTAATTTTTCCATATAGTGAATAAGGGTTTGTTGAACTCATAACACAATCTTATTAGCTAGGAAGTAGGTCTTCGATGTCTACATAAACTTGGCTACAATCTTTTCCATTCTTGGCTTTTTGTTCAATAGTTGTTCTCATAAACATGCTTCAATTGCTTGAATAAACCTTGCAACTAGATCTTCAAAATGAGTCTCTGCTCCTAGGTTGGGAAATACTTCTGAAATCCTAGCGGGAAAGGTTGCCTCCAACATGGATAACATGTAAGGTTGTATAAGTTGCTCTAAACTAGTTCATGTATAAATAGTAATCCATCGATCCTCTTATTGCCTCAACAAGAACTGCCAAGACTACATCAACATCAACCATATTTACCAATCCTCCACAAAGAGAAAAACAAAATAAGATTGAAGATACAAGAAAATGAAACACACTAAAGGAAATAAAGTAAAAATAAAACAAAGTTATGGCTAAAATGAACAAATCCTATTGCATGCCGTCAACTTTCTTCAATTATGGTAGATCTATATGCAAAAAGATTTCTCAATGTTAATTGCACAAATAAAATATGAGTTAAAGCTCTCGCTGTATATAATTCATTGCAATAAAGAATATATAACTGAATCGTAGTAAAACTCTATCTAGGACTAATTTCAAAAGGTCGTATTGCAAAATATATCATAGGGTTCATTGATCAAAAGATATTAAGTTCCTCATCATGGAAGACACATTTAAATTAAACAAAGAACAAGACAACATTTAAAACATGGTAAACTCACATAAAATTTGTAGTCTTCTTTGATTGATGGAATCTTTTCCATGGAGACTCTATCCTTCACCTTCAATAAATGCTCAATCTCCTAAATCACCTCCAAGAATCTCACCTTTAGTGGAACCATCTAATTAACCTCCTAGAATAGCCTCCTAAAAGTTCCTAAAAAATAATCTAAAAAGTCTACTAAAACCCTCACATCACTACCTTTTATAGCTACTAAAATATGATAGAACAAGGGTTTTAACAAGGCCGTGTACTAAGCCATATTCTTGAGTCATGCAATATTTGGAACAAAACCCTCAAAAATATACATTGGTGTGTTGGTCATCGTGGTGGACATATTGAAGAACGTGACCATGTTTGTGTTATTTATTTTTTGAGATGAATTTCCCACTTCAACTTTGTTGTGTACATTTGAGATCAGGAACAAGGGAATACATAGCTTTAATCACGGCCTTGTTCTTGGTTATGTAACTTTCTGAAACTTTGATTGTACTTCAAAGCAACTCTAAATTGCTCCATATGTATTTTTTTTTGCTCCTAATTATATAATTATGGTATTAATACACAATATATAAAAGCAAAGTACATACCATAAGGTATTGATCCTCAAAATAACGAAACAAAATGCCTCAAATAATGATCTAAAAATATGTATAATTAAGAACTTATCCCCCATCCTTTATGAAGCAAGGACGAGGAAGGATGTCCCTATCTCTAGCCTAGCATGTTATAATCTTTACTAGAATTAGTCAGTCTAACCAGTAAACAACTATTTTAGATTTAAATAAGGTGGTGGCTCTAGTCTGTAAGGAAGCGTGTGACCAGGAAGCGTGTGACCAAGTAACTAAGAAAATAGTCGTTCTAACCAATAAATAAGATACAACCATATTATGAGATTTAAAATTACGAAAAGTGTAGATTCAAATATATAAAAATGTAATTTTAATCAAGTTATAGGAATAATGTAATGCTAAGATATTGGAGTTACAGCTAGAAAACCATGGTATAAATTCCCACCTTTACTCTTTATTTTAAGAATGAGCATTAGCTAGTGGCTAACTTGCGAGTAGTCACACTAAAAGTGACTACTAGTTAGTAACCAACTAAGTGGTGGCTATAAAATGTAAAGATTTACAAAAAAGTGTAGGTTCAAGTATATAAAACTTTAACTTTAAACAAGTTAAATAGAATTGATTGATGGTTAACATTTTGGGTTTGCAATTAGTTAACCATGGTTCAAGTCCATATATTTACACAATCACTGACTAATTAACTGCTAACCTTCCATGTAGTGGCTCTAACCAATAAACAACTAGTCAGTAAATTGATTTATAAAGAAGAATATGACAAAGTAGCCATTTAGTAGATGTAAAATTGTCAGTAGTATGGGTTTAAATATTAATATTTAACTTTAAACAAGTTATATAGAATGGCTTGGGGGTAAAGATGTTGGAGTTACAACAAGTTAACTTGGGTTTAAATTTTTACACTTAAATTTTTTTAAGTTGCCACTGACAAGCTAATGATGCTAAAGAGTAAGCAGTTAGTTAGTAACTTGACCTATAAAGAAGGAATTTAACTTAGTGACTAGTTAGATTATTTAAAATTGTGCGAAGTGTGGATTCAAATATATAAAAAATTAATTTTAAAATAGTTATATAGAATAACTTAGTGGTTAAAATGTTGTAATTATTTAACTCCTTTAATTAGTAACCAGCTAATCGATAACCTAATATTAGATGCTTGCTAGTTGGTAACCTTCTAGGTAGTGGCTCTAATTTATAAAGAAGAAGTATGACCCAGTTAAGGAATAAATATGAGTTAATCATTTAACAATGATTGATGTGTCTCGAACTGAACTAGTAAGGAAAGAATATGAATGGCTAAGAAATAAACTTATTTAATAACTTAAAAGAAATTTGGTTTAATGCAAATGCACTTCTCAAGAATTTAAAGATATTAACAAAAGTATGGGTAACATCATTATTTCTTTCAGCATTAATTGTTTGTTATCTCTTTTGAAACCCTTTTAAAAAAGAGGGACCTTCACCCATAAATTTGCAAGGACCTCATGGTCAACAACAATTCTAAGGATATTATATATCCTTATTTGTAATAAAAAATAATTATGTTGTATATTGAACAACATATATAAAATAGTAGCACTTGTGTTGAAGTTCGACCACTTGTACTGTGTTGTATTGTTTGTGTTGTTCTCATTTGCTTATGTTTATGATGTTCAATAACCATATAGTTTCCGTTTGCAATAATTAGTTCTAAACATTATTATTTATAATATTTTTTTTGTTTATTATACGGAAAGTTGCTCATAGTTATTTGATAGTCATTAGATTTAGAAGTTTTTATTTAGAACTTATGTATTTCATACTAACTTGTACATGCCCCTCCCCTCCCACACACGCCCCTCTCCTCCCTAATATCAAACCCCAACTTTGTTAAACTCATTCATGTCAACAAATCAAAAGATAATCTTATCAAAATCACACAAATAGATCTAGGAAAGAGAAAGAGAAAGAAAAAGGTTGTCCCAACTCTGCCCAAGTTCACTACATTAGATGACAATATGATGATGGACATTAGAACCATAATAGTATCCCCAACATGTTTGAATAATGAGAAACCTTTTGCTGATAATATTGATAATCTTGACATCCATGTAGACTATGCTGCTTAAGAGCATAAGACCAAAAAGGAAGAAAAGAGAACCCTATTTTGAGTTAAACTAGATTCAGCAAGTGACTATATGAATGTTCCTAAACTGTAGGATTGATATGTAAGTTGACTGCTTATTATAATGCTAAACTATATATTTTTTAATTTTGTTTTCTCTAAGTTCACTTGTTAGGTGTTACTATAATACCGCAGTATGTAATATTTTTATTTCGCTCTCCATATGCATATTTCCTATTTGGTACTTGATCCCTCTAATAATTTACTCTTTAATATTTACATAAAATGCTTAAGATTTTTATTAAATAGTTAGTACTTTGTGTTGTTGTTTATTTTCTATGTTAACTAATTAGTATTATGTTTAGAGGTTTATTTGTTTACTTCAATACTTAGTATTGTGTTTAAGTGCTTATTACATTATTTTAAGGTTATTTCTATTATTAATTATACAGAAACATATTCTAATGTATATATGCTACTTCATTAGTTAATGTTTAATTTTTTTACTTAAGACAATTGTGTGAAATATTAAATGGGATCATGCAAGCCATGACCATTTGTATACCATGTAGTTGTAAGGAAAATGACCACAAATGATGTTGTCAATGTGCCCATCCTAATTTTGTTAGACTCCAAGAAATCATCTTCCTGAATAAAACCATCCAACCATCACTAGACTATTGGCACTTGCCTTGTCCAGACAAAAGCACACCACTAAGGGGCCGTTTGGATGGAGCTTTGACTCCCAAGGAATGGTAATGGGATTCCTTACACAACTCCTATCCCATGTTTGTTTGAGGGGAATGAATAGGGCCAAGTAATGATAATCCCAATAGTAAAGGAGTCCCATTGATCTCAAATTTGGGGGTAATGTGATTCATGTGGGGTAAAATTACATTTTTGCCCATTTATGGTTACTTTACTTTAAATTATCTATGGTTACTTATTAATTCATTATATAAACAATAATTATTAAAGTTAATTATTTCTTTAACTTAATAGTTATAATAATTTAAATTAATAATAATAATTATTTAAAATTATTTAAAATTCAATTTGATAAATTATAACGAATAATAATTATTCTTGTTTTAATTATACTTATACAATAATTAACTTACGCAATAATTATTAAAGTTAATTTTATAATTTAACTTAATAGTTATAATAATTTAAATTAATAATTATTATTATTTAAAATTATTTCTAATTCAATTATTTAAATTATAACAAATTAATAATTATTCATATTTTTAATTATGTTTATACGATATTTATTTGTAGTTTCTTATTAATTCATTATCTTATACGATACTTACAACCATTAATTAACTAAAGGGCATATAAGTAATTTATACAGTTTCTCTCTCATACTTTTCCCCATTCCCAATACACATTCCTTCAAACCAAACATTGTTTTCTCATTCCCTCCTTCTCATTCACCCTACTTCCATTCCCCCTATTTCTATTCCCACATTCCCATTCCGTGATCCAAACGCCCCCTAATTGGATATACGAGAAGATAGCTCATGCACTGGATGAGTACCAAACAACGGAAGTGATGGACTCATGATGCATGTCTAGCATGTACCCTAGCCACTGAAGTAATATAGTAAGTGGGTAGAGTGTTGATCTCACATGGACTATAAGTACTATTATTAACTACTCTTCTGTTACCTAACCTATCAAACAATTGTAGTTCCAAGTAGTAATAAAAACTAAATCAAACGACTCTAAAAGGATAAGCAGTTTGAAGACAATCAATCATATAAAGGTGGTGTCCTCATAAAAATCCTAATAGGTTTAACAAGACCTCATCATCAAGATGAAATTTGACTCTATTGGACAATAAAGATTTTCAAACTATGTTGATAACATTTCAAGTCTCAAGTCTACCAACAACTAATTCCAAAAAAGATTGATTAAAATCTTTTTCTAATAAACTCTCCCTACTATTGCATTAACAATCTGTGAATTTCTCAATTTAGTTTTACCTTAGTCTGCAAGATTTGCAATGCCCAATCTATAGACGTGTCATCAACTCCCTTCAACAAGAGTAGATCTATATAAAAAAATAACTCCCATGCACCCATCTAACATGAATCAAAGCTCTCATTCTATCAAATTCATGGCAATAAAGAACGTAGGTGAATCACAATAAACTTATATACATAAGTGATATCAAAAAGGTCTTATTACAAAATATATCCTTAAGGCTCATTGATATATGAATACCCAAGAATAATTAATTCTTCATTATAGAAGAAAATACATCTAAGTCAATGAAAGAAATATAAAACATTATAAACATGATAAACCCACTTAAGCATTCTAGCCTTCTTTGATTAAAGAAATCCTACCCATGGAGATTAGAAACTTGACCATCAATTGATACTCAATCTCCCAATATTTCCACCAGGGATCTCTCTAGTGGGATCGCCCAATTAACCTCCTAGAATAGGCTTCCATAAATTCTTTAAAATAATCTCTAAAATTCTCCTCAAAATCCATATGTTGCTGCCTTTTATATCTATTGAAATAATGGTAGAATACAAGCTCAACATGGCCATGTATAAGGGTGTGTACTTGAGTTGCACAATACTTGGAACAAATCCCTTGACGAAATACATGAGCATATAACTCATACTTTTGACCATGTTGAAGAACATGGACGGGAACATACATGACCATGATCATGGCCATGTATCTCTCGAGATGGTTTTTTTGCTTCAGTTGTGTACTGAATAATTGAGAGCATGAACATGTGTCCACATGACCTCAAGCACAGTCATGTATTCACTTGTATAGCTCTATAAAACCTCAATTGTTGATCATACTATACTCCAATTGCTCCAATTTCCCTTCTTTTCCTCTAAACATCAAGATTATGGCCTGAATGCACAACAAAATCAAATTAAGTGGAAGAAATGATTAAATTCATAAAAAAAGAAGCAAAGTTCTTCAACTAATGATCTAAAAGTATGTATAATCAAGCACTTATAAAGAGATTATGCTTATTCCAATAATACTAAACCATCACTTCTAGTAAGTGCTTAAATGAGCATATTTTTATCATTACTACCACTACTACTACTATTATTATTCTTACTTGATGCACTTTATTCATGTAAATTATGGATGAATTTGGTAATTAACTCTCTTCTATCTTGTTTTCAAGGGTAAAAGAGAACATATGAAACCACAGTAGTGAATTTGAGCTGCCTTAAACTAATAAAGCCTACAATACAGATTTTTTAAAAGAGTTTATGGCCAAGCTTAAGACCATAAACCTAGGTCATAGGAAAAAGGTTTAGAAAATCAAGACTCAAGACAAAGAAGACACTAGCAGAGAAGTTTATGGTCGATTTCATGGTGCTCCTTACTCTTGTAAGCATTGTGTAGTAATGTTCCTTATGACCATAAGGGCAAAGATAATTTCAAATACTAACTTTGAGCATTATAAAAGGTTTAGATGCCCTATGGTTTGAGGATTCTCCTGGATTTCACTTGAGCTACACTCAAAACTTTGATTACGTGTGAAGAGAGCTTCTAGGGCAAGAGTGGAGAGGTTGTCATTATTGCGAAAGTAGCACCAATGAAGAACTCATGAAGGGAGTCGGCAGAGGAGATTCAAGGTAATATATTCCATCTCAAGCTAAGGCATAGCTGAGTATTCAAGAATGAAGAAGTTTACTGCATTTTTTTCATATTCCTCGATTATGAGGAACTAAATATCCTAAGTGCCTAGACATTGATGAACCATAAGTTTAAAACTTTTATAAACATTTGATATTGGGTTTTCTATCAATGTGGATTTGATTCTATTGTGTGTGGTTGTTATGCCATGATTCTTATTATAGCAAGAGGTTAGTTTCATGTTAAATTCTATGTGTGTGATTGAGAGATCTTCCATGCATAGATCTAGCACAATTAAAGAGATGTACATAGATTTAAGGTAGATTTCACTTCAAGTCTCCCATAGGATGCACATTATGTAAGGATTCCAATAGGTGTTAATGCAATCTTAGAGGATTAGATTTGAGAGAAATCTCAGTTTAACCTTGTATGAGATTAGGGATTTAGTGCCTCAATAGAGGGATTTGTATAATTTATGCAATTCAGTTCAATCTTTTTCTGGGGTCATAGATCGTAAGGCAGCCCTAGATTAGTAGGTTAAGAAGAGATTAGCATGCTCTAAGAACACCCATGGTGCTGTCCAATCAATGCCAGTCCATTTTCTATATCTATAGCTTGATTAGAGACCTTAGGAGGATTCTTTGCCTAGGCATCTTTCTTTGATGATTGATTTTTTTCCTAATTACTTTCCGAGTCCTCCCCTATTAAGTCATAGTAGATTTAGATTCATTTAAATCACTCAATTCAGTTTCTAGAGTAGATAGTAGATGAGTAGGTAACACTTGTAGATGAGTAAAAAGAATATTTCTATTGCTTTCAAGTTGTAAGCCCTATATATGATTCAATACCAACGTACCATAGTACTATATAATCATAGTTTACTTTTTTGTCATCTTGAACTAATCAAGGCTTATTCTTATTGCATAACTAAGTGTTTAACCACCCTCAATGAAGCTTGACATAAGTAGGCGTGACGAACACCCCACTGACACATGGGTGAGATTGCCCACAGCAGAAGATAGATAGATCATATTGATTGCACTATTTTATATAACAAGGTTCATATAAGTAACTCTTCCTTTCAATTGGGAACATGGTACATTGAAACCTATAGAATGCTATTATGATACTAATGGATGGCATGAGCCGAAGCAAGAAAGCAAAAGAGGAGAAGAAACTTAAGCCATAAGAAAACCAAGCAATTAACGCAGTCATCACACAAAGATTTAAAATCACACCAACAGTAACAACACTATACTTCAACACTTCACTAGTCCTATGCTTTACTTGTCCTAGATAATGCATTGAAGGTTGCCCCACTTGCCTTGGAGAACGTAGCACTAGATCAAATATTCCATTGAAAAACCATGAGCACCTTTGTAATCAGGATAATAAAATCCAGTTAATCTGCCCAAGAAGCAAGATTAATGAATTATTGACATCTCCTATATTTCATCATTTTAATTGTTTATTGTCATGCCTTGACCATGGTCAAGCACGAGAAAATCACCATAACAACTCAGGACCCACACCTAAGTTGTGGCAAGTTTCACACAAACTTAGATTACAACATAAAGACAGGTTCACAACAAAAACAAAATAAATAATAAATAAAATAAATATAAAAACCAACAACTCTATCAAAAGAGTTGTCACACACCAACATACGTATACAACTCCATGAATCCAGTTTATACAAGAAGTTTACAGTACAAACTAGCAACTATGTCAAAAGAGTTACCCCACACCAATATAAGTATACAACTTAACACGTACAGTTTATACAAGGAGTTTACAGTACACAACATGTGATAATATATAACAAACAAACTTTAAAATAAAAGTATGCGAAGGTGGATGCTCAGTACATGAGTCTACAGTGCACATAACTTAGCTTGAGGCGTAGCAAAAGAAGAATGATGAGTAATAGCATTACTCAGGAGTGAATAGGTTACATAATTCAAAAAATATTGAAATAAAATCTATTCGAGTACAAAAAGTCATATAAATCATTCCCATATATTTCCATAGGTAAACCATATATAAATTATATATAAAACAGTTCAAAACTGTAAGTCTTAGAAAAACATATGAAAATATGTCAGCCAGGCTTGGGTCCCATTCAAATTTTCTACGTATCTCCTAATATAGGTAATTACAACTAGTCAGCTACACCGCCTTTATAGGTCGGATCGTGAGGATTTCCACTGTAGTGAATCACACAAAGTATGTCACTATCAAAATTACAGGAAACCACTCACATACCGTCCATAGCTCGATATAAAGTATAACATCACTCATAAATAGCATAATCTTTTTTGGTTTCAGATATAAACTATCTATATATATCATATTCAAGATGAATATTCCAAAAATGTAGCACCATTGGCATATCATAGTCACAACTCTTAAAACTTTTCATAAACAAAAGCCAAAAGAACTTTAGTGCCCACACCCATCAACATTTTAGGTGCAAGATAGAAGTTATAATGAAGGTCCATATTTTCAAGAAATAGGATTGGCAAGAAAACTTAGAAAGATAATGTGTATCCCAAATTCAAGATAAAAGAGTTCTTATCGAGTTTGCAACATGCCATATATCAAGTATCACAAAACGTTGGTTTTCATGTAATCCTAAAAGAATTATGTGTAAAACATTCAAATTCAAGTAGGAACCAACATTTTGTGCTACAGTAATTCTTTTAGGATCACAAAAGGCTTGACTTTAGCTTGGTTCCTATATTATGTGTAAAACATTCAAATTCAAGGAAACCAACCCACCCTCAACATCAACACTAAAATCAGTGTCAATTATCTGTGCTACAGTAATTCCAAGGACTGTTACAATACCCGAGAGCAACTCTCATAGATTAGCATGGAATTACAACACTCAAACAATATACTTTAGTGAGAAACAAAGGAGGCATGATTCAAGGACTTTGTATTCATAGGAATTTTTAATTTTTCTCTTTCAGAATGAACATAAAGTATGAATTCATCATACTTGAATGCAAGAGACAAGAATGAATAAAGAGATTCAAGTTTGTAACATCTCTAAACAATCAAACAAATCACTTTAATAACTCATACTAGAAAATTAAAAGAACTCAAAGAATCATAAAGAGATTTTAGAGAGCACGAACAAAGAGCTTAACATACATCAAACGATAAAAAAGAACTCACCTAACCAAGTTAATATAACAAATAGCCTTGAAACTCCACTAAAAGCTTGGAAAAAGAGAAGAAAAAAAAACTTTCAGGTTTGGGAGGATGATGGATTCTTTTAGAAATGATGAAGTTTGTAGGGTGCGTTTGGATGGGGGTAATGGAATGAGGGGGAATAAAGTAATGAATAAAGGGGGAAAGGAATGGGTAGGGGATGGTAATGAAAAAGGTGTTTGGTTGAAGGGGTAATTCATTGGGAATAAAAAAAGTAAAAGATGGAGTTGTGTTAAGATTACCCTTCTACCCTTGTATAAGAAATAGTATTTATTCTTATAATAATGAAAACATAAATATTAATAGTTATTTTATTATTTTTTATTATTGTTTTATTAAAAAATATATATATTTGAAATAATTACAAATAATATATATTTGAAATAATTAAAATATATAAAATAATTAAAAATGTGAATAGTTATTTCCTCATTGTTGATTATTGTTTAATTAAAAATTAACTTCAAATAAAGATTAAGTTAATATTATGTAGTTATAATTTTTTAATTAATCCCAAACTATATTTATTTGAAACAATTAATATTTATTCCATAATGAAAACGAAAATCTTTATTTTATTATTACTGATTAATGATATTTATTTCAAATGATTATTATTTATAAAATAATGAAAACACAAATATTTATATTATTATTATTGACTAATGTTTAATTAAAAATTACTTTTAGATAATTGCTAATTTCAATAAATACTTATAATATTTTAATTAATTACAAATAATATTTACTTCATATACTTAATAAAATAAAGAAAAAATGTGAATACGTCTTTTATTATGATTTATTATTGTTTAATTAAAAATTAACTTCGAAGAACTATTAAATCAATGCAATTAAAGAAGTTGGATTTTATTATTATCGATTAATATTTAAATAAAAATTAGCTCCAAATAACTATTACTTTCATTTTTTTAATTAATCACAAATTAATCATGACTATATTCTTTTGTAATGTTTACAGGGGCAAAATAGTAAACTCCTAGGGGGTAATGGGCCATTCCCCCCAATTTGGGGGGAATGGTTGATTATCCTTGGGGGGTCAATGGTGACCCCCCCAGGGTAATGGTTACCAACTTTAAAAATTATCCAAACACTATCATGGGAATCAGGGGGTAATGGTTCCCCCTCTGGGGAACCATTACCCCCATCCAAACGCAGCCGTAAAGATAAGGTTGAGAGATTAAATTATCAAAAGACACAACTACCCCTCTACATCTAAGAAAAGAGAATAATGACTGGCATGGGTGAAAATTACACATATGCTCCACACATAGGAAAATCACAAAGAATACCCTAATTATGTAAAAGACGAAAATATCTCTAGCCTCACCTAGAGAAAGAAAAGAGGTATTATATTTACATCTTACAGTTTCTTTGCATTTAGTATTCCATTTATTTTATATTATTATTTAGGTCTTTTAGTTTTCATTAGTGAGGGTATATTATTATTTTGTGTGTATTATTTGCACTCTTCACCACACATAGATATCTAGTTTAAGTTGAAACTTGGATTTATTGCATAAAATAAAGACATTAGAGAAACAAAGCTGTAGGGGCTGACTCAGTTAGAAACACAGCTATGCTCATAATGCACTGATTATTATTCTTAAATTTTTAACGTGCACGACCATGTTCTTTGATGCCCTTGTTCATGCACGTGTTTACACTAGATTGGAGGATTTCATGATTTTGTGAGAAACATAAATAGTAAACTGTTATGTTCTTGCTCATGTTCCATCTAAAAACCGAAATTTAAACTATAAAAGACAAAACTGAAGAAAAAAGGGGAGCTTTTAGAGGCACAATTATGTGACCTAGAGAGGCAAAGAGAATGAATATTAAACAAGAAGATATATTCAGAGTGGATTTACATAAATCTAATTAAGTAGATTTCAGGAAGTCTAAAAGGGTTTTTCTCATATTTCATTAGAATTTTTGGTTTCTCTATACTTATGATGATGAATTTTATAATTAGGAACGGAGGGGTCACTTGGGATTGTTTTTGTTTTTCTATTTTGTGCTTTTATTTCTATTTTGTGTTTTTATTTCGATTTTGTTTTATTTTTGTTTCGTTATAAATTTTTTGAAAACAAAAATATGTTTGGATATACAAGTTATTGCATGTTTTGGAAAATAGAAAACACAAAACAAGTTTTGTTACAAAAAAACAATTATTTTATTATTTTTCTCATATTTTTATTTTTATATTTTATGAAAATTTTTTATATTACTAAACAAAATTAAGTTGGATAATAGAAAAGGGGTTTGTACTAGGAATTGTAGTTTGATAAGTGCTTAATTATATAATTTACAGCATCTAATTTTGCGTGATTATGGTTGTCTTCAAGTTGATTTTCGAATAGTTCGATACTTAGTTGTTCTACTTATGCTTTTAGAAGAAAAAAATACACTAAAAGCCAAAAGAACAAATTCGGGAGCAAAACGGAAGCAAAAGCCATAACTAGTTCACTACACGGGCAAAGTACATATCTCTGTAGTTCTTAGTCGCTGGCGAGTAAGGTCAGCAGGAGCGTGTGCAAGCTGCCACCCGCATGATCGAGCACTCGCAAAACACTTTGTACCGAGGAAAACACAGTCGTGTAAAAGATATACACACCCGTGTATATTTAGAGCTTCAAGGGACGCGATCCTAGGTGGAACACGGGCGGAACAAGAGCACACGGCGGTATAACTCATAATCTGAAGGGGTCTAGGCCGAGATATACACGGTCAGCGTCACACCTCGAACTCGAAGTGTTAACAAATGGCGGCATACCTACAAGACCGAGACCAAGTAGGTAGCCAAGGCCTTAGAACCTATCTCACACTAAAAAATAACATCTAACAAAAATATAAATTCTAAAATAAAAGAAAAGGCTACAACATGCGAATTACAAACTTTTCACTAACAAATTTTGGAACAATAATTATTCAAGATATAGAATTCCAAGTCCACATGAAAAGAGAGCTCATTAACTTGCTAAAACTAGATGATGATTTGCTCAACGACTCTGCTAAGCGGCCCACTAAGTAACCCTACTCTTGATCTGAAAAAAAAGGGATCAAACTTAATGAGCTTGAGAGTCCAGTAGGCAACCCCTAAAAGTATTTGGGACCAAATAGAAATCTCAAAAATCCAAAACAAAGATCATTGATATGATGTAGTAGAACATCTGCCAAAATATAATTCGGAAACAAAACAAAACGGTTCAATAGAGTCTGATTTTAGATAAACACAGTATAGGTCTCCCAATTCACTATGATTAAAACAAAATATCAGAGGTCCGTTTGTTTACCCTTGGTGACCTAAGCCAAAATTTCAGAGTTCATTTGTTTACCCTCGGTGATCCGAGCCAGAATATCAAAGGTCGTTATTCTTTACCGACGGAACGGTGCGTAACTATAGTCTCTTAACAGAGTTGCATGTCAATACAGTGAGTGTTTAACCCCTAATGACAGTGTTAGTGCATAGTTAACTGGAGACTACAATTTATAAATCAAAATAGTTAATATTCTTTCTTCTAAGAAAACTAGACAAATGAGGCTATGACATATCCAAAATTCACACTGATTAGAATACTATTAAATTTATAGCATCCATTTGAATGTCCATCTATTTCTGCAAACCAGTAAAATCATACACAACCTTTTTAATATGCATAGCTCTCAGTATATATCATCAAATAACATGATATTTTAGGAATATATATTTAATCCAAAAATGAACAACTTTTGTATGTTGCACCTTGCCTGATTCAACCTTTAAAATTATGAAAAATATCAATCAATCTTCAAGTTTTATACAGAATACTATTTGACATGGTTACTCTAATACGGCTGTATCTCATAAACTACAGATGTATAAAATATGAAATTTTGCAGGTACTTAGTTGATATCAAACCCTACAACTTTATTATTTTTCACTTTACTCTATTCAACCTCTAAAATCATGGATTGTGCCAGTTAATCTTCAAGTTCTGTAGAGAATATTATTTTACAAAACTACACTAATAAGGTTACATCTTATAAAATCTACAATTGTATAAAATCTAAAGTCACTTACCTTACAGACGTCGATAAATGAGTTCCCAATGGGGGGTATCTCAAGCCTCGCTGCCAACACCTCTCTAACTAAACAAATCCGTAATTAAAACTAAAACCTTGGTTTCCTTAAAGACCACGATCAGAAATTTCATGGTGATGGTAGCAGTGATTAAGAATTTATAGACTAAATCAAGATAATTATTAAGGAGATAAGGAAGGATCTCGAGAGATAATTAAAAAAAGATAAACTAGATAATAAAAATAATCCTATTAAGAAGATAAGGTAGGATCTCAAGAGATAAACAAAAGATAAACTAGATGATAATAATAATAATAATAATAATAATAAAAATAAAGTGTGAACATTTATTCAGGACAAGGACTCTGTGAAATGATTTACTTGAATTACATTGCTACTACATTTCATGATGTTTTATTGGTGATGGGGTTAGAACCCGCTTACTGCAGTAAGGGGTCCCCACGGGCCAGTCTTTAGAGGTGGCGTGGTGGACCTGGTTTATTTGTCCACTTTAGATGGCATGTAGAGGCCTAATTGGACAAATATCAGGAGTCCGGGGTCACCACACAGACCCGGTAGGTCAACATCAAGAACATGAGTGCTTTGGAGGCTCTGAACTTAGCCGCGACCATGGCTAGATTTTAGAGGGATTTCTGCACCATTATCTAATTGCTCGAGATGTAAACTTCGTGTGTTTAGAAAATATGCCTTTGTTCAAATTAAATTGGTTTGTTGAAGAGTTTTGTGATTTATTGTTTTAAAACCTGGATTAAGCTATTCATGAGTTACAAAAATGGGTCTTTTATGCTATATGTGGTATTCTTACATGTATATATATATATGCTGAAATGTTCTAGTCTATATGTATTACCGCTAAAACTTGGTTTGTCGATTTATCGATTATTTTTGGGTACTCTATAAAATTGTGGTGGCCCATTCACTGAGTGACTCTAGTTACTCACCCTCTCCTTTTTTTCCAGCCTCTTTATGCATGGTTCGTATGCTTGTCTCATTTTTTGGAAACCTTGTTGTAATCATGACAAGCATCTTTCATTGAACCTTATATTTAGGTTTTGGTTTGTTTGCTTCTACTGCGTTATTGTTGTGCTTCATGCTTTGTATACTTTAAACTTGTGATTTCTATTCAGAGTTGTTCTTCCTAGGTTGTTGTTAATCTTGCGGCGAATCGAGAGTTGAGTGGCATAGGTGTCCCTCCTCGGGTCTCTCGGGACGGGGCTTGACATAATGATTAGTACTTACTCCGAATAAACAATGAGTAAAAAATACTCTATAATACAATAAGGTGCGTTCGATCCTTAAAAAAAATGAGGAATAGCACAACACAATTTTTTGTGTGCTTTATTTGATTTATAAATGAGGTGTGGGTACAGAACAAAAGTGTGGTGAAAGATAACACAACTTGATGGTTTTTTTTGTCTCACCAAAGCCATGGTACAAGAATATAAGTGAGAGTCATGACAACCAAAGACATTATTGTCTTTAAGTAAAAGGAAAATTACAGTGATAACCTGACCACCGTCCATCTTCATCTACCATTGTTCACCGTTGCTAGTTGGGCACCAGTGACAATTGTAAATAGAATACCAACTATTGGTGACCGCCGCCTGTTGATCACCATTGCGAGCGAGTCACTAGCCACCATAGACCACCACAGTCGCCAACCCCATCATCCCACCACCATCACCACCCGACCACCAGTATCATTCATCTACCACAATAAGTTAGCCACTAAAATAATATATGTGTAATATGTTAATTTCATCATTTTCAGTCTAGTTAAATTTTATCATTTTCACTAAACATCAAATTTGGAACAATACAAGCACTTGTCCATCCATTTGTGTTGTGTTATATGCTTGAGTTGTACCCATGTGAAAATCAAACATACTCATAGCATGAGATTTTCAACCCGCAATAACTAACTCATTGTCAAAATGAGAAACGTGCCTTATGTGGTGGGTTCATGAAACAAACCCAAAAATATAAATTAACACACACACACTCATATATACATATTAACTCTATTTTCGGTATCATTTAAATGATAAGAATTTTAGAGTATACATGTACATCTCTCTCTCTCTCTCTCTCTCTCTCTATATATATATATATATATATATATATATATATATATATATATATATGACTTTTGTAGATATAAGTTAAAAATAGAAGCATATAATAACTTTGCTTTTAGAATTCGCCGAATTCTCACGAAAATCTCAAGGTGGAGGCACTATTGCCATGCAGTGTTGACGCCAAAGTCGGTCCCTCCTCAGCCGCTGATGTGCCTCGGAATGAGATCCCTAAACAAATTCTTGGCACCTTGCATTCGTCCCCTCTGCCTCGAGATAGTAACTCCCTGGATTCCGGAATCCATCCAATTTCTCAGCTTTCACGTGAACCTTCATTGAAATCTCGAGATAAGCTCGCATCCATGCCTCGGGATGAAACCTTGTCTCAAGATCAAACTCCAGATAGCAGTGCACTTATGATCTTGACGTCTCGAGATAAGCACTCCTCTTCAACTATATCCTCTTCTCTTAATGCAGGAAATTTGCCTCGAGATAAGCAAAACCCTGATATTTTATTAGATGCTGAAATGTTGCCTCAAGATCAACAACATCCAGCCTTTATCTCTATGTGCTCACATGAAGATGTTTTACCGCCTCGAGATCAGCAACATTCAGATTTGATCTCTTTTTCAACTGATAAGGTTTCCTTATCCAGTGTTAAGCTTCCTAATCTCTCAGTCAAGGGAACATCTTCTAATCCGAATCTGCCATCTCATCTGAAATCTCTACCTCCGTCAATTTTAATTCCCGACGGATATAAATGGATCTTCTTCCATGGGGGATGGACTTTAATTCCAAGTATCAACTCCGACAAGTTCCCCATTCATGATCTAAACTCTCAGTCTCCACCCTTAGATGCTCCTTCTGACGAGGAACTTCTCGACTGGGGTGACGACGAGGACTTACTTGAGAATGAGATAGTAGAGGAGGACCTCCTTCTTGAAGAAGATAATTGCAACCAACCTGAACACGACTCTTCTATTCCTGAACTAGAAGACGCGCATATGACTGATTGCTTATCTGATCCTTCCTTAAAGATCTCTGTGTTTCCAGATTCAAGCCTTCAAGGAAATTCTTCACCCCAACAACCCGCTGCTACAAACCAAATCAGAAGAAGTGATAGACCCAAGAAGCCCTCTGGACGTTGGAATGAAGAAGCAGGATTCGTTCCTCTTCCTCCTCGATCTTCCAAGAAGAAAATTCCTGTTGATCCAAGAGAAGGTACGCCTAATCCCCCTATTGCTGTATTTTCATCTTGGACTGATACTCAACTTTTTAATTATAGTAACTCTTGTGGCGCTAAATTTCTAGGCTCACCCTCTCATAAATTTAAATGCCTAGAAAAAATTCGCTCAGTTGAATTGGAAAGACTTTCTAAAGACCTTAACTTTCCCGGATCTCCCTCGAGATCTAAATCCTAGACACTTACTCCTATCCATGAAAATTTTATGCTGGAATGTTAGAGGGCTAGGCAGGCCCTCAAAATGCCATTTAGTTAAAGATATTATTTTTAATTCTCAAGTTGACATTGTTTGCTTTCAAGAATCCAAATTGCAAGATATTCATAGCTCTTTTTGGAGATCGATAGGAGGTAATCGATTTGATAAATTTGATTATTTGCCGGCGCAAGGTACTTCCGGGGGTATTATCATTGCGTGGGATGGCTCCCAGGTTACTGGTTCCTTAATCCACAAGGGATCCTTTTCTGTTTCCATCAGCGTTTTTAATCGAGTAAACAACTCCAACTGGGCTTGTACAAGCGTTTATGGTCCAAATTCTCCTTCTTTAAGATCCGCTTTCTGGGATGAACTTCGATTCCTTGGAAATCTCATTTCCATTCCCTGGGTTATTTGTGGAGATTTTAATACTATATTCACTTTAGAAGATAAAAACAATGGAATTTTTAATCCACGTGACATTTCCATTTCTCAAAATTTCTTAAGTGAACTCGATCTTATTGATCCTCCCATTAGTGGGAGAAGATTTACTTGGACCAATGGGCAATCTGATCATATCTAGATTCGTCTAGACCGATTTCTCTATTCACATAACTGGCTCTCCCTATTCCCCAGAACATCACAATATGTATTGCCCAGATTTGGTTCTGATCACTCTCCTATTTGCCTTGATTTCGGAGATCACATTAGGCAAACCCGAATCTTCAGATTTGAGAAATCTTGGTATTCTGACTCCCAATTAGAAAACTTAATTCACATCTGGTGGTCAGAACTTAATCCTATCGGCTGTGGAGCTTTCATTTTATCCAAAAAGTTATCCCATTTGAAAGCTAAGCTCCGAACTTGGGCTAAAAATACCTTTGGTTCTTCCAAAATTCACAAACTTAGTTTGCTCTCAGAATTAAACTCTTTGGACATCATTGGTGAAAGCAGATCACTTTCCGAGGAAGAAATCAACCGGATTTCCCAAATTCGTGTTGAACTTTATTCCATCTTAAACCAGGAAGAAATTTACTGGAAGCAACGCTCTAGAAGCACTTGGCTTAGAGAAGGGGACGCAAATACAAAATACTTTCATCAAGTAGCTAATGGTAGAAGGAACAAAAATTTCATTCCTCTTATTCTCCAGAATGACGTTCGGATCGTTGGAAATTCTCAAATTGGACAAATCTTCAATGATCACTTTCAATCAATTTTTGGCACAGCCATCCCAAACAGATTTCTCCTTGATTGGGATTACCTTTTTGTTCATAAAGGAAGATTAGACCTTTCTCAGCTTGAACTCCCTTTCACCCTTGCTGAAATAAAACTTGCTGTCTTTGATCTAAACGCAGATAAAGCTCCAGGTCCAGATGGATTTCCAATTTGTTTCTTCCAAAAACACTTGGCTTTTCTTCATAGCTCCATTTTTAAAGTTTTTGAGGACTTCTACAAGGGCACAATCAATTTTGAACGTTTAAATTGGATCAACATAGTCCTTATTGCTAAAAACAACGCGCCTGAATCTGTCTCTGATTTCCGGCCCATAAGTCTTATTAACTCGATCTGCAAAATCATTTCCAAGGTTCTTGCCTCCCGACTTAGTAACTTTATTAGCAGACTGGTGGATGATTCTCAATCTGGATTTATTAAGGGAAGATGTATTGCAGACAATATCGTTGGCGCACAAGAATTAATTTTCAACTTGCAAAAACGGAAATTGCTCGGACATGTCTTTAAAGTGGATTTCGCGAAAGCCTTTGATTCTCTAGATTGGAATTTTTTACTTGAGGTTCTAGCTGCAAGAGTCTTCGGACCCAAATGGCTCTCTTGGATTCACCTAATCCTTAGCACAGCTAAGACCCAATTTATTATCAATGGATCTGTTCAGGGTTACATAAGATGCAAAAGAGGTCTAAGACAAGGTGATCCACTTTCTCCTCTTCTTTTTGCCATTGCTGCAGATGTCCTGAGCTCCATGTTCTCTCACGCTCTTAGATCTAAAGTGTTAGTAGGTGTTCCTTTGAACCAATCTTTTAACATCTGCCATCTCCAATATGCGGATGACTTGTTAATCTTCTCAGCTGAGGGGCAAGAAGACCTTCAAATCATTAAACTCATTCTTTATTTATTTGAGGGTTCCTCAGGCTTATCGATCAACTTTTGTAAAAGTTGTTTATACTCCACACACTATGGCTTTCAGCCACACCACTCCTCTGCCAGAATCCTAAACTGCTCTAGGAATACTCCCCCAATTACTTATTTAGGAATTCCTCTATCTGGAAGAAGACCCAGACGTTTAGACTGGACAAAACTTATCGGAATGGTTCGATCTAGACTTACCTCGTGGAAAGCAAATTATTTATCCTTAGGAGGTCGATTAACTCTCATCAACTCTGTCCTCTCAACTATCCCCGTTTATTAGATGTCCGTTTTCAAACTTCCCGTTTGGGTGATCAAAGAAATTGACAGAATCAGAAGAGACTTTCTCTGGAAAGGTCCTGAGTTGGGAACCAAAGGAATCAGACTGGTTGCGTGGAACAGGATTACCAGACCCCGGGACATGGGAGGTTGGGGAATTCTCAACATACAGATTTTTAATAAAGCCTTACTTGGGAAGTGTTGGTGGAAATTAGCTTGTAACCCCAACAGCAGTTGGGCCAAAATCATCCAAGCAAATTATTCAATCGGATCTTCGAATGAAATTTTATTCCATCATCCACAGCGTAATAAATCCTTTTTCTGGGTAGGAGTAAACTCCACCTTAATTCCTTTTCGCTCCTGCCTTGCCAAATCTATCAGAAGTGGCTCCAACACTTTTCTGTGGCATGATCGTTGGCATAATAATCAACCTCTCAAAGATATTTGGCCAAACCTGTACTCTGATTGCTTATTTCCCTGGATAAACATCAGACCTTTTTTTCAACACCTAAACAATCCAGAGATCTTGTTTCACTCGACAACCCATGATATGCTATCTCCTCTTTTAGAAATTATCCCTGATTGTACCAGTAACCTGGAAGATTCCTTTAACTGGGTTCTGGAAAAAAATGGATTATTCACAGTTAAATCTTTCTATAACTTTCTCATTGATGGTGGATTGCGTAGCCCGATTTACTCTTTCTTTTAGAAAACACGCACCCCCAGTAAAATAACCTTTTTTTGCTGGCTAGCGGGCGAGGATAAAATTCTTACTCTCTCAAATCTCTTTAAGAAAGGGTGCAATTTTCAACACTCCACTGATACCTGTACTCTCTGTCATCACGCTTCTGAGAAGCTGAATCATCTCTTTCTTGATTGTGAATTCTCGAATCGAATCTGGACGTTTTTCTCTCAAGTCTTAGAACTCAACACCTTGCCAGACACAGTCTCTTCCATCTGGACCTCATGGCTACCCTCCCTTTTTCCACAATACCGAACCCTCTGGGATCTAATCTCCAGAGCAATCTTATGGAATATCTGGATTGAAAGAAACTCTCGCATCTTCCAATTGAATTCTCAACCTCATTTTAGAATAATTTCTAAAACTGCTAACATGCTTCTGTCTTGGTTTTCAACAGCTTCTGCCAGTCACCAGCAGCACCTCCTTGAAGCTTCCCAGAAGATCAAACGCTCTCTCAATTTTCTAGATGCAAGAGTTGCAGACCATCCTGGTGATCCAGATTCTTACCTGGCTCAAGAGTAGGCATTTTCTTCTTTTGACCTGAGTTGGCCTGAGGTTCCGGACGGCCCCTTCCGCCTTCTCAGCTTGTTTTTCTCGTAGCTTGTCTTTCTTTTCGGTTTCTTGCTTTTGTTCTCTTTTTTTCTTCACCTCTGGTGAGTGTTTTCCTTTTCTTTTGTCGTCTTTCTTATTCTAATAAATTAGTGGTTTATCCACTTTTATTCAAAAAAAAAAAAAAATGCATTAAAAAACCTTTGAAAAAATCAAAACGATTTTTCTATAATTAAAAGCAAAGAACACGCCAAATTTGTGCTTCGAATACATCTTCGGCATGATTCCCACCTTTCATCAAACGGCCAGTAATGCACCGATATGCAGATCTCTGCGAATTCTCACCGTTGGATTAACCAGACAACGTGATTGACAATCGCTAGATGCGCCGAGAAGACCGCGTCGACGTGCACGCGATGACTTCTCGTGACTGCGTAAACGAACCGCGGCATGGGACCCCACAAATGGACCGCTAAGATCAGCTAATCTTTACTTAATACAAACGAACGGTATTGATCTGATCTCTGAGTGCACTAGTTTCCCAGATCCCCATTGAATTTCCAGGATAACTACGAAAATGCCATCAAGCTAAAACAAGATGACAGCACATCCGCTCGATCGTTTCGAACATGACTTGGAACACTTATTATTAATATTATTATTAGTGTCATTATGTCTTTTTATCATCATTTTTGGCCACTTGCGAGGGTGTAATTAAAATTCTAATTGATCTTAATTCACTTTAATTATAAATAATTCCAAGTATAATTTCATTTTCTCTATCATTTATGGCGTTACATATTTTATACTAATTTCTAATTCCATTTATTTAATAAATTAAATCAGAAACGAAAGTGACAACTTGTCATTGGCTGGTGAGTTCAGTTATGCATTTATGAAAATGTATTTTGGAAAATTAGTTTGAAACGAAAAATTTTATATGGATATTTTTTGGTTTACTTGAAATTAAATACTTCACATTAAAATTTTATTTAATATCAAATATTTTTTAGTATCAATATTTTTTAAAAACAAATAAAAAATATATAGTTTTAAATAATTATTTAAAAAATAAGCTGAATTATTAAAATATTATTTTGGGTGGATTTTAGCAAACTAAATCGGGACCGTAGGATCAAGATCCAATGTGGAAAGCTGGCAGGACTCAATTCTCTCTGCCCAAAATGGTCTTCATTATCATTGTGGATTGCAGAGAAGTAACCCTTTCCCTTCTGCAGAAACACTAAGCCGGATTATTACGCATTAGTCCCCAAGAAAGTTTGCAATTACCTTTCATAGTCCTTAATATAAGTGATTCCAAATTAGTGTATCTAATTTAGGTTAATTACATAAATAAAAAATTACTTTTCTTAACCTCGAATTTATTCAAAAGATCTTTTCTTATTTGAAACGATTGCTTGCATACCTCAGTAAAAATCACTAGTTATTAATATTAAAAAAAAATAAAGTTTGGCTTATTGTTGGTCGTAATATTTTAATTTAAGAAATTACTTTTTTTGACTTATAAAATATATAAATTTATTTGTTTTGGACTTTTCCTTCAATGTGATAGTTGGTGGCTACATATGGCATTCTTTTTGTGATTTCATCTTAATAAAAAGATTAGGACAAATGAATTCACATATTTTGACTGTTAAAATAAATTTTATTAGAGGCTAATGTAATCGTATAAAAAACTTTTTTTGGAAGAAATGTCTTTATAAAACATTTTACAGAAATGTTTTCAATTTACTTTTCAAAAAGTCATATACATAATAATAGTAATTCATTAAGGTATATACATAAATATAGGTTTTTACAGAACACAATAAATGTTGCAATTTTGTTTTTTGTGGGCACATAAGCAAAAACAAATTTTTTGTTAATTTAATTTATACTTTTTCAAGGGGTAAAAAGTAAAATAATGGTCACGTGGTCAAGACAAAGATCCCATGTTTTTTCTTGGCATGGTAAACCGTGGTTAAAACGCGAGAGCTAGGGGGCAGTGACCGTAAATTCCGGACGGAACGAGGGTGAAATTGGGAATTCCGTGCATTCTAATTAATTAAACCCATAAAAACCTTCGTTTCGTATTCTCCTCTCTTCTCCCCCTCCCTTTGTGAATCAAAAGCCGGGAGAGAGACGAAAAGAAGGGCTCTTTCCTTCATTGTACGGCGATCAAAGCACGCGAAAGCACCATAAACGAAGTCTTTTTGACGAGATCTGACCGATCTATTGTTGGCTATAGTGAAATCGAGCAAAGGAAAGGACGAAAGCTTTGATCTTTGGTGCTGGATCTTGGGGAAAGCTTGCCTTTTGAGAGACTATTTCGTTTATTTTTTTAATTGTTGATTTGTTGGATTTTTTGAAGCTGCTCGAGATCTTGAACTGATTATAGATAGAAATGGTATGGAACTTTTGTCTTCACCTTTGGGATTTCAGTTTTTCTTCTATGGAGTTTTGTCGATCTTCTCCTGTTTGATTGATTTTGAGGGTTCAATCCTTTTTCTTTTTTCAGTTTTGAAAAGCTTAAGTTTGTGCTTTAAACTGCAAATGAGGAACCTTTCATAATTCTGTTACTTATGACATCCAATTGATGTTTTATACTGTTAATTTTGTTAAAAAAATGATCTTTGTTTGCTGATGAATGGAAGGATGGTGAATTAACCGTTATGGTGATTTCTTACTGGTTAAGCAAGCATCAGTATGTTGCCATTTTGATGTAACTGTAGTGGAAATTCTTGTTTTGCAGGCAACTTCAGCAAATATAGTAGTTGGATCTCAAGTTTGGGTTGGGGATCCTGAAGTGGCTTGGATAGATGGGGAGGTCTTGGATGTCAATGGTGACGATATTAAGATTAGTTGCACATCTGGAAAGACGGTCAGTACTCTTGCTTAAGGCTGTCAAGCTTTACATTATCATGTCTCACTTGAGCGGACTCTTTTTGGTTTGGTAGTGAGTTCATGTCATTTTTGTTCTGACATATGTTTTATGTCATGCTGCCAAGCATCTTTTCAATTTTTATTTTTTGGTTTTTGGCAGAACATTTACTCTTAAAACATCCAAAATTGATAATGTGGGTCTCTCATGCAGGTTGTTGCAAAAGTATCTAGTGTTTATCCTAAGGACGCTGAAGCTTCTCCTTGTGGTGTTGACGACATGACAAAACTGGCCTACTTGCATGAGCCTGGTGTTCTTCAGAATCTAAAATCGAGATATGACATGAATGAGATCTATGTAAGTGAAAAATGAAAAACTACAGCAGCATAAGGTCTCTCGCTGTTCCTTCCAATAATTCGTTCTTCTTCTCATGTCAAACTGTGATTACCATACGAATTGGCATTCATGCTGTCTCAGTGCATATTTTATGTGCATTGCATGTTGTGATGGAGTTGAGGAGTATGCTTGTAGTGTATCTTTTACGTGTTGGAGGCAATTCTAGTGTAATTGTTTTGCTTCTTGAATGACTATTTTGTCAGCTTGTTTTGATGCTTCTGAATGTGCTTACAGACCTATACTGGAAATATATTGATTGCTGTGAATCCTTTCCGGAGACTTCCTCATCTTTATGACAGCCACATGATGCAACAATACAAGGGGGCAGCCTTTGGTGAACTTAGCCCGCATCCCTTTGCAGTTGCTGATGCTGCATATAGGTATGCTATAGCTTTTGTTAGGCATGTTAAAAAAATTGCAGTTCTCACTTCAGCAGCATGAAGAGGTTTCACTTTTGAAATCAGATTGATGATAAACGACGGAATAAGCCAGTCAATTTTAGTGAGTGGTGAAAGTGGAGCTGGTAAAACAGAAAGCACCAAGTTGCTTATGCGCTATCTTGCACACATGGGAGGAAGAAGCGCAGCTGAAGGGCGATCTGTAGAGCAACAAGTTCTGGAAGTGAGTTTCTTTATTTTTTTATTTTTTTATTTTTGGAAAAATTTAATTCTAGCTAGAGTTAGAAGTAAAATTTTTGTTCCCTGTGGTAATTTAATTTTCTTCCTGTTCTCTATAATATATGTTCTGATGTCGTTTTTTGTTTATCTGTTTATGCAGTCAAATCCTGTTCTAGAAGCATTTGGCAATGCAAAGACTGTCAGAAATAATAATTCCAGGTTGACCATATATCACTATGCTTTTCCTTAATTTATTATTTTATACAGTAATTTGGGAATAATAATATATAAATGGTCACTCATCAATGAACTAGTTCCTCTTTTCTACTTGCACCAGTCGGTTTGGCAAGTTTGTTGAGCTACAATTTGATGAGAGGGGACGAATTTCAGGAGCTGCTGTTCGAACTTATCTTCTTGAAAGGTCTCGTGTTTGCCAAATTTCTATTCCTGAAAGAAACTATCACTGTTTCTACATGCTTTGTGCAGCACCGCCTGAGGTATTTTCAGTCATTTGATTCCTTGACTCTTTATTTGCTGTCGAGGCTGCGCTCAGGGAAATGAAAAATGAATCCTCTTTGGCAGCCTAAGTTCCTTTTCTTTTTCTTTTGTTTTGACTATTGATATATTTAAATGGACATTCTGGAATTATGACTGGATCTTTGTCTAGAAATCTATGATCGATATTATTCCTTAAGCAGACCTCTTTTATGTGTTTTTGGGAAATTTATTATAATTCTTACATCACTGATCATTAGGATGTTGAGAGATTTAAACTGGGGAATCCTAGAAGCTTTCATTATCTCAACCAGTCAGACTGCTATGAGCTTGAGGGTGTTGATGATTCAAAGGAATATCTGGAGACTAGAAGGGCTATGGATATTGTAGGGATCAGTGCTGATGAACAGGTTTTTTTCCCATTGTGCTTCTAACGTGTTTGAATGACAACCTGTATTCCATAACTAAGTTTCTTATTCTGTCTGTTTTCTTTTCCTTTATTTTAGGATGCTATCTTCCGTGTTGTGGCAGCTATTCTTCATCTAGGCAATATTGAATTCAAAGAAGGTGCTGAAACAGATTCATCTCAACCTAAGGATGAAAAGTCTTTGTTCCATTTAAGAACTGCTGCTGAACTTCTCATGTAAACTTATTCTCTCATTAATTGTTTCTGGTGATATTAACATTTAATCTCCAACCAAATTGAAATGTCATTATTTCCAATTTCCTAGGTGTGATGTAAAGGCCCTTGAAGATTCCCTATGTAAGCGTATTATTGTAACCCGTGATGAGAACATAACAAAAAGTCTAGACCCTGAGGCGGCAGTTCTCAGTAGAGATGCCTTGGCAAAAGTTGTCTATTCACGGCTGTTTGATTGGTAAGTCTCGTTTCTGTTGAAACAGATCTGAACATCACAGATCTTTTTATGGATTAAGAGTTTAAATGTTCTATATGTATGAAGTCCATTGGTATGATTCTAGCTTGTTACTCAGCCCAAACAATTTATATTGTTTGTTGCAGGCTTGTGAATAAGATCAACAGTTCAATTGGTCAAGATCCTAATTCAACATTTCTGATAGGTGTTCTCGATATATATGGCTTTGAAAGTTTCAAGACAAACAGGTGCTTAACTGGTACGCTTTAGTGAACCACATGACAATGCAATGTAAAATGTAGTGGCTGTTGCGGTATTTAGATTATTTAATAGGTTCATAGTTGTTCTAATGTCTGTAGATTTCTCATTCTCAGCTTAATTCAGGTAACAAATCACCCAGACCATAGTTGATTTTCTCTAACGCAAGAAGTTTTATGCATTTCTTGCAATGCTGAGTTATTCTGATAATCTTGAACCCCATCATTTTATGATGATAAAAACCATAGACTTAAAACATCGATAGTTGTTGAGGACTATTTTTTGCTTTAGATTGTGTTGTGATCTTGTCAGCATGCTGAGAATGTTTAGTTTAGTGATTCTGTGAAATTATTTTTATATGTTACAAAGCTAAAGATTCAAAGACTGCTGGCTAACACACTGATAGTCAGGAAAAACATGTGCTTTAGATTGTGTAGTGACCCTGCCAGCATGCTAAGAATGTTGAGATAGTTTAATGATTCTGTGTTATTCATTTTATGTGTTACAAAGCCAAATATTCGAATGACTGCTGGTTAACACACTGATGGTTGTTGCAAAAAACATGTGATAAGTAATTGGAATAAAAACCTAATGGGAGCATTTTTTTTAAGGAAAAAATGTTACCGTTTAGATTAAATAATTTGATTGAAGGCCTGCTCTTTGAGCAGATCCAAAGTATCTGTGGGATTTCCTGGATCCAAAAAAAGGACTCGAAAACCATATCCTGGAAATATCATGATTATTGACTATGAGTGCCCTTTTGTAATTATTGTCTCCTCAAGTGATTCTCCTCCTTCCCTTGTCCTTCAAATTCCAACATTTGACATGATTTATATCATATTTTTCTCTATCTTCATGTTTTAGGCATTTTGCTAATGTATTTTGTCATTCAAACGGGCAAAATGTTCTCATATCTCAATTGAATGAATAATTGAAATCATGTAATAAGCATGACCACCATTATAAATGTCTCATATTCTTATGTGCCCGCTTTTTTTCTCAGTTTTGAGCAATTCTGTATCAATCTGACAAATGAAAAACTGCAGCAGCATTTTAATCAGGTTTGTTTTATGGAGCAGCATGTTTTCTCATTATTTTTTTTTATATTATTTTTTATGAAACTCATGAATTGTTTTCTCAAGCAGCATGTTTTCAAAATGGAGCAAGAGGAGTATACAAAAGAAGAAATAAATTGGAGTTACATTGAGTTCATTGACAACCAGGATATTCTGGATCTTATTGAAAAGGTGTGTGCTACTTTCTTTCCTTGAAGTATCAACTGAAATAAAGTCTTTAGTCTTAAGTCTCTTATGGAGGGTTATGTGAAATTTATGAATCAATGGCCAGCATGTTTACTCTAAGATAGATTGTGGAAAATAGGGAAACGACCAATTTATAAAAGTAAAACATGATGTGCAGCCTATTTTTTGAACACTAAGAGTTTTTTTTTTGTTCTTTTTTTTTAGAAAAGTAAAATATGTGTTCTTACCGATTAGATTTTTTGTCTTGGACTTGCTTTTCCTTACTGCAGGTTTTGTGGTTGCAATTTTTTTCTATCATATTTGTCTGGCAGCATGTTGTTACCTTTATTTGAGTAAATATGAGATATATCTTGATTCATGAAGGATGATAGGTTGACTGACCAAGAGTTGGAATTGTCATGTGAAGAAATTAATAGTTGTATTGTGATATTGATTATCTTTGGTTTCCCTTTGTATAGTGGATCCTTGTTAAAGCTTTGGTCTTATAAGGTTTGCTCCACAACTGACAAACAAGAAATTTACTGCTTATGCAACCTAATGTAAGCTTGCAAATGAGCTCATATGATTAAATTTCTGTTATGTTCCCTACTGGACTCAGCTAAATTCTTCCTCTGTGAACTTCTAAGGAGTGAAAATGCATTTGGAGTGATCTTGTGGAAGGCCCTGTTTTTGGATCTTTTGAGCCTTTTGGTTCCTAATTTGTGTGCCATACTCTTTTATATTTTTTTTAATTTTTTATCTTGATTTTCAGAAACCAGGTGGGATCATTGCTCTTTTGGATGAGGCTTGGTATGAGTTAGATTATTAATCCTGAACATTCTGTTCATTTTATTAAGGAAGGTGCAGACTGTTTGATGAACGGTTTCTTTTGAGATATGACAAGCAGAGCTGCTTTTTCATTTCAGTGTTTTGCCGAGGTCAACACATGAAACATTTGCACAAAAGCTGTATCAGACTTTTAAAACTCATAAACGTTTTAGCAAGCCTAAATTGGCGAGATCTGATTTCACTATTCATCACTATGCTGGTGATGTAAGTAACAATATTGTTCTTGCTGTGTATCATGTTTCATGGTTATGTATATTTTTTTGTTAAGGAGAATAACAAATGGTGTTGCTTCTTACTATTAACAGGTGACCTACCAGACAGAACAGTTTTTGGACAAAAACAAAGATTATGTTGTTGCAGAGCATCAAGCGCTTCTGTGTGATTCCAAATGCTCTTTTGTTTCAGGTTTATTTCCACCTCAGTCTGAGGTTTCGTCAAAATCTTCAAAGTTTTCATCAATAGGATCACGCTTCAAGGTACATCAATATTTTTGCACAAGTGTACTCTATCCTTTATTACACTCTCAATTATCAATTGGAATGCATATGCTAAAATGGCACTGTCTTTGTTTATTCAGCAACAATTGCAAGCTTTGCTAGAAACTTTAAGTGCCACAGAACCACATTACATTCGCTGCGTTAAGCCTAATAATCTTCTTAAACCAGCAATATTTGAGAACAATAATGTTCTCCAGCAGCTTCGATGTGGGGTAACTTGCTATCCACTTATCTTTCATTTCATTTCTTTTTCTTATAACAGATATCAATCCGACTGTACATAATTGTGTTTAATTTATTCTATATAGGGAGTGATGGAGGCTATTAGGATAAGCTGTGCTGGATATCCAACAAGGAGGACATTTTATGAATTTATAGATCGTTTTGGCATTCTAGCTCCTGAAGTTTTGGATGGAAGGTAGCTGAAATAAGTTTAAGTAGTAGATTGTTCATTCATTTTTATTAATGCATCATTGTGCATACTAATTATGTCCTAATCCATGACAGTTGTGATGAAGTTACTGCTTCAAAGAAGCTTCTTGAGAAGGTTAATCTCCAAGGCTTTCAGGTAGATATTGAAGAAAAATGAAAAAATTTATCTTTACTTGTAACTTTATAATATTTTGCTCCTCAAGAGTTAATCTGAGCAATTTTTGTTCTTATTTCAGATTGGCAAAACAAAGGTCTTTCTTCGGGCTGGCCAGATGGCTGAACTAGACGCTCGTAGGAGTGAAGTATTAGGGAGGTCAGCTAAGATAATTCAACGGAAATTCCGTTCATATCTAGCTCGCAGAAGTTTCATTTTACAACGGAAGTCAGCTATATTGCTTCAAGCTATATGCAGAGGTAAGAAGCTACTTTGGACTGTTATTTTGGATTGCTGCAACATTTAGTGGCAATTAAAGCTAGCTCTACATGTCAAGCGCCTTTCAATCATCTATGACTATAGCTGCAAATGTGGGCTGATATATGTTCGATTTTCACCTTTGTCAGGACATGTTGCACGGCAAGTTTATGAAACCTTGCGCCAAGAAGCTGCTGCTTTGCGAATCCAGACGAACCTCCGTATGTACATTGCAAGGAAAGATTACAAGGAACTATTGTCTTCATCTGTTACAATTCAGGCTGGTTTGCGTGGAATGGTTGCTCGTAAGGAGCTTAACTTCAGACGGCAAACAAAAGCCGCAATTGTTATTCAGGTAATTGACCTTATTTATATGCGATTTATGTCTAACAGGGAATTTGGCCATGTCTATGTGTGTCTTAAATACCACGAAACAATCTGGCATGAGAAGGCAGAGCTTAGTTTAATGTCTATTCTTGTTATTCTTATATAACCATCTTCTCAAAAGAGAGAGGAACCCTTGAAAATATGCCTCTGTTTCTTTTCTTTACTATACATTTCTTCCGCATAAGCCACTGATGCTATTGTCTCTGAATACTTATAGGATGTCAATAAGACATACTGTGATTCTTGTCTATAATTTCTTTTTGGGTTTTGGCGTGCGCTTGTATTTACATATCATCATTTTTGTTTATAAACCTCCCCATTGCGTAATATGCTGGTTGACCTTCTAGTTTCTTTGTACATTCATCTTCAAAAAATAAAGACAAGCTTTTGATACTCCTGAATATATTTAAGTAAGTGTTTTATCTTTTCCCAGAGCTACTACCGCCAATACTTGGCACGTTTACATTATACAAGGATAAAGAAGGCAGCAATCACTACACAGTGTGCTTGGAGGGGAAAAGTTGCTAGAAGGGAGCTACGAAAGCTCAAGATGGTGAGCAAACTTCTTCTTATGTCAGCTCCATTTATGTCCTACAGAGTAAAGTCAATTATTGAATTTTGTAAATTCATGACTTAAAATTCCATGTGGTCGTAAATTACCATGCAAGCAACTAAGTTTGGTAGCTTATTTTTTCATGTGGATTCTTGTTTCAAGACTCTAGTTTTCACCTCACATTATCAGAGACTTTTCTCTTTAAGTGCTCAAATGCTTTATGTACCCTGACTAGCTGGATGGTAAAGGGAGGCATTTGGCATACTCAGAGATTGACATTAAGGTTTTATGATGATTAAGTTTTACTCATGCCTTGCGAGCATAATCTTTATTAATGGTGACAGTTACATGTTGGTGAGATTTTTAGATATCAAGGCAATTCTATGGCTACAGTAAGTATCTGTCGATTTGAACCTAGGCAGCATGCAAATATGCTTTATTTTAAAGCTGCAAATAAATTTGTTTAACTTTATGATGGCTAGATTTTACAAGTCAATATTTTGTTGTAATTGTTTTTTCTTTGTTCCACTAAGACAAATATCACTTTCTGTACTAAAAGCAACTTGAAGCATTTGATATTGAAATTGAGCCTCTGTCATGGTGGACCATTCACTGCTTGGTTCATTGCTTTATTATTCCAGGCTGCAAAGGAAACTGGCGCTCTTCAAGCTGCCAAAAATAAGTTGGAAAAGCAAGTTGAGGAACTTACATGGAGGCTACAACTGGAAAAGCGCATGAGGGTAAAATTTCCATTATTCTTATTACTATTCCTGCAAATAAATATGTAGCTGTTGTTGCTATTATCACTTAATGAAGAATGCCATTTATCCATTAGTTTATGTGGATGCAGCATTATGAATTGTCAGTTTTCTACAGCATATCTATGCTTAGTTACAGATTTCATCTGTTGCTATGTTTGAACAATTGCTCGTTATTCATTCTTTACAAGATGTGTTGATGAAACCATCAGTTTATTTTAATGAATATGTTTACATTGCATGGAATAATGTGAATGAGAAGTGTATGAAGTTCTTAAAAGTGAGTAATTGCCTATACACCTGCATGTTTTAGTCTGTTGGTGTTCAATTAGTGGGCATGTTTAGCATGCCTTTTCAAGAAAATAAACTGTAAGTTATCAGTCTTTGGGGGCTTGCAGATGGTTTCTTTGCTTAGCTCAAGTTTTCAAGTTTCAAGTGCCCTTTTGTTCCTTGAAGCCTATAAAGAACTTTTAGTCCACATGATTGTTTTGTCAATGCTTTTTTATTTTGATTAATTGGTTGATTTTGGTTATTTAGTTTTCTGATGGATTTTTTCATCAAATTGGGTGTATTTGATACTTGTTTTACTTTGTAGGCTGACATGGAGGAAGCTAAAACACAAGAAAATGCGAAGTTGCAGTCTGCTTTTCAGGAATTGCAATTGCAATTCAAGGAGGCAAAAGACATGCTGGTTAAGGAACGAGAGGCTAACAAAAAGGCTGCTGAGGCAGTTCCTGTAATACGAGAGGTTCCAGTTGTTGACACAGCTCTCATGGATAGGCTTACCACTGAAAACAATAAACTTAAGGTGAGCTGACAATGATCGTGACTCATTTCTACATTTCTCATGTACAAAACTCTCACACACAAGTGATTTCTTTGGTATTATTGAGAGAATTAGATGTAAGGAATGTAAATCGACAACTTAGATATGGACATGAGTTGCCAGTGTACAAATTAAGTAATAGGATGTTAATTCTCTCTGCACTACTTTTTTCTCATAAACTTCCATACTGTTTTATAGGCTTTGGTGACTTCACTTGAGAAGAGGATTGATGACGCTGACAAAAAATGTACGGAAACAATCAGAGTTAGTGAGGAAAGATTGAAGAAGGCGGTAGAAGCTGAGTCAAAGATCAATAACATGAATAAAGAGATGCAAAGGTTTTTAACTTCATTTGGCACCTTGTTTTGCGGGCTCTCCTCTAATTTCCTTGACTGTATTTTCTATATGCATGGTTCGATCAAAACATTATGAACCCCTAGCACGCTCTTTTTCTTATACTATTCATTTGTATCACAGGTTGCAAGAGAAGCTGTTAAATATGGAATCTGAGAACCAAATTCTGCGCCAGCAAACATTGTTGAATTCACCTGTAAAACGCATGTCTGAACATTTATCAATACCGACAACTCCAACAAAACAGGTATTATGGTTGAGACAATGCTTTGTTGATTTATTCATTTTTGCACTTTTTTTTATTGTTTATGATGCTTCTGATTTATTTTCCTTGCAGAATTTGGATAATGGCCACATTGATTTTGAAGAGCTTAAGGTGATTAATGCACATCCTGTTGCAAGTTTTGCTATACTTTAAGTTTGCCATGGTCACATTTTATAAGTTATGGTGTCCCAATATCATAACTAAACTTATAAACAATAGATAGATAAATTAAATAACCAATATAAGCAGAGCAGATAAATAAAGAAAAAGACTAGAACATGTCATAACAAAAACAGAATAATTTGTAGAAATTATTAACATATAATTTTCTTCATTGGCTTATGGATGTAGTCAACATTGTCAGATTTATTTTTATATTATGTAATGAACATGGTCATATTGAATGTCTGATGTTGATGCAATTCTTCACTTAAAGTTTGATTTTTTATCGTAATGTTTATGTTTTTTCAGGAACCGCATAGTGCCCCACCAACCATCAAAGACTATGCAAACTCTGATCCTAAGTTGAGAAGGTCTTATGTTGAGAGGCAGCATGTATGTGGCATCAAAACTTAATTTGGCTTATTATTGGTGAAATGTTTTCTGCATATAATGCTTTATTGTTGACTAGGAGATTGTCCTCTTACAGGAGAATGTGGATACTCTGATCAACTGTGTTGTTCGAAACATTGGTTTCAGCAATAATAAACCAGTGGCTGCACTTACCATCTACAAATGCCTTCTTAATTGGAAGTCATTTGAATCAGAGAAAACTAGTGTTTTTGATCGCCTTATCCAGATGATTGGTTATGCAATTGAGGTAACCTGGTACCTATTTAAGCAATCATATTGTTGATGGCCAGTAACCCACGAGCTATGTCTGTTTATGGCAAGTAGATGCTGTGGTAGTTGGCTATGACTTTAAATATCTATTTATCACCTCTTGTTTGACATTTATAATATGATAATTGGATGGAATGTGGAGAAGAATAACCATCGGCCGCTTGGCTTATTGACTATACTATGTTATCTATTCAATTATATCCATGCTTTACTTGTTCCGGCGAATCTGATTGCTGTATTTTATGCAGAATGAGGAGAGCAGTGACCACTTGGCTTATTGGCTATCAAATTCATCTGCTCTGTTATTTTTACTGCAAAAGAGTCTAAAAGCTACTGGAACAGGAGGCACTATTCCACGGCGAAAACCTCCGCCTCCGACATCATTGTTTGGGAGGATGACCCAAGTATGTCTTAAACTTAATTTTATCCTCGTCATTTTGTCATCTGAATTCTACAGGCATGCATCTATTTTGCTGCTTCTGGCTTTAATTTTGTGGTGGCAAGATCAAACTTATACCATTTTTGCTAACTGTTTATTTAGGGATTTCGTTCTTCCCCATCCTCTGCAAATCTTAATGTGGATGGGCTTGATGTTGTTCGCCAAGTAGAGGCGAAGTATCCTGCTTTGCTTTTCAAGCAGCAGCTTACAGCTTATGTGGAGAAAATATATGGAATAATTCGTGATAACACGAAAAAGGATTTGACTTCCTTGCTTTCATTGTGCATACAGGTAAATAGAAAATAAGGATTTTTTTTTGCCTATAAACTCTTGCTTCCCTGTATTAGTAGCAATGCAAAATTACACTGATTACTAGATGAGTTTCAGAAATAATTGTTCAGGTGGTAAATCATTGATCTCTTGCATATATATTGTTCCGTTTGCTGAATTTTTCTAAATTTGGTAATTAAAATTTTCTAAAGGCCATAACTCATCATGCCTATTGTATTGGCAAGATTTCTGTGGAACTGAATCTGCACCTTGTTCTTCTTTCCATATCTCGCTTCTGAACAACCTTTTTGACACTGAACTTAGGCTCCAAGGACTGCAAGAGGAAGCATGGTCAGGGGATCTGGACGTTCATTTGGGAATCAAACTCAAAGCAGTCATTGGCAGAACATCATTGAAACCCTCAACAATCTCCTGAAAACATTGCAAGAAAATTACGTACGTATCTTCTGGTGAAATTTGACTATGGCTACAATTGAGCAAATTTGTTTTCTAGAACACACAACTAACATGGTGTCTTCAGGTCCCTCCTGTTTTGATCCAAAAGATGTTTCTTCAAATATTTTCATTCATAAATGTGCAACTCTTTAACAGGTGCAATTTTATTTTGCCGATTACACATTATGTTATTTTTCCCTTGGATGTAAGCTGACTGGAGTCAGTTATATATTGTGAATTCTGCAGTCTTCTCCTCCGCCGTGAATGTTGCTCATTCAGCAATGGGGAATATGTTAAATCTGGCTTGGCTGAATTGGAGTTGTGGTGTGCACAAGCAAAATCACAGGTACCTTGTTTTGTATGTGGCCTCTAGATGTATTTTGTCAATATTTCCTAATTGATGACCTTTCAGTATATCGGAGCATCGTGGGATGAACTTAAGCACATAAGGCAAGCAGTAGGCTTCCTGGTATGTTACATGTTTGTTTTGTTTGATTATTACAATAACAAGCTATTATGATTCAATTTTGTGTTTGCCTTCTAGGAATTTATGTTCCTGTATTTTCTTTTGCCAATATGCAGGTTATATTCCAGAAGTACAGGATCTCATATGATGAAATAGTCAACGATCTTTGCCCTGTAAGAATCCTTATCACTGACTATCGTCTTTTTGTTATCTATTCATGTGTGTCCTTGCTAATCCTTTTCCTTGCAGGTCTTGAGTGTTCAACAACTTTATAGAATATGCACGCAATACTGGGATGACAAGTACAACACTCAAAGCGTTTCTTCGAGTGTAAGTGTGCATGACTAAGTTTTATTCTTCTTGTTTCCATTTTCTACTTTCTCCATGATCAGGAACCATAATAATGTGATAACATGCCGATTTTGTATGTGATTTGCCATATCACATCATGTATAATTGCTCGATGTTGCTACAGGTTCTTTCCAGCATGAGGATACTAATGACTGAAGATTCCAACAATGCAGTCAGCAGTGCATTCTTGTTGGATGATAATTCCAGGTAAGAGAACTAGTGAAACTCTTGCCATCTCTCAAATAAAAGCCCGTATATGTTTTTCGTCTATGCACTCTACCCAAAAATTCATTTTTCTCTTAAAAAAAAAAAGTTTGTTATAGGCTAAGGATTAAAAGCGTTTTTGAATAACTCAAACAGTTTGAGTTTTTTTCATAGCTTAGACTATTCCTGCGCTTCACGCACTTTCAGTGAAATTCTTCATGTAGGATAAAACTCACACTTGTTGACTTTGTTGCAGCATTCCTTTCTCGGTTGATGACATATCTAGCTCAGGGCAAGAGAAGGATTTTTCCGATGTCAAACCACCAGAGGAGCTCCTCGAGAATCCGGCCTTCCAGTTTTTGAAGGAGTGAGGCATTGGAATCTCTCGACAGCTTCTCATCGTATTCTTGGTTTTTGTCTCAAAAGGCAGAAGGCAGTTCACAATACTCTGCTGCTGTAAATCCATTGTTACCTCTACTCTCCTCTGCTTGGTTTGTAATATGATTCTTTTGTATTTAGATGTGTAAAGTTCATAGGGGGATACAAGTATTCTTTTAGGGTTGGGTTGAGTTTTCCCTCTCCCAGAGAGCTTTATATAATTTTTTTTAAACCTTTGTTTTGCTTTCTGATTTAATGATCAATCAGAGGGGACTATTCTTTGTTTTATTAGTGTGTATTTTTTAACATTCAAATGTTGTAGTCTTAAATTCATTCTGTACGGCTATATTAGCATCAAGCATTTTGTATTATTTTTCATCTACACGTTCTCTTGCTTAATTGGGTTGGAATTCATTCTCATTTCTGGTAAAACTGATATTTTGTATGCAAGGACTCAAAAAATGAATGATAAACCATTATAAATAATCATCACTCTTGAATGCTAAATTTGAGCTGATAATTCTTGGATATAAAACTCAATATAAAATACAGCGGTTATATTTTCTCACGGTTGATTTAGTAATCTAAGTTTGAGTTGCTTTGTTTTTTCAGTGTTTTTTAAATCTGGGTTGACCCGGCCGGTGGAACATGGTTCAACAGGACTTGGCCCGGTCACTGGTTTGGGTTTTTTTTTTTGTCAAGAAGAACGAAAACCCCTAATGGGCCCGCTAAACTAAGACAGGGGCGTACATACGCCTCGACTGCGGCCTATGGGGTCCGTGCACACGTGGGCGCTGGGACCAAACACAGTTCGTGCTCACAGCTCTCAGACATGCATCTTCACCCCAAGGATTCGAACTTTCGTCACTTGCGAGACGTCCTCATGGGGTACCCAAGTGCCAATTGACCCAAATGCCGTTGACTAGTTTGGGTTATGTTTGACCGAACCCGGCCTGTTCACCGGTTCGGGTTGACCCCGGTTTATAAATAATAAATATTATTATAATTTTTCTGAATCTTTTATGTTAATGATCTTTCGTAGCTCAATTAGGAAAGTCAGGTATTGTGTTTAAGTCTCAAGGAAAACATTTAATTTCATTTTATATAATTTTACTTTATAATAAAATTTTGTACTTTTCTACTTGTTAAAAATAAATTTATGTTCCTCTTAATTTTTAAGGGCATTAAACATAAATATTCATATGCATAATCTAATTAAATATTAATTAATACTAAATTTTTGATAATTGGTTAATCAGAATCAATCTTAAACTTAGGTTTACATTTTACATTATTTTTTAATAAAATCATGAAATATAAGCTTATGATATACCTCATCTATATATATACACTAATCATTATGTTTATAAATCACAATAATTTTTTATATTGTATTAAAAGACATAGGGTCTGTTAGGATTACTGTTATTTGTTGGTAATTATAAATTACAAGAAAGATTATTTTTTTTGTTATACTTTGTATTATTATTTTTTCAAATCTTTAGCAATTTATAGTACATATTATATATTTATATTTTAATTAAGCTTATAAAATATATATTATTTATAATATGGTCAACCCCGGTTCAATCGCGGCTCAACCATTAACTCATATCTGGGAGCTTTCCCGGCTAGTTCCCCGTACATTGGTTTTTTTTTTTAGTACAATGTGGCAGGTGGCTTGATTAATAAAATTGAAGTATTTTGGTTTTCATTGACAAATTAAAAAGAAATTGGTTAATTCGATTATGCACACATTCAAGTGTCGTGGAGTGTTTCATCTCTTCCGAGGAGTGTTTCATCATCTTATTTAGACTTTTTATTTTTTAATAATAATAATAATTATTATTATTAGTTACAAAACGTACTGCTTTAACAAATATTATGACAGGAAAATGAATTCTAAATCTCTAACTTAACAAAAAAAAAAAAAAAAAAAAACTTAAAAAGGATGTGCATCCTATTTAAAAATATTTGAGATATGCACAAAGAGCAAGTTTAATAAGTACATATGCTTTCACTTTGCATGAGCTTTGGAGTTCCATCTTGAAAACTTTCCAAAATGAATGTTACGATCTAATATCAATAGGGCAAAAGATGGCGTTTCTAATATCATTTGATTTGATGATATAGAATAATTCAGAAATATAGGTAAAAATTAATTTTTGTATACATATATTTCCTATTATAATTGGTAATAGATTGGCTTGTCTATCATTTATAATATATAGATTGTAAAAGGATTATCTAATCTTATTGTGCCATGTGATATACTTTAAAAATATATTGCTCCCATATGCACATATTGCATTTGTTTTCCTATTTCTATAGAAATTTGTTGTAATTTATCATTTACTTTTGTTAATTTCCTTCTGTCTTATTGTGAAAACAAATATTGATTTTCTCTTTGTTTTCTATGGCGATAGTCTCCCTTCTTTATACTCTATATATCATTTTGTTTTAATGTGAAATCTAGATTCTTTATGTCTTTTAGAGTTTTTTGAATGGATGTTTAATTAATATAGGATGGGTTCATTTTGGTGTAAGTGAGAAGAAGTTAGAAAAATGGGGGAAGTGCCACTTCTCTGAAGTGGTGAAAAGTCGTGGAAGTGATATGACTTCCCCCACTTCCTGTATTCATTTTGCATGAAGTGTCTCTTCCATGAAATGCTCATTTTTTTATTTTTGGTGTTCATTTCGGTGTAAGTAGTGTCACTTCTAAAAAATCTTTCGAAGTAGGGGAAGTGGGTTTTATAAGAAACTCACTTCCCCCACTTCAGGGTAAAAAATACCGGTTTTTAACTAAAACTCACTTTAGTCTGAAATGGGGGAAGTGGCCACTTCTCTATTTTAGAGGAAAAGAACATCAGAAGTGAAAGAAATCAGCTCATTTTCTCTCACTTCTTCCCACTTACCTCAAAATGAATGCCCCCAGAGTACGCCCCAAAACCCAAAAATTGGTATCAGAGCTAATATACAAGGAAGAAGTACTTTAGACATGATTTAAGAAAGAATTGAGTAAACTAATAAACTATAAACAATATATAGAATATTGCAATAGTATAATAAAAATTACTATTAATATATGCCTATGATAAAAGCACTATGGAAAAAATTTATAATAAATCATTAGCAAAGAACAAAAGATGTATATAAATAAACAAAAAGGCAGGAAAAATATTAAAAATAACACAAGAACCAAAAAGGAAATTTAAATTAAGATAAGAAAGAGATAGACTCGCATATGATATATATATCAAATAATACTAATATTAAAAATTACACATACCAATACATTTCTTAAGAACATATTTAGATTTAAATTGTGTAATAAATAGAGAAGAGACCATACAATCAAGGCTTATGTATAGATAGAGCATATATATATATATATATATATATATATATATGATGTGTAACTCAAATGCAAGGGTTGTGAAGTAGTAATAAATAAGTTATCATTCCCATAAGGACTGTAACATCGATTATAAATTTTTTGCAACCAAAGTTTATCTAAACAAATCCAAATATGAATGAGGAAAATGATTAGAACTAAATGTAATTAAAAGTAAAACTGTTAAACTATGGTAATGGCAAGGAAGGAAAACTTTAGGGCTCAAGGGCTTTTAGGAGTAGGGTTCACCACATTGTTAGATAAAAGACATTATACTAACTCTCTTTGATTAAATCTAATTATTATTGTATACGACATATCCTAAGATCTTTGTTATTACATTTTAAAATATAATGGTACATCTACTTTCGTGCCAGCTAAAGCTAAGTAGCCCTTGAAGGTTTGTGATTCCCAATTTTCCTCGAGAAATCCTAATTAGGGTTTCAAGTTCAAATTTAGGGTTTCCAGCATCTTTTAGTGATCTTTGAGTTCTTCTTTCAATGTCTAAAATCATGCAAACACTGGATCAAATGTGTTTACAAGCATGAAGAACTATAAAATTTAATCAAAGAATAATTAACTATTAATACAAAGATAAAAGTCAATATATAGTCGACTATCTAAATGTTTAGCTAATCCCAATTCTAGAACAAAATGATCTAATTACTCATGTTTGATTTATAACCTATAATATTCAATATAAGTATTGGACAAACAAGCATTAAAGAAAGGAGAAGAGTACACTATAAATCATTTACAAAGGAATTGTTGGTTTATTTGTTGATTGATAGGAACCATTGCTTGATCTTTGATCAATTTCTTTTTGGCATCTTCTTCAACTTTAGAAGTTTTAGAGAAGAACACCTCTCTCTTAGAAAATATCGCAAAATTCTATAAACATTCAACAACATGCGAAAATGATATAAAATTGCAATATTAACTAGTTGATTTAATGAATACCCTATGTTTAATTCTAATTATAACTAAAACTAAAAAAATACGTTATGATGTTTCAAATCCTATCTTTGATGTGCCAATTTGTTTCTCAGATTGTTTTAGATCTTCTAGCGTCAAACAAAACTCCCACACCTTTTTGACCACATGCCAGAATCCAGAAACAACCTCTTATTCCTCTCCGCAATAGCGGCTAGGGTTAGAAAAAAAAAAGAGATTGAAGAACTATTCTCATAAGAGAGTAAAATTATTTTCCACATCCCATTGGGTTAGAGAGCAGTTATATTTATAGGGAATACACAAAATATGATAAATATCATCTTATTATGGAGTCCTAATAGAAATATGATTATAGTGACTTTATAGGAGCTATAAACATTCTCTTTTTATGGAATCCTATAGAAATAGGAGTTTTAAAGCAATTAAGATAATTTTTGTCTTCAAGTTCTCATAATTTTAATTAATTATTTGATCTAATCGAACTTTTATTAAAATTCAAATTTAAGACAAAAATCTAATCCAATTTATAATTATACTTCATCTAATAAAGTAAAATTGTAAATTGACAATTTTACCCATATTCTCAAAATGAGACTGATTTTGAATTCTTTTAAAAATGGCTCTATCATTCATAAAGAAAGGAAAAATAAAAAGTGAAAAAGAAAAAGGATCCAAACCATCATCACTAAGAACCAATGCATGTGACCTTTGCACCTAGAAAAAAGTCTTCTTTCTTGGAACCTTCTTTGCATGCTTGTTCCTACTTTTTCCTTTTTCTCATCATTTTCTTGCTTCTTTTTTTTTTTTAATTATTTGGATATATTTTATATATGAAAATTTATTATATATTGTTTTCCTGTTTATATATAGAATTTCAATTTTATTTTCTTTTGATTTGGTAGACTATCGGATCCATAAAAATTATTTATTTTTTATTTTCAAAATGATTAGTGCAATAGTGGAATTTGAAGAAAATACGATCCAGTTGACCAAGAAGGAAAAGATAAGTCAATCAATCACAATATGAAAGAGGAATTACTAATTAAGAAAAGAATATCAAAATTATCCAAGAACTAATATGCACTTTATTGTATGTTACTATCTTGTTATGATTATTAACGGTTTACATGACCTATTTGTCTAATGGTTCTTTCTTGTTTTTTTTTTTTTAAAACTCTTGATAAAGCATTTAGGTATTAGACTTAATTATGCAATTATAATCACATAAAATTCATAAAGGACTATTTTTAGGGAAAAATATATGCAAGTCCTTGATAAAACTCAAAAGAATACCTATGCCTATGTAATTTTTTATTATACTCTAAATTTTTTTCCCCAAAATATACCAAATAAATCCTTTTTATATGAAATTACTATAAATCAATGTGACCCCATGCATGGCCTAATGAGCTCGCCTGAATAATCTAGCATTAAAATGAGCTTGAGCTAGTGCTGAAGCAAGCTTATGAGAATTTCAACGAGCTTGTGAGATGGGGCAAGTTCACCTACGACAAGGGAAATGAGAAAGTAAAAAAATAATTTAATAATATTTTTAATTGAAACAAAAATAAAAATGGATTAAAACTAAAATTTTTAAAATGTGGGTGTTGTTAAGATATTAGAAAAATTAAACATATACATTTTTGGTATATGAAAATTTGGGATGAATTTGGATAGATTCAACTTCTTGGCTTACCTTGAAAATTTTGGATAATAGAGATGCTCAGTGAGATGGGTAATCTTGTGGCATGCCATTATATTGTGATAAGTGTACCTTAACTAGGCTGAAACAAGGTTATTCTAGGACTTTAGATTTCCCTAATTCTATGGCTATATAGGATGAAAATGGACAAGTCTTCCATGAGAGGGTTGTCTATGGGGTAATTTTTTGGGTGGGTTACCGAACTTTGGTCGTTTTTCACTTTGGTTACTGAACTTCAATTTGTATTTTTTCAGTCACCATAAATTGATTTGGTTACTCCGGGAGATCACTGGTGGGTTTTCTAGTGTTTTTTGTCTACGTGGTCGCCGGAAACTTCACGTCACCGTCTATTTCAAAGGTGACAACACAACCACGTAGGATACTTGCCACGTCAACTCATCATCCCTCCAACTCATACGCACTTTTGGCTTGCCCCTTACTACCTCAGACTTTCATGTGGCTGTGTTGTCAGTTGATGTGGCAAATATCCTACGTGGTTGTATTGTCACTTTTGAAATAAGCAGTGACATAGAGTTTCCGGCGGCCACATGGACAAATAACACCGGAAAATCCACCAGTGACTTTCCGGAGTAACCAAATTAATCTATGGTGACTGAAAAGATACAAATTGAAGTTCAATAACCAAAGTGAAAAATGACCAAAGTTCGGTAACTCGCCCAAAAAATTACCCGTTGTCTATGAGTGGAAACCCAAATTTTGTTCTAAGTGTGGGAGGTATAGGCATCTAGGGCAGACTGAGAATATGAAATACCTATTAAGAAAGTACGGCAAATTGAAGTGAATAAAGTTCAGGGAAAGCAAGGCAGTGAAGAGGTCTTTGTTCATCCTAAGGTTGTTAGTAGGGATGCAAGTGGGGCGGGGGCGGGGGCGGGGAGGGCATTCCCCGCCACGTGGGGATCCCCGCCCCGCTCCCCGCGGGGAATCCCCTTGCTCCCTGCGGGGAATCCCCGTGGGGATCCCCGCCCTGTGCCCCGCGGGGAATCCCCGAATTTTAATTATATATATATATATATTAAAAATGACTCATATGATTATTTATTTATTTGTTTTAAAATTCAATATGAATATATAATAAAATTATAAGGACCAAATATTTAGGTTTTAAAAAAATATATAGTTTTGGTTTGCATTAAAAAATATTTTAGATTTTTAGTAAAACTAGTGTTACTCCTATGTAAATATGTAATGTACGAATATAATTATATGAAAAAATATTTTAAAATTTTAATTAATTTTATTTATTTCCTATAAAAATTAATAAAATTGGCGGGGGGCGGGGATTCCCCGGCCCCGTGGGGATCCCCGCGGGGGAGTGAGTGGGGCAAACATCTCCCCCGCGGGGAATTTGCAGGAGGAGAATCCCCGCCCCGTGGGAAGCGGGGATGGGGATGGGGATCTCATTCCCCGCCCCGCCCCGCCCCACTTGCATCCCTAGTTGTTAGAGTGTCTTTTGATTCCGACAGAACTAAAGATGTTGAGAAAATTGACTATATACCCCTCAAAAATTCTATAATTGCAGACTTACCCTCAGAAAAAATATAATTGTGTATATACCCTTGAAAAATATAGATAATTACATATATGCCCCTACCATTAGATTCTGTTAACAGAAGTTAATTAACTTTATTAGTTATGGTTATAATCTTGATTAAAATATATAAAATGTCTAAAATAACCTTCTATAACTTTACCAATAATATCTAATATCTCTTCCATTTTATAATAAAAAAACTTTTCAAGGGTATATATGCAAAAAATATAATGGTTATTTTATATATCAGTTGTTTGTTAACATATGATTTTTCAACTAATTTGAACCCCAGGGGTATATACATAATTATATGTATTATTCAGGGGTATGGATGTAATTATATTTTATTCAGGGATAAATATGTAATTTCAAAATTATTCAGAGTACATCTGCAAAAAGCTCAAAGATGTTCATGTTCTTGTGAAGCCTTTGTTGGCTACTAAGGATGGTATCCAAATCAAGCCTGAGAAGACACAAGAAATGCATGGTTCTCATGATATAAAGTAGGGTGGAGCTTCGTTTAAAAAGATGCATATAAAGGACACTTCTTTTCAAGATACTGAAGATAATAGTTTCTTTATTGGGAGAGTCCGGGTTAATAATAAATCTATGTTTACAGGTGACTTTCTTGGAAGTGTTTCTACCATGGAACTTTTAAATTCTGTAGTTGCTGGGCAAGGGATGATGGAAAAGTCAGAGATTCAACCTTCTATGTCCATGATAGTATCACAACATAGTAATAGAGCAAGTACTTGTGGTGTGGTTGGTGTTATAGATGAAGGAAGGAAAGGTAGGAAACCTAACCTTCCTAGGATGCTAGAAGATGATTTCTTTATGTAATATTAGAGGATTGAATGGCCCTCGAAGCAATTAGATATTAGATCTTTGGTTTTAAGTTTGATGATTATTGTTTTGGGAATTTTGGAGACTAGAATTAAGGAAGCCAATTTGTTGCATGTTCGGAAAAATATAAATTTAGCTAATTGAGAGGTGGTTCATGTTGGGTCCAGCCCATTGTGGTGGGTTGTAATAAGATTGGGCTTCAACCCAAGTTGAAGAAAAAAAAAATGAAGCTATCTCATTATGAAGGGATTACTGTTGACATTAGAGAGTGGTGAGAGAGGAAGTTCATCAGAAAGAGCAAGAAGAAGAGGAAGAAGAGAATAGTGACTAGGGTTTTGATCTCTTGAGAAGATTGAAACTATTTTTACCTAAATTTCGGGGAAGAGCATCTTTGGAAGAAGATCTACAAAATTGTTTTTCTGAATTTTTAAACTGCTACAGTGTTTTTACTACAGTAACAACGCTACAGTGTTTACTACAAATCTGTGCTACATGAATCCTGCTACAGTAGCGGAAGAAACCTGAAATTTACACGCCCGGGGTTTCGCCTGTGTTTCTGCCCGTGTAAATTACATGTCAATGACATTTTGGTGCTACAGTGCAAAACGCTGCATTGTTGCTACAGTGATTTTGGGGGAAAATTACAGTTTGGTCCCCGGTTCCTCCCCAACAGTTCACAATTATGCAAGTGCAGTTATGGCTGTGATTAGATCAAATGCTCAATTTATACGCCGTAAAAGGAAGATTAATATTTTTTCCTTTAGACTTTTGTCTATGGTTCTTACAAGCCTGTAGTGAGAATGAGCTTTGGATTGATCTTCTTGATTTGAGCTATGAAAATGATGTGCCCAAGTGTGTTCAAGGTGATTTCAATGCTATTATGAGCAATTTGGGTAGAGTGCGTGGAAATTCTATGAATGGAGTTGCTGCAGTGGATTTTAAAGACTGGGTTCTTCATGCTAATCTCCAAGAAATTAGATCTACCTAACTATCAAGCTGAGGATAGGAAGATCTATAGAAAGTTAGATTAGTGCTTTGTTCATGAGTTTTGGCTTGAGAAGTCGAGTGATTAATTATGTTCTATTTTACCCCTTGGAGTATCTTACCATTGTCCCTTATTGGTTAACATTTTGAACAGAAATAGGGATAGTAAGTCCCTTTTTCTCATCTTTGATATGTGGTGTGAGCATTCGGATTTCCTAAAGATTGTTGAGAGAGTTTGGAGTACTTTATTTAGAGAATGGAATATGCTCAATGTTTATCAAAAGCTAAAACTATTGAGAGGTGAGTAAAAGGTGTTAAATAGGAGGGATTTCAGTGAAGTTTAGGGAGTAACCTGGTAAGCTTCAGCTAGATTTGCAAATGAATCCTATGAACATTGTTTTCCAATAAGAAGAAAGCGCCTTTTCTCCGCACTTGTAGAAATTAATTTCTTGAGAGGAAACTTTTTTAAGACAGAAGGCTAGATGCAAATGGTTAAATCTAGGAGATTAAACCATTAGTTATTGCTATAAATTGGTCAAACAGAAGAACCAAGAATGCTATTTCTCAATCGATGCTTCCAAATAGTGTGCTTTGCTATGGTCAAGCTGTTTTCTCTATTCAAATCCTTGAACATTTTAAGAATTACCTAGGTTTTGCTAGGGAAAGGAGAGCTTCTATTGGTACTAGTGTTTTCTAGTAGAGAGGGTTTATGTAGAAAAGTCATACTTCAGGAGATAATTGATGCTACGTGGAGTATTAAAAGGGAGAAAAGCATAGGTCATGTTGGATATAACAACAGTTTCTTCACGAAGTTTTCAAAAATTGTTGGCTTGGATGTAATGCAAGAATTTAAGGACCTTTTTCAGGTATGGAGTTGTTGTACCCTATCCAAGGGTGGACTAGGTGTCCTTCGGCATTAGTGCATGCGTTAGGGTAAAATAGTCATTTTAGCATTAATGGCATTTTTTGCATGCTCGCATTGTGGCTTTTATGTGAAAGCTAACCAAAACCGAGGCAAATTGGCTAATTAGATCATTTCCTGATATTTGTTTAGTAGAGAGACCATTTAGTAATTTTGTATAAAAAAAAGAAAAGGAATTGAGAAACCAGCCTCTCACTTCTTTATTTCTTTCTTCTTCTTCTTCTCCCTCTCTTTCCTTCGATAGAATATCTCCACATTTGTATTTTTTTCCAACAATCATTACCGGCAAATCAAGACATCAATCTCTTCCTCTCTTACTCTTGAATTGTGAGAGCACTGATCCAAGTTTTTATTCCGTATTTTACACGTATTTTCTTTGCTTTTGAATTTTTTGAAAACTTAGAAGTAAACCATGATTTGGGGTGTTTATAGGCTCAAATTGAAGCATTTGTTCTTATTATTCATTTTTGTGAGTGTTTGTGAAGAAATTTCTTGGTTAGATGATGTAAATCCGGAGAAAACCTTTGCATTAGGGTCGGTTTTATAGTAGCTAGTTCATAGTTACTGTAGCATCAGAAATTTTCAACCATTTCTTGTATTTCTTTAGTTCAAATGGAAGCCCTTCTTACTTGGAATTTATTGGAACTAGTGTTACTCCAATTTGAGGTTGTTTGGGTCCAAAATGGCGTCGTTTTGCCCTAAAACCCTAGTGTTGCATGTTAGACATGTAACCTCTCTTTTGTGTGCATTTTAGTTTTTATTTCTTGTGATCATTGGTTTCCATATTCCCTACTTGTGTCCAAGTGGCGAAGCATCCTCCAAGGGAAAGGAAATCACCGATCAGTAAGCGCGTCTCGAGATGAGAAGACTGGTTTTGTGAGTGGTTAAATTCATACTTGCATAGACGTAATAATAGTATTACAGTATTTATTTATGTGTTTTATAACATATTTATGATGATAAATCGTATTTCATTTGATATATATATATATAATGAATTTATTGAAATGGTTATATGTGGAATGCTTATACATATTTATTCTGAAAGAAGCATGATCATATGTGTATATGTGTACATGCCAATGGAACATGGTTTGTTGCGTATTTCTGTATTTGGTTTTGATAGTGACTACGGACTTTAGTCTGACACTACAGTGGGGGTCCCACGGTCCGACTTGATGGGAGGCGACGTGGTTAAGCCTACATTTACCATGGTCAAGAGGTGCGTGGAGCCATTAACATGGATTTTCTTTGTGTGAGAAACCAGGGGTCACTACATTGGGATCTCAATGGCCAACACCAAGGCAATATTTTTGTTTGCATTTTAAAGAGTTTGCAAACACCTTGGTTGTCTAGTAGTCGCAGCCATGATTAGCTCAGGAATTATTTGAGGCCAGCCTTTATTTTGAATTGTGTTTAATGTGTTGGAAAATTTTACTTGCTTTTATAATTGATAAATTATTGTTCTAATGATTAACTTGTTGAATTGCTGAAACTTCTTTTATATGTTGTTGTTGTTGTTGTTGTTGTTGTTATTATTGTGAAAATTACTATTTGAAACGCATTATTATTATGTTATGTCTATGCTATCACCACTCACTAGGTAGTATCTGTTACTCACCGCTCTTTCTTTCTTCCTTCTTCTCAGACTACGATGTTGGATTTGATTGTGTTGGGCAGCCAGTAGAGTGATCAATCTTTCCCTTTTACTATGTTGGTTTGCAGTGTGCATGTAAACTCTACGGATCCACTAAACTTGGCCTTTATGTATTGTTCTTATATTTGTATTTTCTTATTGTATTTGGAAAACCCTGACTTACTCTTGTTGATGTTTCCCGTATTTAGGGTCCATAGTGTAAGGGAACCCTAATTTGTTTTTATTTCCTTCTTTAGTAAGTTGTGATAACTGATGGTCGCCGCGCGCGTCGCTAAAAAGCGGCCACACGGCTCCCCGGCCGCAAGTGCACGGGTCGTCAAGTAATACCTCTTGTACGGGCACAAGAGGGTCGTATTCCCTAGGGTCCCGAGATCCACTATTACTTCCTCTTCGACAATTGTTTAGCCGAATCAAAACAGAGGTTGTTGTAATGAAATGAAATTTAAACTAATGATAGAAACTTTAATCAATGCCAAGTTGCGCACAACGACGAGAAATCAAATAGAGAAAACAAGGCTCCGGGCGAGGATTCCCCCGGGAGAAATACAAGCAAAGATGCTATAAAAATAGGTAATGCATGCATGGAGTATTGTTTTGGTCCGTCTAGGCTCGGAAGTCGACTACTCCGGAACCTCCGTAGTGTAGCCCTAATCCAGTACAAGTTCCTTTATCCAAAGGATACTCACATGATGTCATTGGGATTAAGGAGCCTTGGTTGGAGTTATCTATAAGCAATTTCGCTAAGATGAACTCCACAACCTACGGGAGGCTATCGGCACCCGGAACCTCCGGTGTACCGGTACAATGAGTCCCTCTTCATACTATGTGGATCTAATGCAAGAGCGCACCTCGCACAACCAAGCACATTCGATAAAATGAAATGCAGAATTCTCATGCAAATCACTACAATTAAGCACACAAGGTATGAAACCAAATTACACACCATCCATTCATTGAATTAAAAGCATAGCATCCAATACAAGTATTCCTCCCAAGGTTCACCGGTTGCCTGGCGCCCTTGGGAGGTTTAGTTCGACATGAATAACAAGGGAAGTTTGCACAAATAAGAATACATCAACAAGAAAACCCAAAACTCCCTCTTGACCGTGTCGATTAGGGTTGATGAAGACACTTGCCGAATCCGCGTCGGCAAGCTCTAGGATGATGATCCTCAAGTCCCACCGTCTTCTCTCCCTTGATTTCACTCCAAAACGGCTTCCTTTGATGAAGCTTTGGGCGTAGGGGTGTTTGGAGGCGTCGGTGGCAAAAGTCCCCCTTGAAAAACCCTAGTCGAGCTTAAATACCCCGACCAGTGTGCGGCCACATGTGCGGCCCGCACATGTGGCCGCACACCTTTCTGCCAGGGTTGTGCGGCCTGTGTACAGCCCGCACACAGGCCCTAAAAGGGCTTGGGTTGTGTAGGAACACTTGGGTGCCCTCCGGAGCTCGTTTATCCTTTGTTTCTTCGCTCCTCGGCCTCGATTTTCTAGTTGTAAACGCTCCTCACAACGCAACTAGTCTGTGGATGCCCTGAATTAAGAAAAACAAGAAAAACACATCAAATGGCACCTATTTTATTCAATTAATGCATGAAAGTATAAGTAGTTCACCATTACAAAACGGTGTATTTAGACACTTATCAATAACAAGTTTGTGTTAAGCCCTACGGCAACCCGGAGATACGGGCGTTGTGGGGCCCACTCTTCATTGTCGTGGCGATTGCCACGTGCCCGACTAGGGTCGAGACACAGGAGGAGTTCTATTAAAACAAACTAACTCTATGGCTATAACCCTTGTCATTAAAGAAGCCAATCCTAGGTCTTTAAATGAGTATCGACCAATTGCTTATCGTAATGTTATTTGTGAGGTCATACCCAAAGTGCTAGCTGCTAGGCTTAAAGGTGTTTTGGATGAGATAACTAACCCTAGCCAATGGGCTTTTCTCCTAGGGAGAAAGATTGTCATAATGTGCGGCTTGCTCATCAGAAACTATTATAAAAATAAAGATGGATTGCTTGCTTTACGAGTGGACCTCCAAAAGGCATTAAAAAAATAAGGATGAATTTTTTTTAGAAGAACTTGGGCTATCCTTTATATTCCGTTTGCACTTCATAAAGCTAGTAATAGTAGGAGCAAGTACATATAGGTTTTAGTTATCATTAATGGGCAATTAGATGTTTTTTCTAGGAAAGAAAGGCTTGAGGCAAGGAGATCCTATATCTCTATTGTTGTTTATGATGTGTATGGAACATTTCTCAAGAATTCTGGGTAAAGTGTCTGTTACTGGCTTTACATTTCATAAGAATTGTCAAGACTTGAAGCTAAACTATCTCTGTTCCGCGGATGGCTTATTCTTTTTTTACAAATGGAGATGTTTAGTCCATCAATATTATTAAGGAAACTTTGATGCATTTTAAGGAGTTCTTTAGCATGGAACCTAATTTACAAAAGTGTTTTGTGTTTTTTATTGGCATTAAAGGGTTGGCTAGGAAAGAGATTCTTAGTATTCTGCAAGTAAACAGTGAAGGGCCGGTGCCTATGTAATGCCTAGGGTTGCCTAGAATCTAAACTAAGAGTCATTGCCAAGACATAATCAACAGAATTTGTACTAGACTGGTGCATTAGACTTCAAAGTTTTTTCATATGTTGATAGACTTCAACTTATCAAGACCATTCTTGTTAGCATGCTTACCTATTGGAGTTTCATTTTTCTTCTTCCTAAGGCTGTAATTAATGAAGTGGATAGAATTTGCAGGAATTTTCTATGGCAAGGCTCAAGGGCTAATAGCAGAAAATGGCATGGTTAAGTGGGAATTTGTGTGCAAAAGCAAAGATTGTGATGGATTAGGAGTGAAACCAGCTGTTGTGTGGAATCAAGCTGCTCTAATTAAACATGTATGGGATCTATTGCGAGAGAAACCATCTTTTTAAGCCAAAGGGGTCATTGGATACAAACTGAGAAGACTAAGCTTTTGGGGCATTATAAAGACTATTAATTGTAGCTGGAGACAGCTATCAAATTTGAGACCCGTTATTAAAAAATTTGTTTGAGTACAGGCTTGGTGATGGGAGAAGGTTTTCATTTTGGTATGATCCTTGGTGTGTGGATCAAGCTGTTGTTGAGAGGTTTCCGAATGTCTGTGTGGCTGATTTTGGAGTGAATAGAAGAACTGTAGGGAAGGACCTGTGAAGGAATGGAAGATGGGTTTTTCCCATTCCTTTATATAGTAATATTTAGAATATATGGGATTATGTGGCTAGGGACTTTGTCCTTGATTAAAATTGCAGTAATAATATCCTCTGGAAACTTGGGAAGAATGGTAACTCTAGTTTGCTACTTCCTAGAGGTTCATGTTGCAACAAAGGTATAAAACTGGTTGTTCTAAGTTAGTATGGTCTGGGAGTAACCTTCCCAAGCACTCCATCTTTTGGTTTGCTTTGCTTGATGGAATACTACCACTTTTGAATTGCCTTTTCTGCAACATTGAGAGAGAAGAAATAAGCCATTTATGTTGTAAATCTTCCAAGGAGGCTTGAGAAAAGTTTTATGTGCAATTAATGTGAATAGAGAACCTTTACATTGGAATAGGGAGAAAGCTCAAAGGAGGGCTAGAGGTAAAAATTGCTTTCTCAAGTATGGAGAACAACTCGAGCATCTAGTATTTATATGATATGGAGGTCAAGGAATCTGATATTTTTTCAGCAAAAGCAATGTAATATTGAGGAAGTGTATAGGCAAATCAGGGAGGTGATTTTGCTGAAATATAATGCATAGGATCAATGCTCTTTAGATAGGTTGGTATTAAATAGATGGATGTAATTAGAATGTTGGTGCTTGAGATGCATTGAGGTGCTTAAAGGTAGGGGTATGAATATTTTCCTGGCTCCCTAATGTAGGGATTATGAATTTGGTTCAGCAATTTACTACATGGAGTTTAGGGGTTGTTCTTGCTTTAAGGTGTTTAGGGCTGCCTAATGTGAGTGAGTGATCTATCTTTGAGCCTGTTGCAAGGAGCAGCTTTGCTATGCTAGTAAGGCTCGAATTCGTGCTTTAGCTCTAGTGCCTGGGTGGATGAGAATTGGTTCATAGTTAAATTATTAGGATCTCTGCTTGTTATCTTAATTGATTCTAATTGTTTTTGTCCATTTATCATGAAGCTTAATTGTGGCTAGAGATTCGGTGTGTATGGATGTTTCAGTGTTTGAATGTTGATGGGGCTTAAATTAAAATGTTTAAATAGAGATTGTTATTTGCATGTTTCTACATTCCTATGGTCCTTGGCAGGAACCCTCTGGTGAGGTTGGTTATCTTTGCTCCATTGATTGACCAATGTGTGAGGATAAAATTTGATGAAAATGAATGGGTTTGTGTTTAATATCCATGCTTGATGGTAGGTGATGTTTGGTATAGGTCTTGGTTTCTTGTGATAGTATAGTACTCACAATGTATTGCATTGGTGTATGTTGTTTGCATGAATAAAATTTCATTCTTTCCCTTGAGGGGGAAAAAAGAATAATTGAGGGTACTGCTAAAAGAACCTATCTAATTCATTTCATTTCATTTCTACGTGTTGTTTCCGTTGTACCACTTTTTTTTTTTTTTTTTTTTTTTGAGTGGATAAATTCACTAGACCGCTTCAATATTGGTTTGTGTGAGCATACATATGAGCCAAATTTAAGTAAAGTTTAAGCAAATGCAAAATACATTTGAAAATTTTAAAATTTTGAAAATATGTATTAGAGTAGAAATTTAATAAGGGTGCACATGTAAACCATATTTTTGTAAGGATTTGTTTAAAACTACCACAAAAGGGTTTATTGTTCCCTTTCAAGTCATAACATATTTATTCTAACTGAGGAATTTATGAAATTAAAAAATTTATTAGTTAATTTTGTCCCCTTTAAACTAATGTAGCATTGTTGTGCCACACACATGTTATGTGACATTAGCATGAGTTCATATCACTTAAAAAGATCGAACCAAAAAAATTATTTCAAGATCAAACAAAACATGTATATATTTTAGGGGCCAAAATAAAATAATCAAACCATATATATATATATATATATATATATATATATATATATATATATATTAAGAAGTAGATTAGCTTTTACTCCTCAATGTACAATAACAATTAATATGCCACACACATATTACATTATGGTGAGTTCATATCAATTAGAAGAGTGGCATAAAAAAAACGAAAGAACGAAAATAACCTTGTTTGGGGGTTAAATAGAGCAACTTGAAGGACCTAGTTAGGTTTGACCCTTCCATACTGAGTTAGCATTGATGTGGCACACACATGTTACATTATCATGAATTCATATTAATTAGAAGGGTCAATATAAATAAACAAATTTGTTCAAAATTTATCAAAAGATATATGTAAATTTAAAAACTAAAAAAACAATCAACCTATTTTAAAAAATTATTGATATACCCGAAGAGTCAAAAAAAAAAAAAAAAAAAAAAGAGTTTGTGTCAGAGATTGTTTAAAAAAAATCATTGTTTTAAAAAAACATGTTAAGGGTCAAACAAGACATATACCAGAAGGACCAAAACAAATAATAAACCGACTTTGAAGACCCAAAATCATTGAAACAACTACCTTAAACAGCCAATATAAACGATCAATCCACTTTAAACTACAATAAATATGTATATTAAGAAATTTATTAATTTTGACCCCTTTAACATTGACGTGCTACACACGTGTTACGTTATCATGAGTTCATATCATTTAGGAAGATCAAAACCCACCATATACATATATGTAAATTAAGAAATTTGTTAGTTTGACCTCTTCAACAAAGGGGGAGCAATATGAAGTGCAAGACAAGAAAATTTGTCTACGAGCCAACCAAAACATGCAGTTACTTGAAGGACCAAAACAAACAATCCGCTTACTTACAAAATTTGGTTTATATATATATTGAGAAATTTGTTGGTTTCGACCTTTTCAAGCTGACCTAGCATTAATGTGCTGAATCCTCGAACTCTGCTCATCAAACAGCTTTCATTTTATGCTGAAACCAATACATTAGTATTTATACATAGCACACAAATAACTCGGTGTATATACTATTAAACATACAATTAAAGATAACACAACAATGAGCATGAATAGAATTTGTTTCCAATTATTTTTTTTTTCCTGTGGCTTATTAGCTTCTTAAAATGTTACTCCCCATCATACCTTGACAATCTCTTCGTGTCTTATGTACGGGATTAGTTTCTGATGGTTTATATAGCTGAATCTTTCCGATGACTTCCTCCTCTGAAACAAAAGCCAAGTTTTCAGGCAGGCTATATCAGTAAATCAATTATTGCTGAGCTGAATACAATATTAAACCGTTCTCACAATGATATTTGAATAGAAAATTTTAGAAACTTTAAGAAATTTGATGATTACAATGTACAACACTCACCAGGATTTAATACGAGAATAGTTCAAATGGTTCTAACTCTGAGATCTTCGCAAGGCCTTGTCTTTCTTCTATGTGACAAATGCAATACTAAGTTGTCACTTGTCAGAAATTCATCCACTAGATCAACAAACATATATGCACAATGTCATAGATACTTTTTTGTAAGCAATACCAATGGGCACTATCTTGTATTATAATTAATTCAAAATCTATGAAGATAATGCAAAACCAACATTATTATCATCAAACAACTAATGTAAATACCTTGTGTCGATACCAGGCTCGATTGCATCACCCTCCAAACAAATCTTGCACGGCAAATACCACATAGCAAGTGTTATGGCAATGCTTGAAGCCAGCTTCTTCCAGCCTCCTTTTGCTTCATTCTTCTAATTATCTCTCTTAACTTAGCTGAACCATCCCACAAACCCAAGCTAGCACATACATTTGAAAGGGTTACATAATGTGATGTATCATTCATTGGATCTTGAAGCAGTTCTCTTGAAACAACTTTGCTGAGATCAGCATTTTGATGGATTGCACAAGCACCAAGCAAAGAGTTCAGAATTGTTTCATTGGCTTCACAAGGCATGTCACCAATCAATTTCTTCGCCTCTTTGAACCTTCCATCTCGGCATAAGATATCCACCATGCAACAATAATGCTCCAAAGTAGGAGCTAAACCATGTGTATCTTTCATTTGTTTGAAAAATGCACATGCCTCTCCAATCATACCGGCATGCCTACAAGCAGAAAGAACTCCAAGAAAAGTAATCTCATTTGGCTTCTCTCCTAATTCCAACATCTTTTCGAAAAGATTAATGGCTTCCATGGCTCTTCCATTGTTCCCACAACCGATGACCATTCCTGTCCAGATGACAGCATCCTTCTTACTAACAGAATCAAACACTGCAAGACCATCATCAATATCCCCACATTTTGAGTACATGCCAATGAGAGATGCAACAACGACATTCTCCGAATCAACCCCACTCTTAATGCAGAGAGAATGAACCTGTTTTCCACTTTGAATCGCTGATGAAACAGAGCATGCTTTCACAATGCTGGAAATAGCAAAGTGGTCTAATCCAACACTTGAACTAATCATGTCTCTGAACAGAGCAAATGCTAATTCATGTGATCCTTGTTGAACAAAACCAGTGATTAGTCCTGACCAAGCTATTGCATCCTTATATGGAAGTCTAGCAAAAACCTTTCGTGCATCGTCTAGTCTGCCACATTTGGTGTATAGATCTGCAAGAACACTTCCCACAATGGAATCTAAATGACAACCATTTGTGATTATCAAACTGTGAATTTGCATTCCAATCCTCAAATTGTGCAGGTTAATACAAACTTTTAAAGCAGCAGAGAGAGTATATGCATCCATCCCAATAGCAAATTTATAAATTTCCAAAATGAGATCAAGAGCAGCCCTTTCATTCTGGCTACAAACATATCCTGAGAGCATAGAATTGAAGAGCGGCAATCTGTCCCAAAGAGGGCATTGATGCAAGTATTGATCAAACAACTTTCTTGATTCATTAATGCGGCCGCCCTTTGCATACATGCCAACAAGTGCTGGCCCTGTATAATGGTTTGACTCGAAACCATATTTGATAATGTAACTATGAATTTGCATTCCCAACTGCTCAAGTCTTAGGCTACCACATGTATTTAGAGCACATGGAAAAGTGAAATGATCTAGCTTAAAACCAAGTTTATGCATCAAACAAACATACTCTGAAGCCTTTGGACTATCTACTTGTGCAAATCCAGCGATGAGACTGTTAAAGGACACACAATCATGTTCAGGAGCTCGATGAAATAGTTCCTCCGCTTCAACCATGTTACCTTCTTTGCAATACCCAGCAATAATCGTATTCCACGAAGTAAAGTTTCCCGGAAAAATCTCATCAAATACTCTCCGAGCCTCCACCACACTCCCACATTTAACATACATATCAAGGACAGAGTTCATCAGAGCAGTATCAAACAACAACCCAGCTCTCAAAACATACTCATGGATCCACCGGCCGTATTCGATATTTCTCAGCAAACCACAAGCTTTCAATGCCGCAGAAAATGTAAACCCATTGGGCTGCTCCAAGCCAAACTCTAACATTTGATCAAAGATTCTCAGTGCTTCTGAAGGCTCTCCAGCATAAATATGTGCTGAAATCAAAGCAGTCCAAGAAACAACATTCCTCTCAGGCATTTCACCAAACATCTTCCGAGCATCATCAAGCAACTCAAACTCAGAGTACATGGACATCAAATTGTTAGCAATGAAGGTACTATTACAAATCCCAAGCTTGATCAGCTGAGAATGGTGTGATTTCCCCGGATTAACAGTTCTAACTCGCCTGAATTCCCTCAGAACTCTCACAATTGATTCAAAATCAAGAGCCCGTGAGAAGTGACGAGCCATCTATAGCATTTACCTCGCTATCTATTTCTTCTGTATATAATTTTCAAGGAGAGGCGGGCATTTAATGATCTAGTTGAGATCGACTTTGAATGCATATACATGCAAGAATTAGGAGAAAAATCAAGGTCTCAGTTATAAATTTAGAAGATACAACATAATTTTCAAGGATAGGCAGATAGGCGGGTATTTAAGAATCTAGTTGAGACCGACTTGGAATGCTTATGCATGCAAGGATTAGGAGTAAAATCAAGGTAGAAACTTGTGTTCATACAATCAAATGTCTCAACCATCAAAAGTTATAAAGACATGGATGACCAGCAGCAGCCGATACGGCAAGCAGCACAATAATCAAAAGGAATAAGAACCTAAAAACTGGATTTATCACAAGAAAACAAGTGGCATACCTGCACTCTGCTGTGGGTTGATTCCAACACCATCTGCATAGGACGCAACAATATGAACTTCCAGCAAATATAGAAAATTAAAAACAGATTGATTGATATCGTTCAAAAGACAAAATAAAACAATTCAGTGGGATCAGCTTTGACCATCAAAATTGGCATAACTCATTAAAAAAAACATAGTTCCCTAGAAATCCCAAGGAATGTCCATCCTAGGCATGCTTTCAATACTATCGCAATCATAATTTATCAATAAGGCTTAAAGGAACCAAACTTCCCAAAATCAAAACATTAATAGGATCAATCCACCAATAAATTCCACCACAAATCAAGCAAAGAACAACTAAAGTTTTCCAGAGAAACCTCTAAAAAAACCAAAATTCATACTTTTCAAAAGCCAAAAGAAAACAATACACTGAGATCGGATTTTAACATTGAAATTAGCATAATTCTTTAGAACCCATAACTATGAAAACAAAATTGTATATTATATCTGAAAATAGATATAATATTACACTGAGATCCTGAAATATAAGGGTTATGCTAATTTCAATGGAAAATATATTATATCTATTTTGTAAATAATATATACAAAATTGTTAACCCCTTATATTTTCCATGAAAAACTTTTCCCATGTTGGAGATAGAAAAAGTTTTCCCTTATTTTGATAGAAAATAGGTCATGTGACAACATAAGAGCGAAAAAATTTTCATGAAAAATTTGGGCAAATAAACAGTCTATTTAGCTAGAAAATGATCCGTGAAAAATTTTTCCTGGGAAAAAAATGCAATCAAACACACCCTAATTTTTTTTATAATTAATTGTATCTTTAATTCTCTCTCAAAACATAGTGTTTTAGTTTTTGAAAAATATTAAAAAAATATAAGAGTATATTAAAGATAAATGTAAAGTTGGAAAAAAACTATTTCATATTTTATAATTTTTTAAATGGACATATAAAAGGGACTAAAGAAAAGTTTTAAATATAACAAGGAAGTAAATAGGACTAGAAGAGTATTTCTACCATGAATAAAGGGATCATTTAAATACTAAATGATTTTTGTTTACTTAAGCATGTTTCTTCACGGTATAAATATGAAAATTATATGAATAAATATAATTTTAAAATATAATTATTTTGTAAATAATGGTAACTTAAAATATAAAAACCACGTTATCTTACTTACGATTTTATATATATTATAGAAACTTTTATTATATTGTAATTAAATATATAATTTATATTATTTTTTTTGAAAAAATTTAATCAAGTTATGTAAATGAGTTGGTTTCAAACTAACCCTGCTCATATTTGATTTTACTAATTTAAATGTGTTTAATTTTAATTTCAAACTAAATCTACATGAACTTGAAATTACAATTAAGTATGATTAAGATTTTGAAAGCCAATTTTGACATTTGGGCTTTACCAACATTAGAATTACCATGATTAACAGAAACACGGATTTTCACACCCCCAACCCGGCTCACCGGACTCGATGCGTCAACAAACGATCGTACACCCATAAGGCCTAAACCAAGTGGGCACACAAAATCTCAATATCAGTCTCACAAAGATAAAGCATAACACGCACTAACTTCACACAAAACCAAAGAATTCAATAATTAAAAAAACAAAAACAAGTTTACAACTAAGGTTGAAAGAAAACTAGAAGTGCAATACTCAAAGTCTTAAACAAATGACAATTTTATTCATCACAACGGAAAGACTAATCTCACGCTAGCCACTAGGTGTTCACTCAACGGTCCCCTATTAAGCTATCCACCACACACCTACTCCTGATTTGAAAAGGATAGAACAACGATTTATGAGCTTAATAGCCCAGTAAGCAACCACTAAAAACAACAAAATATAGGGATCACAAAACTCAGTAATTTCGAAAACATACTTAAATATGACGTTGTACAGTAATTATAAAAAAATAACACTCAGACTTCATAATATTTCATACAAATATAAAATGTCAAATAGTGAGTATATGTCACGCCCCGAACCAAGTGGGCACACAAGGCCTCAATACCAGTCTCACAAACATAAAGCATAACCACGCACTAACTTCACACAAAACCAAAGAATTCAATGATTAAAAAAAAAACAGGTTTACAACTAAGGTTAAAAAAAAACTAGAAGTGCAATACTCAAAGTCTTAAACAAATGACAATTTTATTCATCACAACGGAAAGACTAATCTCACACTAACCACTAGGTGTTTACTCAACGGTCCCCCGTTAAGCTATCCACCACACACCTACTCCTGATCTGAAAAGAATAAAACAACTATTTATGAGCTTAATAGCCCAGTAAGCAACCACTAAAAACAACAAAATATAGGGATCACAAAACTCAGTAATTTCGAAAACATACTTAAATATGACGTTGTACAGTAATTATAAAAAAATAACACTCAGACTTCATAATATTTCATACAAATATAAAATGTCAAATAGTGAGTATATGTCACGCCCCGAACCAAGTGGGCACACAAGGCCTCAATACCAGTCTCACAAACATAAAGCATAACCACGCACTAACTTCACACAAAACCAAAGAATTCAATGATTAAAAAAAAAACAGGTTTACAACTAAGGTTAAAAAAAAACTAGAAGTGCAATACTCAAAGTCTTAAACAAATGACAATTTTATTCATCACAACGGAAAGACTAATCTCACACTAACCACTAGGTGTTTACTCAACGGTCCCCCGTTAAGCTATCCACCACACACCTACTCCTGATCTGAAAAGAATAAAACAACTATTTATGAGCTTAATAGCCCAGTAAGCAACCACTAAAAACAACAAAATATAGGGATCACAAAACTCAGTAATTTCGAAAACATGTTTAAATATGACGTTGAACAATAATTATAAAAAAATAACACCCAAACTTCAGAATATTTCATACAAATATAAAATGTCAAATAGTGAGTATATGTCACGCCCCGACCCTAGTCGGGCACATGGCAATCGCCGCGACAACTAGGGGAGAGTTATGCCCACCCTACCCTTAGTCACCGCAAGGCTTAATTTAACCTGCCAACAAGATAATATAATATGCTAACACAACTGAAAATACAGATAAATCAACATGCATACACACATCTAGTTCCCCGTACACCGGGTAGATGAAAATACAGTGCTATGGAAATACTGTTATCAAATACCAGAGTTTACATCAAACACAAATAAAGTACACGATAGTGGATCCGCTGACTCTACATGTCCAACAAGATACAAATACACACTAAGTGAAGATTGAAGTACAGAAGGACTTATACTTCAGACTGTCCAGCACAACCAGTACCAACGATACACCCTGAGGGGGAAAAAGAGTGATGAGTAACATACATGCATGTTACTCAGTGAGGCTAACTAGCACAACTTCAACTCGAGTAATCCAAAATAAATCCAAGCTTAAATAAGCAATATCTCAAATAAATAATACCGTTGCCAATTTCCATTCAAATACAAATAAGACAATAAAAATAATAGAAACAATAAGCATTGGCCTAGAATCATCCCTGACCTGATCGTGGCCGCAACCAGATACAGGGCCACCAAGGTTTTTCCAAAACACAAGAAAATCTCAAACAAAATCAAAATAAAACCGAAAATATCTTTCCCTTTGGCGTTGACCACTAGGATCCCCTTGTGGTGACCCCGGGTCTCTCAAATAAAACATGAATCAAACCCTGTCAGTGGCCCTACGCTCCTCTTGACCAGCGTACCAGGGTTAACCACGCCACCTCTCAATAGGTTGGCCCGTGGAAACCCCACACTGTAGTGTCGGACGGACCGAAGTCTTGGGTTGGGCTGAAGCCCGTTGTCACCACCAAACCAAATACATCAAAATATCTAAATTCGTATCAATCACATTTTATCAAACCATATGCATTCATACAATAAAACATATAAGAAAGCACGCATTTCTTTCTAGTTTAATTAACATAGGTGAATATCAGGTTATTGCAAACCAAGAAATAAATTTCAAGTATGGATTTCCAAATCATTCGTTAAAATATCATTGTTGATAAAAAGCTCGAAATACGATTTAGATATCCATAATAAAACATAAAACATAATAAATATGTAATAAAATATTCAAATTAAGGCTATGCTAAATCTTAACCACTCATAACTTTTGCCGCCTGAAACTAAAACCAGATTAGCCTTCATTGACTTCCTTCCCGTTCGAGGAGGTCTCACCACCTAATTGGATATTTAAACCATCAAATAAAATGCTAGAAAGAAATCATGCACCTTAGAATGTCTAAATTGGGGCCTAATACTCCAACCCTAGATTTGGGGCAAATTGCGCCATTTAGAGGCTTAAACGATCTTAGAATTTGAATTAAAAGGTACCAATGGATTCCAAACATCTAAATCTATCTTATGGAGCAAGAATTTCAGGAAAAATGAATTTTTGAGTCAGTGCTACAGTACCACTGGATTGGCTACAGTATTTTATGAACTTGCTACAGTACTACGGGAAGAAACACTTGGATTTTCTTGAAATTTACAAGAGATTTTCTACAATCAAGTATGCCAACATGATCACATAAGCAAGGGCTTCATTTTAAGCTCAAAAACTACAAAGTTTTTCAAGATTTCAATGAGTTTATATAAATTCTCTAATTTAGAAATCAAACGAGAAAAACTAAGAATTTAATCGAAATAAATTCAACGATTAACATTACTTACCCTAGGATTGGAGAAAAAGGAATGGGGGTTAAGCTTGCTCGTTGGAGAGGCTGGAAAAAGGGAGGTGAGGAGCAGCCGGCGGAGGAAAAGAAGTGAAAACTAAAAGAGGGGAAGAATCCAGACTTCTCTGTGTTAAATTTTTGGTAGGTTACTAAAGTTTGGACTTGTTTCATTACGGTTACCAAGTTTCAATTTGTATCAAAAAAGTTACTAACATTCGATTTTGTTTCTCCGGCAGGTCATTCGAGAGTGAATGCATTCATTCAGCTGACCTGGCGATCGGAAAAACACAGTCAACCTTACTGTGTCATGTAACCAGCTTGCCACATCACCCATTTGTCCACGTAGGCTAATTTTTGCAACCTCAGCAAATGGGTGATGTGGCAAAAATTAGCCTACGTGGACAAATGGGTGATGTGGCAAGCTGGTTACGTGGCACAGTAAGGCTGACTGTGTTTTTTCAGATCGCCACGTCAGCTGAATGAATGTGGTCACTCGGGGAGGATCTGCCGGAGAAACAAAATCGAATGTTAGTAACATTTTTGATACAAATTAAAACTTGGTGACCTTAATGAAACAAGTCCAAACTTCAATGACCTACCAAAAATTTAATCAAGACTTCTCTACTAAATTTTAGAATTTTCGAGTAAAATTACATTTTAGTCCCTACAAACTACAAATCTCACAAAAAGGTTCCTAGAAACTTCAACAATAGTCCCTGGATTCTAAAATAGTATTACCAAAGGTTCTTGAGCTTAAGACAAAAAGGGTAAACAAGTAAATGCCCAATTTGCCCCTGGTTTTGGGTAGGATTTTACACCTAGACCACTATATGAGCATGCCAAATTACCTCCAATACTAAAATGACCATTTGACCATTTTACTGATAATGCATGTATGGAAAAACGAAAATACACTCAGTCAAAATAGGACATGGTACAACAGTATATATGTCTCCCAAATAACTAATGCCAAAAAACAAAACACATTACTCATATATTTAAACTCGGTGACCAGAATCAGATTGTCAGAGCTCGTTTATTTACCCTCTGTAACCCGAGCCAAATTATCAGAGGCCGTTATTCTCCACCGATGAAACGGTGCGAAACTATAGTTTCTTATCAGAAATAGAGTTCATGTCGAAATGATCAGTGTTTAACCACCAATGACAAGGTTATTGCAAAGTTAAATTGGGAACTACAGGTTACTATGTCTAAATATGTCGGGTCCAAAATCATTGTTAACACAGAAAGTAGGGAAATTCAGTGATCCCATTCTTTTAATGAACGTAATTCAGATTATTTCAAAATATAATAATGCTAAAATGTGACAACAATAATTAAAATATAACTAATCAATAATTGAATATTATAGGATCCCTTCGGACACTCAAAATCAGGATTCAAGCAAATACCCTAAACATGAACATTATACTTGCCTTAGTTTCCAAAACTTAAATACAAACATTAACCCTGATCGAGGCCTAAACACTACGGGCGTGTTTGGTTTGCCGAAGTGGAGACTGAAGTGACGGAAGTGGGAACTGATGTGACACTTCCACTTGTTTGGTTCACCAAAGTAGAAGCCGAAGCGGGGAAGTGGCCACCTCCAAAACCTCCCACTTCACTCTTTGAATTCAGAAATTTTTTTTTCTGAAGTGGCACTTCAGTGTCCCACTCCACCTATTTTGTATATTTTTATAAATTTTTTATTATTTCTTTTTTTCTAATTTATTTTATTTTTTATTTTTATTGTTTTTTGTTTTACTTATTAATTTTTTAATTTTTTACAACAAAATTAAGATTTTAATTTGAAAAAAATTTATATTAAATCAAATATAATAAATAATTTATTTATAAACCATTTTTTCATTTTTTTTCCTCTTAACAAGACAAAAGACAATTATAATTTAACATTTCCCTCGACCAAACACATGAAACTAATGACTTCTAAATGAAAAGTTCACTTCAATCGAAGTCACACTTCCAGATTTCCATCACTTCGGTGGACTATTTCCGAACCAAATACTCCCTAACTATGCAAGCAAACACCGGGATGCATAATAAATTAATTTTTTTAGTTTTTAGAATGGTCATCTAAAAGACTTAAACACTTGTACATCAAATTATTGGAATTGTCAAGTATAGCAGCACACTGTTTCAACAATTACGATAGTGTGCATTAAAGACCACATGATCAATACCCGCTGAAAATGTATAGCTAATGGTCCTTTGTAAGTTGATAGTTACAAGATAATTATTGCTCTAATGCATGAGATTTGATCAGTTAGTATTTCCAAGATTGAGACATCTACTACATTCCACACAAGTCTAATTTATCTAAAAGCATATACATATATCCATATGTACTTAAAGAAGTAAAAAAAAAAGGGCGAACATCTAATTGATTAATTGTTTAACTTCTACCTTCATAGTGTGCAACTTATTTGATTTCCAAAAGTATTTACCAACACATGATATTAATTTCAATAATAAGTTCAAAAAATAAAAAAGATAAAGCACCCATATCCTTTGCACAAACATTGAAAATATTGTTTGTATTTCAGTAGTACATAATAACAAATGGGTAGCAAATATGATAGAATGTATCCTTATACTGAAAAGAACTTCAGAGGCACTGTATCCTTGTAATAAAACGGATTTGTCAGTCTTTATCTACCATGACAAGAAACGATATGAACATTCTAACCAAATGCATCCACATGTCAAAGCTTCATAGGATTTCTAGAAATGTCACCAAAATGATTTCCACCTGCATACTACTGGAAGCATTATAACATGCGTACCTAAATGGCAAAACAAAAACCTCAATTCTTAAACCTTTAAACCATTACATTATACTAAACCATGAGGTTGGTATATATCATCACCAACAGGACGCGAAATTTGATATGTCAAGCACACATACAACTTCTTTTGCTAACTTCTCTAAAATTAACCAATTCTAGCACTATGTATTTAACACAAACAACACTAGCACAAGACAAATCCCAAGGCCCGATCCATAAGTCTAGAAGAACACATACAAAGATTCCACCTTGATCACAAACTACATACTTTTTGCAATGATTGATGATTGCATTGAAAACACATTGATACTAGTCTTCATCACATATCAGGAAAATCCCAACCAAAACAAAACACAATTTATCTAAAATTCATAAGGGACTTTAAGGTCAATGAATCGAAAAAGGAGTCACAATTATGATGAAATAAAACTAGATCCAAGAAAGAGGATGCTTACCTCAAGGAAGTAGGGAACAAAAATTTACAGTGAGATCCTCTCCCCCTCGTCGCCGCCGGCACTTCACGAAAACCAAGAAAGAAGGCGAGGCTAAGTCTTGGGTGAAATCCTCTCGTGGGTTCTGTGGCTTCCTCCCCACGATGTTTATTAAGGATAAGGTCAGGAGGTTTAAAATTTAAATAATAAAACAAATTTAAAAAAAAAACCAACCGTTGAGATTTAAAGGGTGGGCTTTACACTTACTATCAAAGCCAACATTTTCAGATTGAGTTTACACAATTTTCTTAAAGCAAATTCACTTCCCTCTAGTGTTTGAGTTTGAATTAGCATCTACTTCCCTAGATACAATGGTCTCCAATTGCAAAGCAACACCATTTTGCAACTCTGATAAACTAAATTATGAGAACTTTATAAAACTCAACCTAGAACTTTTAAGGTGAATAGTGTGGGATTGAAAATACGCGCCCTGGCATCCTGTCGATGAAGAGACACTAGGCGATATATCGAATCACAAATGTTTTATTTTATTTTATTTTATTTTATTTTGTGGACTCTTCCATTCCTAATAGAGGCAAGCCTCTATTATTAATTATCCCAGATTAAAATCTTGGGAACGTCCGATTAAGGGTTTCGAGTACAAGTAAAGGCAAAATATTACAAACTATAAATTTCATTATTTATTTCATATACATACTGCAAATTTTTGAATTTCACTTTTTATTATTTTTTTTATATATTTATTACATCACTTATATATATATATATATATATATATATTAGCCTGCGTCTGGTTGCCGTCTTAAGATATTTGACATTATCTCGAGATAAATATTTTTGTCGTTGTCTTAAGATAACAATCACAGGCTAATATAGTGTATGTTTTATGGCCTGACTCACACATATAGTCTAGCAATTAGCGGCCATTTCATGTTCACCATATTGCAAGAAATCGCAATGAGCACTTGGAGCATTCTTTGATAGACCCATCATAGTTACTCTAGAACTTTGCCCGTTTGAAGGCCACATAAAACTTGAAGAGCTCTTGTTTGATAAGAAGATAATTCTCTTTTCCTATATAAAATAGTGCATCTTTATTGGCCTCAATTAAAGTTGTCTGAGCTTCATAATAAGCATTCAATGCGTGCGTTTCTTCAGCCTTACACTTGTGCCTAATCTCCTGTGCTCCTTCCAATTTCTTGTCATGTAATCTCTCCAACTTGATCAAGGTTTGCAAATTTGTATTACTCTCCCTTGAGATGGTCGCCTCATCAGTTACAAATTTACTCATGGGAACAGAGACAGAATACTTCCCCAAGGTATTGATGGATGGCAATAAAGGGGTTCTTATACTAACTGTAGGAATAGTTTGCTGGTTGTTCCCTAAATCATGTTTATATGTTGCATCCTCAAAAAACATAGAAGCATTACTTCTTTTTTTTTAACTAATATTTTCAACAATTATTTTTTTATTTAATATTGAAAATTGTTATTTGAAATATTAAATATTTCGGCAATAACAAATCAAACCAAAAGAAGCAATGTGATTAGACTTGGTCGGATGGCAACACACCATTCATTGGGAATACACATTACATGTGGTGGCTTCTAAAAATGAGACAATGAGAAGCTTTTTAATAGCCCCACTTCAGCCATGTGACCCAAATAATTCATTAGCCATAACCTAGCCTTGTTTTTTCTGAACCTTCTTTTCATTTATCAATCCTGAAAATGTACAAGAGTAATGCAACTCAAGTGCAAAGCTGGTAACATAGCTCATTTATCTGGCTCTCAATTGTATTAGATGATGAGTAGATTTTGGTTGTTCCACTGGAGTCACATGAGGAATGCACCTTGCAACTCCATTTTGAGGTGGGACATCCAACTTCAATATTTTTTTTTTTTGCCTTATAATAAGGAACATTTTGACAATCACTGGATCATCCTTGGCACGAACCGGATCTAATAATATTAGAGCCTTTTGCAGATGCTCCCAACCAGGTTCATGTTTGGCAACCTCATCACGGAATTGATCATAACGCATTGATTCCAAATCGTTTGCTTGACATCATCATCATAGGCGAATCCATCTCAAAATTTGAGGACATGTAAACAACCAGAAGGCAGCAATCTTTGGGCCCCTCATGCTATGAGCAATATTCTCATAAGGGTAATCCATCTTTCTCAGCACATTATAAGCTTTCCATGCGGGCTCCATAATATCATCTGCAGAAATCCTGACCTGCCATTTATGTTTGCAATCAGGGCAGTGCATCACACCAAATCCATCACAGTTTGGATATTTTTTGGAAGGTAGTGCAACAGACAGATCAATAGCTAATGGTAGGTGGACCAACTCAGCCCGGTTCTCAGCAATGGCTTGAGCAACAGACTCAGCCGTTCCCCTTTCCCCACCTTTTTGAGCTATAACGCCACTTGATAGTGCATTTTCCAACTACCCTTGCACATGGTACATCTTAATCCTAGCCCTCCATTGCATGGTTGACAATTCTTCTGACATAAAACTTTCTTCCCAAGCTCCAAAGCAGTGTCACACATCGCCACCTTCGCAACCACAAACATGGCAGAAAAGGAGAGGTGCGGAGCGAGCTCAGGAATGCCAAAGCCACGCTGAGCGGATCCTGCGAGGTCGTTGGCGAGGGTGAAGGGCGCGAGGACTATTTTAATGGGGAGGTCGAGAAGGATGATTTTCTGGCCATGGCGATCCATGAAGGCCCTCTAGTGGAGGTCGGGCCGCAGCTTCGGCACCCTCACCAGCATCTCCGTCCCCTTCTCCATAACTGTGAAGCGGGAACTCGGAGGTTGAACAAGGGAGGGGCTTTACTCAGAAATGCCAACGGAGGAGGGATATTCCACCCTCTCTGTCGTTAGGGATGCAGGTGGGGCGGGGAATCCCCGTTCTCCGCGGGGACCCGCCCCGGCGGGGCGGGGATTCCCCGAAATAACCCCCCCGCGGGGCGAGGAATGGGGGAAAATCCCTCCCCGCGTCGCGGGGTGGGGCGGGGGCGGGGAGGGCATTCCCCGCCCCGCTCCCCGCGGGGAATCCCCGTGGGGATCCCTGCCTTGCGCCCCGCGGGGATTCCCCAAATTTTATATATATATATATATATATATATATATATATATATATATATATATATATATATTAAAAATGACTCATATGATTATTTATTTATTTGTTTTAAAATTCAATATGAATATATAATAAGATTATAAGGACCAAATATTTAGGTTTTAAAAAAATATGTAGTTTTGGTTTGCATTAAAAATATTTTAGATTTTTAGTAAAACTAGTGTTACTCCTATGTAAATATGTAATGCACGAATATAATTATATGAAAAAATATTTTAAAATTTTAATTAATTTTATTTATTTCTTATAAAAATTAAGATAAATTTAAGATTAGGTAAAATTAGCTATAAATTTTCAATTTAATGGAAATTTAATTTAAACAATGTTGTTTAGATATTAGACTGATAAAAAAAATAAAAAAAATAAAAAAATAAAAAAATTGTTTATATGAATATATATATATATATTTTAATTTGATAATGTTTATAGGTTTAAGGCTAATGTTATTCATACTCCTAAAGTCCAGACTCTAGTTCATACTTGATATCTCTTTTTCTTTAATTTCTGTTGACAATTGTCAGTTGTATTCCTAGTACTAGTACTAGTAGGTTATTTCTTGCTTGTTTTCATTGTATTCTTAGATAGTTGTACATACTAAATAGAATATCTTCTTTTGAAATCACAACATCCCCTTCTTATGTTCGATTCATACTATCAATAACTTCTTTAATACATTTCATCTTCTTCACTCAAGATTTTTAAATTTTAAATTCAAGATTTTTAAAATTACCATAAAATTTTTAAATTTAAAATAAATTTTAATTTTTAGTTCATAATTTTTCTATTTTGTTTTAAAAAATACTATTATCATCTAAACTATCTATTTATGAAAAAACTTTTAAATCATATCCCATTTTAAAAATATGTATAACGGAAAATACAATTCACAATATAGTTATAACTTAATTTGTTTGAAGGCATGGAATTGTTTTCATATTTATTTATGATGTAAAATAATATATAAGTATATAATAAAATTAAAAATTCAAACTCGTATTTGATTTTAATTATTTTTAAAATATCTTTAATTGAGATAAGTTAAAAATAAATAAATAAAATTATTGTAAATATAATATTTATAATTATTATGCAAATTTAATAATAATATAAGTTTCATAATTCAATTTTAAAAAAATTTATAATACTTACTCTCATCAAATAATATTTAATAATAATATTAAATATTAAATTAAAAAATCAAAAGAACTTAACGACCCAAAATGACCAAATCCCTAGTCCCAAAAAAATTATTCTTCAATAACTTTTATTCGTTATAATAATTTTTGTGAATTTAAGTCTCACTTTGATTTATTCCAAAATAATTACTTTGGCTTTTTTAAAATCTAATATTTATTAAATTAATAACAATCCTTCTGGAAAATCTAATATTTATTAAATTAAATAACCATTAGTATTAAATAATTCATTATAGTTTTGCATAAATTATACTTTTTTTTAAATACTTACTTTAATTTAGTTTTTACAAGAAAATGATACATTACAGAAACGACCCTAATGTTTAATTATATTCTTTCCAAACTCTATCAAATAACACGCAAGAATTTTGGTGAAGTCTGGGGGGTGATTTGTAAATAGCTAGGCTTCATTAATAGGTTCACGAGTCGACGGCCCTCATCGAGATAGGAAAAGCGAGAGAAACTGAGAAAGAAAGGGGGAAGCCGGAAGCCGCTGTGGCCTTGCGTTCTAATCGAAGGTGAGGTTTTTTTTTTCTTTAATTCTTCCACAATTCCTCTAATCAATTTTTCATCTTCTTTGCTATCCATTATGTGTAGATGTTTGCGAGCAATCATTTTAAGGGTTTCACCTCGATCCTCATTTTTTGTTTTAGGGTTTCAATAGAGAAAGAGACAGGGAGAGACAGGGAGAAGCCGCCGCCGCGATCTCGTGTTCCAAAATCGAAGGTGAGATTTTTTTTCAGTTAATTCTTCCCCCAATTCCTCCAATCAATCTTTCATCTTCTTTGCTATCCATTGATGTGTAGATGTTTGCGAGTAATCAATTTAAGGGTTTCATCTCGATCCTCATTTTTTGTTATGTGAGTATAATGCTTGCATCTTTAATTTACAAGCTGTCATGTTTGGTTCGAGTATGACATTATCTTGAAGGAGCTACATGTCATTATCTTGCATTTTGTGAATTTTCTGAATGTTTGTGTCCTCTCTTAAAGCACTTGCTTGAAATTTGAGGGAGAAATTAGATGTGCAGCTTTTGTATTAAGAGTCAAAGCTTCACATTGCACTAAATAATATCCTTTTTGCATCATGGTTTATGCGTGTCATTTCTGGGCAGCATAAAATGATTTCAAAATATGACTTTGGGAGAGTGTATGCTTGAAGTGCATGAAAACTCCTGAGTCTAGAGCGTCAAAATTTATGTTGAATGGCTTTATTTATGCATGTTGGTTGAAGGTTTTGCATCATGACTAGTATTGTATGAGAATAATCTATAGTTTTGTTGTCATGTTGGGCATGGTTGGTTGTGTTAGTGCTAATGGCCTGCTTAATTGTCTTTTAGATTTCTTTATGCCCTTTTATTTGATCTGATCAGTTCACATTGGAGCCATACCTCCCTCCATGGTTAGTGGTAGGATTCGGTTTTGAGTATGTCCACAACTTTTTATATTTTCACTTTTCAAGTAACATGATTATTGTATAACTAGATTCTCATACCTTTTTGGTTGAAAAGAGACGAGTTTTCTCCCTATTGGAATTGTAAGCTTCTTTACGGGTGAAATGCAGTTTTTTTTTAAAATAATCTTTTATGCTAAGGTAAGCTTAGTCAAGTTCAAATCAGTAAAATTCATAACTATTATATTAGATAGAAATTTTCATATATATATCATACCAATGCGCAGAAACAATTTTCATGTCTCAAATCATTCTCGATCATATATATCATAATAATCTAAATATATTATTTGGTAATGCTAACATTCCTCAAACTTTTGTATTTTTATATATGCCCTTTAATTTGAGTGCTGATAGCTTTTAATTGAGTTAGAAGGTGTGAGAGAGAGATCAAAGCATAATCTAAACTCTTTTTTTTTATTATTATTATATAAAATTGTATTTTGATTTTGAACCATATACATATATAAATAAATAAAAGTGGTTCATAAGATTATATGAATAAAAGAAACAGAACTTTTTCTTGTTCATTTTTTTCCATATTATTTATGTGTTATTCACTTGAATTGATAGGTAAAAAATGACCGACAATGCTACTCAATCTACACAAAACAATTTTTCACCAATGCAAAGTGCTACACAATTAACACCAAGAGAACAAGATGTATCAACTACAGCTGCATCATCAAAACCATGTGGAGGTCCAAATGAAGAAGAATTAGTTTTGAGTGGTAAACGGGGGTTAAAATCAGAAGTATGGAGTCATTACAAGAGGCAAAAGATTGATGACAAGTGGAAGGCTATATGCAATTATTGTGGGAAAAAAACTTGGTGGAGACACAAAAAATGGGACAAAGCATTTACATGATCACTATGCTATATGTCCACAAAAGAAAGGGAGAGACATAAGGCAAGCATTGTTGACATCCAAGGTCGAGCCTAGTGGCAAACGGGTGCTTGGGGCATATGTTTATGATCAAGAAGTTGCAAGGAAGAAGATGGCTACAATGATCATCATGCACGAGTATCCTTTGAAAATGGTAGAGCATGTTGGATTTCGAGATTTTCTTAGTTCGGTTCAACCATTGTTCAAGCCTATTTCTAGAACTACAATAAGAAGTGATATTATGAAGATGTTTGAGCATGAGAAATCAAGAACAATGAAGTTGTTTGATCAAAATCGGAGTAGAATTGCAATAACTACGGATATGTGGAGTTCCAACAATCAAAAGAAAGGGTATATGGTGGTTACGGCACATTACATAGATGATGATTGGATTTTAAAAAGCCGAATTATCATGTAATAATTTTTGTTAACTAGTTCTTCATCATTTACATTTAATAAATTATATGCCTTTAATAATATTTTAATGATTTTGATAAATAGGTTCATTTATGTGCCATGTCCACATACTTCTCAAGTTTTGTGCGAAGTGCTTGTGAATTGTTTGATGGATTGGAATTTAGATAACAAGTTATCTACGTTGACTTTGGATAATTGTTCTACAAATGACTTGCTTGCGAGTTTGGTGTTGAATAAGTTGTCAAATAGCAATCTTTGGCTAGATGGAAAATTGTTGCATATGCGTTATTGTGCCCACATTTTGAATTTGATTGTTAAAGATGGCTTGGATGTGATTTATGATGCAATTGAAAATATTCGTGATAGTGTTGCATTTTGGGTTGCTACACCTAAAAGAAGTGAGAAGTTTCAAGAAATTGTGCATCAATTGAAAATGAATTTCACTAAAAAATTGGTCTTAGATTGCAAAACTAGGTGGAATTCAACTTATTTGATGCTTAATGTTGCTATTGGCTACAAGGATGCTTTCAAACGCTTGAAACAAAGAGATTCTCTTTATTAATGTTGTCCAACTGATGAAGAATGGGAAAAGGCAAAAGAAATTTGTGATAGATTGAAGTTGTTTTATAGCGTGACAGAGTTATTTTCAGGAACAAAGTATCCTACAGCTAACCTATATTTTCCTAAGATTTGTCAGATTAACATTGCTTTGACAAAATGGATTAGTTGTGGCATTGACTATATTGAATCAATGGCATTGAGAATGAAGACAAAATTTGAAAAATATTGGGATAGAATACATGGCATTATGGGTGTAGCAATTGTTTTGGACCCTCGATTCAAGTTGATGTTGTTGGAGATGTATTTCCCCATTATCTATGGTGAGGATAAAGCAAATGATGAAATTCAAAAAATTCGTACTCTTTGTTATGATTTGGTGGAAGAGTATTCATCTAAATCAAAATCAAATGAATCTAGCGGTGGTGGTTTTGTTGGTAATTCTTCACAAATGTTGGCCAATGATGATGATGATGTGGAGTTCTTCAACAACTACCAATTATTTGTTGCTTCTCGTGGGTGTCAAAAGGAGAATGTGAAGTCGGAGTTAGATAATTATTTTGATGAGTCTATATTGCCAATGAAAGCCGATTTTGATATTTTGAATTGGTGGAAAAATGCTTTGAAGTATCCTACTTTGCAATTAATTGCAAGAGACATTTTAGCAATTCCCGTGTCTACCGTAGCTTCGGAATCGGCTTTTAGCACAAGCGGGAGATTCTTAAATCCAAATAGTAACCGACTTCATCCAAACACAATAGAAGCATTGATGTGCACACAAGATTGGTTGAAAGGTATTATTAATATTATTACTTGAATTTATTTCTGTTAAGCTAATGTTATTTATGAGATTTTTTTTTTGAAGATTCTTGGTCAACAATTCAACCTATTTGCTCTACATTTGATAAAGAGGAGGATGAGATTGATGAGGTAAATATGGTTTTCATATAATTTTTATTTTTAACTTTGATATTATTTATAATTGTACTAACAATTATCTTTATTATTGAAGATGGAACTATCATATCAAGATGGTAGCACTAGTGGAATTTCAATCTCAAGAATTTGAAGAATGAAAAAAAATTGGATTTCATATGAAGTTAAGAATTTTGGATTTTTGAGTGATTTGGAGTTAATTGATGTATTTGTTGACATTCATGTTGATGTCACTTATTGTCATATTGATGGTATTGTTGTTTTTGTTCTAGATTTGATGACTTGAAACTCTTTGTAGTGTTTTTTCATGTTGATGTATTTGTTAAGAATTTTATAGTGGTGTTTCATGTTAATGTATTTGTTCATTTGTTGATGTAATAAAACAAATTGGCGGGGGACGGGGATTCCCCGGCCCCGTGGGGATCCCCGCTGGGGAGTGAGTGGGGCAAACATCTCCCCCGCGGGGAATTTGCAGGCTGGGAATCCCCGCCCCGTGGGAAGCGGGGATGGGGATGGGGATCTCATTCCCCGCCCCGCCCCACTTGCATCCCTAGCTGTCGTCGGCATAGGTGGTGGATGATTGGTGATGGCGGTGACGATGAGCACAGCGACTCCTTTATATATATATACACACATGGTGGTGAAGTCTCTATCTTGAGAAAGAGCGCTCTCGGAACTGTCGACGGAGGAGGAATACTCCACCCTCGCTGCCGTCGGCCTCAGCAGTGAATGAACGGTGATGGTGGCTTTTGGTGACGAATGACGGCAGCGGTGATCATCTCTTTTTTTTTTTACTTTATATATATATATAAAAGCCAAAGAAAGAAAGAAAATATGTCTATATAAACCTCCTCCTTCTTCTTCTTCTTATCATTCTTCTTCTGCTTTTCTTTCTGTTGTTTTTTGCTCTTTTCCTCTCTTGGCCGGTCCTCCTCCCCATTAAAACAAACCCGTTGGTAACTACCCTCGTATCGTGACGAAGATGGAGCCACGCATGCATCTCCCCACGTTGCCTCTTTTTTTATTTTATTATTATTTTTTTTAAATCATTATATGATAATGAAAACAGACAGTGGCTTATGGCCACGACACCATGTCCTCCATGCACGCCTCACATTTTTTTATTATTATTATTTTGATTTTAGATTTTTTTTACTTTCATTTTAAATTTTATTTTATTTTATTTGATCTTATTATTATTATTTATTTTATATAATTTAATTATATATATATATATATATTTTTTTTTTTTAATTTGATTTTTTATTTTAATTTTAAATTTTCATTTCATTTTATATTATTTTATTTTATTAATTTTTATCTGATTTGATTTTTTTTAATTTTAATTTTATATTTTATTTTATTTTATTTCATTTTATCTTATTATATTTTTTTATCCCATTTGATTTTCTTTATTTTTATTTTAATTAATTTTTTTTTAAACTTTGATTCGTTATTTATATTCTTAGAATTTGAATATCTTAGATTGCCTCAAGATTTGTGCTTTCTACTGATCTTGAGATTTGAATATTTAGATCGCCTTGAGATCTGCGCTCTTGGCTGATCTTGAGACTTGAATATTTTAGATCAGCTCGAGATATGTGCTCCCGACTAATCTTGAGATTTGAATATTTTTAGATCACCTCAAGATCCGCGCTCTTAGTTCATCTTGAGATTTTAATAGTTTAGATCGTCTCGAGATCTGCGCTCTCGGTTGATCTTGACATTTTAGATAACCCCGAGATCCGTGTTCCCGGTTGATCTTGCGATTTGAATATTTAGATCACCTCAAGATCCGTGCTCTCAGCGGATCTTGAGATTTGTGTATTTTAGATTGCCTCGAGATATGTGCTCTCAGCGGATCTTGATATATGAATATTTAGATCACCTCGAGATCTGTGTTCTTGGCCGATCTTAAGATTTATATCACCTTGAGATCTGTGCTCTAGGCTGATCTTGAGATTTGTGTATTTTAGATCGCTTCGAGATTTGTGTTCTCTGCTGATCTTGAGATTTGTGTATTTCAGATCGCTTCGAGATTTGTGCTCTAGGCTGATATTGATATTTAAATATTTAGATCGCCTCGAGATCTGCGCTCTCAGCTGATCTTGAGATTTGTATATTTTAGATCACCTCGAGATCTGTGCTCTCGGCGGATCTTGAGATTTATGTATTTTAGATCAACTCGAGATATGTGCTCTAGGCTGATCTTGGGATTTGAATATTTTAGATCACCTCGAGATCAGTGCTCTCAGCTGATTTTTGGGATTTGTGTATTTTAGATCGCCTCGAGATCCGTACTCTTGGCTGATCTTGAGATTTATATATTTTGATAGCCTCGAGATGTGTGCTCTAGGTTGATCTTGAGATTTGAATATTTAGATCACCTCGAGATCTGTGCTCTCGGCTGATATTGGAATTTGAATATTTTAGATCACTTGGGATCTACTACAATATTTTATTTTACTTTTTAATATTTATCATAACCCAATATTATCATGATTTGATTGTAATTTTATATATGGAATTAAAATGAATCTATTTTGATTAAAATTAGAATATCAAAATTTTTATATAAACAAATAGAATTCCCTTTATATAGATGTAAAAATGAAATTTAGAAAACCAAAAAAATTTTATAAATAATTTAGAAATTTTAAAAGTTGTTAGACCTCCCTATTCCAAAATTGGTGGGATTTCTAAGGCTTTGTTAATTTGGTTGGGGGATTTTGGAAGGGTAGCAAGGGGTAAGAGGGAGTTACACTTGTTTGGTTGGGGGTACGTGTAAGGAGGAGGGGGAGTGGTTTGGAGGGGTGCTCCACCCCTCCAAACCCCTTATATCTCACACCTCCAAATTGGGGTTTTTTGGGGGGTGGGATTATTGAATAATTTTTAATAGGAAAAGTCTCATGTGAATGGTCTATTATACCCTTTATTAACTTGAAAAATACATTATATCATTTTTCCAATACATTCTTGATATTTATAATGTGACTATTTTTCATACAATAAAAAAAAAATAAAATTATCATTAATAACATGCAATTTAATATGGATAGAAGTATGAGATTTATATAAAAAAATTTTATTCCCACAAATATACTATTTTCATTCACTCTCAATTTCTTTATATTGGTTTAAAATTATTAATAAAAATTTATGCAAAAAATATTAAAAATAGGAAAAAAGGTGACAAATGTGTTAGGTAGTTATTGGTTTATTATTAATAATAATGATAATATAAAAATAAAAATTATTATATAAAAATTATTTTTTATATAAAAAGGTAAATTGGTCAAATACATATTGAGAAATATATATTAAACTGTCCCGAAACCAGTTTTCCGTTTTGATCTAAATGCACATATATATATATATATATATATGTTGTCATACATGTATATAAATGCTATTGCAATTATAAATTTATCTTTCTTTTAATTTTTGGTAATGCCAATCATAGCGCTGCACCTTTGGGACAAAATTTTCTTTTGTGATAAGGAGCCTAGAGCTTTCACATGTATGGTTAGCCGGAATTATTATTATCACAGAAATAACCTAACAGGGAGTAGGAGGGGAGGTATCTTCAGGGACGGAACTAAGGGGGGGCTAGCAGGGGCTTCAGCCCCCCCCCTAGCCACTGATCCTCAACCTTATCGGAGATCCTCAGCGAGAACTTCACCACCATGAGGCGAGAGTTCAACGCCATGGTCCTGGCCGGATCCAACCTCCAACCGGACCCCGCCAGCGATGGGACAAGCTTGGCTCGGATCGAAGAAGACATAGAGGAGACGAACCCCTTGGCAATAGTTCCGGATAGAAACCCTATAGCGTCTCCAAGGCGTGGTGGTTCTGGGGCGGCGGAGGGGGCAGCAGGATCAGGGGGGAGGGGGGTTGGGGGGGAGGTGGCGGTGCATAGGGTGAAGAAGGAGAAGGTGGAGCGAAGATAGTGGCGTGGCAAACGGCGGAGATCGCGAAGATAAACAATAAATTTAAGCGGCAAGAAGTTGTCATCAATGGCCGGGAAAGCGATCAAATTGAGAAGGTTGTCTCTTTCTTCAACAAAGTTGAGGTACAATTCCCCATTTGTCCCATCTCTCTCTCTCTCTATCTCTCTCTCTCTCTCTAGGTTTTATCTTCTCTTTTCTTTTATATTTCTCTCTCTCTAGTTTTATATATATATATTTGATTTGATTTGATTTAAAGAGATGGATAGTGTTATTAGATGTATAACCGTGTTGGCTTCTTAATTTTTTTTAATTAAATGTCACAATGTCACACTATTTTGTATCGAAAACAATTGTTATGTAGACTTAAATTTTTTTTTTTACATTTTACCTTCAGCCCCCCTATCAATTAATCATGGTTCCGTCCCTGGGTACCTTCCATAGTTACTGATGAGAATAGTGCATCACTACATGTGTGAGCTCAAGCTAATGCTAAGGTAGGTTTAAACCTGTTTTTCATTTTGGTCTACACAACATATTCTTGGTGAACCTGCCGAAATTAAGCCGGAACCACAACTAGTTTAGAAGATATATTGGTAGGCCAAAAACTAGAGTTTTCATATATATACGGAGGACTTGAATTCTATTTATTATTATTTTCAATTCAACGGTTGTGTTTTGTTTTTTGTACTATTCATATTGTCCTTATTTTGATATATGCAAATATTGAGCTTGGCTCACCATGTTCCAGATTTGATCTCATGGGTAGTTATATAGTTCATGTTAACCACAAAATTTGGATTTTTTTTTTTTTTTTTTTTTTTTGAGATAGGGCGATAAGCGCCAACTCTCAGGGGCGTACGCGTGGCGGGGGGATTGCCTACAACGTCCTCACCCTCTTGGAACGGGGGAGAGCGGTTCGGGGTGATTGAACTCGCGTCTCCTCCCACGAGGGAACCCGAGGTACCGCTGGGCTACAAGCCCTTTAATATTTTCAACCTCTCACTGATGAGCAACACACTCTCATACTCCTTTTATATTTGTTTTTTCACGTAAATATTGTTTAATCTTTGTAGTGTTCATAAGAAGAATTTATTATATTTATCCATATCACTCTGTTAAAAATAAATCAATACATTGTTAAACCAATTACAAGGCTTATTAAGCAACCAATATCCAATGAAAACAACATAGAAATGATTTGGATTTAAGTAAAACATATACCAAGCACAAATTGTAAATAACTTAAGAACAATAAAATAAATAAATAAATATTTTTTTTGTAGCGTAGTAACAATTGTATGTATGCAAGGCAGCAGCTTAGGAACATCCTCCATCTGACATGTAAATGACAACCTAGGCTGCCCAAGATATATAACAAAAGAGCACCATTAATTAACCTAATGAAATAATTTAAAATGAGAAAGTTTAGAATTATTTTTTTATAAGGACTTTCTTTGTACAAATACTGTTTAAATTCATCAAATACATGAAATTTAATGTCCATAATTTATTATAAATAAACTTTATTAGTTAATTAAAGTTAACCTTTAAGCCTTCATCAGTGTGAGAGTAGGGATTCAAACGCTTGATTTTAGATTTGGAAAGGAAATAACCTTTTGGAATTAATGGTAATGATTACATAGGAATAGGTGTATATAAAAATTTATTTGAAAGTTAATTTCGAATATTATGTGTGATATTTTAGTATAGTGATTTATGGCTTCCGTTTCAATGAACTATAATATTGATTTATATTTACCATACATAAATAATAAATTTCTAAAATCTAGGAATTAGGTGGCGTTTTCATCAATTGCTTGCTCAGACGCATATCCATTTTTGGGTATGCAATTGGGATAATGACTATACCCATGGGTGGTATTTCATTATCCCATATAGGGTAATCACCATTTCAATGGGAATGGAGGGGGAATGGCAATTAAATGTCCATTTTACCCGCACTTCACAAATACGGATAAGAATATATTATAGTGACAATATGAGATTAGGGTTATATAAAAATTTGTCTGAATGTTATGTATGATATTTAGTATAGTGATTTATGGCTTCCATTTTCAATGAAGTATAATAAAACACAAGAAATAATAAAATTTCTACTATTTAGGATTTCACAGGCGTTTTCATTAATTATATGCTCAGAGGCATATCCATATTTGACTATGTATATGGCATACTGGTTACCCTCATGGAAGATATCTGATTTCTTGTAGAGCCGCCATTTAAAAAAAAAAACACAATCGAATTTTTAAAAAATCTGTTTTATTTTAAATTTTAAACTCTCCCGTCTTATCCAAATAACAGAAAGATTGGAGAAAAAAAAAATCTCGTAACCTATGAGAGATTTTTCCCGAGACCTAGCCTCGTCTCTTGGTTTTCATGAAGTACCGTGACAACCCGGAGTAGGAGAGGATTTCAAGTCAAGTGTTTTTCTTACTTCTTGAGGTAAGCATTTTTTTCTTAGATCTAGGGTTTTGTTTATGCGTCGTTTGATCGTTGAGTGTAAGTAAACCGTCATCCAACTACAGTTCACGCTTACATATAGATGTTGAAGTGCCATTGCATGTGATATATATTCCCTCGTACACTTTGATTGAATTCTTTGATTTATTCAACTTCAAGAGTCTGAACCTACTGCTCCCACAGTTTTGATACAGTTGACATTGGTGCAAATCATGTGAAATTGTAAAGGACATCTGTCTATCCTCTCTCTTTCCTTATTTTGAAAGGAGGGTAGTGAATACAAGTTCTGGTGACAAATCGTATACTGTTACTGGATTTTCCATTCGATGTTCAACATCCATTCTCCAATTTGCAAATATGTTGCCATTCTTTACTGCTAGGAATCCATATGATTGGTCATCTATCAGCTTATTGTTCAGTTCTGTGAAGCTCATCCCTAGAAAACCCTTCATTTTAGATAGGGTTTAATTGAACTTTGCAGTGTTATCAACAAATTCTTCCGGTTTATTGTAGAATCAAATAGAAGAAATAAAAAGCTAACTACCAATAACCAAATTTTGTCCAAATTCAGAGCATCTCTACATAAGCTAAATAATTTAAATATGTTTTAAATTGATTGTATAAAAGATCTATTTGACAGTAAAATTATGAGAAGAATTGCTTAAAGTGGGTTGAAATAAGGAATTCTTAATAAGGAGTCAATCATAAAGGAGAAGAAAGAATTTTTGTGAGTGATTTCCATTCATATCCATCACATCTTCACAGACCTGGGAATGAAAGTATTGGTGGGAACAAGTGATTAAGAAGGAAGGCCATGAAACTCCTCATCAATTGTGGCTTGAAAATATTTTTGAAGTACTGCTTTGAATGGCTATGAAAATATAATTGGCTTGAAAATATTTTTAGTTGTGTGAGTTTGATCTTGTGGAAGTAGTGAAATTTGCTTTGTAGGCAGAACAATAGCAATTTAAATAAATGAGGGAGTAGCTCTTCTGTTGTGCTATGATCTTTTGAACTGAGAACACGCCATATAAAATATCAACTGATGTTTTTTTTCCTTCTGTAATCTTTTGCAACTGCTTGCAGTTTTCACCCATTTTATTCCAACGGCACTTAATTTCAATTAAAACTAGTGTCACAAATGAGATGATGTACAGTAACACTTGTAAGACTTCATAGCAATGTTTGGCAGTAGATATGCACCCGAAATTAGTACCCTTATTTTATCATAATAGCCCTTGATTAATCTGTGTTCTCAGAGTTTGATCAGACAATATAGGATCTGTGTCTGAATCTTGATTTTTGTCCGAGTGGTTCTGTAGTTTGGGGTTATTTTTCCAGGTAAATAAACCACATATATACCGTATATTTGGATGTATATATAATTTTTTGATTTCTGAAAATTATTTACATAATTATTTAGTTATTTTGGGTTTTATTGTGGAATAAATTTTCACGATATTATATTTAATTGTTTTGGGTTTAAGAAATTATGCATATTAATACTTTCAAACTTATTGATTATTTATGCACTTAATTATTTATTTATTTATTATTTATTCAATTGATTTGAATATTTTATTCAATTATGTATTTATTCAATTATTGAAAACTTATTGTTGACAATGATTTTAGAACCGACATATTTTGACATAGCAAATTATAGTCCCCAACTAACTTTGCAACAACCCTGTCATTGGGGGGTTAAACACAGACCATGTCGACATGTATTTCTGATTCTGATAAGAAACTATAGTTTTTCACCGTTCCGTCGGTGGAGAATAATGGCCTCTGATAATCTGGCTCGGGTCACCGATGGTAAATAAATGTACTCTGATAATCTGGCTCGGGTCACTGAGGGTAAATAAATGAATTCTGTTATTTTGTTTTGGCATTAGTTATTTAGGGGACATATATACATGTTCATTGAAAACTTTCTTTGCCTGAAATGTTCTGATGTCTGGGTTTCATTTTCTTGATATTTATTGTATAACGTTACTTTAAGTACGTTTTTGAAACCATCGAGTTTTTATAATCCCTATATTACTATTGGCTTTTAGTGGTTGCTTACTGGGCTATTTAGCTCATAAATTGTTGTTCCCTTTATTTTCATATTAAGAGTAGGTGTGGTGGCTAGCTTAGCCAGGACTGTTGAGTGAGCACCAGGTGCCTAGCAGGAGATTAGTTTATGTTAATAAATCTGTTATTTGTCAAGACCTTTTGTATTCTCTGAATTTGGGTTGTAAACCGATTACTTTTCGTTTGTCTAATTATTTAGTTTTGTTTGGAATTTAGTGTATTGTTTTGATTTGTATTTGAGAGACAGGTATTGAGGCCTTGTGTGTCCACTTGGTCTCGGCTTGGTGGGCATACGGCCGTTTGTCAACGCGTTGAGTCCCGCGAGCCGGGTTTGGGGAGTGACATTTCCTCCATAAGGGTAATCACCATTTAGATGAGAATGAAAGAGGAATGGCCATAAAATGCTGATTTTACCCCAACACACAAATATATATACAAATAAAAATATATTAATGGTAGTGATTACATGAGATTAGGGGTATATATAATTTGTTTAAAAATTAATTTTGAATATTATGTGTGATATTTTAGTATAGTAATTTATGGTTTCCTGTTCAATGAACTATAATATTTATTTATATTTGCCACGAAAATAATAAAATTTCTAGGATTTAGGATTTAGAAGGCATTTTCATTCAAGGACAGAACCAAGAGGGGGCTAGCATGGGCTTCAGCCCCCCTCGGCACTTTGGTTAAACCAAAGCAACTAACTATTGCCTCAAACTAATACTCATCCATTTGATGATAGCATACTGGTCGTTCATTGGAAAACTAATCTTGACTCTTGAGGCTGCCTCGAACTTAAACCACTCATCCTGATGAAATTAATCTCTGCCGTTCATTCTTTCCCTCTCAAACCTAACCAACATTCAAACACTTGAAATGTCAGTTTTACCCGTAATCAAAATCTACTTTCAGTTTTCCACCATAACACTTAACTGCATCAAGTTATCAACCTGAGTTCACTCTCTGTTTGGCTGCTTCTTCACTGAGTTCACTCCATCCTCTCTGCTTTTTCACTGAGTATGTATATTAGATTATTAGTATCTTTTTTAATTATTGGATCATCCAATCAATGATCATGTATTACTTCTTATTGAAAATGAGAATGAATGTATACAATTTATGGGTGAAATAAATAGAACATGAATGATAAACGTCATTTTTATAAATATGCCTACAATGTGTTTGATTAAATGCCTTGATGAGTTAAAATGTTGAAAATATCAAATATCAAATATTAATATGTATCATAATGAATGTATAAGTAAATAATGTTTAGTGTTAAATCTATATAGCAAAATGCATAACAAAAAAGGTTTCAATAAGACTAGCTATACCAAAGGTTTCATATTCATAAAATCATAAATATTCATTAACCATTGACTATGAGACGATTCTACAATGTTTTCAAAAATGCAAACTAGTCGTATTCAGTTACTTCCTCTGAGTAGCATGCGTCGCACAGATGGCAGTTCTAGCTTGAGTGTGTATACATAAATGTTTTATGTTTTTTTGTGATTGTTTTAATTAAATATCACAATATCTCACTATTTTGTATCGAATACAATTGTTATGTTGACTAAAATTTTTTTTTTAACATTTTGCCCTCAGCCTTGATGAGTTAAAATGTTGAAAATATCAAATATCAAATATTAATATGTATCTAAATTTTTTTTTAACATTTTTCTTATCCATATTTAGGTAAAATTTTTGGTAGGCCACCAAACTTTGGTCAATTATCAAAAAGGTGTTCAAACTTCAATTTGAATCAAAACGGTTACCTATTTTTAATTTTCTTTCACCGGGAGGCTACCCGAGGGATTCCGACAACTCAGTGGTGACGTGGAGGCCGGAAATCCTCCGTCAGTGCTGACATGGCAATCTACCACTGGCCGCCACGTCACCACTGAGTTGCCGGAATTCCTCGGGTAGCCTCTCGGTGAAAGAAAATTAAAGATGGGTAACCGTTTTGATTCAAATTGAAGTTGTGACACCTTTTTGATAATTAACCAAAGTTTGGTGACCTACCAAAAAATTTACTCTATACAAATGGGATAATACTTGACCCCATGGGAGATTTGTCATGACCCCATAGGAGTAATCTTGATGGGAATGAATGGCCATGAATTGCCCATTTTACGCGGAACCCATATATATATATATATATTTATTTCAAATTAAATTCATGAATTTAATTTCAAATAATGATAATTACAGTGATTAATAATTAACATAAATAACTTAATTTAGATATTTAATGCTAATAATCAGAGTGAAACAATATTTTTGACTTGATGATATATTTAATTATTTAATAATTAAAATAAATAATAATATTTAAATATGTTAAAGATATAAAATTAATTTTACCACACATCCTTCCAATACTTTTTTCATATCCAATAAATTACTTTTCTATTTTTCTACTAACAATAAATTAATTTAGTTTTCACTTTAATTACCCTCATGCTCCATTCTGTGAACGAGCCAACACTAAAATTAATATTTAGAAATTATGATTTAGGGTTAAAGCATAGGGTCCAAGGCTATTAATAAAGCTATAGGCTTTTATTAAAATATTTTCTATATTCATTTTTAATTTATTAATTATAAGGTTTTCTTGTTGGCTACATATATTCTCAATAATTTTAATTTAGGAACATGCTATAGCGTTTTACAATGCTTTTGAAAAGTTGGACTTGGGTAGTGTTTGTTTAGAGGGATTTGGAATTACATGTAACTTGAGTTACTAGTTTTTGAAAATCTAGTGTTTGTTTCATAGGATTTTAAAAACTCATGTAACTCGAATTACATCCAATAAGGGATTTTGTTTTACGTCCAAATTGGCCGTAAAACAAAATCACTTATCATTTTGCTCCCTCACATATGACATATACGTGGTCAACTAAAAAAAACAAATATTATTAAATATTTATAAATAGTAAAAAACTTATAAATTTTAATAATAAATTTAATAATTTATTTAATAATTAAAAATATTAAATAATTTGTTAAAATTAGATGAAAATCTTATAAATACATTTTTGTGGGGTTATAATTAAATTCAAAATTTTTAAATATAATAAAATTTTAATAAATTTATAATGAATTTAAATTTAATAGTTAAAGTAATTAATATACACTTAAAATTATTAAAATAATATTACATATTATAATATAGTCTTTTCAGATACATCTAACCAAACACTATATTTGACTTCACTGAATTTTAAAATCCAAATATTTTCAGTTACACTGTAATTAGAAATCTAATGCATTTAGAATTACACTCAACCAAACGCAACTATATATATATATATCTGTGTGTGTGATCGAAAACTTTTAACTACTGTGCCTTCGACCATACTGTGGTCGCTATGAATATTATAAGTTGTTTTTAAAATAAATTTATATTCATTTTGATTATTTTATTTTTTTATTTTTTTACATTTTCACTACAATATCACCCCCCACCCATGATTGCATAGAATTTATCGATTTTATATTAACACTACAAAAAGGGTAACTTAGGTTTTTTTTAATATAAATTATGGGAAACAAATAACAGAAGGTGTCAAAATGATATGTAGGTATCGAAATATACAAGGTATAATGGTTTAATGATCTCCTAGTAATTTTATGAGACCGGTTAATATATGGGACAATGAAAACCTAACAAATGTGTTCAAAATGATACATAAGAGGCAATGTCTTTACCATGATCAATTTTCCTTATACGTAATGTTAGAGGAGTACAAATAGGCACTACACCACAAAAAGGTTTTAGAGGCGGTTTTCAAATCCTACAGAGGCGTTTTTAACAGCCTCTATAGCTTTAGTGTTAGTTTTTTGAACCGCCTCTAACCCGCCTCGTATCAAGCCGGCTTTACACTTTAGAGCCGGTTTTTAACAACAGTCGGGGTAAGCTTTAAATATGTAAGCGGTTTTTTATCCCAAATTTAGAGGCGGTTATAACCGCCTCGAAAATGTTAAGTTATAAAGGCGGTTATAACCGCCTACAATTAGTGAAAATTAAAAATTACTAAGTATGGAGGCGGTTATAACTACTTCTAAAATTTATCAGTTGTAGAAGCGGTTATAACCGCCTCTAAAACAATTACAAACTTAACAACACAATTAAGTATAGAGGCGGTTATAACCACTTCTAAAAAAAGAGTACTTTAGAATTTAAATCAAATCCTACATTTGACTCAAGCCGGACAATATCAACTGAAATACAATTACAAACTGAAATAGAAATCATATGTTACTTAACAACACAATTTAACCATGGAACGCTTAATAATAAGAGACGAACAAAGAGATCAACCAGAGTAAGTGTACAACACAACCAAAATACACAATACAGCAATGAATAACTGGAATACATGCATCATATCTCTGATAACTCAATAATCCTAATTCTCTTCGCCATCCTTATCGGCGCCCTCTGCTCCCACTTCCTCGTAATCTTTCTCAAGCACTGCCAAGTCCTCTCGTGCCTCAGAGAACTCCCCCTCTTCCATACCTTCACCGACGTACCAATGAACGAACGCACGCTTTGCATACATGAGGTCAAACTTGTGGTCGATGCGGGAGAATACCTCTGCGACAGCGGTGTTGTTGCTGATCATGCAGATAGCACGCTGCACTCTTGCCAAATCGCCTCCTGGTACCACTGTTGGTGGCTGGTAGTTGATGCCGCATTTGAAACCAGTTGGGCACCTTGACAACAGATCATCAACGTTGATGCCGATGGCGATGATGCCGTCTTTAGAATGCTCCTCAGGCCTGATGCACTTTGAGTACAAATATTAAACATATGACAGGTGATCATCGTCAAAAAAAGAATTAAACTAAAATCAACCGCACATAACACCAAATTCAAAATCATTTAATGGTATACGCAAGACTAATAAATCAACCGCAAGACTAATAAATCAACTGTAGGGTCAGGAAAATCCACTACTGCCATCATCTGATATTCACAATTTCAAACATGACAACAACAGTAGAATTATTTAATCAAAACCACTTTACAGGTTAAGCATTTTCAGTGTGGTCCTGCAAAGTTTTGCCATGTGAACTCAGATTTCATCAATGACAGCAGCAATGTAATTAATGGGCGCCAATTGAAATTGGAAGAAATGGAGTAGCGCAATCAGAAAATGCATTTAAAGTATATTGCACCACAAACTTGGTAGCAATTGTGCTTAATTTCACTGTCCCATTCATTAGTCATGCAATAATCCAAAACAACAAAGACTCAATCCACAAACCAATAGCCACAACCTTGCATAGCAAACTAACAAAATCAAAAGAACAACATCTCACCAGTATAATGCCCACAAGCAAAGTTATTAGCCGCGTCTTGCTTGCCGGAAATGAGCTGTTCCGGGTGGAAAAGCTGGCGATAGGTACCAGTGCGAACTTCATCAATCACAGTAGGTTCAAGATCAACAAAGATGGCCCTGGGTACATGCTTACCCGCACCAATCTCGCTAAAGAAGGTGTTAAACGCATCGTGCGCTAACCCCACCGTAGTATCACTAGAAACAAAAAACCCATCAGCTCTCTTTCGCATCAAATTCCTCTCAAATCCCACAAAATCAAACCAACAACCCTAAAATCAAAATCAACCACAAATGATCCAACAAAACAAAAAAAAAAACAACATCAATTCCCACCAAATCATCCACCAAAAACTCAAGGAAATAAAAAACACAGACAGATCTGAGAAAAAAAAACCACAAAACAAAAAAGAGAGATTGCGCAACCTGGGCATGATGCCACCGGGCTGAATCCCATGTTCGAGGCAGTACAACTCCCAACAAGCATTGCTGACCTGGATCCCATGTGAATGCCGATGATCTCCCTCATCTCTCGTCGGAACCCTAACCCTAACCCTAGAAGGAGATCTCCGTTTCCTCTTCGCGAGCACTAGAGGACCATGAGTCCAGGTTCTCGGCACGCAAATTCCATATGCCAACATTATCAAGATAAACCAGGATGACGGATGAAACTCGTCTTCCAAGCGAGTGAGCGGCGGTGGGGCGGCGGCGGATGGAGCTCACCTTCAAAGAAACGAGTGAGAGAGAGAGTCTTCAAAGAGAGTGAAAGGAGAGAGAGAGAGGGTGTGTGAATGGAGAGAGTGTGTGAGTGAGTGGATGGAGAGAGAGAGAGGGAGTTTTAATTTTTTATTCATTTAAATTAGAAGAATTTTCTTTAACCGGCTCTAATATTTGAGAAAAAAAAAATTAAATAATTATAGAGGGGGGTTTTTTAAAACCCCTCTACCAAACAGCTTCTAAAAATAAAAAATGATGCAGTGAGGGTTCAATACTCAACATTATCACAGATGCAGGGCTTCACTTGCTCACTCATAGTAAAAGTGAGAAACTGTGGCATTATGCAGCGGTTCTCATTGCAATCTTAACAGCGGCATCAACGTAGAATTATAAATCTATGTATCATTTTCACTGCGGCAAAAGTAAAACAACAATGCAAGCTAGCTAAAGGTTGCATGGCTGTAAAATAAAAAAGTAAAAGATCCATAATGCCGTTTTGCATGCAGTATGCATGCAGGCTTCTAATTCCTTGTGGACGTTGCCGCCTTCTCAAAACAGAACTAGCAATAAAGACAAAGAAAAGATGTGAAGTTAACACTATGAAAACTCCATCTGGCTCTTTTACTTGCTTCCATCTGCTTCTTTCCAAGCTTTACCCATTGGAAACATCTTTGAGATTTGAGGACCTCCTCCAAACTTGCATACCGCTTAAGCAGCATTGCTCATGCCGTCTTTAGCCGGCCTTATAGCACGCATTAGACCATATATATATATATATACATGTCCAATGCTTTGCATTAATCAATCAATTCATCAAAGTAACAAGAATATTTTTTGAGCTCTCTCCACGCCACTCTTGGTCATCTTTGATACATACTAATTGGGAGAGAGCTCCAATGGCTTCTAAACAAATGCTTGTTGTTTTTGTTATTGTCGCCGCCGTCCTCCCTGCAATAACCACCGCAACGGTGTTCCCCGTCGGAGATGAGGACGGTTGGAGTCTCAAGGGGAACTACACAGCTTGGGCCATGGGGAAAGAATTCAAAGTTGGTGACTATCTTGGTACGTAAAATTAATCAAAACTTTTTTTACATAAGTTTATTAATTAGTAAATTTTGATTTTTTCTTTCTTGTATATATTGACCTGCATTGCAGTTTTCAACTATACGAAAGATAAGCACAACGTTCTAAAGATCAGTGGAGACGGATTCAGAGTGTGTGATCCAAGCAAAGCTACGGAAACCTTAAGCACAGGCATGGATGTGATACCACTTGCAAAGGCAGGAAAGAAGTGGTACATTTGTGGGTTTGACAATCACTGTAGTAAAGGGATGAAGCTTGTTATCAATGTTGAAGAAAATGTGTTGGCTCCTAACTCTCCTCCTACTGACTCTCCTCCTATTGCACCAGCTCCTGCTTCATTTGCTCACAGAGAAGTATCATCCTTTTCTTCAAAGCTAGTCATGATAGTGGTGTCTCTTGGGATGGTGTTCATCTTGTTCTGAGAGAGATCTAAATAAGTGGGTTGATTTCTCTAAATAACTTGAGCTTCATTTTGGAGGTTTCATTCTTATGTTTGTTTGATAATAAGCACTTGCTCTTTGAGTGAGATGCAGATACTTAATTGAATGAGTTAATTGTGTGTGAGTTTCTTTGTTCAATTCTTGGTGAATGAATATATATGAATGATCAAGTTTCTTGAGTTTGTTTCATCTAATTTATACTATACATGAAATAAAGCTACAAGAATTGCATATGTCCTTGACTTTCCTTAACTAGGTCGTCATCTATCATTAAAAAAAAAAAAAAAAAAAAAAAAAAAATTGCATGTGCGTAGAAGCTGCATGCGTCAGATTTGTGACTGCCAGTTTCCAAATCCAAATATGTTTCCATGTCCTGTATCAATGTGTGGGTTCGTATGTATAAACTAGGTTAAGTGAGTTTTTGGAAGAAATTTTAATTTATTTAATGCATAATAGGAGATAATCGTTTTTTATCTTTAAGTTAATTTGGATAGACTAGGAAATTAGATTAAACAGTACAAAATGGAGGAAAGCAACGATGAACGATGAAGTGATCGAGCTGTCAAGAAATGTAGTAACCCTTGGTTCTATGAGACCAATGGGAGGAGAAGTGAATCATATGGTTTTTCTTATATTTTTTAAATTATGTCGAAAATCCCTGGTCGCCCAATAAATTTCAGAATTAATTTTTTTTCTACTTTGTTCATTTTTTGTTTTTATACTTTGCAAATGTTGAAGAGGAATTAGGATATATATATATATACTCTCAAAATATTTATTTAAACTATTTTTTACAGATGACACAAAATATACAATTATTTCTCTATTTTATGTATTCATGTGAACAGTGGCGGATACAAAAATCAGGGTGGTGGTTGAAGTTTTTTGAGAGTAAGGGTGTGTTTGTTTCACCGAAAATGGGGCTGAAGTGGCTGAGGTGGGAAGTTCAGCCCCATTTTCAGTTGTTTGGTTCGCGGAAGTGTATCCCGAAGTGGGGAAGTCAGCACTTCACCCCCACCCCACTTCCCCACTTGACTTCCCTTTCAAAAGCCCTGAAGCCACCTTTTCAGCCACTGACTTCGGTGCACGCGCTTTTCACGTGCAGTGTTTATGCTACCTCCCCGAAGTCCCGAGTTCCTCACATCCCGACTCCACCTCCCCCGCTTCTCATCTCTCGTTCTAGGGTTCCTTCGCCTCCACCTCCCCCGCTTCTCATCGGCGATCCTCCACGCTGAAAGAACCCCATCTCGTCCCGAAACCTGCCATCCCACTCCTCCGCCGGTGTTTCCCGTCGTCAAGTCCACCATCAACCCATATTCAATTTCGGTGGAGTTTTATCGTTCTCGAACCGGTGGTCTTTGGGCGATCTGCTTCCCCCAACCCCGGCCGGAGGTAAGTGCGTTTTATCTTTCCATTTTACGGTAAGATCCGATGCTTTGTTGAACTAATTTCTTGATTTTTTTTCCTTCAATTCCACCAACCAGGTACGGTCGTGGGTGTAGATCTTGTTACCCTTGTTCTTGGACGATCTGCTTCCCTTCTCCCTCGGATCTACTGGGTTTGTATTCTCTCGTTCCCATTTCGTTCTAACCTCTCATGATTTTCAACCGATTTGTTTAATTTTTCCTTCATAACCCTGCACAGGAACACTCTCTGTGGTAGATCTCGTTACCCTTGTGTTTGTTGGGTTTCCTGATTCCGGTGAGTAAAAAACCCCGATCTCCATTCTCTCGTTACCCTTGTGTTTGTTGGCATGCTATTTTTTTTTTTTTTTTATCTTTGGAGTTCATTGTTAATGGCATGCACTTTGATTACTCTTATTTGACTGGTTTTCATTTAATTGAGTTCTCAAAACCCATTATATGCATGAAATGGTTTTTTTGGTGGAGGACTTGGTTCATGTTTTTTACTTTTTTTGATTTGTTTAACACTTTGATGTCCTAAAGTTCTCATCTCTAAAAGTTAGTAATGGGATTTGTTTTCCTGCGGCTGTGATATGAAATCATACCATCCAATAAATGATTTACTTGTTTATGCACTTGCTTGCATGTTATTTGTTTTGTGGCTCTCATTGTCAATGGCCATGCTACTTGATTAACCTAAGTTGCTTGGTTTTCATTTAATTGTGGGCTGAAATAATCATATACAAGCAATGGCTCATTTGTTGGAATACAGGATTTCTTTTTAGTATGTTTTCGATTGATTAACTATGTAATTTGGATATGAACTCATGCTACCCAATTCATGGTTTATTTGTTGGAGTAGTTGTTGGCATGCTATTTTTTTTTTTTATCTTTGGAGTTCATTGTTAATGGCATGCACTTTGATTACTCTTATTTGACTGGTTTTCATTTAATTGAGTTCTCAAAACCCATTATATGCATGAAATGGTTTTTTTGGTGGAGGACTTGGTTCATGTTTTTTACTTTTTTTGATTTGTTTAACACTTTGATGTCCTAAAGTTCTCATCTCTAAAAGTTAGTAATGGGATTTGTTTTCCTGCGGCTGTGATATGAAATCATACCATCCAATAAATGATTTACTTGTTTATGCACTTGCTTGCATGTTATTTGTTTTATGGCTCTCATTGTCAATGGCCATGCTACTTGATTAACCTAAGTTGTTTGGTTTTCATTTAATTGTGGGCTGAAATAATCATATACAAGCAATGGCTCATTTGTTAGAGTACAGGATTTCTTTTTAGTATGTTTTTGATTGCTTCACTATGTAATTTGGATATGAACTCATGCTACCCAATTCATGGTTTATTTGTTGGAGTAGTTGTTGGCATGCTATTTTTTTTTTTTTTATCTTTGGAGTTCATTGTTAATGGCATGCACTTTGATTACTCTTATTTGACTGGTTTTCATTTAATTGAGTTCTCAAAACCCATTATATGCATGAAATGGTTTTTTTGGTGGAGGACTTGGTTCAGGTTTTTTACTTTTTTTGATTTGTTTAACACTTTGATGTCCTAAAGTTCTCATCTCTAAAAGTTAGTAATGGGATTTGTTTTCCTGCGGCTGTGATATGAAATCATACCATCCAATAAATGATTTACTTGTTTATGCACTTGCTTGCATGTTATTTGTTTTGTGGCTCTCATTGTCAATGGCCATGCTACTTGATTAACCTAAGTTGTTTGGTTTTCATTTAATTGTGGGCTAAAATAATCATATACAAGCAATGGCTCATTTGTTAGAGTACAGGATTTCTTTTTAGTATGTTTTTGATTGCTTCACTATGTAATTTGGATATGAACTCATGCTACCCAATTCATGGTTTATTTGTTCGAGTAGTTGTTGGCATGCTATTTTTTTTTTTTTTTATCTTTGGAGTTCATTGTTAATGGCATGCACTTTGATTACTCTTATTTGACTGGTTTTCATTTAATTTAGTTCTCAAAACCCATTATATGCATCAAATGGTTTTTTTGGTGGAGGACTTGGTTCATGTTTTTTACTTTTTTTGATTTGTTTAACACTTTGATGTCCTAAAGTTCTCATCTCTAAAAGTTAGTAATGGGATTTGTTTTCCTGCGGCTGTGATATGAAATTATACCATCCAATAAATGATTTACTTGTTTATGCACTTGCTTGCATGTTATTTGTTTTGTGGCTCTCATTGTCAATGGCCATGCTACTTGATTAACCTAAGTTGCTTGGTTTTCATTTAATTGTGGGCTGAAATAATCATATACAAGCAATGGCTCATTTGTTAGAGTACAGGATTTCTTTTTAGTATGTTTTTGATTGCTTCACTATGTAATTTGGATATGAACTCATGCTACCCAATTCATGGTTTATTTGTTGGAGTAGTTGTTGGCATGCTATTTTTTTTTTTTTTTTTAATCTTTGGAGTTCATTGTTAATGGCATGCACTTTGATTACTCTTATTTGACTGGTTTTCATTTAATTGAGTTCTCAAAACCCATTATATGCATGAAATGGTTTTTTTGGTGGAGGACTTGGTTCATGTTTTTTACTTTTTTTGATTTGTTTAACACTTTGATGTCCTAAAGTTCTCATCTCTAAAAGTTAGTAATGGGATTTGTTTTCCTGCGGCTGTGATATGAAATCATACCATCCAATAAATGATTTACTTGTTTATGCACTTGCTTGCATGTTATTTGTTTTGTGGCTCTCATTGTCAATGGCCATGCTACTTGATTAACCTAAGTTGCTTGGTTTTCATTTAATTGTGGGCTGAAATAATCATATACAAGCAATGGCTCATTTGTTAGAATACAGGATTTCTTTTTAGTATGTTTTTGATTGGTTAACTATGTAATTTGGATATGAACTCATGCTACCCAATTCATGGATTATTTGTTGGAGTAGTTGTTGGCATGCTATTTTTTTTTTTATCTTTGGAGTTCATTGTTAATGGCATGCACTTTGATTACTCTTATTTGACTGGTTTTCATTTAATTGAGTTCTCAAAACCCATTATATGCATGAAATGGTTTTTTTGGTGGAGGACTTGGTTCATGTTTTTTACTTTTTTTGATTTGTTTAACACTTTGATGTCCTAAAGTTCTCATATCTAAAAGTTAGTAATGGGATTTGTTTTCCTGCGGATGTGATATGAAATCATACCATCCAATAAATGATTTACTTGTTTATGCACTTGCTTGCATGTTATTTGTTTTGTGGCTCTCATTGTCAATGGCTATGCTACTTGATTTACCTAAGTTGCTTGGTTTTCATTTAATTGTGGGCTGAAATAATCATATACAAGCAATGGCTCATTTGTTAGAGTACACGATTTCTTTTTAGTATGTTTTTGATTGTTTCACTATGTAATTTTGATTGCTTCGTTATTTTTTTTTGGTGGAGTTAATTGTTTGAGAACCTGATTTACTTTTACTTTTATATCATACAATACTTTAGATCTGAAATCCTTCACAACTTTAGATGTGCGTTCATACTATACAAGCAATGGCTCATCTGTTGGCTCATTTGTTGGAGTACTTGCTAACCTGCCATTTAGGTTGGTGGAGTTCATTTATACCGTCGATGTATTTGGTAACCTCCGACATGGTCGGCTTAAAATTTTTTTTAGGGAAATAAATAACAAGCCACAAACGATCTAATTTAATGATAAGTTGAATTAATCTGCGATAGGATTTCCCTTCATTACATACTTCTTTTCCATGTTAGTTGTCCCATATTATTGGTGTGTGATTTACGTAAGGCATATTACTAACTGACTTGATTTCACATCGGGTCACAATAAAGCAGTGTAGATGGAGAACTGGGCAATGGAAGAGCGTTCGCGACCCTTGGCCGCAGCGTTCACGACCGTAGTCGTCATTGTCGCTTTCGTGATAACGGAAATCCTTGTAGATAGGCCTTCTAGGTATAGGGAACCGTCAATTTTCCGCGACCTGACCAGGAAAAAACATATGGAACGCATTCTTCGAGGTGGCCGGGATTACTGTGTCAGCTACCTCAGGATGGATGTCGGTCCATTTATGCGTCTTGCGTCTATCATGCGTGACAAGCACTTACTAGCTGACACCAGACATATCGCTGTAGAGGAACAGCTTGCAATTTTCCTGCACATCGTGGGACATAACACGAAGAATAGGACAATGCGGGTTGAATTCCTCCGTTCTGGTGAGACCATCAGCCGTTGTTTCAATATGGTCGTGCGAGCGATGTGTGCCATTCGAGAGGAATTTGTTCATCCCCCAAGCAGCACGTGCCACCCCGATATTGAGAACAATGCATCCTGGTATCCCTTCTTCAAAGTAAGGACTCAAACTTACCCATAGACTGTTGAATGTAAATATCACATCATCACCCTTTTTAATGAAATGTTACAAACAACTTCATTATGTAGGATTGCATTGGGTTGCTTGATGGGACGCATATTGATGTCTCTGTGCCCCCACAAGATATGCCCCGATTCCGCGGTCGTAAAGGACCAACACAAAATGTGCTCGCTGTAGTGAATCCCGACCTAAAATTCACTTATGTGATGGCAGGGTGGGAAGGATCGGCAAACGATTTCACCGTCCTTAAGGATGCCATCTCCAGACCACCCCCGGAGGGGCTTAAAGTAATAGAAGGTGTGGCATATATGAAAACCTTACTGAGTACGTAAATTGACTGAAAACCAATGACTTTTCTCACCGTGTAGGTAAGTACTACTTGGTGGATGCTGGATACACAACAATGCCGGGGTTCATAGCGCCATATCGAGGTGTCCGGTATCATCTAAAAGAACATAGTGGTAGGTCTCCCACAAACCCCAAGGAGCTGTTTAACCTTAGGCACTCCATGTTGCGGTCCCGGGTGGAGCGAGCATTTGCAATCTTGAAGAATCGGTTTAAAATTCTTACTTCGCATCCCTTTTTTCCATTTAAGACGCAAGTCAGACTAGTGCTTGTTTGTTGTGTATTGCATAATTACATCGCTGGGGTTGACCCGGATGATCAGTTTCTTAACGATGCGGACACACAGGGTGATGAACCACTGACGTGTTCGCAGGCGAGGTCACGTAGGGAGCAGCAACGTGAGAGCCGACAATGGGTGGAGCTTAGGGATAAGATAGCGAACGACATGTGGGCTAGTTATAACGCACAGTAGGCGTACTACTTGCTTCTTGTTGTTATTTCAATACTGTTATCCTTTATTTTCCTAACATTTCGGTGACACGTCCTGCATGATGTCATTTTATATGCCGTGTTATTTGCTTTTTGGTACTTTGATATGATGTTTAATTGTGTTGGTTGTTTCCTATTTACGCAAAGCATAGTTTGTAGGTTTCTGTATGCATGCAGGCACAAAGTTTCATATGATGTCGTGAATGCTTATGCAGTAGAGTATGTTTTTTCGTATTGGTAAGTAATTTTTTTTCATCCCCATTCGAGTTAAGTTATGTCAGGGCAAGAGCGCACCTGCGTTCCTCCACAAGCAACGGGCATCCAATCCAAGGTGGCCACGAATAAACGCGGCACTCCCAACAAAAGATGGAAGAATGAGTACGACTCATTCTTGATCCCGTTGTTGGTTGAGCAGGCGAAGAAAGGGTTGAAGTGCGATAAGTCATTCAAGAGGGTTGCCTTCGCTCACGCTGCAGTTGCGGTGAACACTCAATTCGGGACGAGTTTCACACCCGATAATGTTGAGAATCATTACCGCACACTCAAAGCCCGCTTTTCCGAAATAAGAAAGATCCGTGAATTGAGCGGCGCCTGGGTGGGACGAAGAAAGCAAAACTATAACTCTCGACCCAAGCAATTGCTCTCACATATACCGAGGTACGAACTGGAGCACTCTGATGTATTTGTTTTTGTTTTCGATATGTCCAATTGCTGCCATTAACCCTTTTTTTTATAACACAAGGCGCACCCAGCTGCGAGACCGTTCATCAATAGGCCGATAGAGCATTACGAAGGATTACGGATCATTTGCGGCGAGGACAACGCAACGGGATCATACGCGGCTTCAATTTTCTCGGATTTCGGTGACAAGTCGGAGATTGAACCGGACGAAGAAATGAACCCTGAGTTTGTTCAAATGGAACAGCATAGTGAGGAAGATGGAGACGCCGACTCCATCCCACCGGTGGTTCGTAGCGCGGCAACGTCGTCGACAACCCCAGGTCAGCGTGCAGTCAAGGGTAACAAGAATGCGTCGATGGTGCTTGAACTCGTGAACGCAGTCGATAAGATGGCGGCTGCGATACAAAACCCGACACATTGGACAGAAATTTTGCACGCGAAAGTCATGGAGGTGGACGGTTTCGAGGAAGAGGTGTTACTGGATGTCTTTGACTACCTCGAGGAGCACGAGAACGAAGCTAGGCGATTCATGGCCAGGAAGCCTGATCATCGAAAGTTATGGGTTCGGAAATTTCTGGATGGTGGTCATTGAATGGGAAATTCAATGACCACAATCCCATAGTTCGTTATCTTGGACAGATTCTAGTTTCTGCACTCTTTCCCATGCACTTTGATGCTTGTGTGCTCTCATTTACCTGTTGTTTTTGAACTTGACATGCTTTCCCTTCATGCTTTGACGTTAGATGCTTGCATTGCAACTTATCTATGATGTGAATTGCATTTGTATTGGTAGACAGTTTATTTGACTGACCTGCTTCTGTCACTATTTTGTAATTTCTGCAGCTGTGTTGGCTATGATGATGGTTTTTCATAATGTATCTGAGGCGTCGCTCTCTCACGCAATGGCGAGGCAATGGGAGAATCTGTTTTTTCATTCTCTATTGCAGCCTTGCGTTTGTGTTCGTTTTAAGGTCAATGTTTGGTGTTCTTTTTTTTTTTCATTTGGTTATATGTGTTTACTCGAGTTTTTTGAAATGGTCGTAGGATATGGCGGTGTTGGTCTCTGGACTTCTATCAATGTTTTTTTGTTTGTCTGTGTATGTCGCTGCTTGGTTTGCATAGGTTACCTGTGTGTTTGAGGGGTTTTTTTTTTATATGCAATTCTGTCTTCCTGGATATGATTTATTCTGTCGGGATTTGCCGATTGTTTTCGCCGATGTATGTGGAATTGTGCAATCTGCGGCGAGGCAGAATTGGTGTGTCACACCAATTCTGCAGCCCAATTGCAAATCGAGAGCGATATGCCGATGATAGCAATCAACCAACCAACTGAGCCATTTAAATACGAATGTGGAATCGGTGCCAAAGCGAGGAATTCAGCGTCGGATTACGTTGTGAGTAGTGTAATTTTTACAGTGTTGAATTTCTCCAAAGTGTAGATTTTATTTCAAATAGTTGATATTCTGAAAGTGTTGAAGATTTGCAGGATTACTCTGGCCATTTTGTGATTCTGTGAGTGCATGTTTCAGATCATCGTGGAAGTTATGCAGGATAAGAAGAACATTGAAACTGGTTATAGAAATCTCAGAAACAGCAGCATTTACTCCTTTTCTGTTTCTTGTTTATAAATATAACTCTTGTCATATCTTGCTCCTCAGCTCTGTTTCCATTTCATTACACTCATTGAGTTGCTTCTTCTTGTTCTTATTCTTCTTATTCTTCTTCTTGTGAGTGTTAGCCATGTTCATGGAGACAGTGGTTGGTCAAACGCTCATGCAACTTTCTATGGAGGTGGTGATGCTTCTGGCACAATGGGTGAGTGCATGATATCAAACGCTCTTGTCATACATATAATTCTTATGATCACTGCATTGATGTTTTTTTTTTTCCATATTACTGTAGAAGGAGCTTCTGGTTATGGTAATTTATATAGTGAAGGATATGGGACAAACACAGTAGCATTGAGCACAGCTTTGTTCAAATAAGGACATAGTTGTGGTGCATGTTTTGAAATTGAATGTGTGAATGATGATCAATGGTGTCTTCCTGGCTCCATTCTTGTCACTACAACAAACTTTTGTCCACCTAACAATGCCTTGCCCAACAATGCAGGAGGGTGCTGTAACCCTCCACTGCAACGCTTTGATCTTTCTCAGCTTGTTTTTCAGCTCATTAAAGCCGGCGTTGTGCCCGTCGAGTATCGTAGGTAAAAAATTCAGTAATAGTTGAGAATGAAAATCTAAGTTTGTGCGTCTTTTGTATTCAACAAACATTTTTTGTTTGATCAGGGTGGCATGCAATAAAAAGGAGGTATTAGGTTCGATATCAACGGTCACTCTTACTTCAACCTTGTGCTGATTCAAAGTGTGTATTAAATAGTGAAGCTTTGTCATTCAAAGTGTACACCAGTGATGGTGCATGTATAACTTCAGAGAACGTTGCACCTTCTAAACTGGGCCTTTGGGCAGACATACACAGGTGCCAGTTTTGAAGCCTTCAGTTTGATGCCATTGTGAGGCTCTTTTGGTATGGCCCTCAGCAATGCAGGCTTTGTTTGTTTGTGTTTGGAGTTACAACTAGTGCATAACTTCTACGATGATCAGTTATTGTCATTTTTTTCCATATTTGTAAAATAATTTCTTTTTAAATGTTGTAGTTGATGAAACCCATAATTGTATGATGGTATTTGATGCAATGCCAGGCTTCCCCAATTGTGTTATTGGCCAGGACCTTCTTAATGTAGAGTCAATCTAACTAGTTAATATAAACATTATGCAAGGTTGTATCCCTCTGCTTAAGTTTGTAACTAAACCAATCAATTGTTTATAACTTAATTAATTAGACTATTCTGTGAACATCAATTGGGCGGAAGTGTAAAAAGACGCCATGAAGTTGCTGAACAAGGTGTGGATGAACTAATTAAGCAATGAGTGAAACTTTCACTTTCTAATGAAATACTTAAGCAAGTCATAGTTAGTTTTTAAAAAAAAAATTGCAATGGTTGGAACATTCGCTTTGTAATGAAATAATTAATCGAGTCGCAATTAGTTTTAAAAAAATCCATTAACGCATTCCGGCCAATCTCTAAGCTAGGTACATATTAAGTTATTAGTAGTAGGCATTAATTAATGAAAGTAAACACGTCATTACGAGAATATGTTAAAATAACTAATCAACTTAATAATAAACTTTGTGAAAGAATTAATTAATTAATGAAAATTGTTAATGAAATTCTAAATAAACTAAGCACGTCATGGTTTCCTAATTTAATCAATTTTATGAAATGAAGGAGAGCATATATTTCTAAGGTTTCAAAATCAAGGTGTAACGTCAAAGTTAAAATAATATATTCAAAGGCAAAAATATGTTGATGAATTACCGTCATAATTATTTTAATTAATTCATTAATGTCATGAATTGCTTATAATGAGGATGTGTTAAAATAATTAATTACTAAAGGTTGTGCTAATTATGGGAACGTGTTAAAATAATTAATTTTATGGGATTGTGGTAACCAAGGAACAATAAAGGTTGTGTAAATATCAATTAATTATAAAATATGTCAAAATATCAACTAATTAATTAAAATTGTTATTAATAAGTCTTCAAATATATTAATTACATCATAGTTGGTTCATCTAATCAAATTTGGTATTTTTTACAAGGATTCAAAATTAAGGGGTAACTTCACCCCCATCCCGAAGTGGTGATCATATCCTCACTTCGGTGTTACCAAACACCAGAACTGATGAAGTGGTCACTTCCAGATTCCTACTTCCACCAACCAAACACAGGAACTGCATTCGGAAGTCACATTTTCCAAATCAACCAAACGCAGACGAAGTCTTCACTTCCAATGATCTGCTCACTTCACCGAAAATGCCACTTCCAGACTTCCGCCACTTCGGCAAATCACTTCCGAACCAAACAGCCCCTAAGAATAATAAACATAGGTGAGCCTTACAGGATTTGCCTTTTCACGGGTTATCCTTAGTTTACTCTCCAGACAAAGGTAAATAGGGAAAAAAAATCCCTATACCTTGTAATGCGGCAAGTATCCCAACTTTAATAAATATATATATAACTAATAAATAATTAAAAAAATAACATGTTAATATATATATATATATATATATATATATATATATATATATATGGTGTGTGCATTGAAATATTAACTTTCTATTTATCTGTTTTGCTAATGTTTTATTTTTAATTTCAAATATGATTTTTTTATTAAAGTTTATATTCTAATGGTGTTTGATATAACCTTATATTGTTGTTGTTGTCATTATATTAATTTTTATTGCCATTATTGTTTTTAAAATAATATTATGGTTTTATTTTTAATTTTATATTTATTAGTATATTATTTTTAATTACATAAAAATCTCTGAAAAAATGCACAAAGTGGGATTTTTTTTTCCAGTAATCAAGTCGTGGTGGTGGGGACGGAGAGTCCCTATCCAGGACAAGAGTGAGTGGGAGAGACTTTCTGTTGCACCTGGTCACTATTCCTATTTAATTAGAGGGGAAAGATTATTTTTTTTTAAGGATCAATTTTACATATATACACGATAAAATAATTCTGAATTTTATATATATATATATATATATATATATATTATACTCTTTAAAAGAACTAAATTTTATATGCATAATAATAGAACATATATAAATATATGTACATCTACAGCCTTAGATCCACCATTGCATGTGAAATTATGGCTGAAAGGATTGCGATAAAGACTACTAAATCGATTGGATTTTACCAAGTTGGGTTCAATATAAGCAAAATACTAAATTGCAATGGAGAAGTTGGGATGGGAGAAAACATTGCCAAATTTCATTGGTGTGTGCATTTGACATGGAAACAATAAATTAAGGTCGCCAAACACTTTGACAAAATCAAAGAATGAAATCTTCCAGTGTGAAATCTTTGACAAAAACCGAGACGAATCATCACCAACAAAGGTGGGCAAGTGGTTGCCCACTAAAAGTGCTAATAAGAAGAGAAACAAATTTGCAGCAACTTTTGGTGCAACATTATTTGGCCCACTTATGTAGACAGTTGTGTAACAGTGGTTGGATAAACTTTAGCACGCGGTATCTGTCATAGTCATGTTGGTGTTATTTGTACACTTTTTTGCATAATTACATAATTGGCCACAGAGACACAGACAACAACTTGAAATTCACAAGGGTTGCAAATTGTTTTCTCTGTCATATTTTTAAAATTTTGTAAATAATCCTGGATCTTGATATTTTTAATGGGGTTGATGACTCGGGTCACAGAGAGAAAAAGTAGGGGTAATAACGGAGCGGGAAATAACCGAGCCCCCCGGAGACCTGACCCGACGGGGACGGGGACCAATCCGTCCCCGTTTAGTAAACGGGGCGGGGGCAGGGATAGCAATCCCCGCCCCGGTTTTTTTCTATTTTATTTAAACTTTATATATATATATAGTGGTTTAGGGTTTTTGATTTGCACAAAGGAAGTTCTCAGGACCACATGCACGTGTCATATAATCCTAGGACAAGGAGGCTTTATATTCAACATTTGGAGTATCTTATTTGTATTAGATTGTAGTATTGTACTTGTATAAATTCTAAATTTCATCTTTTGCTCTATAGCTGATGAATATTTGGAATATTTTGTTTTTGCAAATTTTTATATGTTGGTTTGTTGAGATTTATTTTGAATTATTTTTATATTTTTTCATGTGTGTTAGTATGTATTAGTATTAAATTTTTTTAAAAACAATTAAAATTTATAGGTATATGGGGATCCCCACGGGGATCCCCGCGGGGACGGGGACGGGGACGGGGACGGGGACGGGGAGATAATTCCCCCCGTTGGGGAGTCGGGGACGGGGATTCCCCATCCCCGACTTTGGCAGGGACGGGGTCGGGGAGACCACTCCCCGTCCCCGCCCTGCCCCGTTACCACCCCTAAGAAAGAGAGGGAGAGAGCACCTTAAAATCTTTAACGGTTGCAGATCCTTAGGGTATTTTTAATGGGGTTGATCAATCTCACCCCATTATTAGCGCTCAGTGGCCATTTAGTACTTAACAGTGGGGCTCTCATTTTATTTTTTGAATATTATATTATTTAATTATATAATTTCTTTTCTATTATGTATCATTTTAATTTTTTTTATTTTAATATGGGTTGATGTTTAATTATTTTAAATATTTATTTTGAGATATAATTTTTTTAAATATATTATTTAATTATTTTATTAATAATATTTAAGATTTTATTAAATAAATATGATTGTGGAAAATGATTTAAAAGATAAGAGTTTAATGGGTTGATTGTGTGTCCTATTTTATATTATAGTATATGAGATGAATACAGTTTTTGCAAATAAACTCCTAAACATTCAAACTTTCACATTTTTCATTATTATTTTTTTTTTTTTTTTGCAAATGAATATCAACATTTTCTATTTACACTTTTTTCATTTTTTTTTTTGGCAAATATGTACTCAAACATTTGAGAATCCTCAATTCTCAAACTCGCACAATATACCTTAATTTTATTTAAACAAAAGTTGTACATGGTAGGGAATAAACTTACCTTTTTCAAAATTAATAAGTTAAAACATGTCGGATCATATAATTTCGAATGAGCATGAGATATATATGATAAAGAAGAAAAACTCTATATCCCCAAAGGTGACAAATTAAACAGATCAAATCTCATAAATGAAATGACTTAAGTCATATAGTCATTGAAATAATTACATGAGATTTTGATGGAGAACTTCGATAGCAAAATATAACCAATGACATACTAAGAAAGTTGCACACTTATATATTTTGTTAAAATAAGAAAGAAAAAAAAAGCTTCATGATTACAAATTATTTTTGTTGATTTTCTTTTTTATTTGATCTCCATCTTCTCTTTAATTTTGGCACTCTTTTTATTATCTTTCTCCTTTTTTTTTTCTTTCCCTCGTATCTTTTAATTTCTTTTTTTTCTTACCATTTCTTCTGTGCAATATTTTTTTTCTTGATTTTTCTTTTTTGTCATTCTAAATCTTCTCTACTCGTCCTTTTTTTTCCCTTGCCAATCTCTTTCTCTTTCATGCTCATCTCTCTCCTTTTTTTTGCGAGAGATTTTTTCTTCTATTTTCTTCCGAAAAATGATAAAAACTGTTCAAATTTCCCATTTTTATTTTCTTATCTTAACCTTATTTCTTTTTTTTTTTTTATCATTTTCTTATTTGCCTCGTTTTTTTTCTTTTGTTCACGTTGTTTTATGTTTTTGGATCTAATCTCTCTTATTTAAAATTTTTTCCTTTTATTTAAAATTTTTTGTTATATATTCTTCTTGGATAATTCTCTTTTTAATTTTTTTCACTTTCTTATTTTTTAAATTTTTTTTTGAAAATTCTTTTTATAAGCATGAGGTACAAATGCTTTTCAATGATTCACTCTTCGCATGATTGAAATGTCTTATTTAGCATTAAAATAATTAGGCGTAATGAATCCATCATTGAGTCTTGAATACATCCAAGAGCGGTCTCTATCCATTCGGTGACTCTACTGATATCATATAAATTTGTTAAGTTTAAGCCATTAAAACAAACGATGATTACTGAACAATATATAGAATCATTGTAATATTCCAATACATTTACCATTAAATATATATTTAAACAAATGACGATTATCAATACTATTTACATCATATATAGCTTGTTGAGAATTTTATAAAATTTTTTAGTAGTCGTTGTTGGTGTTATGTTTTACACATTGGCCTGGAAAACCATCTTGGCACTCCACTCTATCTGATTCAACGCTAGCCACACTACACTTGCTGTACTTGTTTTCATTTTTAAATTATATATACATAAACTTGGAAAGTTATAGGTCCCAGGGATTGGCCCAGTTCCTTGAATGCATTACTAATTCATTAATGTGACACATTGTATTTGTATTTATTGCCATTTATTCATGGGAATTGAATTTGCAAGATGTAATGCATTGCATGACTGAGTGGTATATAAGAAGAGGGAGAAGAAAGAACATGTCATGCATGCTAAGATGTTGAAGGTGATGGTGTCCCTAGTGTTAGAATTTGAAATTGAGTTAAGTTTGTTGATGTCAAGAGGGAAAGGTTAAAGTTAGAAGCAACGGCCAGGATTTGATCATCAGAGAAGAATGTAAGTTCATCAAGAGAGATGTGTGAACGGCTAGGATTTGATCATCTCAAAAATAGCACAAGTTTGACGTTTTTTGGCTAAGTAAAAGCTTAGGCGGTCGAGTCAAGTAGAGTGTTACATATGACTCATGTTGTAATGGGATTTTTAAAAAAATTAGTCAAGCTTGTTTTTTCTCTCGGTTTTTCCATTCTGTTGTTCTGTTGTTGTTTTTCTTAAGAACGACTGAACTTGTATGAATTTTCCTGAAAATTTTATGAAGTTTTAGCCCTAAGTTTGTATTACAAACTTGTTCCTTGAGTCACAAAGTTTAAGATTAGTGATTATCAGAAGGAAAGAATAACTAACTGTGTTGAAATTTGGAAATACATAGCTATCTGTTGTTTTTCTGATGATCTAATGAAAGTAGCTATCTTTGATGAATTTTCATGATAAATCCAGTAAGTTTTAGCCTTAGTTTTCTTCTACAAAGTTGTTCAGCAAGGGTTAAAGTTTCTATATAGCAATTATCAGAAGCTTCTCAACAATCCAACCATGAAGACTATAATCATAAGTAATGACCCATTATTAACACCAAGTAAAGTTCATTTCTGTTTAGTTTCCTACAGAAATCTTTATAGGATGATAGAGATATATATGATTGTGTGGACATAAACAAGCAACCAGCTTTTGATCATCCATTAAAAGAAAATCATAAAACTCATGTCCCTTCTTCTTCTCTCTTTGTTATTGCCACTATTCTTTTATTTTACATATATGTCTATCATATCTGCAGTTAAGACCATTTTCTTACCCGGTTGGACTATTTGATGCTGATGATCATGATATATCATCATCATCACCACCAATAAACAGTAGTACATCAATAGAAATTGGATTGCCCACCCATAGTGCTACTTAGGCTTTATTTTTAAAGGAGTCCCACCGACTCTTTTTAATCACTCAACTTGAATTCATATACCTTGTGCCCCCTTTTAAAAAAAAAATAAAATATCTCTAACTTATACCCTATAAAAAAAGGAATTATTATATACATCTATAAAATGATATTTGTTTCTATATTACTCCAAATCAGGACTGGCAAATGAAAACACTAACCTGACAAGAGAGATAGAACATGTGCCTTCATAAACTTGTCAAGTATCATCAACCAACATCAAATGTGATATGTCATGAACTTAAGTGCATGTTCTACATATTTTCAGGTATCATTTCAGCTAGAGGCATTGCTAGGCTGAAAATCAAGACTGGCAAATGAAAACATAGACCTCACAAGAGAGAGAGAACCAATGCCTTCATCAACTTGTCAAGCATCATCAACTAACATCAAATGACTTATCAGCCTCCTACAAACAAGAATGATGATAAAATTCTATGTATTGTGATGTATCAGTGAACTTATATGTTCTATACATTTTCAGGTGAGGCTTCATTTAGAGGCATTGCTTACCGAAAAATCAAGACTAACAAATGAAAACACAAACCTGACAAGAGAGACAGAACCTATGCTTTTATCAACTTGTCAAGTATCATCAACCAACATCAAATGACTTGCCAACCTCCTATGAACAAGTCGTAGGATAAAATTCTATGTATTGCAATGTATCAATGAGCTTATGTGCCCTATAAATGATTGGAAATAAACATTTTTTTCCAATTGTTCTTGTCTTGCTTTAGATAGAAAATTCATTTTGACCATATGTATGGATTTGGGGTCATACACAAATCAGAGATTTTGATCCATCAAAATAATAAGTTTTAAAACACATTTTTATCATCTAACTCCATTGCATACGTCATTCTCAATTAAGCTTATCTTGATAGTAAACAATATTTATGAGACAAAGAGATTAATATGAAGGTCCCCTATGAAAGTTTGAAGCATGGTATGAAGTCATTAATGCTCTCTTTTTGCAGAGAAAGACCAAGAACTAAACTAGTGGCTCATCAATGGATAGCAAAGAAGATGAAAATGGGAATCAAGTTATCAAATTAATAGCAACCAGTGCCTCAACAATGGATAGGAAAGAAGATGAAAAACTTATTAGAGAAATTAGAGAAGAATTAAAGGAAAAAACATACTTGCGATTGGAACGTTAGATCAGGTTGCTTCTCCCTGTCTTTCCTTTCTCTTTTCCTATCGAAACCCTAAAACAAAAAATGAGGATCGAGGTGGAAACCCCAATGCTATATAAGGCGAAGTGGTCGCACGAACCAGCCACACGACTGATGTGGCTGGTGACGTGGCGACCACTCTCTCTCCGGTTTATTTTTTTTTTAAATAAAAAAAATTAAAAAACAAAGACATCAAGAGAAAAGAGGTTCCTCTAGCCCTAGTTTCTCGGCCGTCCTCCTCCTCCTCGTGACTTCTCCACCGGCATCCCCCCTCCTCCATCCTGCACTGGAGATCCCGGCCGCCGAGAGCTCCTCCTGTGCTCCCTATCGTGATGCTATCTCCCTCTCTCTCCTATGCCCTAGTTTCTTGGTTCACAGCTCATGTCGCCGCTCCCGGCCCGTCACGGCTCCTCTCTCTCCTGCGGCACGACCATCTAGTCCCTGTTTTTCCTCGTGCCTTTTCTCCCTACCGCCGCTCCCCTCGGCTCTCCTTGAAGTCAGGTACAGTGGCATTTAAGGTGAAAACTAGATTAATTAATACATTAAAAGGGTATAGTTGCCTCATTAATCAAAGAAATTTAAGCAATCTTAGAGTGCGTTTGATTGCCTAAATTTTCCATGGAAAATTTTTCCATGGGCCATTTTCCACAAAAAAATGCTGTTTGATTGCCTAAATTTTCCATGGAGGTGGTCACGTGACCATATTTTCCCTCAAAACAAGGGAAAACTTTTCCTACCTCAACCCTAGGAAAAATTTTCCATGGAAAATATAGGGGGTTTTTTGAAAAATTTCTTGTTTACTAAATCAACGTTTTTAGGTATATATTACGTTGTTTGAATGGTCTAATATGATTGGCTTTTCAAAATAGGAATAATTTTTTTGATTAATCACTTGATAAAAATTATTGATTTTATATTAAATAGCATTTTAGGTAGCCAAAAGTACAAGGCTTAGTTTTTTTATTTTTAAATTTGAGTTTTTATTTAACATACAATATCTTTGTGAAAACAAATATGCAAGTGTAGAGTTGTAACAATGGTTCAAAACTTCATTTGGAACCTGAATAAGAAAATAAAAATATTTTTTTTTAGTATGAAAATATCGGTCAAATTTATATATATACTGCATCTTAAATTTGTTTATATTTTCAAGAAATAATTAAAAATGGTTTAAGAAATGGTATAAAAATAATTATCATTGGTTTTTAAATATTTTTTTAACAATTTAATAATTTAAAAAAAAATAAAATGTAGTAATAAATTAATCATAGTTAAACACTCGAAAAAAATTTGAATCAATTTTGAGATTGAATTCTTGTGTACACAAAAAATATCTATTACAAAATCTTAAACAATGATTTATTGGGATTAAATAGCATTTTAGGTAGGTAAAAATATTTTCATGGAGAAAATTTTCCATAGAAAATATGAGATTTTCCATGGAAAATTGATGCAATCAAACAACAAATGTGGCTTTTTCCATGGAAAATGTTATATTTTCCATGGAAAATACAAGCAATCAAACAACAAAATCAAAATTTTTCATGGAAAAGTTTTGATTTTCTGCCTAGAAAATAATACCAATCAAACGTGTATTTGTTCGTTTTCCATAGAAAATTTTTCCATGGAAAAATTTTCCATGGAAAAATTTTCTTTTCCAACCATTTTCCATGTTGCCAATCAAACACACCCTTAATGATAACATTAAAAAAAATATATGTACAATAAATTTTCATTGACTCTTCATGGCTCAGTATGCTAGAATATAGTTGGCATTAAGCAATCCAAATACTATCAAAACAATAAACATAGGCATAATGTAAGATTAATAATTTTTAGAGACCCATTTTAAGGTTCATAATTTTCATTAAAAAATAATATGTGAAAATCTTAGGGTTTTACAAAATCCCATGTTATTAAATTTTTTTTATATTGTTCTTTGATCTTGCTTGTGAATGCATTTTTAATATCTTTGAGAGTGAAAATTATTTATGAATTTATTGTTTGTCTAATTTGTGTTTAGACATATACCTAAACCAAAAATATGGAAGAAGTGGTACTTGGGTATTTTGAGCAAGCAAAAGATAATGTCGAAGTTGGACGTTCAAGTCATGAAATAAATGCCAATGAGAAACCGGTAGAGTTGGATTTAATTGAAAATGTTGTGCCAAAGGCCGGTATGATGCTTGATTCTGAAGAAGAAGTTTATAAATTGTATGTCCAGTATGCGCGGCGTGAAGGGTTTGGCATCAACAAAAAAAGCACGAGATTAGGTGATGATGGAAAATTGAAATATTACACGCTAGCATGTGCAAGAAGTGGCAAACGAATATCTACTTCAAAAAACTCATTCAACCCAAGGCTATCCACTAAAGTAAATTGTCCAGCAAAGATTAATGTCATTGTCGGCAATGATGGGCGATTTACAATTTCTAGTGTTAATTTGGAGCATAATCATGCACTTAGCCCACAAAAAGCTCGTTTTCAAAAGTGCAATAAAAAAATTGACGCACATGTGAAAAGAAGGCTAGAATTAAATGACCAAGCAGGGATAAGCCTAAGCAAAAATTTTCATTCCCTAGCAGTTGAAAGTGGGGGTTATGAAAATTTAACATACACTGAGAAAGATTGTAGAAATTATATTGCGAAAGCAAGGCAGTTAAGACTTGGCGTTGGAGATGCCGCGGCACTTGGAAAATATTTCTCTCGCATGCAACAAAGAAACACAAACTTTTTCCATTTGATTGACATGGATGAGGAAGGTCGTTTGAGGAATGTCTTTTGGGCAGATGCGAGGTCTATAGCTGCGTATGAAGCTTTTGGAGATGTAATTTCTTTTGATAGAACATACTTGACGAATAAGTATGACATGCCATTTGCTCCGTTTGTTGGTGTTAATCATCATGGACAGACGGTATTATTTGGGTGTGGTTTATTGTCGAAGGAAGATACAGACACATATGTCTGGCTCTTTAAAACTTGGCTGGAGTGTATGTCAGGCAGAGCTCCTAAAGCAATTATTACAGACCAGTGTATGGCTATTCAGGGTGCAGTTAGATTGGTGTTTCCAAATTGCCATCACCGCCTTTGCCTTTGGCATATCATGAAGAAGGTGCCTGAGAAGCTTGGAGGTTTAAATGATTACAAAGCTATCAAGAAGATTTTGAAACGCATCACGTATGAAGCATTAGATATTCAAGAGTTTGAAGACACATACTTGAAGATGATGGCAGACTACAATATTGAGAAAAATGAATGGTTGAATTCTCTATTCAAAATTCGTGATCGTTGGGCTCCTATATATGTTAAAGGCGTATTTTGGGCTGGAATGTCTACCACTCAAAGAAGTGAAAGCATAAATGCATTTTTTGATGGTTATGTTGGTCCGACGACTTCACTGAAGCAGTTTGTTGAGCAATATGATAATGCCTTGAAAAGCAAGATTGAGAAGGATAACAAAGCTGATTTTGCTTCATTTAACTCCTGTTTTCCATTGATCACTGATTGCTATTTTGAGAAACAACTACAAGAAGCATACACGAATGAAATTTTTAAATTGTTTCAAGATGAGTTGCGAGGAATGATATATTGCAATCTTACTCTCAATGGTTCACATGGGGCAATCCGCTCATTTCAGGTGTCTGACATTATCAAAGGGAAAGAATGTGCATTTAGAAAGCCAGTAATATACAATGTTTACACTAATGAGGATGAATTTGACATTAAATGCTCTTGTCAGTTGTTCGAGTTCAAGGGGATTATTTGTAGGCACATTTGCAAGGTGCTTATTGAGAAGAATGTGAAAGAGATCCCTTCTAGGTATATTTTACCACGATGGAGGAAGGACATCAAACGCATGCATACATATGTACTAAACTGTTATAATGACCCTGAAACCAGTGAGGAACAACAACGGTACAATAAATTGTGCTCTCATTTTGCTAAAGCCGCAGAACTTGGAGCAGAGTCAAATGACAAATACATCTTCTTGCTAAAATATGTGGATGAGGCAATTGAGAATTTGATGGGCAACACAACTTGCAAGGAAAAATTTACACCTATGTCGTTGGAAGCGAATGATGTGCCACACCAAACATTTCTGACTCCTTTGAAGGTGCGGAGTAAGGGCCGTCCACCATCAAAAAGAAAGAAGTCAAAAGTTGAAGAAATAATAACTAGAAGCAAGAAAAAGGTATGTAGATGTAGTATCATATTCTTTTGATTTTTTTTTGAGGCAATCCTTTTTTTTTGGTATATAATTTCCATGTTATGATTGGCAGAAGGCACAAACAAAGGAAGATGTAGCAGCGCAAAAATTTACACAAGATGATCATTGCACACAAGAGAGCGTGGTAATTCTCTCGTAATTGTCATTAATGTCAGAATTATCTATTTCAATCGTGTAATTGTTTGTAATGGTTTGTTTGATTATAATCTCTTTGATTAGGTGAATTCAAATTCTATATCGATCAATCTGGATATGCTCCATAGTTCTTCTCTAGGTTTTACAAGCTAATGTAATGATTTTTGATTAAGGTGAGTTGCAAGACGTATACATTTATTTTTGTATTCAATACTTAGTGATTAAGATTGTTGGGTGACCATATTTTATTTTTCTACTGAATAATGAGGGTCATGAATTTCCTTCTCATTCTCAGGAATCAACTTTGATGGTAATGTGACTGGTCTTTAAGCTTTTGCTCTCATTTTGTAGGCAAGAGGGGTGATGCAGGTGAAGCTGAGCCTATGGACGCATCAAGCACCAATGGTAGTGCATCTCAGCAAAGATTAGTCATTTGAATTGCTTGTTATGGTGTCTGATCATTTTGTTTCATGTCTTATTCTTTTTTTAGGAATGTGAAGCTATGGAAGGAGCAGGGCTTTCATTTGATTTCATTTGATCATTTTGTGGAATGTCTTTGGTGTTTTGATGGTTTTGCTCAGATGTTAAGATTTATTTAAGATATGAAGGCTTACTTATGTGGCATGGTAATTTTTAGTTTGCTTCACTGTCCTTACATCTGTATAGGTTTGCTTTGTTCTTGTATACAGGAGAAAATAAAAAGAAATCAATTTCACCAATTGTACACTTCTCAGATTTTTCTTTGTTCAATTCCTAAAATATGACACAGGAAAATCATAATCACCAAATAAGGTTCAACAGAAAGGGCACAAAGGTACAGAAAGGTAGCTTCATCAAGGTACAAAGCAATGTCATCAATTAAAAAAAAATTAGCTGACAAACATACAGAGCATGCAAATCTGCAGAACAGAACCCCAATTTGAACAAATTCGCAACTAGTGTACAGCAGCTAATGAGATTGAATTGACTTCCAAACAAATTTGAACAATTTCGAATTGTAACATTCATGTCCTTTAAGGAGTTGAACAAATACTGGAATAGCAAGGTTCATGAACATAAGACCATAGATAAGAACATGAAAATTTAATGAAAGAGGTCCGCTGGAGTTGTTGCTTCAAAACATATTGGCCATTTGTGGTGCATTGCTCCTTCAATGCATCGGTGCGGATCCTTCAATATTACCAGCCAGTTGAATTTTCTGAAAACAAAGCATAGAGGTAAGAACTCTGTTGCAGCATTTGCTCACATGTATTGATGCCAAGCACATCTCTTAGTACATGTTCAGTCACCTTACCAATGCCACATCAAAGTCATTAAATACCTAATAACATCAAAGTGTATTGCCAGGATTTGCAGCATTAGCCCTAAGACAACATGCATGTTTCTCAAATTAACTCATCCAAAACATGCATGTTGCCCTAAGACAACAGCATCAGCCCTAAGACCTGGACCTGGTTATGATCGGGAATGGGATCTTGATCTAGAGCGGACCCTGTAAGATAATAAAGGATAAGAATGCGCTTTATATGTAGCTTCAGATGATGAGAAATCCTGAGAACATAAATTCATATTGGATTTGGAATCAATAAATTAAATGATTTAAACAAAAAATGTGGATTCAGTCTAATTAAGTTGTAAAAGTACATGCGTAAGAACTAGACTGAACAACCCAGTTAGGCAAATTAAAATAGCTAGAAGGATATACAATAGATATTGGATGAGTAGTTTAATCAGATCTTAAATATCCATCATACATATATACATAACAAGAGTATGAAATATCACTAAATCACCATGCTACAACCAAAACTATTGAATTTCAAAATGATGAAAGACTAGAACCAAAAGAGCACTGAGTTTTGCAAGTTTGAGACAGATACATTAAAAAGCACAAACGCACATGGTATTTTACACATTTTACACCAAAAAAATCCAAGCCTAAATTATTGTGGATGTTTCTTAACAATAATTGTGCCAGAGAAAGTACCGATCCAAACATAATGGATTCTTTTTCTACCTATGTTTGCTGATTAGGTTAGTTAGAGAGAACCTAAGATCTCTCGAGTTTAAAATTTTCAAAAACTTTGCTGAATTCTGAACTGAGTTCTTTATTATCTCAGCTCCATTAAATACAAAGCAAGTAGCGGGATACCCACCACAATCATAGGAAAACATGGAAAGGTGGAGGCTAACCTCCAAATAAAGTGGGAAGGAAAATAACAACTGAAACATAAAAATAGGAACAAAACCAAAATATAAGAGCTGTTACATAAAAGTGCCAATAACTTAGGAACCATTATCTTGTTGATGTGGTCTATACCTCCCATGTATGAACCTTTGGCATGTGCCAACAGATTCAAGAAGATGCCACCACATAGATCTGGACTATAAATCCTACTATTTTCATTTATTACAGCGTATTTTAGTTCTTCAAAAGTTTGAAAATATACCACCTACACAATAGAAAGTCAGTATAACACTCTCCTCCACAATCAAATATCAAGGTTTCTAGCCATTTCAAAATATTCATATAAAAACCATCAAACTGAATGAAGTAATACCTTTTCAGCAAAAACCATCATGCCTCTAGAGAAATATGTAAAGCATTAATCTTGAAAAAGTAGCTCAAACAAATCATCAAAAAGATCAAACCCTTTCAGCAACTTCATTAGAAACCAAGTTTCAAAACTCAAATAATAATTGATCATAGCAAAACTCAAGCTTGGAGGACCATTCTCCTTTGTCACACTATAATGTTTCACTTAGCATTGGTTGGGTTTAAATTTTGACAGGAAATCAATAAATACAATAAATAAATGTTTGACTAGTAGATTCAGAATATATACAGTATCTAAATTCAGAAATTGTTATTTGGGTCTGTTGAGAACTGCACATTGTGAGACTAACAGTTGATTGAGTTGGATGATATGGGATTATTATCTTTGGTTTAGCTATAAATAAGGTTGATTAACTCTAACACTGGATTATATGAAGTCCATCTAACAAACAGAAGTCAATTAAGTGATTACTTAACCAAAAATATATTCATGCTATATGATGATACATCATAGGAATTGCAAGACGGAACAAACCTACAATTTCACATATTAAAGTCAAATTTATCATTAGATGAGAAATTGTTTGGAATAGCCACTAAGCTTAATCTACAGTGTCAATTTGAACCATTTGAACCATGGTTTCCAGAAATTTTCAGAGAATGAATTCATGTTTCATCAGAGGCTCAGATTTTGCCCTCTAATCTTTCACATGGAAAAACCTAAATTAAGGGCTGCAACTATAGTTGCCACGCCACCCAATCTCCATACTCTTTTATAAGGCAAATCATCATGGCCAAAAGAACATCTAAAACAGTAATGCTTTATAGAGCGAACCAAATACACAAACCAGCCACATTGACAGAAAGAAATACACAAACAAGAAACAGAATGAGAAAAGAGGCTCAGAGTGGTAATTTTCTCCCACTTTTCCCCTTCCCTCTACAACAATAGGAGTAGCGGTTGCCTGCTAGGCCATCCAAGCTACTACGCTGTCGTTATAGAGAGACAGGAGCCCGAGAGAATTTTCTAGGGCATCATCATTGCCTCTGTACCTGACTTCAAGCAGAGCCGAGGGGAGCGGCGGTCGGGAGAAAAGGCACGAGGAAGAACAGGGACTAGATGGTCGTGCCGCAGGAGAGAGGGGAGCGAGTAATGCTATATAAGGCGAAGTGGTCGCACGAACCAGCCACACGGGCCGGGAGCGGCGACATGAGCTGTGAACCGAGAAACTAGGGCATAGGAGAGAGAGGGAGATAGCGTCACGATAGGGAGCACAGGAGGAGCTCTCGGCGGCCGGGATCTCCGGTACAGGACGAAGGAGGGGGGATGCCGGTGGAGAAGTCACGAGGAGAAGGAGGACGGCCGAGAAACTAGGGCTAGAGGAACCTCTTTTCTCTTGATGTCTTTGTTTTTTAATTTTTTTTATTTAAAAAAAAAAATAAACCGGAGAGAGAGTGGTCGCCACGTCACCAGCCACATCAGTCGTGTGGCTGGTTCGTGCGACCACTTCGCCTTATATAGCATTACTCTAAATTGATTACTCACAAACTCCATTCATCAATGGATAGCAAAGAGGATGAAAAAAGTTATTAGAGGAGTTGGGATAGAATTAAAGAAAAAATCGCACCTTCCATTGGAACGCGAGATCAAGGTAGCTTCTCCCTATCTCTCCCTCTCTGTTTCCTATCGAAACCCTTAACCAAAAAATGGGGATCAAGGTGAAACCTTAAATTGATCTCTTGCGAAAATCTACTGATAAATGGTAGTAAAAATGATGAAGAAATTATTAGAGGAATTGGGGAAGAATTAAAGGAAAAAAAAACAAACAAACCTTCAATTGGAACGGTTCTCCCCTATCTCTCCCTCTCTCTTTTCTGATGATGGTCATATAGCAAGCTATTTACAAATCGCCCCCTATAAGTCACCAAACTTCTTCCTCCTTGTTTGATAGAGTTTAGAAAAAATAAATAAACAATAGGGACCTTTATGTAATATACTTTTAACGGATTATTTTTTCATCATTATTTGGAAATTAAAATATTTATTTTATAAATAGATTAATTTATATTACCGACAGAATTCCGTCACTAAAAACATAACATTTCCGTCGGTACTCCTTTATGAAAATCCGTCACTAAGTGGTCGGTAATATATTTATTGTCCGCCGGTAAAAGAAAAAAATTGCCGGAGGATACAATTTTGTCGGTAACGATCCGTCGGTAATGGAAGTTTTTTTATATTAAATCTGTCAGTAATATCATCAAATTATACCGACGGAATTCCGTCGCTATTAACATACAATATTTGTCGGTAACACTTACTGACGAAAATCTGTCGGCATATCCGTTGGTAATGTGATCAGTGTTATAAACTATTACATTTACGGTAATCCGTCGGTAATTCGTCGATAACGTATTTATATTCCGTCGGTAAAAATATACTTTACCGACGGATATAGTTCCGTCGAAAAATTTCCATCTGTAATAAAAACGCTTTTCTTGTAGTGTTAGTGATCAAAAACTCATGTTGCAATTCCCATGTACAGATGCCCTAAGAACAAAAAAGATGATTAATGACATCAAGAAGTTTTTTTTTTGGCATGTTTTATTGTTTCAAATTCTCCCCCATATCATGTATTTGAAATTTTATAAACAAAATGAAGATTGTTTTAATGGTTCAAAATTTGATGATGGATTTTTTCTCTTTAAATAAATATATTAAAAGAATCAAATATTTTCAAATGTATAGGTGGTGCACCATAACCAAACAAGGGAATGAGAGGCAGTCACTGGAAGTACAATGTTCTTTAACTTCCAAGAGTTTTGAATTTACATGTCCCATACCTTGAGCAAATGGATGTCACAACTTTAAATGAGGAAAAAATAAAGTAGAATTACATAGAAAATATACATGGAACATCCACAAGCAAACTAAATTTTGTGAATTTTTTATTATTGAGTAATCTATGATAAAATAAAAGAAATGGCTATTTTTAAAATTAGTCACATTTTAATTGACTTGATTCTTTGTTACTAATAATAAGTTTTTCTCACCAAAATCTTGGGCATATTTGGAAAAACCCTAACATATTCAAAGCAATTTGGACATTGTAATTGGATTCCGTAAGCTTCGACATTATTATTCCAAAGTTTCTAAATACAAATAATGTGTGTGAAAAAAAAGGTATTGTTTTATATGGGTACAATATCCTTTTTAGTCTTTATATTTGACTCAATCGGTCCATTTAGTCTTCCTATTGTAATTTGACCTCAATTGATCACTCTATTGATTATTTGAGACAAATGAGATCCAGCCTATAATGGACGTTCTCTTTTCCGTCATGTATTGAACTTAATTTGCCTCAAATCATCAATAGAGGGACTAAAGAGACAGATTGAGTCAAATACAAAAACTAAATCGGGTATTCTATAAAACTTTCATAATACTACATCAGCAACATCAAATGGAGAAAGAACATCCGTCACGGGCTAGATCTATTTTGTCTCAAATCATCAATAGAAGTACCACTTTGGGTCAAATTACAATTGGAGAACTAAAAAGGCAGATTAAGTCAAATACAAGGATTAAATAGAGTATTCTACCTTTTATATGATATTTTTAATTTATTAATACGAAAATCAAACAATATATATATATATATATATAATAGCTTTTAAAAATTCCAAACATATCTTAACATACAGCCTTGAACATCACCATCCCTAATGGAAGAATTTATTTCATAATAGAAAAAGTGAAACACAATGATTATGTAATAATTAATCAATCAATTTGGTGGCAAAGATGAAGGTGAAAATTAGTTAGGGCGTCTGCAGCAACATATTTCATAATCTCTGAATGCTGCCTTCTTGCATTCGCCTTCAGGGTAGCCCATTTTTTTGCATGTAGCCTTGCAGTCATTGATGTGGTCGCAATCCCCCAAGCAAAGTACCTTTTCTGGTTTATGCCCTCCTTCAACTGCATGCATGCATGGTTAAAGTCAATATATATATATATATAGAGAGAGAGAGAGAGAGAGAGTTGGCAACACTTGCATTGCCCCTTGTACTTATGGGCAGAAGGGTGTTTCGTTTCACTAGATTAGAGTGGTATATGTTAGTATTAATTTCATCCCTAGGAGAGGGGGGAGGGGCAAATCTCCTCCGACGGTTGTGATCAACTAGGTTACTATACAATCTCTGATCCAAAAGCATATATTCATCTCATTTTGCACTATATATAAGTGTAATAATACTATACAATTTTGTACACTACACAAAATTATTCACCCCGCTCTACACTGTTCTATAAGCACAATGATAAGTGAATATCACTATCAATTGATAAGTTTTGGATCGAAATCCAACAATCATCTACCAACATTTGTAGATAATGAATCTACAAACTTTCGTAGATGATGTGGCTATATATATATCGAAAAAGTAAAACAGAGAGGATGGATGGCCAAATACAAAAGAGTCTATGTTGGATGCTAATTCAACAACCCTAGAGACATGTACATCTGTAGATTTTAATACGGATGTCTCCAGGGAAAAAGGGCTTTGTAATTATCTATGTACACACAAATGACTCATAGAAAACAATTATTGAATGAGATGAGGTACATATATATAAATATAAGTACTACATATCAAAACATTTAAATGTATATATATCATGATCATTGTTTTGGTGCAACACGCTGAACTGGTCACCAATGGGAACAGAAAGAAAAATCTAGTTGCATGAAATATCACAAAATAAAAAGCCAAAGGTAAAAAAAAAATGATAAAGTGAAAACAGCCAATTAACTACATACCAGAGGCTGTGAGAAGTAATGCCATAACAGCAAGAGTCATGAAGAACTTGGTGATTCTCAGATGATTGTGAGCTTTGGCATCCATTGAGCACTTCTGCCTTTCTAGTTCCAAAGCTTTTTGTTTGGTCTTGGTGACCAATTGAGGATATTATATATAGAGCTTGATATCATAATATTTAGTCCCATTAAATGGTATTTAATTTCCATCTCATAAACTAGGTAACTGTTCAATTCTCTTTCATTCATTCATGCTTTCTTAAAATAAATTTTTAATTTCTATCTATGTTTATTTTCCTTTTATGTCATGTGCACCTTTTCTTCATCTAGTCAATCTTTTTTTAACATCAATGACATTAAATGATTATTTTAAATAAATAAATAATCTCTTGTAGATTACTCATGAGATTAGGAATCTTATACTATTCCATGTATAGGATTAGTGGGAATGTCATTCCTAACATATGTTAATCCAATTTTGATTTAATATGATTGGAATGTTATAATACTATATTTGGTTAAATGGAAATCTTAAATTACCATTATTTTCCAAAATACAATTATTTAATTGGTGTCAAATAATTAAATATTATAACATTTAATATGGAAGTTTTGTAATAATATATATTTGTTATTATTAAAAATAAATTTTTTATATTAAATGTATAGTTGTTATTATGATATAATTTTTAAATAATTAATTTTAAACATAATAATTGACTAAATATAAATTTCTTCTCCAATTTAATTATCTGATAATGAACAGAAGACCTTTCCCAATTTCATATATCCACAGACAAACCCCCATCTTTAAATTATGAACAAAACATCACTCTTTTTTAGGTTTTGTTCCATCTGGGTCATTGCGTGGGCTAACACCGTTACAGTTTGAGTGGAATGACGGTTATACCCCTCCACTGACGCGAGAATGGGAGCTGGAACGGCGGTGCGTGTCCCGAGACCGTTCAGAGTTATGAACGACTATTTGGCTTCATTTCAACTTCTCTCACACGAAAGCCATAGCGAGAACGAACCCTGTAGCTCTGACACCGCCGGCGTGACGAACATCCGTTTCTCAGTCAATTTTGACACAGTATTATCTGGTAAGATTAATATGGTTTTATTCCCTTCCCACACCAACGGTTGTAGTTTAGGTTTTTGTGATCTGTACCGGCGGTTCAGTGTAGGGCGAGCGGTTTCCGTTTATGGAACGGATCTGTTTAGAATGCTAAGTTTCCGTTTACATTTTAAGGTTTTTGTTTAGAATTCAGGCATGTTTGGCTGAGCGTTGTTGTATGTAATGCAAATATGGCATCCAACCCGATGAACGGCAGATGCTATTTGGCGCCCATCGTGGATACGTTGGTCAAACTGAGGCAGCACATGTCACGAGGGCAGCTGGAGATGGTGAGGAGGACACCATTCGGCCATCTCATGGAGGTCGAGCGGTTGCTGTAAAAGAGGGGGCTGCTTGATGCCATCTTGCAGCGATACGACCACCAGACCAAATGTTCAGAATCGGGGCAAGCCCGGTGAGCTTCCGACCAGAAGATGTGGCCGTTATCATGTGTCTCCGGTCAGACGGTGATGTGGTGCAGTTTAGGAAAAAACAAGACACCGTCTGTTTTCGAAACGAAATGCATGTCCAAAAGCTTCGAAAGGACCCGGGATGCTATGAAGGCGTCCCTTCTGAGAATGGTTCGGATAAAGGGAGAAGAGGTGAACTTTGTGAAGCTGCTGGTGCTCTACCTCATGGGGGTAGTGTTGTTCCCGAACACCACCATCTCAGTCCCCAGATAGCTGGTCGACTATGCTGCCGACCTCCCTGCGCTATGAAGGTACGCCTGGGCAGAGGCCACCCACAGGTGGATCATGGAAGACCTCCCCAGAACGGCCGTACGCGTGCAGTCAAGAGTTAGGAGGGAGAACATTGACACGGGATATCTGCACGGGTGCTCCATCGCCCTCACCCTATGGTTCTACGAGGTCACTAGAATAAGGAACAAGGCCTGTGTTGGGAGGACTCCCCAGATATTCTGTTACAGGGAGGGCAGTTTTAGAAAATAAGCATCGTTGGACAAGCTACTGTCATCCATCGATGACAAACAGGTATGAAGTCTCTGTGTTCCCATTGTTCCTGTTTACCTTTCAAATGTTCCCGTTTAAGGTATGGAGTTTCTGTTTACTTATTGGTTGTCCCCGTTTAGATTCCGGACTTCCCGTTTACTTTTTACAGGTCCCCGTTTAGAATCCGACGTTCCTGTGTACCTTTCAAAGGTTCCCGTTTACATTTAGAAGGTTCCCGTTTAGAGTCCGGACATCCCCTTTACCTTTTAATTGTTTCTGTTTAGGATCCGACATTCCGGTTTATCTTTTAATGGTTTCCATTTATCATTTATGTTCCCGTTTATATTTTTGAAGTTTATACTCTCTTGTCGACAGTTTTCCGATTTGACCGTCGACTTCGTCGACGAGCAAGCATTGGCATTGGCATTGGTGCCAAGCCAGCATTCGCGATCGTCTCCTGTACTGACGATGCAACCCTTCTCAGCGAAAGCGCGACCGAGAAAACTTGGCCGGTCACCGGCTCCACGTAATAGTTCCCCCTCCCCCCCGCCACGCTTGGCCTCATCACGAGGCACGGGTGCCCCCCCCCCCCGACGGCAATTGAAGAGGATGTAGCCACCTCGCTACAGCGGGCCTTCGAGACATTGTCGCGGGACGTCCAATGATTGGCTTATCTGGTGGAAGTCATCGAATGACGCCTTCGTATCGCCGCCCCGTCATCGAGGTACGCCACACCAAAGTCCGGCTCGGTGTCATCTCCGGCAGATGCACAACGTGTTGAGAAGGTCGCCACTCGACGCGTTACTAGGACTGTCTCCCGGAAAGGTGAACAGCAGCCCGTCGACGTCCCCGAGAGGCCTGTACGGGTTGCAACTCCTTCGGTGCCCACCGATCCGAGGATGAAGAGAGTCGTCCGTAAGGGCGAACGGAAGAAGGATGCCCCAAGAAGCCCTTCGGTAATCTATTCCGGCAATGATGGCTCCGACGTGGTTGACGTCGACAACATCATAGCGTCTCTGATCGAGATGAAAGGTAAAGTCGTCATTCTGACATTTGATTTTGATAGATGGCGTTCATCGAAGGGCAACTTCGACATACAAACCACCGTCACGGATGAGGAACACATGCACTCTCTGGTGGTGGCGCACGAGAAAGCCGTGAGACCATCATCCTCTACAGACGTCATTGACGAAGACGTCCCAGAAGGACGAACTTCAGCCTGGACAGCTACTACTCTAGACACCTCCGCATACGAAGGTGTCCAATCTGAGCTCCCTATTCCCCCTGTAAACGTCGCCGCGGATGCACAAGACGACGTCCCGTCTCTGCTCTCCGTTGAAGAGGCTGCACCACTGGAGCTCCCCATGGCGGATGAAAATGAAAGTGCATCCACCGCTGTCGAGGAAGCTCCATCTCGACCCCCCCGGGCGGAAGAGGCGGCTCCACCACTGCTCTCCCAGGAGGAAGAGGTGACTCTACCGCAGCTCCTCCTAGAGGAAAAGGCGGCTCCATCGCAGCTCCCCCTATCAAAAGAGGCTGTTCTATCGCAGCTACCCACATTGAACGAAAACGCCAGTGCGGCCACCGCTGCGGAGGAAGGTCCATCGTATCCCCTCCCCACGGCTGAGGAAGAGGCTCCACCTCAGCCCCAAACGGCACAGACAGCACATGATCACGATCCCAGAAAGCAATCATCACAGATCCCTGTCGATGTTGACACGGTTTCAATCATTGAGAAGCAAGAGTCGTCATTAGTCAACACTGGCTTTCGACCCAAAAATAAACGACCGACTGCATTTCATCGATTGACTAAAATCGAGCAGGCCGCGATGAGGTTGTATCTCAACTGTGTAATCGACAGGTGAGTAGGCATTTTTCGTTTACCTTATATGGGTTTTCGTTTACTTTTGTATGTTGCCGTTTACATTATATTGATTCGCGTTTACTTTGGGATGTTTTCGTTTACCTAGGAGGGTTTCCGTTTACCTTATATGGGTTTTCGTTTACTTTTGTATGTTTCCGTTTACATTATATTGATTCGCGTTTACTTTGGCATGTTTTCGTTTACCTCGGCGGGTTTCCGTTTACCTTATATGGGTTTTCGTTTACCTTTGTATGTTGTCGTTTACATTATATTGATTTGCGTTTACTTTGGGATGTTTCCGTTTACCTCGGCTGGTTTTCGTTTACCTTTTGCTCGTTTCTGTTTACGTTAAGTGGGTCCGGTTTACATTATATGAGTTTCCGTTTAGCTTTTCGAGTTTTCGTGTACGGTTGGGGAGTTATGGTGTTGTCATTTACATCATGTGCGTTTCCATTTACATTTTCCCGATCCTGTATACTTTTGAGTGTTGTCCTCTAATAATTGTAATGGACTGCATTTAGGACCGTCGTCTGGAAGAACGACCTCTCCTTCACAACAAGAGACCACTTGTACACCTTGGTGGAGGGGATTGTTGTGCCCGACGATGTGCTCGACGTTTGGTGTGTCATGATCATGGAATCATGCAAGCGAACACCCTACCCCTACAAAAAACGAGTTGTTGTCACTCAGCCGCTGGCGCTTCTCATGTCGAAGGCAGAGCACAATGCGGAGGTGGCGCTGACGTTGGTCGAGGCGGGCACCGCCAACTTCAACGAGGTGGAAATTATTCTGTTACCCATAATATTCAACACAAACTTCCACCTTCTTGTCCTCGATAAGCAGTTGAAGCAATACCTACACTACACGTCTGCGCAGAGTCGCACATACGACGCCGACGCGAAGGCCATGGTAGGGTCTTACGTCTCCTTGCCTTATCGGTCTTTGTCTCTTTTTTTTTTTTACCGTCAAACAACGACGCTGACACATTTTTATGTGCTACCAACATAGGGAGCTCTTCGACCGCTGCCTCGCCGTTGAGGTGGGTGATGCCGGGACGGAGAATTACCCCCTTGTGCACATCTGCGACTGCCCACGTCAGAAGCCCGACAGCCTGCACTGCTGCCTTTACACGATGCGGTTCATTGAACAAATCTTCAACGGGGAGAGTCTTCGTTTGCCATAGTCCGATGTGCCACTTTTGCATCTGCAGTATGCAGGCCGTATTGTTATGAACGGCATCACAAGGGGGGAAGGGGATGGCGGAGCTGGCATCAAGAGAGCGACGTCTGACTCATCAAAGGTAGCGGCTTCGGATTGTTAAAAACATGTAATAAGCAATTCAATGATTACTTATGTAATTATCTCCTTTCGTTTTACATACCCGCGTATATGAATGTAAATAGGTTTTAATGATTTCGTAAAATTATACTCGTTTGCATGGTTTCGTTTACTCGCTTACCCTAGTTTACATTTACGATCCAAAGTTTACGTTTAGATCGGGGTTGTTTCTATTCACATTACTGTGTTCTGGTTTAGATTTGGTAGTGTCGGTTTACATTCCAGGGTTTCTATTTATATCTGAGTGTTTCTGTTTGCATTCTTGTGTTTCTCTTTAGAATGGGTAGTTTCTGTGTACAGTCCAGTGTTTCCGTTTATATCTGAGTGTTTTTGTTTGCATTCTTGTGTTTCCCATTAGAATGGGTAGTTTCTGTGTACATTCTAAGGTTTCCGATTATATACTAGTGTTTCTGTTTACATTCCTGTGTTCCTGTGTACATGGTAGTTTCTGGTTACATTCAAGTGTTCTCTTTTAGATTCAACTTTTCATGTTCACATTAATGTGTTCTGGTTGACTCTCAATTGTAACCAACCTCCCTACACCTGCTGCACCTGAAATCACGTACAACTGTGGGCTGCGATTCAATTCTTTTCCGTTTTGGCCGCCCGGGTTGCCTCTTCGTCATTGGTGGCCGGACGGCCAACGAACGAGAATCATCTATCGGTCTATCATTATCAGGGATAGGGAAAATCCCTTCTACGTAAGACGTGTGGTACGTGTCTGCGGTGAAGTAATCGTCAACATATTTGTGGGCATTTGCATCTGTTTGCATTATAGCCGCGTATGTGTGCTTACACGGGATCCCGTATACTTTCCACCGTCGGCACGAGCACGTCCTCGACGACAGGTTGACGGAGAAGTTGTTCCGGTCGATAACTTCGAAGCAGTCACCTGTTGATCTCCTAACAAGTAACGTACGCGCTTCTTCGACCACTTCTTCGATCTTGCTGTGTATGTCCTAGCACAGATGGCTCTCCCACCGCCGAGATTGTTCACAGTGGTTACACAGCATGTTCATGAGCTTGAACCTGGGGTAAGTGGAGAGAGGCAGTGAAGCAGACGATTGGACAAAACATAAAAGGGAATCGCTACAACTGAATCAGAACTAAACGAGGACTCGCACATATAAGGGGGAAATTGGCGAACTAAATGAGGACTCGTAAAAGCAAACGGAAACAATAATAAGTAAACGGAAACGTCAATAAATAAACCGAAATGCATAGACGTAAGTGGGAAATCGGCGAACTAAACGAGGACTCGTAAATGTAAACTGTAATAATAATAATAAGTAAACGGGAAGGTCGATAAGTCAACCAAAACTCACAGACGTAAGTCGAAAATCGGCGAACTAAACGAGAACTCGTAAAAGTAAACGGAAACGATAACAAGTAAACGGGAATGGAGGGATGTAAAGAGAAGTCGGCGGAATAAGAATAATGTAAGTAGGAGAACTAAACGAATGATTACAGGATCGAATCCACCATATTTGTCACAGGAAGATGTCTTGCTTCTTTAATCCATGCGTTGAATGATTCGGCGACGTTTGAATACATCTCGCCCCACCTTTCGCCTTTGAACATATAATTTGCCCAATGTGCCATGTCGGATTTCTGGAGTAGCCAGAGATGCGTATGTTGAGATGTGTTGAATAGGTCGTTCATGGCGTCATTGAACTCCTTCTCCGTGCACGTAAATGCAATCCTAACAATAATGGACCAACATAGCTCTTTTAATGACCTCCCAATGCCCACGTTTGCCTTCATAAAATTTGCCTCCAGGTGCCTGAGACAGTACGCGTGCGGGGATGATGGGAAAACCTTACCGACTGCATTGATGAGACCCTTTGACCTGTTAGAAATAAATGTTATAATCTTCGTGTAATCATCATCCCCATATAACACATCACCAAGCTTCGAAAGAAACCAAGTCCAGTTTGAATCCGTTTCACTGTCAACAATGGCAAATGCAACGTGAAACAAACGTCGTTGGCATCCTTCCCCGTTGCACCAAGCAAAGTGCCACCGCATTTCCCTAGCAAGTGGGTCCCCTCGATGAATAGTAATGGCCTGCAACCACTCTGAAAACCTACAATGCACCCGTGGAATACAAAAAAGGCCCTTGTAAAAAGGTCGCTTTCATGCTCCACTACAGCGACACTTCCAGATTTCGTCTCTAAAACTTTCTTGGCATACCACATGAGGAGGTCATAGCTCACAACTTCACTGCCGTGAAGAACACACTGGGCGACCTCTTTCCCCAACCAAGCTTACTTGTAATACAAGTAAACGCCATGCTCGCGCATTATATCACATTGAATATCGGCGGCCCTGTAGAGAGGGCGATCCTTCAGCCTCTGCATAACCTGAGCGCTTACCCATTTTTTTGAAGCTTTCGGGTGCGAGTTAGTGCCGATACCTCCGCCGCATGTGTGTGCGGAGCATATTGTCTTTATCATAAACGTCTCCTGGTTTCCATACTTGGACGCGTGGACACGCCATTGGCAACTAGCAGATGCACATTGGACGGTTACCCTCTGCTTGTCGTTCTTCACGAAGGTGAAGTTAAAATTCCGACTTATGGCGACACTTCGCTGTGTCTCCTTGAAGTGATCACCATCGCGAAATCGTTGTCCAACTGCGAGACATGCACTGGCAGGTTGGTCTACGGATATAGACAGGGCACCTGACGTGTGTGGGTGGGATAACATTATGCGCCGACTCAATGCTAGGCTATCCGAAATTGAATCCCTGCTCCTAGTGTATACAAGGAAATGCAAACGGCTACGGGTTAATGGAGAATCCCAAACGTAAACATAAAAGTAAACGAAAACGCCCAAGACTAAACAACAACTCCCACAAATAAACAGAAACCCCCAGAACTAAACATAAACGCCCAAAAGTAAACGGAAACTCACAAACGTAAACAAAAACTTCGGAGACTAAACACAAACGCGTAAAAGTAAACGGAAGCAACCAAAAGTAAACGAAAACTCACATATGTAAACGGAAACTCCCGGAAGTAAACATAAATGCTCAGCAGTAAACATAAACTCCTAATCATAAACGGAAATGCTCAAAACTAAACGAAAGCTCAGATATATAAACGGAAACTCTTGGAAATAAACAGAAATGCCCAGACGTAAACCTAAACTCCTAATCGTAAACAGAAACTCACAAACGTAAACCGAAACATGGCAATCTAAACGAAAACTACACATGCTAACTGGAAACTCCAAAAAACTAAACGTTAAGTAGTACGTAATCGCTTCAGTTGAATGCACAAACGAAGGTGTCGTATTTACGAAAGTAAAGAGGAGCCTGGGGCCTAATCGACGGCATAGTCATCGTCACTTGATGTAATGATAAGATCGACGGCAGGGCAGTTAAATATATGGTGAATGCGACACATTAGCTGAAAATCAATCTCGCACTCGATGGGACAGACCGTGCGATGTGCCTCCGGGGAGACAAACTTCACACGAACACACCCGATTTCGAGACTCCATCTTTCACATATCTTCTGCAGCACTGACTCCCATGTACTAAACACAGTGAATTGTAGCACTCGACCCTCTCCCTTGTATCTAGCTATTGCGCAGAAGGTATCCATTGAGTCCCGCTGCACGAAACCCTCAAACTGCCATGCATTACAAGCACACAAATGTTCACAACTTCTGCGCTAACAAAAGGAAAAAGAAAAAAACCTTCACTCACCACAGCCTTCAGTGTGAACAAGTACGCCTGCTCTTTCGAGCGAACACAAACACTGGTGGAAGAGACAAACGTTACCACCTGTTAATGCAAGACAGGAAAGAAACAAAATGAACTCGAAGACGAAGGATGGATACTTCGTTTACAAAAGCAATTATGGTAAGAGAAAAGCTGCCTGAAAAAACTTGATTTTCCCTTTTCGCCGTACAATTTAAAAAAATTATGACAAGATCGGGCGGGCCCTTTCCCACCAAAGCCAATGGCAAAGTTGGTATTATGAAAAAAAGCTAGTGACGGAGTTGGATGGAGGGATTGAAAGAGAAGGTAACTTAAAAAGGAAGGATGGACAGGGATATTCAAATGTCAGAGGGACTGATCAGGATGTTTGCAATCGTACAGGGACTTATAATTAATTTTCCCTTTAATTATTTAATATTTAAAAATTTTTATTCTTAAAATTTTTAAAAATTGATATTATGGGAATTATATTGAACTTGAGGAGTATAACAGAGGAAAAAGATATGTTCCTATTATCCCTTTAAACAATAATCACATTCCTCTTAATATTGGTGAGTTATCACATTTAAAGAATATGATTTTTTTTCAAACAACTAAAAAAGTTGATGTAAAATTAACTGTTCCATATTATGGGGATAATCTGATATTTACCTTAATTAGATCCTATTATAAAGTCACACACGTAATATATACAATATAAGGTATATTATAGAATTTTGATTTTGGCTTATCATCACTCAAAACAAAATTATTCTTTTTATTTATTTATTCATATTTATTTTTTAATTAGATCTATAAACAAGAACTGGTGTGTAGTCCAATAATAACTACCAAGTTTTGTATTTAAGAGATTTTGAGTTTGACTCTCTCAAAAGGCACAAGATGGTGTAAGGGCCCATATGGAGATTTTGTGTGATTTTCCTCCAAAATTGCATGACAGAGGTTTTGAAGTCACATATGGTGTAAAGGTTAGTATTAACCAGTTAATTAGCTCAATCTACAATGCCATCAATTGGCCTAGTAGATCTGACAGATCAGATGCGCACTCCAGAACGTGTTCTTTATCTAAAATTAGCTGATGTGGGACTAAATTTGCATCACATAAGGTTTATACATTGCTTATATGTTTTAGCAAAGGAATAATATCAATAAAAACATCTACTGGCCGGTTTGGTTAGAGTAATGGTGTTACATGGAGGATGGTGTCATGAGTTTGAATCTTGTTAATTACTATTGTTAATTTTACATTTTATAAATTCAAAATATTTAAGATAATTTTAAATAAATTGCAATAATTAAAAACCTTCATTCTTATTAATCTAATTTAATAAAAATAGTCAATTTTTTTTCAAAAAATCAAATATAATTTACATATTTTAAGTACTTATTATGTAATATTTTTATAATATTTTCAAAACCGGATATTAGTTGATGTTCTATTAAAAATAAATCAATCATTGATTAGATTACAAGATCATACTAAATAATAAATTTTTTTTCTAAAAAAATAGTTAAAATAGAAATGATAGATCTAAAATATTTTAAAATAATAATGAGATTTTATTCGGATTAAATTTTTGGTAGGTCACTATGTTTTAGACTTATTTCATTAAGGTTACCATCTTTCGATTTGTATCAAAAAGGTTACTAACTTTCGATTTTGTTTCTCCGGGAGGTTACTCGCGAGTAACCATATCATTTCGGCTGACGTGGCTACCGGAATTTGTACTGTCAGTATTACTGTGCCACTCACCATGATGCCATGTCACCCATATGGCTAGGTAATGGGGATTAAATTTTTGGTAGGTTACCAAGGTTTGAAATTGTTTCATTAAGGTTACCAAGTTTCAATTTGTATCAAAACAATTACTACAATTTGATTTTGTTTCTCTGGCAAGTGACCTGCGAGTAACCACATCCATCCTGCTGACGTGTCGACCGGAAAAAACACAGTCAGCCTGATGAGGCCACGTCACCAGGTGGCAAATGTTGATGTGGCACCTGGTGACGTGGCATCATCAGGCTGACTGTGTTTTTTCCGGTCGACACGTTAGCAGGATAGATGTGGTTACTCGCGGGTCACATGTCGGAGAAACAAAATCAAATTCTAGTAACCGTTTTGATACAAATTGAAACTTGGTAACCTTAATGAAACAAGTCCAAACCGTAGTAACCTACCAAAAATTTAACCCTTTATTTTGCCACCTCAACATCTTAGTAAGTGACACAGTAATGCTGACTGTGCAAATTTCGGTAGCCACGTCAGCAGAAAAAATATGTTTACTCGCGAGTAACCTCCCGGAGAAACAAAATCGAAAGTTAGTAACTTTTTTGGTACAAATTGAAATATGGTAACCTTAATGAAATAAATCTAAAACTTAGTGACCTACAAAAAATTTAATCCGATTTTATTCTAACGAAACGGTTTTTAATAATATCTCATCAAGAATATTTTTATCCTAATTTCGATTTCTTTCTTTAAAATGTATTGTTAACATGAAGATGAAGATGGTTAAAAATTTATAATTAAAAAGTTTTGCTTTTGTAAATTTTGTTGGAGTGAAAACTTTACTATTAATTTAACAGAAAAAATTGATTAATTATTTATTAATTGAGATTTCAAGGAATATTTTGATTTTTAACTTAATAACTATTTAAAAAACATAAGATTGTATGGATTCCATTAAAAAAAACAAAAAATATTGTTGAATGCGTTTTAATTTTAAATTAATAATATATTTATACTATTGCACACCATTCAAATTATGCTGCGACAATATGTTTCGATATAAATAACTTTATATAAATTCTATTTATTTTAAATAATATTAGTAATGGAGGTTAATAATATTTATGAAGGGAATAGATTTAAAAATAAATCCACGGCCGTGTTTATTAGGCCCAATCCATAATCCGATCCGCTACAAATCCGGCCCATTATAGATTATCGATCCAGCCCTTGACTTATGTGTTTTTTCTACTATAATGTGTTTTTTAATTGATGCAGAGTGCTTGTCAAGTTCATTAAAAAATATCTATAAACTTAAAGATTGGCTTATGTCATGATATCCCTCTTCTTATAATGGTTTTCTTTGTGACATTGTTCTATGATTTTTGTATTTTTAATTTGTGATGGTATGCTTCTTGAATTTTCAATTATTGACTCATGATTTTTGGGATTTTAAATTTTAATGGAATGGGCGAGGAATGGAAAAGATTCTTTTTAATGGCAACTGCTAAATTTTCAATGCATATAATCTAAATTTTATAAAATTATTATTTGAATTTTTATAATATAACCAAAAATAAAACTCATTATAATATAATTGATTTTATTATTTGTATATTTAAATTAAAGAATACTATTCAAATGATCTGAGGGTAACTTTTTTAAAAAAAAAAAAAAACCAATGAGTTATTAGATCTTGTATACACTGCTTGGACTATATCTTATGAAATATATCTTATTCGTTACATATTCAAAAATAAACCGAAATATCATAATTTTTTATAGACATTGGTTTTTCTTTTAATAAAAATTTCTCCCAAGTTTAATTGGAAAAGAAAGGTCAATATGGAGGTTAGTTATATTAAAATTTACATTGAAATCCATACAAAATTTTATTGAAAGAAAAACTCATATTAAGTTCATATAAAACGCAAAATTTTATAAAAATTAATAATTATTTGCCTAAAACAAAATATTGTTCTTAGAACATATAATTGTTATAATATGACCATAAAGCTTATATTTTCATTTGCACTAACCGAAAAGCTTGATTCTTATGTACCCTTTCCAGGATGGTATATGCATGAATGATGTGAAAATTATCAAAACCAAACCAAATTTTGTGCTTATGAAAGGGATACTAAAATTGTTTTGGCATATGTAACAAAAATAATAATAAAATTATCACCTTAAATTTATTTTGTATTGTATTGAAACTGTCAGCCACCAACCGCTAAGAGTTAACGCATTTGACTTTCATGTTAAAGGATTTTAAAAAAATTATCCCATAAATTGATGACAGTGACTTAAGTTGTTGCTACTATTAGGAAGCTAATAATATGTGTGATTGAGTTAGTGTAATAGGCTCATTGATCTTTCATTTATAGTTTAAATTGGTTCAATGTTTTTTCTTTATTTTTTTAATTTTTTAAACTTATAGAAGTTATTTGTTGCTGTTGAAGGCTCTCTTTTAGCCTGACAATTCACATTCTACATCTCTTATGGATTTATTTATCTTTCTTACTCCACCCCACATTTTTCCTCAAAAAAAAAAAAAAAAAAAAAATTCAAATCAAATAATTTCAGAAACCAAACAATGATTGCCACATTCAGGTTAGAGTGTATAGGTTTATCTCATTTTGTCATTGGCAAGTTACAGCAAAATTATGAAGACATTATATTTATAATTTGAGCATAAAGACTAGTTATGTTGCTATTAGTGTTATCGTATTTTTCCCTTTGTTTTTAACTTACAGCTTAATTAATAAACTATTTATGTTTAGATTGCAGATGGAAAAACTCTTTTAACTTAAAATTATTCTCACTCATGTTATATTGGATAATCGTTTTATGAAATTGCAACATTTGCATCATTTAGTAATAGCTCAAGTTGTTACTATTGTAATTGGCTGACTTAAAAGACACTTTAATGAACTCAAACATCTTAGAGATCACTTCACACATGAAATAGGGCTTGAAGAAGACTAAGCAAGAGATGAATTATGTCAAGTTTGCTTTAAAATGATTTATGTCATCATATGATAAGAGTGAGTCCTATTGTGATATGTTAATCAGAGGTGATGTCTTAGACCACCTTTATAGATATTGGTCTAGGAACAAAGTGTCAAAACACTTCACTTATTAAATCATTAAGTTTTCCATCATGAACTTTATTTTTTTCATCATTCTCGTGAAATAACTATTCATCATTTTTTAAATATATTGCATGCAATAGTAGAGTTAAAGGACAAATTTTTAACACAATCTGATTGCTCCAAAATTTCTTCCGACATATTTAACAGTAATGGATACTTGCCACACTTCAAGATGAATATCTTTTGAATTACAATAGGTAAATGTTGAGCATAAAATATGACTATGTTAATGCTATTGATGGAACACATTTTTGTAAAAATGTCTAGTACATAAATTGCCAAACATCATGGGAGGGAGGATTACTAAAGCAAAATATTTTAGCTACATGCACATTTGACTTGAAATTTACATTTGTATTATATAGATAGGAAAGCATACCATTTGATTTGAGAATTATAAAGAATATATTAAGTAGCACTTTTCCTCTTAAGATTCCAGACGATACTCATAAGCATGATATGATATTATGTAAAATGCCATATATATACACATAACATTATAGCTAAGTTAGTCTTAGTTTTAGGGAAATATTTTTTTATTGATATAAGATTTATATTGAGAAGGTGACTTATTACTCCTTATGGAAGGAAATGATATCATTTGGAGGAATATTTAAAAAATTCACTGCAAAATGCAAATAAAAGATGTGATTTATATTGAGAAGTGTCACCAATAGGTGTAAGTCAATTGTCACAATTTGAAAATTCAAATTCTTCCAAGTCCAAAAGAAAGTAAAAGATGTGATAGTCATGACAACATTACCTTGTCCAAAGCTGTTGAGTTAGTAGCTGATGCTACCATTAAATCAATCAGTGAAATGATTTATGCATCCAACTCTATGATTGTAAAATTTACAAATATTTGAATCAATATACTACAAACTGAGATTCAAGTAAAGATTGTGATGTATCGGATAAACTTATGGACATAGGGATCACGCAACCTCTTCCTAACAAAGCTTATATGTTCTTTATCATAATCTCCTTATATGTTCCTTATAAGATTGTGATGTAATGGTGAATAAGAATTGAAAAATGAAAAAAAGTAGCAAAAGGAAATGTGATACAATTCCTTCTATACTCTTAGGCTCTGCCTGGGAGAGGGTTTTTGGGGGTTTTGGGGGGTAAGGTTATGATGCAACCCATGCTTGGATTGAGAGTTAAGGGAGGGTAGGGTATTTGGGGGTTAAATGGAGGGTTTTTAAACCCTTCATTTACTCCCAATTTTCAAGGGGAGTTTTGGAGGGTTGAAAGAATTCCTTGACCAAAATACCTCTGTTAAATTTAATCTATTACAAGCATGTTACCATAACCCTAGAGCTTCGTGAATTCACTACTCCGGAATGGCTGGGTGGGACTTGGGTTGCCGGGATTTGCTCGCCGATGCTATCTTGATCGTCACTGGTTCTTCTTCTCTTCTTCAAGCGCACGATCGGGTTAGCAGGTGCTTGGTTTGTTGTTTTATTTTTCTGATCCGTTTCTTCTTGTTTCCAATCAAAGATCTCATCTTTGCATCTAGAGCTTTGTGAAGTCACTACTCTAGAAAACGGCCGGGTGGGGCTTGGGTTGCTGGGATTTGCTCGCCGGTGCTGTCTTCATCGTCACTGGTTCTTCTCCTCTCTTCAAGCGCACGATCGGGTTAGCAGGTGCTTGGTTTATTGTTTTATTTTTCTAGATCCGTTTCTTCTTGTTTCCAATCAAAAAACTCATCTTTTGGTCAATAATAGAGTTATGATCTTTGGAGAGTTCTCTGATGGTTTTGTTTTGTTTTCCTTCTCTTTTTAATATTCTTGTTCAGATCTTGCATTGCCCATGAGCTCTCGACATCGAGCAATTTTACCAAGGCTTCTATTGCTCCCAATGTGCTCCCTATGGTTATCTTCTTCTCATTAACTGATAAAGAAGAGATACTCTAAAAATTGTTGCTGCTGCAATCTCTCTTGCTCCCACTCTTCCTGTTCTTAGAACTCAAATCAATCCATCAATAGCTTCACCTAGAACTATTAATTCCTTGTTGTCATCAGGTGTAGAAAGGTTAAGGTCTTAAATGTTCTTAAATTTGATTTTTGTGGGGAAACTTGAAGTTTATATATGATTGAGCTTTATTCACTTGTTATTTGTATGTTTCTGATGTAAAAGAATGGTTTTGTTCTTTCTTGTTAAATGAATTATATGATGAGTTGATGGGGAAACTTTAGCTTTTGAAAAATTGATTGAGTTTTGGTCACTTGACATGAATGTATCTCTGATGTTTAAAAATGGCTTTGTTGTTTCCAGGTGTTATAGTAATTTCATTCTCTTTGTTGTTGTTGTTGTTTGAATGGTTCTAACTAGTGAAGTTTATTTATCGTTGAGGTTTCATCAATTGGTATGAATGCATTCATGATGGTTAAGAATGGTTTAATTTGTTGTTTTTATTTGTTATGGACACGTGTTATAACTTATAATAGGAGTCTATCTTTGTTGTTGTTGTTTTTTAAATTGTTCCACCACTAAATTTATATATTTTGGTGAAATTTGATTTTTATGGGGAAACTTTAGCTTTAAGGATGGTTTGGTTTGTCCACTCGACATGAATGTACTTTGGATGTCTAAGAATAGGCTTGTTCTTTCTATTTGCTGTATGTACACAATAAGGTGTTATGAGAGGATTGCATATTTGTTGTTGTTGTTGTTGTTGTTTAAATGCTTCTAGCCAGAATATGTATATATATCTTGTTTAAAAAAAAAAATTGATTTTGAAGAAGTAACTTTATTTTTAAAGTATAATTGAGATTTGGCCACTTGACATGAATGTATTTATGATATTTAAGAATGATTTTGCTCATTTCTTTTGTTGCAGTTATGTGCATAAAAGGAGTTTGTATTTGTTCTTTGAATATTGATATGAATTTGACATTGATAGAGAAACTATAGCTTCAAGTATGATCCAAGTTTGACCACCTGACATTAATGTATATCTAAAGGTCTAAAGATGACCTTTTGCTATTAGTTTTAAATTTTTTTATATCACATTGTCATATTTTTTTTTCTGCATCTTTTTAGTTATTTTTAAAATTTTGTCATCAAAGGTGTAATTGTGATTGAAGTCTGCTTGTTATGAGTGTGTTTATGAAAGTCAAGCATGTTTAGTAATTGTTTTATTCCTTCTCTACACTTGTAATTAAAATCACACCCAAATATTTGGTAGCATATAAGTGTCTAGCACGTCTAATACTCTGAGGTTTTGCACCTTCGTGGCTTTTCATGCAATGTACTGATACGAAAAAAACCCTGCAATCTCTCTGTTTCTCAATCTAACTTTGCCGTATACCAAAAATGTTGGGAAAAGATCTTTCTTTCTTATTTTCTTTATTTATCAATTTTTTGTACTCAACTTTATTTATCAATCTAATTATGAATAACATTTGTATAGTAAGAACATTGTCTCATTACACATACTTTTTTCTAGTCTTTTAAAAAAGCAAGTGATGGCTTGTGAGCATAGTACAATCACCAAAGTACTTTTGTAATCCAGACTGTTTTGGTTCTCCTAATATTTAATCATGTTTGTTTAGAAAGATTGGGTTTGTTCTATATCACCATGTTTTAGTACTTACTTTAAAATTTTTATAAGCTAAGAGCATTTTTAGTGTATTGATATTGTATTCTTGGTTTTTCTATTCAAATTGTCAAAAAATTTTGAATTAGTGTATAAGATAGTTCATATTCATATTTATAAGACTAATGCTATGTTGCTTTTTATTAGATGGCCGATAAAAAAAGGTTGTTGGATAATTCCTTCATAAAATTGCAACGATTGCACCATTTAGCGGCAATCCAAGTTGTAATTCTAGTAATTAGTTGGATTGCAAGACGTAATAGGGAACATAAACAAAGTGATATTCAAATGACCAGTGAAATGCGGCTTCAACGAGACCAAGCCAGAGATGAACTAATGTCACATTTACTTACAAGTGATCTATGTCATAATATTATAAGAATGAGTCCTAGAGCTTTCATAGGATTATGTGAAATATTAGTTAGAGACGGAGGTCTCCGACCAACTTTATATGTGTCATTGTTGGAACAAGTTGCGAAAACACTTTATTTACTAGGTTATAATGTTACCCACAGTGAACTATTGTTCTTCTTCCGCCGCGCTCGTGAGACAACCTTCCGTCATTTTCATAACGTATTGGAAGCTATAGTGGAGATGAAGGAAAAATACCTAGTACAACCTGAAGGCTCACAAATCCCTTCAGAAATTTTCAGCAGTAGTAGGTTCTACCATATTTTTAAGGTAATTGACTTTCCATTGAAGTATAATTGCTTGTAATTACGTGTGCAATGTGAATGAAATATTAAATCTATCTTAGGATTATGTTAGTGCAATTGATGGATCACACATTCGTGTAAGGGTTTCCAATTCCGACGTCCCTAGGTATCGTGGCAGGAAGGAATACCCAACACAAAATGTGTTGCTGCATGCACATTCGATTTAAAATTCTCGTATGTGTTACCTGGATGGGAAGGCACAGCGTCTGATTCGAGAATTATGAAGAATGCATTAAGTAGAGATTCTCCACTAAAACTTCCTGAATGTAATTTTTTATTGGCCATAATATTTTATTAAAGGCTATATATACTTAGACAATGAAATAACGTTGTCCATTTAATGTTTAGGAAAATATTATCTCGTTGATGCCAGATTTATATTAAGAAGAGGGCTTATTACACCATATAGAGGGGAGCGATATCATTTAAAGGAGTACTCTCCGCCACGGAATCCACGTGAATTATTTAACCTTCGCCATGCATCTCTACAAAATGCTATCGAACGAGCATTTGGTGTCCTCAAGAAGCGTTTTCCTATTATAGGGAGCTCAACAGAGACGCATTATGGTTTAGAAACACATAAGGCAATTATTTTTGCTTGTTGCATTTTGCACAACTATTTAATGGGTGTGTACCCTAATGACAACTTACTTGCTCAAGTTGACATTGAACTCAAAGATGAAGTACAATATAAAGATCATAACATTGGGGAAAACAATGAAGAAATCATTAAAGGAGAGATCATTAGGGATGCTATAGCAACTGAAATGTGGCTTAATTACGTTGAATGACCTGTTGGTGGCGTTAAAAAGATTCCGCTGTTTTATGCTTGTAATTACTTTGATGGTTGTTATTGTTTGTTCTCATGTTTGGTGAAGGTTTGAATGGTTTCTAACACTCGTTGTCATTGTCAATTACACTCTGTTATGGTGGATAATTAGTTTGATTATTCCATGCAATGATATTAGTTATTCCAACCATGCATATTAGTATGAATGGTTCCGACTTAATGAATTGTGAGACATTTATATTCCTCGTTACATTATTATATTTTAAAAATGTAATGTACACTTATAACATTAACAATTTTGTGTTATTGTTGATGTAGTCTAAAATATGTCAAAAAAGGAAACAAGTGCAAATGTTGACGGTGGAAGTAGCACATGTATATGGACTTTGAATATGGATGATGCTTTGATTGATGCATACTTATATCAACAAGCAATGGGAAATAGAGTTGGTGAAACCTTCACTACACATGCATTGGAGAACATAGTAAATGAACTGAAAGGTAAATTTTTAGACAAGCTAATAAACAAAGAAAGAGCCCAAAACCGCATGAAAAATTTAAAGAGAGCATTTATAAAATGCTAAGATATTTTCAAAAATGGCATGAGTGGATTTGCATGGAATCCAACTACAGAGATGTGGAACGCTGAGCCAGAAGTATGGCAACATTTAATTGAGGTAGGTTTCTTCAAACAATGGTGAAATGTATTGTACCCAACAATTGTTGACAATATTGTTTCATATGTAGGTGAGACCAAAAGCTGCTGAATGGATGAACGGAAGAGTGAGAAATTATGAGAAAATGGTTCAACTGCATGGACAGGACAAGCAATTGGGCACAAAGCTGAAACTGCATCAGAAATGAGGTGACGAAGGGTGCAAAAAGAAAGAAATACATCAGGGAACACAATAGATGAAATTGATTTGTTGGTTTCCCAAAACACTGTGAACTTAGAGAATTTGGGTGAAAATGGAAATACTGTTGAAAATGACATCGAAGAGGAAGTTGAAGCTCCAAGTTCATCTAGGTCCAAGAAGAGCAAAAGATCTAAAAATCATGATGACAACTTTCAAGAGTTGTCTACAGCTCTTGGGACTGTAGCTGATGCTATTCTTCAATCAACTAATATCTTAGTTCAAGCATCTACTACTGATCCTATGAAGGATTATGATGTGTGGGACATGCTTAAGGATTTAGGGCTCTCACATCCTATTTTTAGCAAAGCTTGCATGTTCCTCATTAAAGATTCGAAGTTGTTGGAAAGTTTAATTAGGTGTCCAACCGTGGATCGTAAGCCTGTATTGTTGAATTGGTTGGGTTATGGTGATGACCTACATGAATAAAAATAAAGGTTGACATTCTATTCGTTGCAAACCTTGAATAATTTGGAGTATATTTACATAAGCTTATGCATGCTTTGGTTATTTTTGCAGGGTGAACAAAATATTGGTGGCATGTGTAGTGAATTGCTTTTGCATCCTACTAGGTTTGGTGTTTGGCATTTTTTTTTGTTCATGATTAATTAAATCTTATATATATGTTTTTCTTGTGCACATCGTGACTTAACATGGTGGACAACTGTACACGGCTAACCAACTTGGCTTTAGTGGAACTTTTTTTTTAAATATGTGACTTGTAAAAACCTAAACAATGTTATCATTTATGTTGGATCATGTTTATGGGATCATGTCTATCGGATCTTGTTTCTTTGTTGGAAATGACAATGTTTCATTTTGTTCCTTTTACTTTGGTTTGTTTTTTGTTATATAATGTAACATTTGTAAACAACGGTGGCATGTTCATTCGATGGTGGTATTTTCCTTGTACTGTGTAGTGCTTGTTTATGAGCTTTTCTCATGGTGTGGTGCCACATTGCATTGTGAAGGCTGATTCATTGTCTGCTGATGCTCCTGCTTGTGAAATAGTTGCAGCAATGTCTAATCAAGAGCTTATAAATGCTAGGATGAAGACAATGGATGAAACTGATCAGGCCATTTAGTGGTCCACGATGGTAAGTTGCAAACCCACCACAACACTTCTTCCTTGATCTCATGCATCTTATTATGAGATCTGTTCATCAGGTTGTTGGGCAGACTATTGAAGTAGGAACTCAAACTGCTGCAAACTTGAAGGGCCAAGTAAGTAAATTCGGTTAGATCCACACACATTATCAATGCTTTGGTGGCGTACATGTGGTTCTACCTGTGCTATAGATAAATTCAAGGACTCCTTAATTCAGGTGCACTGGTTATGTTTTTTCCTTTCTTCCAATGTCATTGATCGTGTAATTATGCAAACAGAACAAATGGGTCGCATTGATATCAGATTTATTTTCTTAAACCTTCACATTTTGTTCCGATGTTGAAAGAGTGTTATTTATTTTTATCACATATTTTCATGCTATTTTGACTCTGTAGTCAATCAGTGATCTTTAGATTCGGTCAATTCTTCAATTAGTTTGCTCATTAATGGCCTGTGAAGAGATCCATTTCCCTTTTGTGCCAATGTTGAAAGGGTGCCTTCTCTGCTATGTGGACTTTGTAGTCCACATGGCAAAGCCTTGCATTGCAAAGTGTACCATTGAATCTGGGAGGATGTAAGTTTTTTTTTCTTTTAACTATATATATATATATATTGTTATACAACGGTAGATAGAGAAAATCATTGTATCAAGACTGCTATTACAAAGTGATGAAAAGATCACCATGCTTGTATAATAGATAGGTGAGAAGGACAATTCTATTCATCTCGTGGAGGAATCAAAAGCAGACAATGGACATTCTCCTTCCAATGTTGGTCCACCAAATGCAAGAATAAATCAATAATATCAATAAAACTACTATATTTGTGAATGATTTATTTGTGCTATGTGTATCCAGGTCTGTTGTGTGAATGAAGGAAAATCAATTTAACTGCGATCAATAGCCTTGGTTATGATTGTGAAGTTGGCAAGCCCAAATCTCTCTTATAACTTGGTAACTAGGGGGCAAAATATATAAAGGTAGTGGTGAGCTCTTTTTTTTCTATTGTTTTATTTTTTATTTTCATTTTTGAATAAACATAAATACATGTAAAAATAATTTAAAATTTTTATTTCGTGGCGTTATAAACGTTATAAGAAATAGTACAATTACAAAATATTATTATATGTGTAAAATTAGCATTTAATTTACAAAAATAATATTATATGTGTCAATTAGCAAAAAATAGTAAAATATTATAAATTAGCAAATAAAAATATTTAATTTACAAAATAGTATTATATGTGTAAAATTAGCATAAAATATAATTTATAGTTTCAATGCATTTTAGTAATATTCATCTATAACTTTACCTTCTATTACCTTCCATTCAAACACTACAAGGTTTCATAACGTCCATTTACCTTACCTTCAATCCAAACAAGGTATAACTTAAACCTCATTTTACCTTACTTTACCGTACTTTACAAAGCCTTACTTCACCTCTCCCAAGCATGCCCTTAATGTAAATAGATTATAGTATCAATGTATAAAAAATGCATTATGTGTAATTATAAAATAATTCACTCTAACTATTATCCACTTTAACTTGTATAATTAATTACTTAAACTAAAGAATTTTATTTAAAGTAAACAAATGTCTAATCAGAAAGAAATAGATGAAATTTCTTCATCCAGCATTCAATATCATCATCCACTTGAATTTTTATAAGTAAATATCTTAACTAAATTAGTGAATGTAATTATTATGAGAAAAAAAAGAAGAAAGTAGAAGGAAGACATGACCCAAATAGCTCTTTCTTACTGTAATGTTCCATTCCCTAGATTCACCTCGAGAAAAATGAGTCCCACTGCCACGGATTCAGACTTTCACCAACGACATGTGCGGCACTTGATCGCATTGCCTTGATCAAGTCAGCCTTACTTCCCACACATAGGCAAGAATACGATTTTGTTTTTAGGCTTAAAGGAAAGAAAGCTTTGAGAGAGCTTTGATGTGGAAAGAGAACTTCTTATTACAATGCTTGCTTGCTTGGTTACAATGGCAAGACCCCTTGCCTTTTTATAGGCCTCAACTTCCCCAATGAACGGTTGAGATCTATTCGATCCGACGGCTCTCATTAGCCCTCTAGAGGCTTCCACATCATTCCACAAAGTTACATGATCTTTTGAGGGCTTTCTAGACTTTTCTACAAGGTTCATGAGAGCTCTACACTTATCATAAGCTTTCATGATTATTCTAGCATTTTCCGCATTTCGTATTTTTCTTACTCAAAAATATTCTAAGTATGGGAGAGTAACCCTTCATCCCGGTAATGTGTGGGCGTGTTTGTGCCGGGCATGACATTCTCCCCCACTTGATATCATGGCATCCTTGTCGTGCTCTCCTTGTATGCCTTGATCTCCTCCTGGTTGTCCCATAAAGTGAGCTCTCGTTCCCAAGTTGCCTCATTGTTTGGTAGCCCCTTCCATTTAACAAGATACTCCACGTAGCGAGGATGATTGCCCCTCCTTGGTATAACTCAGTGGTCGATAATCTTCTCCACTTCTTGTTTTGGCACCGAGGTAATCGAGGTTGGTGCACGATTAGGCTCGTTCCGCTTGGGGTCATCTTTGTCTTCTTGATATGCCTTCAATAGACTCACATGGAACACAGGATGCAATTCCAAATGAGAAGGAAGAGTAAGGCGGTAGGCTTGCTTACCGATTGTCTTTTCTACCTTGAAGGGTCCCTCATAACGCCGTACTAGCCCTTTGTGTACTTTGGCGAATCTCCTCCGAGTTTGGTGAGGGAGTAACTTTACCATCACAAGGTCTCCTTCTTCGAACTCAAGGGGTCGCCTTTTTGTATCGGCCCACTTCTTCATTTTCTTGGCCGCTTTGTTCAATGAAGCTCGCGCCTTGTCCAACTCTTCTTGCCATCTTGTGGCCACTTTATGGGTGATGGGGCTTGGTCCTTTATACTCCATGGCCAAGGTGGTAGGAGTCCTCGGTTGTTGTTCTGTGATGATCTCAAATGGACTTGTCCCCGTTGCCTCATTTTTTTGGAGATTATAAGAGAATTGGGCAATATCAAGGAGTGTTGCCCAATCACTTTGGTTGGCGCTAACATAGTGTCGCAAATAAAGCTCTAGTAAGGCATTCAGTCTCTCCATTTGTCCATCGGTTTGAGGGTGAAAGCTTGTAGAGAAAATGAGTTCCGTACCCATTAATTTAAATAGCTCCAACCAAAACTTACCCATGAAGCGAGCATCTCGGTGGCTCACGATCGTCTTAGGGATGCCCTAATACTTTACCACGTGCTTGAGAAAAAGCCGAGCAACATCTTCAACCGAGAACTTGGTTGGGAGTGGGATGAAAATCGCATATTTGCTAAACCGGTCCACTACCACCATGATGTTGCCATAGCCTTCGGATTTGGGTAGCCCTATGATGAAGTCCATAGAGATGTTCTCCCACGGTCTCTCAGGAATGGGCAATGGCTCTAATAGTCCCGCGGGTTGCTTTTGCTCGTTCTTGTCTTGTTAATATACAAGACAAGTCTTGATATATACTTCCACATCTTCCTCCATTTGGGGCCAATAGTAAGTGGCTTCAATGAGAGCTAGAGTTCTCCGTATCCCGGGATGACCGGCCCACTTTGCATCATGGCACTCCTTGATGATGTTCTTCCTAAAGCTTTGCCATTTTGGAACATAAACTCGGTTCCCCTTCGTCATGAGCAATCTGTCTTCGACCCAAAACCGACGAGTCTTTCCTTGGCATGCCAACTCCATCAAGGTTTTGGCTTGAGGGTCATACCCCAAACCTTCCTTGATTTTGTCCGCCATAGGAAAGTTTGGGCTTGAGATGGCGGCGAGTTCTCCTTTCCGGCTCAATGCATCCGCCACAAGATTTGCTCAACCGGGTTTGTATTCCATCTCAAAGTTGAATTCCGCCAAGAAAGTTTGCCAACAGATTTTGTCACACGTGGCACGGAGCAGACCGGAACAAGCCGGGCGGATCACATCATGAAAGGTTACAACCCAAACTTAGATATTTTTCTAAGTGTGTCATGATAACCCTTTGTCTCATGTAGCTTCTAGAGTTCTACCTAATATTCCGGAATTGAGTAGAATAATACGGAATATAGGAGAACCTTAGATATTTTGTAAAAGAAGTATAGAATTCTCTAGATGGCGAATAATGCCCGTCGGATCAAATTGATCCCCACCGTCCATTGAGGAGGTGGAGGCCTATAAATACCCCCCAAGGGAGGGCATTTGGGACGACAAGCAAAGTGTTGTAAGCTCTCTTGTGCAAGCCTTCAAGCATAAAATAAAATACGACTTTTGGAAAGCTCCAAGTCCCCTAAGGTACGAACTCTCCCTAAGCCTCTTATTTCCATAAGTCTCTTGGCTATTTGGTAGGAAAACCAAGGCAAGGGAAGGAGTAGGCTGACTTGGTCGAAGGGGAACGATCAAGTACCACACACGACATCGGTAGGAAGTCCGAGTGTATGATAGGTGGTATCAGAGCTTTCGTTGGTGAGATCTTGCGGGCATCATGTCGAGCGAAATTGAGCAAGTGGAGGTAACAAAGGAGACCTCCAAGAAGGGCAAGAAGGCACTGTCTAAAGACAAGACCTAAGAGGATTTAGGTGATGTCATGTCCCGGCTTGCTAAGGTGGAGATGATCGTGGCCGAAGGCGAGAAGAAGTTCGAGGAGGTGGACTCGAACATGGAGGATTTGCATGAGGAGATGCAAAGTGCATTGAATGTGGTCATGGAAGCATGCTCCAAACAAGCCAAAGAAAGGTGCAGCCCCCTTGCCGACAAGCTCACCTCTCTTGAATTGGAGAACAAAGCTTTGAAGGAAGAGGTTGGCATTATGGAAGGAGAGTTAAGGGCTTTGAAGGATGAGATGGTGCTCATCAAGAGGGCATTAGCACAAGGTAACATGCCTATCCCAACTCCCTTAACTCATGGTTCTTCAAGGATAGATGTGCCTAAACCTAGGTCGTATGGAGGGGCACGAGATGCCAAGGAAATCAATAATTTCTTGTGGAGCTTGGAGCAATACTTTAAGGCCCTTGGTGTGAAGGACACCAAGAAGATGGACCACACCACTCTCTTCCTCGTGGACACTGCCATGGTTTGGTGGAGAAGACGGTGTGGCGACATGGAATGAGGTACGTGCACCATTGCCTCATGGGACGACTTTAAAAGGGAGCTTAACAGCAAATTCTACCCCGAGCACGCCGAGAGAGATGTTAGGGCAAAGCTCCGCCATCTTGTACAAAAGGGAAGCATCTGGGAGTACGTCAAATAATTCTCTGAAGCACTCTTGGAGATTTCGGATTATTCGGAGAAGGATGCCTTCTTTAATTTCATGGATAGACTTAACACGTGGGCAAGGATGGAGATTGAGCGTAGAGGAGCCCAAGACCTTACCACCGCCATGTCCATTGCCGAGTCCCTCCTTGAGCTCAAAAAGCCTGGTAAGCCCAATTTTTTTGAAGCAAGGGGAAATAATAGCAATGGTGGGGGAGACACCCATCCCAACAAGGAGAACAAATGAGAGAAAGGCAAGTGGAACTCCAAGGAGCACAAGGATGAAGGTAAGAGATCTTCACCCAAATGCTTCTTTTGCGAGGGGCCACATAAGGCAAAGGAGTGCCCAAAGAAGGCCAAGCTTTTTGCAATGATGCAAGAGATTGAGCGGGAGGATGAGCCACCCCAAGAAATGAAGATTAGCACTTTACATATTCTAAGTGCTCTTAAGTCAAGCATGGAGAAGCCAAAAGAGTATAACAAGGACCGGATGTTTGTGGAAGCTAAGGTGGGAAATCAAGAAGTGAATGCCTTGATTGATCCCGGCGCTACAAACAACTTCCTTGATGTAAAGGAGGCTATCCGCTTGAAGGTGCCATATAAGAAAGAGCAAGGATGGCTTAAGGCAATGAATTCTATGGCAACGCCGATCGCCGGGATCGCTAGTGGAATCGAGGTGCGCATAGGAGATTGGCGAGGTACCCTAGATTTCTCCATTGTGGTTATGGATGATTACCCCATGGTACTCGGTGTGGAGTTCTTTGACCGGGCTAAGGCCATGCCCGATCCATTCACCGACACCATGTGGATACTCGATGGGATGATGAGGATGATACCCTTAAAAAGAGAAGGGTATCCCTATGAGAAGAAGATCTCAACCATGAGACTTAGTGAAGATGAAGATTCAAACTTCAAGGAAAATAAGTGGAAGCCACAAACAAAGACGCAGCGACGAGGGCGTCGCCGGCATAGGTGGGGGAGGATGTAACGTGCGGTGAGGAGTAGACCAGAACACGCCGAGCGGATCACATCATGAAGGGTTACCACCCATACTTAGATATTTTTCTAAGTGTGTCATGATAACCCTTTGTCTCATGTAGTTTCTAGAGTTCTCCCCAATATTCTAGAATTGAGTAGAATAATACGGAATATGAGAGAACCTTAGATATTTTGTAAGAGAAGTGTAGAATTCTCTAGATGGCGAATAATGGCCGTCGGATCAAATTGATCCCCACCGTCCACTGAGGAGGTGGAGGCCTATAAATACCCCCCAAGGGAGGGTCTTTGGGGCAACAAGCAAAGTGTTGTAAGCTCTCTTGTACAAGCCTTCAAGCATCCAATAAAATGTGAGTTTTGGAAAGCTCCAAGTCCCCTAAGGTACGAACTCTCCCTAAGCCTCTTATTTCCATAAGTCTCTTGGCTATTTGGTAGGAAAACCAAGGCGAGGGAAGGAGTAGGCTGACTTGGTCGAAGAAGAATGATCAAGTGCCGCACACGACATCAGTAGGAAGTCTGAGTGTGTGACAACTTGCTTGGGGTGAGCTTATTTTTCTTAAGGAAGTAACTAGTAGCGACATTGTCGGTCATTACCTTGAATTTGGACCCCAAGAGATAGTGCCTCCAAGTTCGTAGACAATGGACCACCGCCATCATTTCTTTCTCTTGGACGGTATAGCTTCGCTCCGCTTTATTCAACTTCCGACTTTCATATGCTATAGGATGACCCTCTTGCATCAACACTCCTCCGAGAGCAAAGTCGGAAGCATTCGTATGTACTTTATAGGGTTTTGTGAAGTCGGGGAGAACCAAGACGGGCTCTTCAGTTACCACCTTCTTTAGCCTCTCGAATGCTTCTTGGCATTTATCATCCCAATTCCAAGGCCGGTTCTTCTTTAATAGATCGGTTAATGGTGCCCCGCAATAGCCGAGTAGCCTTGGATGAATCTTCGATAATAATTAACAAGACCAAGGAAGCTTCGTCACCTTTTTCGGCGGGCTCCCATTCTTGTATGGCCCGTATCTTGGACTCGTCCATCCTTAGCTTGCCTTCCCCCACAATGTGCCCTAGAAATTTAACTTCATATTGTGCAAAGGCAGATTTCTCCTTCTTCACATAGAGTTCATTCTCCCTTAACACTTGGAAGACTCGCTGTAGGTGTTGGACGTATTCGTCTAAGGTCTTACTATAGACGACGATATCGTCCAACTACACTACGACGAATTTATCCAAGAAGGGATGAAAAACTCTATTTATAAGAGTGCAAAACGTAGCGGGGGCATTTGTAAGTCCAAAGGGTATGACTAGAAATTCAAAGGAGCCATATCGTGTAACACAAGCCGTCTTTTGCTCATCCCCTTCGGCGACCCGCACTTGGTAGTATCCCGATCTCAGATCAAGCTTGGAGAACCACCCGGCGTCGCCAAGCCTATCAAACAAATCATCAATTAAGGAATGGGATACTTATTCTTAATGGTTACCTTCTTTAGCGCCCGATAATCGATGCATAGCCGGAGTGTTTTGTCGTGCTTCTTTTGAAACAATACCGGTGCACCATAAGGTGCCTTTGAGGGTTGAATATATCCCGCCTCTAAGAGCTCTTTGAGTTGCTTCCTCAATTCTTCCAACTCGAGTGGCGCCATTCGGTAGGGCACAGCGGCGGGCGGAGTAGCTCAGGGGACTAACTCGATTTTGTGATCGACTTCCCTTTTTGGGGGCAACTTCTTCGGTAGAGAGGGAGGTATTACATCCTTGAATTTTTCAAGGACATGAGAGATCTCCTTAGGCAATTCCAAGGTAGGATGATTCTCATCCTCTATCTTTAGGGTTGCTAAGAAAGTATCTTGTCCATTCTTAACTCTTTTGGAGATTTGAAGAGCGGAGAGTTGTTTGGTACGGAGGCTTACCTCTCTTGCTAAGGGTACCATGCTTAGGTTGCCTTCCTCCAAGATGCACATGGTATTTGCAAAGGGCATAGGGATGGCCTTCACTTGATCCATAAACTCTATTCCGAGCACTACCGGATAGTCATCCATGGGGACGATGGAGAAATCAACCGTTCCACTCCAATCTCCTATCCGGACCTCTATGTTGCGAGCAACTCCAAATATAGGCTTTGGGTCGGAATTTACCGCTTTTAGCCACCCTTACTCTTCTTGGCATGGTATGCCCAACCTCCTGGCTTCATGTTGTTGGAGGAAATTGTTGGAAGCTCCAGCGTCTAACAAAGCGTTCACCAATTGACCTCCAATCTTTGCCTCCACATAAAGCCGGCCCTTCTTCTCCTTCTTAGGTGCCTCCACTTTGGCTTTGAGGGCACTAAGAAGTTGCAAGGATCCCATTTTGCCTTCACTAAGGGTCTCCCCTTGTTCTTGTATTAAGGCCGCAAGCTTGGCCTTTGTAGGGCACTCCTTTGCCCTATGAGGACCATTACAAAAGAAACATTTAAGGGAATGTCTCTCACCTTTATCTTCTTTAGTGCTCTTGGCATCTTTGAACCGAAAGTGCTTGCCGGAACTTTCTTTGCTTGGATAGGCATCTCCCCCATCTTTACCCTTGACACCCTTGTCCTTGTGGAGCTTGGGTTTTTCCGGCCTCTTGAACTCAACGAGCGATTCGGCGATATAGATTGCCGATGCAAGATCTTGGGCTCCATGTCGTTGAATCTCCATCTTGACCCAATGTTGCAAGCCATCCTTGAAAGCAAAGAAAGCTTCCTCATCCGGATAATCCGGGATCTCCAAGAGTACCTCCGAAAATTCTTTCAAGTAGTCTCGGATGCTCCCCTTTTGTTGAAGACGCCTTAGCTTTGCTCTTACTTCCTCCTCAACATGCTCTGGGTAAAATTGGCGTTTCAACTCCCTCTTGAATTCCTCCAATGTATCAAGAGTGCAAGAGCCACCCTCAAAGTCAACACTCCTTCGTCGCCAGCACACCATGGCAACATTGTCTAAGTAGAGCATAGCGGTATCAATTTTCTTGGCATCCTCTATGATGCCAAGGGCCTTAAAATATTGCTCTAGGCTCCAAAGAAAGTTGTCAAACTTCTTTGCATTCCTAGAGCCTCCATAAGATTTTGGCTTAGGAACATCAACACGAGAAAGAGTAGGACTTACCGCAAATTGGCCCGGCCCATGTGCGATAGCCCTCCGGCATAGCACTAGCTCATCCTTGGAGTCTTTCAAATCCGCCTCCATCTTGGCTACCTTCTCCTCTAGGTCACCAATCCTTCCAAGAAGAGTCTCCTCCATGGCTTTGATGAGTCCCCGGCATTCCATAGCCACTTCGTTCAAGGCTCCTAGCATTTCCTCACAAAACTCATCCCTACCTCGCTTGAGCTCGTCCATGCGTTGCCCAAGGTCTTCAAACTTGTCTTGTTCCTTCCCCATGGCAAGTTCCACCTTGGCAAGCCTTGAATTCATCTCCACCATGGCATCCTTCTTGGACATCTTCCCTTCCTTGCTGACGTGGGTGATCTCGCTTTGGGAGGCCATCTCCTCGAACCTGGCACTGATACCACTTTGTCACGGACTCGGACTTTCACCGACAACGCGTGCGGCACTTGATCGCCTTGCCTTGATCAAGTCAGCCTTACTTCCCACACTTATGCAAGAATACGATTTTTTTTTTAGGCTTAAAGGAAAGAAAGCTTTAAAAGAGCTTTGATGTGGAAAGAGAACTTCTTATTACAATGCTTGTTTGCTTGGTTACAATAGCAAGACCCCTAGCCCTTTTATAGGCCTCAAACTCACCAATGGACAGTTGAGATCTATTCGATCCGACGGCCCTCATTAGCCCTCTAGAGGCTTCCACATCATTCCACAAAGTTACATGATCTTTTGAGGGCTTTCTAGACTTTTCTACAAGGTTCATGAGAGCTCTACACTTATCATGAGCTTTCATGATTATTCTAGCATTTTTCGTATTTCGTATTTTTCTTACTCAAAAATATTCTAAGTATGGGAGAGTAACAAATCACCCCGGTAATGTGTGGCCGTGTTTGTGCCGGGCATGACACCACATTCTTGATTTGATTCTCTATCATGTTATTCCCAAACATAGGATTAAGTAATGATTCCAATGGATTAATGGCCCATCTAAACGGATTGGAATATAGTGTTTCCAAAAATTGAAGTATTAATTCCCAAGTTTTCTTACATAGTTTTTGGATACAAGAGCATATTGTCACGCCTGGCATGACAATGCTAGCGCATTACCGGGCCAAGGGTTAGTTCCCCACACTTGCTAGTTAAAAATACGAAGTACGAAATTTTTTATCTTGTAAACTAGAATAATCGTGAAAGCTCATAAGTAGTGTAGAGCCTTCATGAAGCATCCAGAAAGTCCTCAAAATATCATGAGAACTCATGATGAGTATAGAGTTCTCATCAAGGGTGTGAAAGTGTCTAGAATGCCCTCAAGATATCTTGTAACCTTATAGGATGATGTGGAAGAGTATGGAAGCCTCTAGAAAGCTAATGAGGGCTATAGGATCAAATAGATCTCAACCATCAATTGAGGAGGTTGAGGCCTATAAAAGGGCAAGCGGTCTTGCCATTGTAAACCAAGCAAGCAAGCATTGTAATAAGAAGTTCTCTTTCCACATCAAAGCTCTCTCAAAGCTTTCTTTCTTTCAAGCCTCCAAAAATCGTATTCTTGCCTAAGTGTGGAAAGTAAGGCTAACTTGATCAAGGCAAGACGATCAAGTGCCGCACGCGTTATCGGTGAAAGTCCGAGTCCGTGTCAATATGAAAAGGTAAAGGAAGAAGACGAAACATTAGAGAGAAAAAAACAAATTGAACTTTTGTTTGGATAATAAATTTTTTGTAAAAAAAAATGAGGGTTATATGATAATGTTATTGGTTAAAAAAGACAAAGGATATATAATAATATGATCTACAAATTATATGCTTATTATAAAGTGTTAGTTTATTACTAATATAAAAGTTCCACATATTAAAGTTTTTTCCCCAAATTATAAAATTTTTATTTTTTTAATTATAATTTTTTTTGGAAATTCTCTCCTGTCTTTGCTAACCAATGTTTTCAAACTCGAACCGGACCTGCCGGTCTGACCGGAAAAACCGGGAACCGGGCTATAATACAGTCCGGGTTTATATGATTTTTTAACCGATTATTAAACTGATCAAACCCTGTCAAACCCATTGAACCTGCCGGTTAGACCGGAACCGGCCAAACCCGGGTTTTTAAGGTTTTAAATTTTAAATTAATTTAACAAAAATTACAAACCCTGAAATGTGAAAACTGAAAATTTGAAAACATTAATATGTACTTTTGTTTGTTTTAGTATGTTTTGTTATGTTGTTGTGGCCAAGTTTTCTTGTTTTTCAAAACATAAGATGCATTTTTTATTATGCTTTATTACTATTATGTTGTTGTTATGTTTCATAAGTTATATTTGTCATGAGTTTATTATGATTTTGTTATGTATTTATGCTGTTATGAAACAGGAAAACAAAATATCAAACAACAATATTTTTGGTGTGTGTGTATATATATATATATATATATATATATATATATATATGTGACATCATCCAGTCTGATCAAGATGGGTCATCTGGTTGGACCGATTGACCCACGACCCAAATATTAAACTGGTTCACTCTCCGGTCCGGTTTTAAAAACATTTTTGCTAACCCATTTTTCCAAACACGAGAAGGGTTCAATCCAACTCCTGAACTCTCCCCTTACTCCTCCCATATTCTCAATCCAGGCACATTATTATGGAAAATCAGATAATTATAAAATAAGATAAATAAATACATTTTGTTTATGCCTATGCAGCCAAACTGTTTAGTCTTTGCTTTCTCTACAGCTTCGTTATCATTGGCACAAGCATGAGAAGGCCCACATTTTCCCTGCTCTCCTCCGTCTCCAGGCTCTCCATTGCTTCTCGCTTTCTCCATTCTCGGAGCTCGTCCCTTCTAAGCCCTCTTCTCCATCACCACCACCACCACCACCACCACTACTGCTTCCAACTATGCGAGTCTCGTTCCATTCAGGCATTTTCACAAACTTCTGCCGTGCATCATCATGTCTTCGACTCCGCCACCTCAACGAAGCAACGCCTCGCCGCCTTCGACACCATGGAGTCCACTTCGGATGAGAATGACAAGCGCCTTGCCCTCGCTTGTCTAGAAGTTGCTGAGCGCTTGCACGCTGATGGCTCTGAAACCCCTGAGAAAGCCCTTAGCTTTGCTCTCAGAGCGTTTAGGATTTTGGAGAAAGATGGTGGGGATTCGCTATCTCTTGCCAAGGCTCTGCTTTTATTGGGTAAGATTGGTTATAGGATGAAGAGATTTGATGATAGTCTGGAGTCGTTGGGAACTGCTGAGCAGCTGCTATATGGAATGCCAAGCCGAGGTCGTGGTGATTCTGAAGATGCGCGAGTGTGTGTTGCAGTGCAAGCGCAGATTGCTGATACAAAGATACTCATGGGGAGAAGATATGAGGCTTTGGTTAATCTCAGAAGGTGTTTTGAGCTGAAAAGTTTGATCTTTGTGGCTGGTTCTAGGGAAATGGGTGATGCTCATAAGGATTTGGCAGAGTTTTATACTTCGGTGTTGGAGTTTCAAGAGGCTTTGCCACTTGCTCTGAAGGCGTTGGATATTTATGAAGAGAGATTGGGGTCTGATTCTATGGAGGTGATTCAAGTTCGACGGCTTCTGGGAGTAGTTTATACTGGTCTTGGGGAGAATGAGGAAGCTTTGAAGCAAAATGAGATGGCAAGAATTGTTTTGGAGGATTTGGGTTTGAAAGAAGAATTGTTTTATGTCGAGATTGAGAAAGCAAACATGCAGATTTCTCTTGGGAGGTTGGATAATGCCATTAATACACTCAAGGGAGTGATTGCACAGGCAGAGAAGGAGAGTGAGATTCGGGCAATGGTGTTTGTTTCAATGGCAAAAGCATTGTTCAACCAGGACAAGTTTGGGGACGCAAAGAGGTGTTTGGAGATTGCTTGTGGAATTTTTGATAAGAAAAAATTAGTGTCACCTGAAAAGGTAGCAGAGGCGTATGCAGAGACATCGTTGTTGTATGAGGCCATGAATGACTTTGAAATTGCTATGTCTTTGATGAAGCGGACAATGGCAATAATTGAGAAGCTCCCGCAACAGCAGCACTTGGCTGGAAGTATCTCAGCAAGGCTGGGGTGGTTGCTTCTCTTGACGAGGCGAGTCTCTGATGCTGTTCCTTTGCTTGAGGCTGCAGTTGAGAAGCTGAAAGGAAGCTTCGGGCCAAAGCATTTTGGCTTGGGATTTGTATATAAGCATTTGGGGCAGGCATATTTGGAAATGAATCAGCTGCAGGCAGCATTAAGAATGCTGCTTCTTGGGAAGAAAATAATCGAGGAAACCTTTGGCCAAGACCATGAGGATTCTATAGATACATGCCAGTGCATTGCTAATGCTTATGGGGAAATGGGAAGGTATATTTACACTCTTTTTTCCCTTTATCAATTGTCAAATATTATATGTTTGCATAAGTCATGTATCATTATGTTTTCTGGATTTTTAGTTTTGTGAGGTATATATCTTGAACTATTAAGGCCATCTATTTGACGAATTATGATCCCATGACCAATGGATAGCTTGATATATAGATTTCAATGCCTTCCGCTCATGCGCCATAGGCCCACCATTGTTTGAAGTGACATTTATTAAGTTACATAGCCTTGATTTTGCCTTGAATGTGTTTGTAAATTTTTCAATTTGAGGTCATTAGATTCCTAACCTCTCTTGGAAGAAAGGAACAAGGTTCGTTTCTCTTAAAATCATGTCTTCAACAGGGAGTAGATAAGCTTAAGTTGCATGGGTGAATGCTCTATAGTTTAATTGCGAAGTTGCTATGGTTATCATGTAGCGGTTTCATAGCTACATTAACATAATGATAAATTATACCTTTATGTACGGTATGTTTTTATTTAAAGAAGAGAAAAACATATTCCCTTTAATTTTTAAATGATAAATAGCTAGATTTGAGGATTGGATTATAGGCTTGAAAGTTTTATTTCAGTGTGCATATATGCTCATTGGACACTGTGTAGAACCCCTTTGGTTGAAAAGGATAAGGGATGGGGAACTTTTTAGGGAGAGGTTATTAGGACCTTGCTTGCTTTTAGCTCAGAAAAATGCCAATTTTTAAATTAGGCACTGTAACTAGTGAAGAAATGACGATTATGACAAGAAAGCAAATATACTTACATTAATGTCTGCATAGGAATGGAGAACATGAGTACATGGATGGTTCTGTAGTTTGCGGAAATATTTAGAACATCTGATTATCGAGTTAAAGAGGTACCTGAAATTCATCGTTGTTGTAGTGGCTGTTAAAATTTAAATATTGAAGATACAATGTTGCTTTATTGCAATTCGAGAGGTCACTGGTAGTTATAACTCCAAGGACTGGAACCTGTACTCACCGAATCTTTTAATCACCACTTGCTAAATAAAAATCACTATTTAGATTCAATGTCATGATCATCTTTCTCTAGACATCGCTTTTTTAACAGAAATTTGTAAACAAACAGCTTATCATACAAATCTCTTGTTGCAAAGTGGAGCATAAGAAACATAATCACTAGATTTTCCATCCAAAGGTTATAGACATGAGGATGACTGCTTAAGTTCTTCTTTTGACAAGTGGATGGTTATTGTTGTTGTTGTTGTTATTATTATTACAATGTTATTATTATTTTTCATTCTAATCAGGCATGATTCAAGGCTTTTGGCTTTATATACACTTTAATGATGGTCTCTTCTCCCTATGGAAATGATTTATCCTTGTATAACACTGTTGAATTTAATAGGTCATCATTTTCAGATGTTTTCAATGTTATCTTGCAGAGACACACCATATCAATTTCTAAATCCTTTTAACTATGCGTCATGACATATCAAGACTTTTACAACTATCAATGAACTTGCTCATTTATACTTTGTGGAATGCAGTTATGCCCTTGCATTAGAGTTCCAAAAACATGTTATTGACTCATGGGAAAGGCATGGGCCTAATACAAGCGATGAGTTAAGAGAAGCTCACCGGCTTCTTGAGCAGTTAAAGAAGAAGGCACAAGGATCTCCGTCGGCTGTTTTCCCTGCAAACACATTGCCACAATTACAGCAAAATTGATCTGGCATCATCAAGGTTAGTCCTGATTTTAGAATCATCATCCCCAGTTTTGATGCTAGAAATAGTATTGAAGTATTTATTTTCTCTTACTCACATAGAATAGTTGTAGGTAACTGAGGTGTGTATTATTCCCATGTAATAAAGTTTTCCCCTAAATAGCAAAAATTTATGTTGTATTCAGTCTGTGGGTAATGAAGGCAATATTATTATCTAGGTTCGCGGCAGTCTGGTCCTTCCTTGATATCTATATGATTGATTGTTGTTTGAGCTACCATCCTCTGGAGTTGGTACCTTCAATCCTAGTTGTTGGCTCTCCATAATTATATTCTCCTCTCCCTTGGACAGCTTTGATTGTGACTCCACAACTGTTCTAATGATATGGATGTTTGCTTGACACCTTACATAATCCAATTTTAGTTATGAAAATATGATTGGAGTCTATATATAAAAGTTCACAAAATTCACAACTTTCTTCTAGACACACATAGTTTGCATGTGTATTCCCACTTCAGAATAGAATCTCATTTCATTTTAGCATTAGTTTTCTTCAATACAACCACGTACAAACAATGCAGCTTACCAAACTACACTAAACAAAATTGACATGATTGAGACTTCCATAAGCCGGCATTCAAAAATCTTTTATCTCGAATCTAAGGCAGGTAAGTGACCTTAGTTTTATTTTTACCACATTATATTTCTTCAAAACCTATTGCCGTTATATCAAAAACATAGTCTGTGCCACTTAAAAGCTTTATTCGAGGTATACCATTGAAACTTCGATGTACTGCAGATTCCAACATAGTTTGTAAAGAGTTGGTGATGAACTTTGCCTCAAACCTGTTGTTCAATTTTTCTCAAACTCCTCAAGCATGCAGGAACTAAGCTGTTCCTGGTGTTCCCAAGAGAGGTCTGTACTCATTAGTATATATACATTGTATCTTCTGCCAGTGCATCTAATTTTTATCTGACACCATGTTACTGACATCTGCAATTACAACGTGAAGAGCTTTAATTACTGTCTTGTGATTTATTAATTAAGATGCATGTAGTGGTTTATTTATTTTCTTTCCTATATATTTTGAAAAAAAAAATCACATGAAAGGCTCAGAAGAATAGTCCTCAGAGTGAAGAAATCCAAGCAGCGGTGGTCCTGATGAGCTGCTACTCCGAGATGACTTGTTGACTTAGGTGACCCCTCTTTTTTTTTGGAAAAAAAAGAAAGACAAAGAAGCTCTTGTTTCATGACTTGGTCAGAGTGTTGTGTTTGAGAATATTCAAAGTAGGGCCACTCTGAAGGACTTTCTTTGGATGTAAAAAGACGTAGACACATGGACCTTCTCCAGTAACGACAACTGCATTCATACCATTGTCATTTCTGATTAAAACCTGAACTTGTTCAGTTATATTTTATAAAATGTTTATATTTCTAGAAAAGCGAGTGGAAGTGCAAATGTAGTGTTAATAAATCTCTATTGTGGGCTCCGGTTGGTTCAAATCTTCTCGGTTGCAATGTGGTAATAATGGATCTTCGGTGTTAGTTTGAGTTTACAACTTGAGTCCTAGATGAGGGGAGGCTGTATAATCAATTTCTAACTTTATGTAAGTCTCTCACTGTGTTTTGTTTTGTCATATTTATAATAAAAAAAAATATATGGGAAGCGAAAAAGGCCAATAAGGAGAAAAACAAGAGCATGTGCTAGACTGCAAGTGATATACTGTGTGTGATCCAGTCAAAAGAGAGCTGTGAACAAGAAGAGGAACAACAATGTTGCCTTCTCTGACCGCTTTTATTTCATTCCAGCATGGACTGCTTGCCATGCCAGCTCCTTATCCATCCCTTTTCTTAGTTCTATTTCCAACTTTTTGTTTCTTTATGATTTTTGTTGTTCTGTCTTTCCACTCCAATTAAGTTTCTTTTTCACTCTTTATTGAAATATAATTGATGTGTTTTTATTTATAATCAGCATGTGTTAATGGCTGTTATCATTTAGAAATTTTATGCATTGAATAATGTTATTATTAATAAAATTTGTCATATTGAAAACAAACATTTTTATAATCAAACGTTTGGATCCACTGTAAAAGCTTGCTTTATCTTTTATATATTACTGCCTTTTATTTTCTTAGATGGACCACGTTATTGTTATTGGTTATAATTCATGCTGATACGACATGAGCACGATACAATTGATTAACAGTAATAAATGCATGTTTATAAAAAATAATAATATATCCAAATGTGAAGACTTGGTTGAATAATATAAATGTGTTACATTTGAGATAATGACAAAATTTTAACTACTAGTTTTGTTATTTTGATTTAAAATTATTTTTTTGTTTTACATTTAAATACATTAGATACAATAAGGCATTATAACACAAATATTTATACAGTTCAACCCTTCAGTGCTAATTAATTAGCCTGGGTACAATTTGACACCTCTATCTTTACCATTTTCATGTATCCAACATAAAGATGCAAAAAAAAAAATCTCAAATTTATGCACAAAAACCTTTCCGTTCCAAATCACAAACATCATTCACCATTGCTTGATTTAAAAAAAAATTATAAACAAGAAGAAAGGCGACATGTGAATGAATCTTGAATCGCATCTTTTGAAACAAGAATTATATATATATATATATATATATATAAAAAAAAAAAAAAAAAACCAAAACAAAGCACCTCGATTTGTACATCATCACTCTCCCTCGGATTCATTTTTACAAAACAATCTAACAATCTATAAATCTATCAACTCAATTAATTATTAAAAAAAAAGAAAAAAAATAAGAAAATTTTAAATCCTATACACGAAAACAAAAGCAAACAAACCGCGTTTGTCTCAGGCACAGCATAGTTCACATCTCAAAGTGGATGGGAAGCACCGACGAGTTCCGTGAGTTCCGTCCATGGCCGAAGGAGAAGAAGGAGCGGCGAATCTTAGAGCCACTGCTCCCACTAACCCCCTCGTCCTCCTGCTCCTGTTCCTGGAAATGGCGACCGCGCTGCAGAGCTTGCTGAACGGAGAGATATAGCTGGCGATCCGCCGAAGAATCCATAGAGAAGGATCTCCGGATAGGTTGGATGGAAAAGGTGTCATCTTTGAAAGGTCTAAGATCAATGCATTCATGGCCGAAGCTGGGAGCTTTTCTGAGGGGGAGAAGAGGAGGAGGAGGAGAAGAAGAAGAAGAGGTGGGGGGTTGGGGCTGCAGGGTAGGTGTTCGATGAAAGTCCTGAGAGAGGATGAGGGAGCGGCAGAGAGGGCAGTTGGGGTGGGATTGGAGCCAGATGTCGATGCAATCGATGTGGAAGGAGTGGGAGCAGGAGGGGAGCAGGCGGAGGTGTTCGTTGGGTTGGAAGTCAGTGAGGCAAATGGAGCAGTGGTGGGAGGAGGAGGAGGAGGAGGAGGATTTGGAGAAGCGGAGAATGGGGAGGGATTGGATAAGAGAAGGAGGGAGACCAAGGGGCTGAGACTGGGGATGGAATAGGGGTTGAGAAGGATGGGGATTTGTGAGGGGGAGGCGAGAGCGGCGCCAGTTAAAGCAGGATTTGGTGACGAAGAGGTAGTAGGTGAGGAGGAGGATGGAGGTGGTGAGGATGCCGAGGATGGAGATGGCTAGAATTGGGAAGTTTGTGTCTGAGGAGGAAGGTGGTGGTGGTGGTGGTGGTGGATGGTTCTGTGTTGATGACATTAGGAGACTTTAGATTGAATAATGATGATGATGATGATATGAAAGTGTTTTGAGAGTGGTTTTGGAGATTGTTTACAAAAGATAGAAGAAGAGTAGCAGCTTGTGTCAGAGAAGAGGAGGAGGAGGAGAAGAAGAAAGAGATGAAAGTGCTTGAGAGGGGGATTGGAGAGAATATATAGGAGGGTGAGGTTAAAGAGGAGGAGGAGAGGACTAGTTCAGACTCAGAGGGGTGACTTCAAAGCTTTTTATGGGACATGATGTTATATAGTGATGGCTTTTAAATGAAAAGAATATATTGTTATCAATGCTGAGAAAAGAGGGAAAGAAAGTCAAAAGAAGTTCATGTGGTTGTAGTAAAGAGGTGGAGGATGAGATTACGGAGAGAAGGAGAACTAGAGGAAAGAGGAGTATGAACTATGAAGAGAGTTGCAAAGAGATGATAATGATAAGAAATTGTGCTTGGTCGGTTGGATTTACTTGTCTGAGTTTTTTTTTTATTTTTAATGTAATTATTGTTATTTTAGTTATGAGGTGAAATGAGTTATGCGCGAGTGTGTAATTTTTATTTGTAGTCAACTATGGCTGTTTGGCAATGTTTCATGTGCGGTGAGTAGAGTTGGTGAGGCTTCAACGAAGTCAATTCTTGAGTCGTAGATCAAGCTGTTTTATATTTTATTTTTATATTTTTTTAAACAAATGCAACAAACACAAGAGGTAAGCGTGTTGACATAGCTTGAAATTGATTTTGCAGGCATACACACTCCTTCAGCAGCTTGGAGATTGAGCTACAGACCGTTTTTTTTTTTTTTCTTATGGCATCTTGTGAAAAAGAGAGATCTCTCACCGTTATTGCCGTTGATTCGCTCTTTCATCAAGTCAAGGTTTTGTGTGATCTTTGGTCGAAATTTTCCTCAGTCAAGATATTTTTATTAATTTAGTATGCCAAAAATACGAATTTTACTAACTTAAAATTAAAGGAATTTTATGAAACTTTGTAAAAAAAAAAATACCTTAATGACAGAATTTTTAAGAAAATTTGGAATAACTTCGTATAGCGTTTTTTGTGTGTCTTTACGAGTATAGGATGTGAGCGTATTTATAAACTCTCACTTACACTTAACGAATGGAAGTTATGATCATTTTAGTCCAATGATTCATATTGAAGGGGTTTGGTGATATTTACCCGCTAATAATTTTCTCCTATATGCTACCAATGATTAAAAAAAAAATAATAATAGTGTGACATTTTGCATAAGAAATTTTTGCTCCGTATGTATTGAATAGTATTCAAACACATGATTTGTACGTGAATGAGCCCCTTATCCGTTGCGTTGGGTAAGCCCAACTTTAGCTAGACTAAGCTTCATAAAAGAGAAAGAAAAACTTTTCATATTAGACACTCAGGCTTCTTTCGCATTATATATAAAATACATATATATTCGTTTGAATTAAGTTAAAATCATTGTATTTATTATCCGTTGGGCCATATTTTGGCTATTCCAATATCTCATTTCCTTTACATATTTTGTCCTAATCTAAAAGTTGAGGTATTTATTATAATTTATTTTCATTGATATTATTGGATTCCATTTCTTCCAAAGCAAAAATCATTGTATTCCACTAAAAATCCGGATCCAACGTCTGGTCAAGATCATAAAAATTTAATGGAAAATTTTGTACGTACATTGACTTAATGCCAAGCACTGGGGAGGAGATGTTTGGCTTGTACACAAGATTTCATTGTCCTTCAAAAAAATTAATGCAAATTATTTCCTGTCTTTTTTTCTTTCACAAGAACAGGTCATTGATAATTAAGGGACAATGACAACCAGATTGCTAAAGCTCTTGCAAGCTAAGTGTTTTGAGTGTGATGCAAATACAAAGACTTTGTTTGTTTGTGTGGGTCAATCCCTACATCATCTCAAGGTCAATGATCCTTAATAATTGTGGTTATAATATTTTTATAATATGACAATGTTAAATTTATAGTTTTCTGAAAATCATGTTAACAAATATTTGAATTTTGAAATAATGGTTAAATAAACTCACATATTTGTAAACATGGAATATTTTTTCATAATAACTTATTAAATACAAAATATTGTTTTTTAAATAATAATATAACTTACCATTTATATTCTAACAATACAAACCTCTTTATTTTGATTCCCACTATTCAACTTGAAAATAACAGATAAACTTTGATGATATTATTATAATTTGTTTTATGGAGATAATTAACTGTTGAGAGTTTATACCAAAATTTGAATATTGCACTAGAAGTATTCATACACCTATTGATACACAAACAAGTAGCAAGTACAAAACCAATCGGTGTAAAATAATGGACGTTTGAATAAACAATGCTAGTTTTTGTGGAAAACCCTTTAATGCTAAAAAAATTATAAAACTAGCTAATTTTAATCTTTTTTGTGAGAAATAAATCAATACAAATTTTTTTAACAGTAAGCTACTAAGTGAGCTTAAGATCTTGCAAATTAAAACTCAATACAAAAAGCAATCACTCCTTTGAGCAACAACTATCCATGCTCAAAGAAATAACAATTTGCCGATAATTTTTATTTCTCACCCTTGAAAAATTGGTTAATATTGCAAGATTAAAGGAAAGGGTCTCCGCAGTACCTTAATTTCTTTCCTTCTAGTGGCTCTTATACTTCTTTTGATGCTAAAAGAGTTTTTCCTCCAAAGCCTTTGCACTTTTTAAGCCGTTGCCCTCTATCCTTTCACATTTAACAACCACCCTAGACCCTTCTAAAGAAAGGGCTGAAATCGGAGTAGTGCCTGAGAGCCACAATGTAGAGCTTAGGTGTTGAATTTGCATAATATAAACCTAAAACTTGTTTAAATAAGTACTGAATAGATTATATATATTAGATATGACTGCCATTTAGTTTGGATTCAGTCTTTTGAACATCTAATATTTTTGCTATCACTATAGACACTCAAGGTTTTTTTATAATTTAAAAACCTACATAAGTTACACTGGGAGTTTTTTGAATTATGTCAAAAACGTATTCGGGACAAATGCTTTAATATTTATCATGCAACTAATTCAACTTACAAAGACCATGGTTAACGATATATATATATATATATATAATACACTCTTTTTAAGCAGATGTTAAACATAGCAAAATAATGCACCTAAAATCCATAATTTCTAATTATCTCTTTAGCTGAGATCTATCACATAAGTGATCAAGCATAGCTATTATTTAAAATATTTTAAATTATGTGGAGAGATATAAACTTGGGGCCTTTCAGAAACTTTTGGGCATATTAAAAAAAGTTTTTGCGATTCCGGTATGTGTGGACCCTATTTGCACTTAAATTATGGATATCATTGAGAGAGAGTGAGAGAGAGAGAGAGAGAGAGAGAGAGAGCTTTCCTCAAGTCAAAACAAAAGTTGGAAAACTTGAAACGATGACAAAGCCTGCCGTCCAACTTGGGCTTCATTAGAAAATAATATGAATCACAAGTCCCTCCAAACTTTCACTCTTTGTTCATGAGATTTGCCAAATAATCTTGGATTATAAAACACTTCACACAGTTTTCTCATTTGTTTTTGCTTTCCTTTTCTCACACCCAACATTTTGTTTAAGAGACCTTCTAATTTGTTTTTAAGCGTTTGATGTTGATTGCTTTGAAACATGATTTAAAAGTGTATAACTCTAAAGTTTTATTGACGTCTTTGAAAATCATGCCAAGATTTTTATTAATTATTATAAATTATATCTATATTTTTACAAAAGTTCTTTTCTTAGGTTGCACAAGAAAATCAAGATATACTATCAATATTGGTGAGATTCATCAATCAATAAAATTTGTGACAGAGTATGGTTAAATTACCCTAGTAATAGCTGAGTGGTTAGAAAATGTTAAAAGATCTGGTCCCTCCCAACGTAAAATTGAGACATATTAATACGTAAATGCTTGTTTATATTGACTAAAAAAAAAATTCCTAATGAATAACCGTTATTTAATATTTGAATCATTGACGGTTTTTCTATCTGATTCAAAAAAAAAAGAAGCATGTTAAGATTTAAACAAGCAGTGATCTTTCTATTTTAAAACAAAAACAACTTATAAATGATGTTTAAGTTCAAAATTAAATCTACTAGTATTTGAATTCTTATAAAAAATTTTATTTATTTTTAATTTCAATCAAGCTCGATTAGAGCTTTTGAAATTGGAAAGAGTGCCCAGCCAGAGCGAGCATTTTTCTTTTTAAGCTAATTGTGAGCTCAAGCTACTTGAGTTTGAGTTGGGCTCAAATTGAAGCCAGCCCAAATCAACAAAGCGCAACGATAGTGAAATTTTATTCTAATTCAGATATTAAAAAAATTAACATTTTGATTGATGACAAAAGTAACTTCACCAGAGAAATAAACATCAAATAATGAAAACAATGTGCCACTACAATGAATATTATTTTGTTTTTCCAAAACGAGAAAAATTATTATATAAAAAAATTATGAAAAATTACTGTTCACACATCGTGAATTTCAAAACTTCCTAAACCCCCAACTTTTACATAACCCGAACAACCATTTTGTTATATTTTCATTCCCTTCTACTCTCTATCGGTCATTTCAAGTGGGTTTTTGTTATAAAATTTCATTTTTGCCCTTGCAAATGGTGGGAAAAAACCCACCCGATCACATCAAGTTTGACCTTTATGCATACAATTGTGATTTTTTTTTGCCTTCTTGCTTATATTTTCTTAAAGAAAGTTTAGAAGGCAAATTACATCTTCTTTTTCTTCTTCTTCTTCTTCTCATTTGGTTTGTTCGATTTGAGTTCTGCCGGTTTCCCTATACGGTGAGAATTTCTTCGTTGCTCTCACTTTGATCATTCTATGTGAAGGAGTAACAATTTATAAAAATACAGGGCTATTATGGAGAGTTTTTGTGTTATTGCTAGATACAACGGGGAGGGACGAGTGCTAATGTTCACGGCTCTGAATTCTTGGGAATCAGTTTTAGCTGAGATATGTGAGCGATGGGGTCTCAATATTTCCCGTGTGAGGGGAGGGTGAAGTTTATCACACCCGATGGACATAAAATTGTTTGTCCAATCGAAAATAAGGTTGGCTTCCAGCGCATGTGTTACGTGTACTCCATCTTTAAATGCGGTGTAGTCGATCTTGTTGTCGAGACAGATGATGTGCCATCGTATCCTACTGAAAATGAGTTCTTCTCGTTGTGAGGTTCTTCCCTTTTATGTTTATCTAGTTGTATATGTTAATTATTGTTTAATTATCCATTCTCTGTTTAACTATATCAAGTTATTGTTTAATTATCCCATTATCTGTTTAACTAGTTAAAGTTCCCGTTTAAAACATGCCTTCTCCGTTTAAATTATTACGTTTCTGTTTAAATATTGTCTTTAACGTTTAAATTTTATAGTTATCGTTTAAACATTTTGTGTTTCTGCTTAAAATCTTGATCGTTTTCGTTTGAACGAAAGTGTTGGCAGGAATTCGGATTCTATGAGCACTTTTGTTCCACCTCATGGCGACCCTGAGGGTGTGGCATGCCTTCCTTCCTCGTCAGATCAAGCTGAAGTGTTGTCGTTGGATGTTGGACAACGTTTTCAAGGCGTTGAACACTTCAGAGACGCACTTCGGAATTTTGCTATCAAACGGAATTTTGACTTCAAATTCCTAAAAAACGAAAAACACAGGGTGAATATCAAATGCGCTGCCTATGGTTGTTAATGGCGCCTTCATGCATCAAAGGAATACAATAAAAATACTTTCGGAATCAAGATAATGCACCCGTCACACACTTGCGGTGGTGGAATTTGATTGGCGTGACATCCGAAAGCGTCCAAAAAATGGGTAAGCGCACGAGTGATTCAGAAGCTCAAGGACCGACCCTTATACAAGGCCATCGACATTCAGAAGTACATGTTGCGGGAACATGGTGTCCACATTCCATACAAGCAGGTTTGATTGAGAAAAGAACATACCCTGGTGATCCTTAACTGCAGCGACATCTCTAGCTACGATTTGCTGCTTTGGTACGTGGACAAGGCGGTTGAGACGAACCCCGGTAGCATTGCGATTGTGGAAAGAGACGGGAAGCGTTTTAAACGTGCATTCTTTTCTTTCAGTGCGTGTATTGTAGGATTCAAGAGGGCATGCAGGCCGCTACTGTTTCTCGATGGTACCTACCTCCTTGGAAAGTATGGGGGTACTCTATTGGGTGCCACGGGCAAAGATGGAAACAATGGTTTTTTCCACGTCGCCTTCGGTATTGTCGACAACGAGACCGATGCCAATTGGACTTGGTTCATTTTCAAGTTAGGTGATGCTTTATACGATGAAGGAGATTATCAAGAGATTATTACGTTCGTGTCGTTCAGGTCAAAGGGCCTTGTGAACGCTGTTGCGAGAGTCTTCCCTTCTTCCCCACATGCATACTGCCTTCGACACTTGGAGGCCAAAGAATTTGATGGCATTGAAGGAGGAGTGATGGTTCATATACTTTCGTATTGCTTGGGCATCGACGGCTAAAGAATTGGATGGGACCGTCAATGAACTGCAGGCCACATCACCCGAAGCCTATCAGTAGTTGATTCATAAGTCGGATATGTCACATTGGTCGAATTATCTGTTCAAAGGTGAATACTGGGGTGAGATGTATTCAAATGTCACGGAGTAGTTCAATGCGTGGATCAAAGAAGCTCGGCATTTATCGGTGACGAAAATGGTCGACTCCATAAGGTATTCGAATGTTGATTTTATTTATCGCTTAAAAATTGCTCTTATCCTTTAACTATTGCACGTACGGTGTAAACATCATTGTCTGTGTTTAAATTTCTGGATCTTCGTTTAATTTATTATCCTAATGTTTAAGCCGATGTGTTTCTGTTTAAATACCAATGTCTTCACTTAATCTTGTTTAAGATTTGCGTTCTTCGTTGTATAGGTTCAAGTTGATACGCATGTTATGCAATCGCCGTGAGCAAGTGAATAGATGGGAGACCTACTTATGCACGGATATACATTCGAAAGTAGAGACACTTGTTGAAGAAAGCCGAAACCTTCATGTTGGGCGTTGTGTCGATGATCGTTATGAAGTGATTGACCAGTGTAGCAAATTTGTAAATCTTGCCAATAGAACTTGCTCATGTCGCAGATGGCAAGTTTATGGTATCCTGTGCAAACACGCTTGCGCTGCAATAATGCAGACAGACACCAACGTTCATCGATTTATTAGCGGCTACTTCACCGTCGACAATTATAAACTGGCGTATAAAGAAGCTATATTCCCTATACCCGACAATGACAAGCCTACAGACGAAAATCGTGAACTGCGTTTACAACCGGCTATGACGAGAAGGCAACCTGGGCGTCCTAGACGAAAGAGGATCGAGTCGCAAGCTTTTGAGCTCCGCGAGTTACATTGTAGCCGCTGCCACGCGTCCAGTTACAATCGTAGATCTTGCAAAGAAACTGTCGCCGACTAGGCATTGTAAATAAATAATTTTTTAAATGGAAACAAACTTATTTGAGTGTCAACTTTTTCTATTTAAACAGAGAAAATATAATTTCATTGTCATTATTGAAGGTTAAACGGTGATTCTAATTCTTAAGCGGTAACAGATAACGTTAAACAGAGACTACTCCATTTTAAAAAACAACACTGATATTTAAACATTACAATTGAAAGTTAATCAAAGACAATCAAGTGTAAAATAATACAGACATTAAACGAACACTAGTAAATTTACATTGAAAAATCTGCCATGCCATTGGACAAGAATTTAAGTTAATAACGGCAAACTATTTTACATTTCCCCCACGGATTTATTAGTAATATTTAAACATTTGAGTAACCGCTCTCATCGAAATAGAATAGCAATTACTTTCTTTAAAATTTTTATAAAAAGTACGCTGAAAATCAAGGTCAAAGTTGCATGAATTTTATTTTTTAGTTGAGAAATTTGAGAAAAGAGCTTTAACTTCCTCGAGCTAAATTTCTATTTAAACAAGAAGCACAGAAGCTCAAAAAAGATAAAGATCCAGGTATTTCCAGACCCCAAAAAAATGTATAAGATACATCTCAACGAGTTTTGTCAGAAGATGCACCGGCTCTTGCCGGAGTACTCACTCTCAAGGAAGACCCTGACCACAACCCCGCATTTGTGGCTACGGTGATGGTCGATGGGACCCTGTTATCTAGTATTGAGTCTGTAAAAACAGTAAAGCAGGCCCAGAATATTGCTGCTGAGGTGGCGTTCAAGCAGCTCTGTCCTTCACAAAGTGGGAAGATGAATATGTCTCCCGTTGCTGCTGATGATGTCTCCATGCCAGGTATGTATTTCCGTAAGATTTCTGTATAAATGTTTAAACAATGTTTGGCTCTTCTAAAACCTTGAAGTTTCCATTGCAGGGACTTCATGCAGTCGAGATTACTCCAACGATGAAGAGTTGGAGTGGTTATTGGAAGACTTACTCCACGATCTTACAACAAAAGAAGTCTTTTTTGCTGCAAAACTTGATGGAATAAAAGCTGCTCCAAGATTTGAAGGAGAAGAAAAAGGCAGAGTGACAGTTTTTGTTCACTTTGTTTTCTTTTTGCAAATAAGAACCCTGATGGGTATTAGTTTCTTAAGTTTGTTTAAAAATTCTGCACTTTTTGTTCCAACTTTGTTAAAATTCTGCAACTTCGTTTAATAGATAAAATCTAATTTCATTGTCATTCTTTAATATTTAAACTTACTCCACTGAATGATAAACAGACTCTTATTATTAAACGGTAATAGATATATTTAAATAGAGATACGGTATTTTAAACAGAGACTACGTCATATAGGCATTCGGTGATATTTAAACGTGAATGTTAAACGAAGACTCTTATTATTAAACGGCAACGCATATTTTTAAACAGGGACACAGGATGTTAAACAGAGAGTACTTCATTTTAAAACGCAACGCTGACCCTTAAATGTTACAATTGAAAGTTAAGAAAAGAATGCGAAGTATAAAAAAATACAGACGTTAAACGAACAATAGTAAACTTACATTGAAAAATCTGTCATGTCATTGGCAAAGAATGAATTGAAATAAAAAAAATAATAACAAAACTGTTTTACATTTGAAAATAAAGAATGCCATCTAAATTCTATTTCTCCGCATTCATAGACCCCCCTTTGGCAGTGATGCCGGCTGCGTGCCCTTCCTTAAGTATGCGGGCAGCATACTTTAATCTCAAATAAGGGACGTCCGTTTGCAGTATCCGTAGCTTTTCACCGTCGAGTAATTGCTCAATAAACCGCATGACGTAGATGACACAGTCGAGACTTCCTTTTTTTTGTCGTGGGGTTTAATTGTCATGAACTAATGGGTAGATTCTGGTCACCGTCTCCCCGAACTCCATTTCGAGATAAGTGTCAAATAGGTCCCGCTGTGGAGATATACAATTTGAGATTAGAATGGCGAGCATTTATGAAACTATAAATCGAAATCTATTTCTCAAACAACTTACCATTTCAGCCGTCTTTAGCGTACTCTTCGCTTTGGCATGAAGTATAATGCCTGTATTATTTTTGTTATTATCGAGGACGACGACATGGAAGTGGTCATTCATGATTATAGGGAGGATGACAATGTCAATATCATGCATGATGCGCGTGGCATCTCCGATCATAGCTAAAGTCGTGTCATGTGCGTCGTCTTGCTTTGACATAAACAGTGCCAGTGGTCGTGTGATAGAGGCACGCTTCTTATAAGGATATGGTACTCTGGTCAGCGACTTCTTTATTATGCATACGAAGGCGTCCATCACATCATCTGTCACCATCTTCTTCCTGTCAAGCAGTATGAATACGTTGGCCCGTGTGGTGCTGACAGAATCATTCCTCCACACGACAGACCTACGGTTAAATGGCAATAGGTATAATTAAACAATAACACAAAATCTTAACTGGAAAATGTATATATTTAAACGATAATGTGACTTTTTAATCAGTAACTGACAAAGTTAAACGGTAAAGCATTATCTTACATGATAACTCTCCTATTTAAATGGAAACTACATAACTTAAACGGAAACATATATATGTAAACATTTCCATAAAAATTTCATACTTACATGTCCATAGAGCAGTTGAGGAATATCCTTATCCACTCTTGCTCGAATATGTTGAGGCGTGATTGTCCAGCGTATCTTTTCTTCTTCGGAGCAAAGTCTGTCTGAACTTCTTCGTATTGCTGGTTGGTAAGGATCAACAGTTTCGTTTTGTTTTTAGTGACGTTCCCTTGCCCTTCGTCAACAGCTTTTTTGGGATCATCCTTACATGCTTGTTGTTGTTGTGGGATGGCGCCTACATTGGATACGGCAATGTCGGGCGCTTGTTCTTCCGTGAGCAGGATTTCATTGACAATAGTGTGAACGACCTTCTCAACCGCGGCTACGGTAACAGCATCAAGGGGAGGCACACCCTCAAGTGGTTCTTCTTCTTTAGGGATTGTGGCCACCACCTTGGATGTGATACTGTCGGCTGCAGATTCCACCATCACGGGGATTTCGTTGACTTCCTCAACCGCGGCTATGCCATTAGTATCAACGATCTTCTCCACCGTGACGGGCACGTCATCAACGGCAACGGACTCAACAACATCATCAGCAGCAGATGGTGCTACTATTGTTTCATTGTCGGCCGGTGGTGGACAAAGAGGCGTTATTGTTTTTGTCTTTTTTTTTTGCAAGTCTCTTCAAACATGGCGGTCTTGGAATGACCATCCCGACGAAGTCGTCGTCATCAAATTCCAACGCCTCAATCGTCCCGGGTACTTCATTTGTTTAGAGGGTTGGCGCAGTCGATTGTGACCGCCCTTCTAATGCTTCAGCCCGAACGACAAGCCGAGAGAACTCGGTGATCAATATCTGGCACGTCTGTAGAAGAGTTGCTGTGACATCTTCGCCAATTGTCTTCAGGGGGGGCTGCCGCGATCGGGGGACTGTAGCGATATGGGGAACTGTCGTTGTCGGGGTCGGGGGGGTGGGTGTTGCCATTGGGCGGGGTGGAAAAGGGCTTATTCGACGCCGAGGATTGCGTGTGTGTGTTGGGATGGAAGTAGGGGAACAGCGTCGCCGAGCGCGCACGGAAAAGATTGGCCTCTCATCTTGCCTTCGAACAAGTGGCTCCAGGGCAATAGCATCCCTCCGTCGGTTGGCCCGAACAAATATTTTTTCATTAGCATTCACCAGGGCTAACATATGTAAAGAAAATAATCTCAGCGAAATCATCCAATTTAAACAATAACAAATGTATTTAAACATTTCGCATATATACTTAAACAGTATCGCATGTATTTAAACCGAGAATGAAACGGTTAAACAATAAAGACAAATGTTAAACACAAACTACAATTCTTAAATGCTAAAGATTAGTTTTAAACATTAACTACTAATTTTAAACGCATTGTTGATGACCAACTGATTTCTATAGTCGCTTGCTTCTGGTAAGTATTTTCACAGTAGCACAGCATCATTGGGGTCTTGCTGAAACGGACTTTCTTGTCGGTTCTGGTCATCTCGTAAAACCATATGTTCATGAAACCGAGCAACCCTTAATATACCACGTGTTTGTTTTCTCCCCCGCGCATTTAGCTTGCACTCGAGCGCAGCTTGTGGAACATCCTCCATACGTTATTTGTGTGTCGCCTGTGCCCATGTGTACCGTCCCATGCCAGGTAGATCATCGACATAATTAATGATCCAATTGGGAACCGAGCATGAGGTAAATGGGAAGAGGACTGTCCCTATGAGGTACACCGTCAAGATTTTCACAAAATGTTCCTCCTCTCCCCTCTGTCCAACAAGCTGCTGAAGAGTGGTCTTGATGGAGTCTTTGTGTCTCTTGTATCTTTTCGATAAATATCTCTCTTCGAAAGCTAACCGTGTTTTCTTCTTCTCAAACACGACTGCGTCTCCATCGCAATGCATGCCCAGAACGAGAGCCACATCTTCAAGCCTGAAACTCAGCAGGTTTGCCCCGATCCTGAATTTATTGGTACGGCCATCGTATCTTTGCAAAAGAGAATTAAGAAGGGCCCTCTCTTGGAATACAGCTTCGACCTCAGTGAATGCTGCAAACGGTGTCCTTCGGATGATCTCCTAGTGTTGAGGGGTCATGTGGACTTTCAATTAGGCTAAGGTCTCCACTACCGGTGTCAAGTACCATCGGCCCTTTACTAGGTTTACCGCCGTAATCACAAGACTGCGACATTAACAACACTTGTTAAACCGTGACCTAGTTGCTTAAACAGAGATATAAGTGTTTAAGCGAAAAACGCAAATCTTAAACAGAGACCTAAACATTAAACGGAAACCACAAAATTTAAACAGGAACAAATGTTTTTAAAAAAAAAACTCATTTCTTACTCGGAAACCTCATTTTACAAAATGCAACCATACTAAATGAAAGGGGAAACGTACATTATAAACATTACACAAATCATAACAATCGAAAAACTATTTCGACCTTGTACACAGACAAAAACCTAAAACAAAACAAAACCCTCGCCGAGAAATCTCCCTGCAGACTAACAAAACCCTAGCCGAGAAATCCCCCCGCAGACTTCAGTATCTTCCAATAAAAACAGAACCACAAAACAAACCCGCCAAATATCTCTGTGCAACAGAGTACTTCGAATAAAGGGAAATCACAACTTCTTCAATAACTCAGAGGATGTCCACGCAGAGACAACTTTGGAAAGGGAAAAGCTGAAGAGGCGCAGTCAAGAAAAGAAAGAGTATACGGCTCCAATGAAGGACGTTTCTTTGGATTACCCTACGAAAAATGCTCCACTTTTTAAAAATTCTAGTGCCACGATTTCCCATGCAAGCAAGGGGTAATTTCGTCCATAAAATTCAAAAATAACTCCGTTAACCACCGTTAAATTTTTTGGGGGTTTGGAAAACATTGTGTTTAAAACGAAGGGTTTTTAGAGATTTCGAAATTTAGGAGGTGTTTTTGACCATTTTGCAAATTTAGGGATTTGTTTTTTTTGGCAATTTCCAAAAACAATTATAATGAATATGGAAAATATGATTCTAATTGATTATTTCGAGTGGATTTGTCAATATCAAATAATGGGCTACAGTATTGAAAGGATATTTTTCAAAGGGAGTTGATTCAGTTGAGAGAAAAGATGCTCACATGAACATATTTGTGTACATAATAACATAGACTTATCCTACGGTGCCTACACAGGTTATATAATCAATCTGTTTTGACTTGATTTGACCCGCTTTGACTTGGCCCACATTGGCCAAACACTTGAATTGCTTACACTGGTCCACAACCCAATGTTTTTTTGTTTTTTTGAAATGATCTTTTCATTTTTCACGTTTTCATTTTTTTAATATAAGTTGCAAGGTATATATATATATATATATATATATATATATATATATATATATATAATTCCATTAAAATGAGAAAACTAAATCCCTAAAGGTGAAATCAATCCCTATACCTAGTTTCTTGAGTTTTGTTTGATGTTAAACTTTAACTTCAACGGTGAAGTAGTTTGATGGAGTTTGAACTTTGAAGTTTTATTATATGTTAGTTTTATGTTAAGTTTGAGATTTTTTTTTTTTACTTTTCTACCATTTCTAGTTAAGGGATTAGCAATTGTTTTTTTTCCCTTCATGTTATTTATTTTACAACTAATAATTCATGAATATAATTTATAATTATACAATTAAAATAAATTTTATAATTAAAAAATATTTCTCTTAAATATTGACTCGAATAACCCCACGGTTGAACCAGTTGACCCAAGATCGGAGCCTCAACTGGGTCAGTGTTCATGCCGGGTTTGATAACAATGCATAATAGTCAAATGAAGCTCTGGCTCACAAGGCTGCACATGATTTTTGTTAGATAATAGAAGACTATGATTGATCATCCAATGTAAGTAGAAGTAAGTGTGGGGCCATTAACTGGGTTTAACGGGTCTAAATTGACAGGCATGGATTGGCTAATGACCACCCAAATTTAGCCCAGTCTACATTGCCTACTTTTTCGGTTAGGTCACCTCAGGTATCCGACCTTGGTCACTCTGGAACTTGTAAGTTGAGCCGGAACTCTCTAGCTCAGTGGCCAACCCACTGTTTTTTAACAAAATATGTAAAAAATAGAAAAACTTAAAAATTAAGAGGAAAATTAAAAATCCTTTAAAAATCACAAAAAAAAAAACTCAAAATAACTTAAAATAACTGAAAATAATTTTAAAAACATGAGGGGTTCGGTTTGTTCAGGCTTGCACTTATAAGTATAATTTAAAAAATTAATGAAAAATATTAACCAAAAATTGAAAAAGTATGTAAAACTTTTTACAAATACTACAAAACAATAAACAATAAATTAAAATAATTTCTAATAATTAAAATAATTCAAAAAAATTTGAAAAACATGAGAGGCTTGCACTTGATTACTTATTCGTTAGGGTTGAGTTTGGTTCTTGCATGGTGTTGGGGTTTGTTGTTATGCTTTGATGTTATTAGTAAAAACTAAGTCACTTGCTTATGGAATTCCCATCTTTTGTTTCTCGTTGTTAACTTGTGCACATTTTCAATCATATGTGCAAAATTGAATTTTAATGTTTGGTGGCAACAACTAAGAAAGTGTTGTATTCTACATGTTTCCATTGGCACTAAAAGTTTGCTCGCGTGCCACTATAGACATAAAGCAAGCAAAAAATATCTTTGAGAAATAATAAAAGAATGGGGTACAAATTTTCATTACCTTGCCACCATTGAAGGACGTTGAGGGTTAGATCTACATTGGTGCCTTTAAGGAACCGGAAGATGGTATTCAAATACAGGTTGATCTTTGTGTATTGAGAACCCTTTGGATTGTCTTTGTTAAAATGATTTTCTCCCGCTACTATTGGGCTGTCCTACTACCTCTTATGCAACTTGCGGAACTACCTCGCCATATTGAGGGCAATAGCTCTCATGCAATTCAAAAAGTTGTGATCTAATACCAATAGCAATTGCATTAACATCTATAAAGATGTTGGACTCCAATGCATACTACTAAGTCTCTAATGCACTCGTGGCCTGTGTTTGGGAATCTTGACATCCACTAAACCCTAAAACTTGAAATAAGCTTCCAAATTTGTAGATAAACCTTCTAAATTGTTGGCTCCAACCCTTTTGGTGGGTTGTAATAAAGCTGACCTCCAAAGCCCAAGTTGAAAAAAAGGGATCTATGCCAATGAAGAGGGTAAGAACAGAAAAGAGGAAAACTGTGATTCATCAGTGAAGAGTATGACCAAGAGAGGAAGAGAGAAGGAAAGAGCCTGCTCGGGCAAGATGATTGGACGTCGATACAGCCCCGGATCTTACTCAAACTCTAGGTGAAGAATCCTTGCAAGAAACACTTCTTATTTATTAGGTTTGGTCTTTCCTTTGATTCATATTTAGTGTGTTATCCATCTATGATGATGATGATGATGATGATGCTTGATGAATGTTGATGCCATTGGGCATATGTGCCTCTAGTTTAACTAGAGAATCTTTGTAATCCTTCATTGACATAGTGAAAATAATTCTAAGTGGCTTTGAGGAGTCCCGTGGTTTTTCCCTGGATTCGAAGAGTTTTCCATGCTAAATCATGAGTTTTGTTTGTTATTGTTTGACAATTTTATTGTTTTGAATAGATCTCAAATTTGTACTCAAAGGGGGGGGGGGATTTGATACTCAAAAATTCAGAAACAAGGCTTTACACGGCCGTGCTTCATTCTGCACGGCCATGCTCCAGATAATGAGACCGCGCTTTCGCCCGTGCAGTTTGCAGGTTTCTAAATTTTTCGGTGCTACAGTACTAATTCCGCTATAGTATCGCGGATGAAAACACAAGTTGCACGCCTTCTACAGTAACAATGTTTCAGGCCATACAGATTGCAGGTTGCAGAAGTTTTCTGAGTGCTACAGTGCAAGAGCTACAGTACTGTTGCTACAGTATTCTGAAAAATTACCGTTTGGTCCTGAGTCCCTTCCCAACAAAGTGGTATCAGATCCTGGTTGGCTAGAAATCTCTTGAGTAAAAAAATGGAAGGCCAAAATGCATGTGGGATGATTAAAATGCAAGACTTATTGATAGTGAAGGATTTGTTCTTACCTGTCATGGGGAAGCAAAAGCCAGAGAAGATGAGTGATGATGAGTGGGAGATAAACATCTAAAAGCAGCTGCTACAATTTTGGCAATGGGTAAATGTAAATATTTTTCATCACATCTCTGAAGAAATGAAGGCAGATGTACTCTGGAAGAAGCAAGAAGCTATGTATGAGAAATATACATTTAGAAAGAAGGCCATGACTATCAGAAGACTTGTGAATTTGAAGTACAAGGATGGCAGAAGCATGACAGAGCACACAAGTGATTTCGAAGGCTTGGTAAACCAATTGGTATTTATGAAAATGCCTCTTGAAGACGAGTTGCAGGCATTGTTGCTTTTGAGTTTATTGCCTGATAGTTGGGAAACACTAGTGGTGTCACTCAGTACTTCAGCACCTGGTGGGACATTAACCATGGAGATGGTTAAAGAAAGTCTCTTAGGTGAAAAGACCAAAAGGAAGGAGAAAGGTGAAACTTCCTCTGGTGTACTTGTTTCTGAGTAGCCTGAAAGCTGTGGTAGAAGTAAGAGTAGATATCTTCAAAGTCACGGTAGCAGAAATATTTTCAGAGGCAGGTCAAAGAACAGGAATAACATCAAATGTTTTCATTGCAACAAGATGGGCCACATGAAGTAGTGTAAGTTCTTGAAAAGGGAACATAGTGGGGGAAATAGAGAAGAGAATGAGATAGATACAGTAGCCACAGAAGGTGACATCAATGTCATTTGTGATTATAGCTGTATTAGTCTGGTGAGTCAATAAAGTGATTGGGTGCTTGACTCAGGAGTCTCATTTTATGTTACCCCTCACAGTGACCTATTTACTACATAATCCAGTAGTGACTTTGGAGTAGTAAAGATGGGAAACAGTGGTGCATCAAAGATAGTGGGTATTGGTGACATTTACTTGGAGACTAGTCAGGGACTAAAGCTAGTACTCAAGGAGGTTAGGCATGTTCCAGACATACACCTAAACTTAATATCCACAGGCAAGCTTGATGATGAAGGGCATACCAGTTGGTTTAGTGAAAGCAAGTGCAAGCTCACTAAAGATTCTCTAGTGGTTGCTCTAGGAAGAAAAATGAATACACCTATGTGATGTAAGCTAAGCTACACACAAGAGAGTTGAATACAGTGCAGAAAGATGCAAGTATTCGACTATGGCAAAGGAGGCTTGGGCATGTTAGTAAAAAAAGACTACAACTTCTTGCTAAGAAAAATCCTCTACCAAACATGCAAGGTGAGTCTCTCAAAACATGTGTTGATTACTTAGCAGGAAAAACACATAAAGTAGCATTTCATTCTCATCTCCTTTCCAGAAAATCAAATATTCTTGATTTTATTCATACTGATGTTTGTTCTATACAAGACAAAACACTTGGGGTGGACACAATTTTGTGACCTTCATCGATGATCATTCAAGGAAGGTCTGGGTAACTATTTTCAAGACAAAAGATCAAGTGTTTGATGTCTTCATGGATTTCCATGTTAAGGTTGAAAGAGAGACAGGAAAACATTTGAAAGCAGTAAGAGCAAATAATGGTGGTGAATATAGGAGGCCATTTGAAGAATACTGTAGACTTCATGGTATCATGCTTGAGAAGACTCCATCCAAGACACCTCAGCTTAATGGTGTGGCTGAGAGAATGAATAGAACAATTGAAGAGATGATTAGATGTATGTTTTCTCATGCAAAGCTTCCTAAATCCTTTTGGGGGAAAGCTATGAGGACTGCAGTGGACATGATAAACCTTTCTCCGGTAGTAGCTCTAGATAGTGATGTGCCTAACAGAGTGTGGATTGGGAAAGAAGTTTCCTATACTCATATGAGAGTATTTGGTTGTAGAGCATTTGTCTATATTCCTAAAGATGAAAGGTCCAAACTTGATGATAAAGCCAAGCCATGTATTTTCTTGGGTTATGGCCATGAGGAGTTTGGGTACAGACTGTGGGATCCAGTGAACAGGAAGCTTGTTAGAAGTAGAGATGTTATGTTTCTAGAAGACCAGATGACTGACAGTGATGAGCATGGAGATGCCTCTAGCTCGTCAGTTGAAATTCCTGTTAATTTGGATCCAGTCACTCCTCCTATACAGAGTTTAGATCAAGGGGGAGCTACCCAAGAATATGGTGTAATTATAGATAATGTTGAAACTCATTCAGTTGATGATGCAGAACCAGTTGAAGAAGAAGAACAATCATCACCAGCACCACCAGTTGAGACCCAAGTGAAAAGATTTACTAGAGACCGTCATCCTCCAGTAGATACAGTACTAATGAGTATGTTATGCTCAGTGATGGGGAAGAGCCAGAAACATATGAGGAAGCTATGCAACATGAGAAGAAGCAAGAATGGTTTAGAGCCATGCAGGAAGAGATGAAAACCATAGGTGAGAACTACACCTATGATTTGGTAAAGCTGCCAAAAGACATGAAGACACTCAAGAACAAGTGGGTGTATAAGTTGAAGACTGAAAGTAATAGCTCATAACCAAAGTACAAGGCAAGGTTGGTTGTGAATTGGTTCAATTAGAAGAAAGGTATTGACTTTGAAGAGATATTTGCTCCAGTTGTAAAGATGTCATCCATAAGATTTGTCCTCAGTTTAGCTGCTAGCTTGAATTTGGAGGTGGAACAACTTGATGTGAAAGCAACATTTCTTCATGGTGATCTAGAGGAGGAGATATACATGGAGCAACCAGAAGGGTTCAAAGTCAAGGGTAAAAACACCTAGTTTGTAGATTAAGAAAAAGCCTGTATGGACTTAAACAAGCACCAAGGCAGTGGTACAAGAAGTTTCACTCCTTTATGGTGGATCAAGGGTACACAAGAACATCTGCTGATCATTGTGTGTTTATGAAAAAACACTCAAATGATGATTTCATTTTTAACAAAAAATATTCCCGAATTTATTTTTGTTCATCTTCTTCAACCTCCGGTTGTTTTATATTTTCTTTTTTGTCAATTTTATCTGGTGATGAAGCATCTTTTGGATGCACAAGATTTAGCTCCAATAATCTGGATGCAGATACAGTAATTCAAGAAATTGCAAGAATCATCATTGAATTATATGGATATTAGATATATGGTAATACGAGAGAGATGGTTATGGTTATTTTCAGTTGAAAATTACATTGTAAGAAGGATACAAATGATAACTTACTATGAGAAAACTTTAAGAGATGAAAACATCAGTGTTATGACTAAAATCATAACCAGAAGATTATATAAATCGGAATTATTAGATCTTCAGAATATGAAGAATAATTTGATAAGAGAATACAACAAGATTGAATCATGTTACTGCTAATGATCCATGGGCCGAGGCCCATGATCAATATGCCCATCAACTATCTTTTATTATGGTGATGTATTAAATTGGATTAATATCGTTATTTCTTAATATATTGTATTGCATCATGCTGGCGCATGAGTCTTGTATCATAATGTATATATCGGATCATTTTGTATATTGGATTATATGTGAATGTTTATATTGTAACATGCTTGAATTGGAGGTGGAACAACTTAATATGAAAACAACATTTCTTCACGGTGATCTAGAGGAGGAGATATATATGGAGCAACCAGAAGGGTTCAAAGTTAAGGGCAAAGAAAATGTAGTGTGTAGATTGAGAAAAAGCATGTATGGACTCAAACAAGCACCAAGGAGTTGGTACAAGAAGTTTGACTCCTTTATGGTGGATCAAGGGTACACTAGAACATCTGCTGATCATTATGCGTTTGTGAAGAAACACTCAAATGATGATTTCATTATTCTATTGCTCTATGTTGATGACATGCTGATTGTTGGCCATGATGCAAGCAAGATTTACGACCTGAAGAGATATTTAAGCAAGTTCTTTGCTTTAAAGGACTTAGGAACAGCAAAACAAATACTTGGTATGAAAATCTCCCGTGACATGATGAATGGGAAGTTGTGGTTATCTCAAGAAATCTACATTGAAAAAGTTGTTGAGAGGTTCAAAATGAAAAATGCCAAGCTTGTTTGTTCTCCTCTTGCATGTCATTTTAAACTCAGTTCAAATCAGTGTCCTTCAAGTGACAAAGAGAAGGAGGAGATGAGTCGAGTTCCATATGTATCCGCAGTTGGTAGTTTGATGTATGACATGGCGTGTACGAGACCAGATATTGCTCATGTTGTTGGAATTGTGAGCAGAGTTTTCTCAAATCCGGGAAAGAAACATTGGGCTGCAGTAAAGTGGATACTGAGGTATCTGAGAGGTACTTCCCAGGTATGCTTGTGCTTTGGTAGAGGTGAACCTATTTTGGATGGGTATACAAATTCGGATATGGCAGGCGATGTGGACTCTAGAAAGTCAGTTTCAGGGTTCATGATGACCTTTGCAGGGGGAGTTGTTTCTTGGTAGTCAAAGCTGCAGAAGTGTGTTGCACTATCCACCATAGAAGATGAATACATTGCAATTACTGATGGTTACAAAGAGGCTTTGTGGATAAAGAAGTTTCTTGAAGAATTAGGCATACAACAGGAAAAGTGCATAGTCTTTTGTGATAGCCAGAGCGCCATCCATCTCTCTAAAAATTCAATATTCCATTCAAAGTCCAAGCATATTGATGTTAGATATCACTAGATTCGCTATGTTCTTGAAGCCAAAGAGTTGTATTTGGAGAACATACACACTAGTGAGAATGGGTTCGATATGTTCACCAAGGCATTATCCAAGGAGAAGCTTGAAGAATGTCAAGAAAAAGCAGGGTTAGTTAATTAAGCCCCCCAAATGGTGCTGAGGGGGATAATTATTGGGTCCACCCCATTTGGTGGGCTGTAATAAAACTGACCTCCAAAGCCGAAGTTGAAAAAAAAAAAGGATCTATGTCAATGAAGAGGGGAAGAAGAGAAAAGAAAAAAACTGCAATTCATCAGTGAAGTGTGTGACCAAGAGAGGAAGAGAGAAGGAATGAGCCTACTACGGCATAGGGTAAAGAATCCTTGCAAGACGATCGAACGTCGATATAGGGTGAAGAATCCTTGCAAGAAACTCTTCCTATATATTAGGTTTGATCTTTCCTTCGATTCCTATTTGGTGTGTTATCCATATATGATGATGATGATGATGCTTGATGAATGTTGATGCCATTGGGCATATGTGCCTCTTGTTTAATCTAGAGAAGCTTTGTAATCCTTCATTGACATAGTGAAAATGATTCTAAGTGGCTTTAAGGAGGCCCGTGGTTTTTCCCTCGATTTGAAAGGTTTTCCACGCTAAATTGTGAGTCTTGCTTATTATCATTTGACAATTTTATTGTGTTGAATAGATGTCAAATTTGTACTAAAAGGGGTGGGGGGATTTGATCCTCAAAAATTCAAAAACAAGGCTTTACACTGTCGTGCTTCATTCTGCACGCCCGTGCTCTAGGCGGTGAGACCACACTTTTGCCCGTACAGTTTGCAGGTTTCTAAATTTTTTTAGTGCTACAATACTTTTGCTATAGTACCTGTGCTATAGTAATTCCCTTACAGTAGCACGGATGAACCTGCAAGTTGCACGCCTTCTACAGTAACCGTGCTTCGCCCGTACTTCAGAACTTGCAGATTGCATGTTGCAGAAGATTTCTGAGTGCTACAGTGCACGCACTACGGTACTGGTGCTACAATATTCAAAAAAATTACCGTTTGGTCCCTGGTCCCTCCCCAACATAAATTATGTCTATTATTTTCAAACAAATGGCACTAAAACAACAGGATGCATATCTCTATAGTAGCTTAACCACTTTGCTTTTATTTCTATAAAGCCTATAACTAATCAAGCATCTAATCTAAACCTCCACAATTGTTCAGCAACATCAACAATATTATACAAAAATAAATGTATAGTGGGAAAATAAATTTGTGGAAATAAATTTGTACATATAATAAACATAGAAAGTAAATCCGTAACTCTTGTAGCAATATTTCATTGATATTCAAATAAACTAAAGACAGAGAAAGAATGATTAATAAAAGCAATAAATAAGGAAATGTAAGCAATAAATAAGGAAATGTGGCATTATGAAGTTGATAAGTAGAGTTCTAACCATTTCTAAAAATTTTCTCTATTTTTGGGATTTCATGCTATTTGCTCTACAATAACAAGCCCATTGTCCATAGGAGTCATACTTCTTCCTATGTATAATACTACTCCGTTAATTGGTCTTACAAATTATTTTCAGAACTCCAGCCCTGTTTGCCCACAAAAGTACAACATATGACAAGTACTTCTATTATGAAAATATTTGCCTTCTTAATTAAGACGGTATTAGTAGAGGCATTATCAAATAAAATTAAAAAAAATCTTAAGAGTCAACCCATATTCAGTGATAACCATACCAATTATTGGATATATGGGTCTCGTTGAATAGCCTTAAAGAGATGACTAGCATTTGAATATTCTATGAGTCATCAATCTAATGCGTTGTAATACACATAAAAGAAATTTTCATAAAATACATTAGTCCTTATATCATCACATAAAGAAATAGAAAAGGTACAAGAGCATAAATACTCACATAATTGTTTTTACCTTGTTTGTGTTGTCTAAAGATTGCTGTTTGAATCGTCATCCTTGAAATATTTTTGCATGTAGATTGCAATGTCTCATTAATGCACTTTTGCACTTGGCATTTTTCCGTGAAGTAGAGTGACAAGTGATTCATAGAAACTGTCTTTGCGATCTTGCCTTGTATCTTGGATAACATAATGTGAACAAAGAAGAATAATTAAGAACATGTTTTTTGTCCATGGCCAATTGGATTTGAGATTGTGCTCGACGATGTTATTTGGATGCTTCTTCTCCATATGTCTACTAAATGTGCCATACCATCCGTTCTTGTTGTATTTAAATTCTAAATTTCAAGAATTACACCAAGCATGAGTTACACTGCTATCATTATTATACTTTTTGAGAACTTTAGAAAATATCGGTTAATTTTAGGGTGGATTCTGTGATGAGATTTGTGGCTCCACACTCTCTAAGAGCACATTTGATGGTGTCAGTTCCTCGCATGAATTTTTGTATTCACTGCTATCTTATTATTGCCAAGCCGAACCATGCAACAACGCCCTTTCCTCTCAGCTTCCACTATTGCTATCATTTGTTTTAAAATTTTCTGAAGTTTATAAAAATGAAACCAATGAAAATATAAACAATTCTTGCGTAAAATAAAATAATTAAAATAGTACTAGTTAAATGCAACATTTAAAAAAATTTAAATAATGTCATCAATTATAGAAAAAATTAAATACGAAACAAAATAATTAAAAAAAAAAGTGAGAAATGTAAATTATAAAAGTTACACATTACTAAAGAATTATAGAAAAGAATAAACAAACTAAATAAATAAAATGCCATTAAAAACATTTAACAAAATTAAGTAATGCCAAGGAATTATACGAACCCTATGAACTACTGTTCAATAGATAAAACGGGTATTTTTTGTCTGGAGGTTAAAGGAAAGCTTCTTGGAGATGAATTCAGAGATTTCTCACCATTTTCTTGGAGCATTCTTTGGAGAATTTGACACTCAATCTATTGAGGGAAGGAGTTGGAAAGAAGAATTGCAAGAGAAGATCAAGCTTCTAAGGAGATTAAGTCACCAAAACATCCCTATTACAGGATTTTGAGGGAGTTTCTAATGGAACCTTTGTTTTATGTCTTTATAGAATTTTGTATGGATCTTTCATTTATGAGTGACTAGGAATCTTTTTTTCATTATAACAGTTAAGAGATTTTAGTAACGCTTTTTTGCGACTCTAATCACTTTGTTACAAATAATGAGGGTTTTTTCACAAAAAAATATTAATTCACACTATCATGTAAATTAACCGTGATAATTTATTTTTGCTCACTAATTCTATATCATTGTGATGATTTATCACAATTTTAATATTATTTAAAATTATTTATAAAATCTTTCAATTATATACGTGTTTCAATTTTATCTCTGAAAACCTATTAATTATTTTAACTCTCATTATTTAGGATTAATATTAATTTTAAATATTAATTAATTAAGTGGTGTGGTGGCTTATTAAATTTTAAAAAAATAATATAATTCAATAATATGCCATAAAAATATTTTCTCTATTAAATTAAATAGGACCTGATATTTTAAAATAAATATTAAATTAAATAAAACACAAATAACTATTTTCGTAATCATATTATTACATATGCTACAAAATTTGATTAAATTAACATATTATATAATACATCGTCAACATTCATTTAACACACTATAATATTTAATTTCCAAAATATGCATCTACAATATAACATTTGGTATTTACAATCACAGAGCTAACACATAAATAACACATCCTCTACAATGGTTGGGAAAGTAACTTCACTAGTTGGGAAAATTAACAAAGAGTGATGATTGTAACCCTTTGCTTTTACTGCATTTTCACTTGCAGTCAAATTACAACATAAGGTTGTGATGGTGCATTGCTTTTACATATAAGCTATATTTTACCATAAACCAAACATATTTTCATATATAAAATCATTTACTTTACAACCACTTACATCTAATTACATGAAACTAAACTACCCCTTAGCTCATTTAGCGATCTTCATAATTTGATTTGGTTCACCTATCGATCAATCTAAAGTACATTCTATATTGATCTGCCTTTCCAATAAATGAATGAATGAATGAATGAATGAATGAATCAATGTAGTAGTGATTTAACTCCGTCAACTAAAATAGTTTCAATCATCATATTAATTAATTGGCTACCAAATAATGCCGACTTTGGAAAGTCCTCAAGGAAACTATTATCGTTCAACCTTAATACGTTTCTTTATACTTTCATTTGTCATTTTATCATTGGTGAACTCACTGCCTTCGTTCGTTAAGGTCGTACCCTATAGTCTCTTTTTATTGTTTTGATGTGAAACTTCTTCTTTTGCAATAAATATTGGTTTATTCATTTTATTTTAAAAAAATAAATTTCAAATATAATAATTTATTGCGTTTAGCTCTCCTTTCTAGGACTAGAATTAGACATTTCTAGATTGACACCTTCTGACAAGTGGATTAATTTGTATAAATTGATTGTTGTTATCCTTGTAAGCAAATAATATTTTCTTTATTGTTGCTATGTTGATATTATTTTGATTATTTATTCGAATAAGATATGCATGTTTGGGTTAGTACCCTTGCTAGCTAGGTTGGTGGGATATATGATAACTCAATTCGAGGAGATACTCAAATCTACTCCGGCAATCATCATCAAAGCGTGAGTGCTTCCCCACCCATTGCGCGTTGGCTTCTTGTTCTTTTCCTTCAAAGTTTATAATATGAGATTTTTTTTTCACCATTCTCATCCGCTACTTTATTTAGAGGGTGTTTGATTCATTGAAATCAGTTCTGAAGTGGTGAGTTCAGCCCCACTTCTGTGTGTTTGGTTCACCGAAGTGGATCCCGAAGTGGTAATGTGACAACTTCCCACTTCCCCCCGCTTCCCCATTTGACTTCCGCCCAAAAAAGTCCGAATTCACCACTTCCCTACCTGAGTTCAGTGTATGTGAGATGCATGTGACTCGTTAAAGTCACCCACTTCCATCGTGCACGAGCTTCCTAGATCTCGGGTTAGGGCTTCCTTTGCCGCCTCCTCTCTCGAGTCTTCACCAGTGATCCTTAGCTCTGAGAACCCAAACCCCGCTCGCCTCGGGCTCGTCACCTGTAGGGCCTCCCCTCCTACGGTTTTTCCTGCGATGCTGACCACCATACTCGGTCTCCTTTGGGTTTGAACGGTTTTTGCCTTTATTGTTTCCATATTCCTGGCTGATCTACCTCTTTGCCGGGTTTTTTTTTACTTGGTTGTCATGCTGTCTTGTTTCAACTTTTCTTTGGATCTCCTATTTTTCACCTAATTTGTTGATTTTCTTCTAAACCCTAAATAGGTAAAGATTTTGGCCGTAGATATATTTTGTCCTTGTTTTTGCACCATTTCTGGTTTCTGGTGAGTGCAGCTCTCTCCCATTTTACGACCACTATATTAGTTTCATATGTGTGAAGTGGTGATCAACATGGACTGATGTTTTTTTTCTGTAGATGTGTTATAGACTATCGTCTATTTGTTTGATCTACTTCAGATTTTCGGTGAGTTTTAAATCTACCTACACAGGGATTTTACTATCAAATTTGTTCTACAATTGGACTGTTCTTGAAATTTGTTTCAATGTCATTCTTCTTTCTTGCCATTTACTTGATGATCGTGATGCTCCTCATGATTGCTTCCATACATGTTCCGGCTTTGTGTTTTGTGGCCTGTATTTTTTTGGTCATCAAGCATGCATAGTAAGTTCTTATCATTGTTAAATGGAGTTTTCTGTGGCTTATATGATTCCTGTGCAGTGTTAGGTTTGTGTCTTCAGTCTGGTTTGTGGATTTCCAGTGGTAAATTTCTGCCACGCCGATTCTAATCATGCTGTGTTTTTTCGCATTCAATCGAGCTGCGATTGCACTAGCTAGTTTGTCCATGAATTGGTTTGATCTTGAAATTGGTTTCACTATCAATTTTATTTACTAAATTCACTTGATGATTGTGATGTTGTCTGCTTTCATACATGTTCCAGTTTTGCCTTTTGTAGAGTTATCTGCGACTATTGTTTTAATTGATGAGTGGCGACACCAAATGGTGCTTAACTTGTTATTCTTTGCCAATTTAGTGAATCATGTTATAGTTTGTGTATTTTTTTTTGGCCTTCTAATACGCACATAAGTTGTTTTCCTTGTTAACTAGTGTTTTCTGTCGCTTGTATGATTTCTGTGCAGTGTTAGGTTTGTGTCTTCACTGGGTTTCTTGTTATTTCTTAATTCTCTGATTTGTGGATTTCCAAGTGGTAAATTTCTCTCTCCATCCGTACATGTTCCGGTTTTGCCTTTTGTAGAGTTATCCCGGGACTATTGTTTGAATGGATGAGTGGCGGCACCAAAAGGTGCTTAACTTGTTATTCTATGCCAATTTAGTGAATCATGTTATAGTTTATGTATATTTTTTGGCCTTCCGGCACACATATAAGGGGTTATCATTGTTAACTAGTGCTTTCCGTGGCTTATATGATTTTTGTGCATTCAATCGTGCATGTATTTCACTATCAAGTTTCTTCTAAAATCTGTTTCATCTTGAAAATTGTTTCGATGTGTATTTTCTTTTGCACCATTTACTTGATGACTGTGACGCTTCATGTCTCGCATCGTGTAGTTCGCATTCATCTCCAAATGATGCCTACCATGTTATTTGCGGCCGCCCAGTAAATCATGCTAAACTTTCTGTTTTCTTTTTTTTCCCTTCATGCATGCATAGTAACTTGCTAACGATGTTTAACTTTTTTTTTGTTTCTTATTCGCTTTATGTAGGAGTATTAGGTTTGTGCTTCTTGCGGTGCACTCGATTATTGTACATGGATATTTTTTGCTTTCTCTTGTTGTCAAATTTTTGTGCACTCGATTATGTTTCTTGCAGCCCACTTGGTTATTGTTTTCTTCATTTATCCGATTTGTAGTTTTAATCTTCTTATCGTATTTGGTGGTCTCCATTTGTTTTCTCTTGATCCCTCGTTTTTTGTGCACTCAATTATGTTCACTACGGCCCACTTGGTTATTGTTTTCTTCAATTTTCTGATTTGTAGTTATAATCTTCTTATCTCAATTGGTGGTCTATAATGATTGTTTTCTCGTGTTGTGAGATTTTTGTGCTCTTGATTATGTTTCCTGCAGCCCACTTGGTGATTGTTTTCCTCGATTTTCTGATTTGTAGTTATAATCTTCTTATCTCAATTGGTGGTCTATAATGATAGATTCGGGAGATCCAACGTGCTAATTTGTTGGAGTTGGTTAATATGGATTGTTTCTATTTACTGCACTCATTACCACCATGCTATTGGCGTGCCCTCATTTCCCGTTGGTGTTAGAACTTAGAATGTTTCTTCTTTATGCTTGGACATTAGCTGCTTGCATTTTAGTTTATGTATCTTTTGCCCTGCGTTTCTGTTGCTTAACCGTTTTCTACGCTGACTTGTTTGTTTGCATGTTGTTGGGTATGCAGGAGTGATGGGTTGTGTTTTTAAGTTACCTAAGACTTCACTCTCATACACAATGGCGGGGCGATAAGAAAATCTGGAAATGGTTCTCTATTGCAGCCTTGCATTCGTTAGCTTGTGGAGATCAATGTTTGTTATTGATGCTTTTCACTTGTGTTTGTTTTTACTTAATGTTTTTGCCTTGTTCATGGTATATCGCAACGGTTTTTGTTTGGAGATGTACCCTGCCTTCTTTGTTTGTGTGTGTTTGCGAATGATTGTTTTCGGACGAGGTTACTTGTGTTTAGGCTGCTTGTTTCGCCGGGATTTGTGTTTGCCAGAATTTGATATGTTTTGATGTTAATTTGATATGGTTTATAAATTGTAGCTCGTGTACTCTGTGTGGGGATTTTGTGCAAGTTGCTTGGGAGGCATTTTGGTGTGTAATACCAATAGTGTAGCCCACTTGTAATCTATCGGATTTCATGTGTATGCGAAATTTTGCTTTCAATCATGTTTGCCGTGTGTCTGCGTGGCTTTCTTTTCTAATTGAATGGGTATTGTTCTTCACAAGACCGTGAGAGAGTCAAATGCCGATGAAATTCACCAGCCAACCGAGCCAATCAAATGTGCTTGCAATTATCTCTTTTGTGTTGTAGAAGCAGCTGGAGGAACAACATCATCTATGAAGCAAAGAAGATATGAATCAACCCCTGCTAATGAGTCATCATCTTCTGAAGCCTCCCCTAAAGTCTTCTTTTTTTTTTTTTTTGTGTTGATGCCCTTCCATGTCTGGTTCCATGTTAAATTTGTTAGAAAGGATGATATGTCTCTCTGTAATTTTGGAGTAACCAGAAATAAACATGTTGTTGGACACTGTGTTATTTATGAATGGAAAGTTATGGAGAAGTTTGGAATGCAATATTTTCTTGAATCTTGATGTTGTAGTTGTTGAATAATAGAATTAATCAAGTGATGATATTTGATACAATGCAATGCATCATTTGTTGATAATTGATACAATGGGCAAAGTAATACAGGTGAACAAGTCAATATTCAATGAAGTGGTGAAGTATTCAATGAAGATACTAATCAACATTTTTAATGAGGTAATTAACTCATTCCATGAAAATCTAAGTAACTAGTTTAATACATTAATCAACATGGTAATGAAGTAATGGTTGCCACTTTTACATGAAGTGAATATATTATTGAGGAAATGTTTAAATTAATTAATCAAGTCGATATTCATTTTAATAAAGTTGGTAACTCATTCGTTAGCAATTTAAGTAAGTTTGGTCACATGTTAACATGTTAGCAATGTCCAATTGTGCATGAAAATGAGCATTTAATTAAGTGAAAATAAACTATTAGATGGAAAGCAATAATTAATTAATGAAAATCTTAAGCAATTTATAACAAACTAATCACATCATTAATTAATTAATGAGCATTTAATTGTACAAGTTTCCAAATAGAGTGGGTAACTTTACCCCTACACCGAAGTGGTGATCATATCCCCACTTCGGTGTTACCAAACACCAAAAAGTGACGTAGTGAGATTTTTCGATTTCTACGCCCACCATCCAAACACGGGAAGTGTTCCCTGAAGTCACGTTTTCCGATTTATCCAAACAAACTGAAATCTTTACTTCTACATGAACTGCTCACTTCCACCGAAGTGTCGCTTCCAGACTTCCCTCACTTTGGCATATCACTTCCGAACCAAGCATCCCCTTAGTGTTTTGAAAACCATCAAGTTGAAGTAAAATGAAAAGCAAATGTACGGTGATGCTTTCTACGAACAAGACAAAATCTTTTCTTTTGTTTTCTATCTTTGTTGAGCATGGCACTTGATCATGATCTAAATGAAAACCATGAACTTAAGCAAAAATGAGATATTTCCTTTTCCTAATTGTCTTTGTTGAGCTCAAGCACTTGATCATGATCCGAAGGAAGACCGAATGAAATATTTCTTTGAGTACACTCCATGAAATTAAGCTTGAATAGTTTCAGCTAAATATTGTCCCTTGCTATGAAAAGATATAATAAAATATCTGAACTACAGAAGAAACCATAAGCTAAAAACCTTACGTGGAAACATGAAATAGATACATAAATGATTGGTATTTGTGCTTTAGTCTTGGTGTTACGGAAAAAGAAGAAATAATTAAGAATATCTTTTGAAAGCTTTAGATTAGTAGTACTTAGGCCATCTCCGATACAAAACTCTATATTTGATGCTTAAGTATATAAAAATACGGTTTCTACCGTGAAAGTTTCTCCAACCCGCAACTCTATTTTTAACTCCGAAACAGAATATTCTAAAAAAAATATTCTTCACACATCACAAATTATATATTCCTACCACTAATAAATTTAATCAATTTTAATTCTTAGAAATGCAGAGTAAAAATCTTGCTTTTCAAAGAAATGAGATATGAGGACAAAAGTTTGAAGCGACACTTGAATCCATCATCGATCCAAATATTCGTGCTTGTATACAAGCACAACAACAATAAATTTTACGAAAATGTGCATTTTCGGCAACCACCTCTTTTTAAATATAATATTTTTAATGAATTCTTCGACAATATCGGTGGAAGTGGCGATAATATACCGACTATTAGCCCCATTTACTTGCAACTTCATGAGTTGTATTTTGAATGTTGTAGTTTTTTTATTGTTGTCGATGATAATCTATATTAGGGCTATTTTTTATGTTTTTATTTTATTGTTCACGTGATTTGTCTTAATTTTAATGAATTTATATTTTTGTATTATTTTACCGATTTTTTTATGTTTTATTAATTAAAAAATATAAACTTAAATTATAAGTTATTAATTTGATTAAAATATGAAATTATAAATACAAATTTTATTAATGATGTATATTTATGTGCCTAAAAGTAGACCAAAATTATAAATTAATGACCCAAACTTTATTAAACAACTATTCAAAAAAAAAAATACAATACCGTGTAACTGTTAAAAATTATTAAACAATGAAGCGTGCTATAGTCACCTTGTAAGTATTTGTGTGTTACGAGTAGCATTTTTTTTTATTTGGCGTAGAACATGGCGTTTGGTTGGGACGCCATCTTGTGCCGTTATTGTGTTTTTAAAGCCCGATTGGAGATGCTCTTAACCTGCCGTGGCTAATTGAGCTGTGTTTTTGTCTCCACCTAGACGCTGAAGTCTAGGAAAAAAAAAATATCGATCTTATTATATAAACTTTAATAAATATTGCTACATTAAATAAATAAAATTTAAAATCTATATCCAATCCGTCAAATTCTTTGAATAAAATCTAACAAAAACTATAACAGATTAATACGTACTGTTGATTAATATTAACAACATATATTTTCATTTAGTTTAAATAAGACTTTTAAGTTTTGCTCAATAAATTCTACTTGATTCCTAGATTGGGTCAAAACACAAAACTCCTTCAAAATCAGTGGATATGATTTTTTTAATGAAAATGAATAAATCACAATATAATATAATTTGGAAAGAACTAAAGATACATGAAAGTAAAATAGGAAATGAATATGGAAACAAAATTAAGATGTAACCACAAGCAATGATTAGATATCTCTCCATAAGAGTCTAATAAGGAACTAAAAGGTCATATCAATAGATTGAGTTTCCAACTGATGACTTCCATGCAGGGTCATGCATTCTCATGTGGGTTATTCTAAGGACCATCAATAAGGGCCACTCTTTAGGGGCTATAAGGACTAACCCATTTTGTGAGAGTTCTCCTCTACGTTGGAAGAGATACATAGGAAGTTGACGATGTGTTTTATTATAGTAGATATTGCATCTCCTAATTTCCTCATCTTCGAGTGCATATAACTTCCTTTCTTATTTAATATATTACCCATACTAAAAATAACTTCAAAGGGTTTACAAGGCACATTATGTCTCTTCTTATTCAATATTCAATATGTTACCTACAATAAAAATGAACTCATAGCATACAAGAAATATTTCGTAGATTAGTAGCACATTTCAAAATGGTGACTTTTAACCAATATTATTCGGCTTGAGCAATGTGTTGCATTGTCCATCTGCTGCCCTCTAGAGTTTTCTATTTTTTTTAAATAAATAAATAAAAAACAAATTGCAGATATGAACTCTAGATTTTTTTTAAGACAAAGTGGATAAGTATGTTAGAGACAAGCACTAGGTAGTTATTCCCTCAACCCAAGTGTACTCACCCTGTGGGTTTCGATCCCTTGCCAAAGAGACCTGAATGTTAATTGACCCGAAGATTGTTAGCATTCTCTAGATTTTAAACTTGTGGGTGTTGGTGATGATTGGAAAGTCTACGTAGATAGAAGTTGAAGTGGACAATGACTTGGAGCATTGGACTAAATCCCACTGACTTGATTCGCAAATTGTCAAGTACTTCCTAGAATAATGGAATGTTAACGTTGTGCTTTGAAGCACATGGTCGATTGTTATATAAATGTGGGTTATGGACACATAGTTTCATGGAAGAAAATCTCTTCTTTTTATTATAATAATAATATCTATCTCAGTTGAGTTTCTTTAACTGAGCTTTTGTATGGTTGTCTTTTGACTCCTTCTCTCGCTAACTTCTTCTCATATAAAATTTTTCAACAAAGTGGTATAAGAGATAGGATCTATAGCAGCACAAGCTAATGGCTATGCTATGAGTATATCACAATCTTCATTGCTGATCTTCAAAGGAGACAATTACGAGTATTAGAGCATTAAGATGAAGACTCTTTTCCTGTCACAAGATCTTTAGGATGTTGTTGAACATGGCTATGCGGATTCTGATGAAGAGCAGCGGGTCAAGGTAAACATAAAACGGGATTCAAATGCCCTTTTCTATACACAACATGTTGTGCATGAGAATATTTTCTCAAGAATTGCAGATGCTACAACTTCTAAGCAAGCATGGAGCATTTTGCAAGTTGAATTTCAAGGGTCATCCAAGATGTTAATGGTCAAGTTATATACCTTAAGGGAAGAGTTTAAAATCTCCAACATGAAAAGGAATGAGTCTCTTTAGAGTTATGTATCTCAGGAGGTTAGCATCATTGATCAAATGCTTGTGTTTGCAGATAAAATCATAGATCAAATGGTGTTGGCCAACATCCCGAGGAGTTTGGCGTTAAAGTTCAATCATATTGTGGTTGCAATTGAAGGATCTAGAGACATCATGACTCCCATGATTGATGAGCTAGGCGCTTCTTTACGGCATATGAAGTAAGCTTGAATATAACGGTGGAGAAAAGTGAAGAAACAATAATGCAAGTGAAGGGGGAGTCATCAACCGAGAGAAGGAGAGAGAGCTACATTCCGAGGCCGAGGTAGAGGTCATTATAGTGGACAAAGCCAAGGTCGAGGTAGAGGACTGAGTGTTGAACAAAGGCGCTTCACCAACAAGTAATGATCACAAAGGATATAAATCCAATATTCAATGCCATCATTATCACAAATATGGACATATTAAATTAGAATGTTGGCTAAAAGACAAAAGCATCAATATTGCTTGAAGAACTTGATATAAGTGCACTCTTTATGGTTCATTGTGACACTTATAATATTGCAAGGAGTGTATGGTTGGTTAACAAGTGGTTGTTCGAACCACATGACCGGCATGAAAAGCTGTTTAGGGAGTCGGATGAAACCTACAAACGAAAGGTGAAACCGGCGATAACAAAGAGATGCGAGTTGGAGGAAAAGGGACTGCTCTTTGTGGAGACATCTCAACGAAGAGTGAAGCTCATTCAAGAGGTACAATATGTTTCCAGTCTTGCATATAACCTTTGAGAGTAGGGCAGCTTCTTTCCAATGGTTACTTAGTCATGTTTGAGCATGGAGCATGCATAATCAAAGACGAGAAGACTAGAGTGCAATTGACCAATATACAAATGATGAGTAATAGAATGTTTCCATTTGAAGTCTCAAATGTTGGCAGCCTTAGGACTTCTTGTAAATGAAAAGAATGAGTCATCTCTATGGCATCTAAGATATGTTCACTTGAATATAAAAGAGTTAAGACTATTAAGCTAGAAGAATATGGTGGATGGGTTTCCAAGCATAGAACAAGTAGAGTTCTATGAAGGCTGTGTGTATGGCAAACAAGTGAAGAGGCCTTTCTCTAATGACAAAGCTAAGAGAGCAACTGCACCCTTAGAGATCATCCCTGCAGTCATTTGTGTCTAGATACAAAAACCTTTAGTTGAAAGGAGCCAATACTTCCTCCTATTTACTAATGACCATACTTGCAAGAATTGGATCTACTTCTTAAGGTACAAGTCTCAAGCCTTTGATTATTTTATGATAGTCAAAGCATTGGTGGAGAAGCGAGTGGACATCATGTTATGATCCTACTTATGGATTGAGGTGGAGAATTTCTATCGCTGAGTTCAAGGAGCTCGTGAAGATCATGGCATCCATAGACGACATACAACTCCTTATACGCCACAACCGAATGGCGTAGCGTAGAGGAAGATTCACATAGTTATGAAGATGGCAAGAAGTCCGATGAAAGGGAAAGAACTTCCAAATACCTTCTAGGCGAAAAGCCGTAACAACAACCGATGAGTGCATTTCATATAGATAGATTTCCCATTTTATACCCGTTGTTCATGAGTATGTTGATATTAATTCTCCCATTTCAGTGCTATGTGAGGTATTTCCAGGTTGTCTGTGAAGATATCGAAGTCCGGAAGCAATAACAAACAATTCCTATAGATTTTGATAGCTAAGGGACTTAAAGAAACCTCATCAAGCCAAGCACGGCCTCAACACGCCCGTGTTCCCAAGGCGTGCGATTCACAAGAGAATTTGAGCAAAGTCGCACGCCTTCGGTCCTTAAGCACGGTCGTGCAACCTGTCAACACGGGATCAACACACCCGTGTTCCATTCGGTGCGGATTCTTGTGTCGGCGAGTTTTTGGAAATTTTATTTGGTCGTAAGCTGCACGACTTGGAGCATGGCCTAAGCATGGCCGTGCTTGCATCGGGAGAAGCTTAAAGACCACCGAAAGCTAGGGTTTAAAGGACTTTTGAACGGAAAAGACAAGAGGAGGCGAAGGGTAGAGAAGAGTGTACAGTCTCATCGTCATTCAGGAGGGAATCAAGCGCGAATTGCAGGCCAATCGGAGGGAGAAAACCTACCGATATCAGAACCTTAGACGTCAACAAAGATGCAAGCAAATAGGGAGTCATTGATCTTTTTTGTATTTGTTTATTCGGTTACTTTCTTGTTGTTTGAAACTATGAGGGGCTAAATCCTTCTTGGGTGCCCCGGGTTAAGAACTTGAGTGTTGTTTCGAACTTAGATTCTTTTATTTCAGCATTTATGGATGTCTTTATTCCCCTTTATTAGATCTTTAGTTGTTGGCTTCATTAATGGTGGTTGAGTGTTTTGAATGCCTTGAGTTCTTGATTTTTGCTTAGCCCGCATATCTCTTTGATTGATGCGAGAAGTTAGAAATCAACTTAGGGTTTCAATGACACTACATTTATCTTCCACATAGCACAACAAGATTCTAGAATTCAGGGTTCGTGAGAGACACTCCAGATAAAGTTTGAAAGAATCTGAGTTGGATAGCACCAAAGGATTAACCCGGGGCCCCATCTTCTCCATTGAACAATCCCCAATTTCCCTCTCATGTGATTCTTATTTCCTTAACTTCTCTCCTTTCCAAGTTAGAGTCATTTCACCCTAGTTCCATTTGGTTAGATATTAAGAAGTAAGATAGTATTAGGAGATACACCAGTCCCTGTGGAATCGACTACCCGACCCTTTGGTGCATTATAATATTTGTATAACCCGTGCACTTGCGGATACAAAAGGGGCGTATTAAGTTTTTGGCGTCGTTGCCGGGGGCTGGCAACTTCTAAGAGTTCTTACAATCCTGGTAATCTAACCATTTATTCTTTCTTTAATTTTATATTTCTTTTACTTTCTCTTGTTTTTTTTTTTTTCAGTGATTGTGTGTTGTCTCAACCTGCGTATTATTCTTTTCATCTTAAGTTGTAAAGCTAAATTCTTATTTTGTCATTTGTTTTCATACGTAGGTATATTATAGTGTTCGTGGGAGTTCACTCGGCTTAGCCCGTCCTAATCCGATTTGTGCATGTACATTTCATAGTAAATCGAAACAGGAAGTAATGGTCAAGATGGAAGACCTTCTTTATGCACTGAAGGGACCGGGAAACCTCTCATTTGGAAAAGAATTGGGAGACCACCATGCCGACAAGGCGGTTGATAGAGTTACTCTCAAGTTGTACACGGGAAAACCATGGAAATATCAGTTTGGAAGGGGCGTGAATGCTTACAGTGAAAAATCTCGGGTATGCTCGGGAAATCAATTTACGGATCGAAGTTATTATTGGGTCAACGGACTTGAACAACAATACGGTGAAGAAGTCAAGCCGGTGAATCCGTGTAGTAAACAAAAGGCTAAGATTGATGAAATTCGCTCTTTGGGAAAAGAGTCCGGGCGGGGGGACATTCTCCCGAATAGTTTGGCCGGTCCGAGTTGGGGGGTTCAAGCGGCGGGTGCCGAAGATTCGAGTCCGAGGAGGAAGTAAACCCCCGGCACGGGGAAACAAAGTCATGGAAGCCGAACTTCAAAAACTACCTGATCATTTGGAGTATGCTTATTTGGGTAGGGATAAACAATGCCCGGTGATGATTTCGTCAATGTTAAAAAAAGAGAAGGAGAAGTTACTTCAAGTACTTACTACGCACAAAAAAGCAATCTCTTGGATGATATTAGACATCCGGGGGATAAGCCCTTCATTTTGTACACATAAGATCCTCATGGAAGATGAAATAAAACCAAAGGTGCAACCGCAGAGGCGTTTGAATCCCAACATGCCGGAAGTGGTGAAGACAGAGGTGAAGAAACCGTTGGATGCCGGGGTTATTTATCCTATTTCGGACAGTCCGTGGGTTAGCCCCTGTACAAGTAGTTCTAAAAAAGGGTGGCATGACAAGTAGTCCGGAATGACAAGAATGAAGTAATGCTCGCTCGTACGGTTATTGGGTGGAGGGTCTATATTGATTATCGTAAGTAAATTAAATGACGCCACTAGAAAGGATCATTTCCCCCTTCCATTGATTGATTAATTTCTAAAGAGACTGGCAGGGCATATGTATTATTGTTTCTTAGATGGGATGTTGGGCTATTTACAGATTTTAATAGCACCTAAAGATCAAGAGAAAACCACTTTTACATGCCCCTACGGCACTTTTTCTTATCGGCCCATGCCGTTTGGATTATGCAACGCCCCTGCCACATTTCAACGTTGTATGATGTCAATCTTTGATGAATTCATAGAGAACATTATGGTGGTCTTTATGGACGACTTCGCAGTTTCCTGTGGTTCTTTTGATAGTTGTTGGCTAATTATAAAAAGTCCTGACACGGTGTGAGGAAACAAATCTGGTACTTACTTGGGAGAAGTGCCACTTTATGGTTCAGGAAGGGATTGTGTTGGGTCACAAAATTTTGAAATATGGGATTGAAGTTGATAAAGCGAAAATCGCCATGATTGAAAGGCTAGCAATCCCCACCACCGCTAAAGACATTAGAAGTTTCTTGGGGTACGTGGGTTTCTACAAGCGGTTCATCCAAGATTTCTCGAAGATATCCGCATCCATGACCAAACTTTTGGAGAATGACACTCCTTTCAATTTTGACACCGACTATCGAGCCGCTTTTGAATTGCTAAGGCAACTGAAAGCACCCGATGGGATCGACCTTTTGTATTAATGTGTGATGCTAGTGATCGAGCTGTAGGAGTTGTGTTGGGGCAGCGGTATGATAAGCAGTTTCACCCCATATCCTATGCAAGCAAAATGTTGACTTTGGCACAAGGGAACTATACTACTACAGAAAAGGAACTTTTGGCTATTATCTACGCTTTTGATAAGTTCCGACAATACTTAGTCCTATTTAAGGTGATAGTGTTTACTGATCATGCAACATTACGATACCTGATGACTATAACCGATGCTAAGCCAAGGTTAATACAGTGGGCCCTTCTTTTTCAGGAATTCGACGTGGAAATAAGAGACAAGAGGGGGAGTGAAAATGTAGTGGCTGATCACTTTGTCTTGCCTGGCTAACACCACTGATAATTTGGACAAGTCGAAAATTGTGAATGACTCATTCCCAGAGGAATATTTGTATCTCATGAAATTGCAAGAGTCCCAGGATGCAACTGTCCCGTGGTTTGCTGACATTGCAAACTATCTAGCGGAGGGAGTGATCTCGGAAACATTTTCATATCAGTAAAGAAAAAAATTCATGTCTGATGTCAAACACTATGTATGGGATGATCTATTCTTATATAAACTTTGTGCTGATGAAATGGCCAGACGATGTGTCTCCCATGAGGAAGGCTGGAGTATTTTGTTGCAATGCCATGCTGGAGTCGTCGGAGGGCATTTTGGCCCTAATCGAGCTATTGAGAAGGTGTTAGCAGCTGGTGTTTTTTGGCCCACATTTTTCCGAGATGCCAAGACTATGGTAGAATCTTGCGACGCTTGCCAGCACAGTGGAAATTTATCTAAACGGGATGAAATGAAGTAGACGCCAATCCAACAATGCAAAGTTTGTGATGTGTGGGGCATTGATTTTATGGCGCCATTCCCGTTTTTGAATAGATGTCGGTACATATTAGTTGCCGTTGATTACGTATCTAAATGGGTGGAAGCTCAAACGCTTCCTACCAACGATGCAAGGGTGGTCGTGAAGTTTTTAAGAGAATTATTTGCCCAATTTGGTTGTCCAAGAGCTATTATTAGCAATCTGGGGACCCACTTTTGTAATGCCCAATTTGCAAGGATTTTGAAACGACTTGGGGTAACTCATCGTATTGCTACATCCTACCACCCACAAACTAGCGGGCAAGTGGAAGTCCCCAACCGGGAAATTAAAAGAATCCTAGAGAAGACAGTCCATTTCAACAGGAAGGATTGGTCCGATAAGTTCGAAGAAGCCTTGTGGGCGTACATGACTGCATATAAGACTTCCATAGGTCATACACCATCCCGTTTGGTCTACGGTAAGGCATGTCATTTACCGATTGAATTGGAGCATCGAGCATATTGGGCTATTAAGAGACTAAACTTCGATACAACCAAGGTTGGGGAAAAAAGGAAATTTCAACTAAACGAGTTAGACGAGTTTCGACAGCCAGCATACGAGAACTCTATCACATATAAGGACTGGGTTCGAAAACTACATGACAAGCGGTTACGGGGTGACAAACAATTTGAGGTTAGAGATCGAGTTTTGTTGTTCAACTCTCGATTGAAATTATTTTCGGGTAAGCTTAAATCGCGTTAGTCGGGTCCGTACCAAGTTACTTGTGTCCACCCGTATGGTGCTGTCGAAATCTTCCATTCGGATAACGGAACATTCAAGGTTAATGGCCACCGATTGAAGCCCTATATCGGTTCCGCCGATCCATCAATTGAAGATAGTGCGCAGAGTTTGCTTCAACCCCGTGCATGTATCACAACTTTGGGAAATTCTTATTGTGTCGTTAGCACAGGCGTGCTTTGTTCGAAGCACGGCCGTGTTCAATTTTTTTAGGACTGTAGCTTCAATAAATTGCTCCTCTCGAGGCGAACCCTAGCTCTGCCAGGATCACCGCATCTTCGATTTTCTCTACAATCTTTTCTCCCATCATGCCGACAGAATGGCTAGCTGTGAAGCCACCCTCCAAGCATCCCCGATCAACCTTCATCGCTGATTCCCCTCCTTTTGCTTTGGCAAGTCATCGACAGCGGTTCTACTGATTCTTACAACAGCCATTTGGGAGCTTCCGAACCCTTGATTGGCAGGCGTTGCAAGAAGCGGGATTGGCCACTGATGTTCATCGCTTACTCCATGTGGTCTCTTGGTACAAAGTGTTCTCCACCACTGACTTTGCATATCGTGAATTAACCGCATAATTCTTAGCCACATTCCAAATGAAGCCTGGTCAAGTCGTTTGGGACAATCGAGAAACATTGCAATTTCAGTTGATGGGGACACACTATACTATGAGCTATACTGAATTCGCCGTCCGGATGGGGTTGTATGACGAGGCATTTACTCGATCTCGGGCTTATCAATCTTTGACATTTTACTTACCTCCCGGAGAACCGGAACAAGGCTGGCCGGGCGAAGGTTGAGTACCGATTGTTTATTGTATCTTCCGGGGCGGTCAAAAGCCTCGACTCTTCAATCCCCTGCATTACGTGTTGTCCACGCTCTCCTTAGTGGGACTATTACGGGGCAAGGAGATAGCATGGGGGTGATCACCCGCCGGAGTTTGACTACTTAGTCAGCATATGGGATACCATTTCTTTTCACTTGGGCTATGTGCTTGCTACTGCTTTTCATCATCAAGCTAAAGACCACCGCGCGAGGGTCCTTTTTCTGGGGCCTTACATTACCCATCTGGTGCGCTGCATGTATTTGATATAGTCCTAAAATTCTTTCACCGTCGCTAGAACATCCCATCCCATCAATATGAGAACCTTGCAAGTTATGGGTCTTTTTCGCCCTCCGCCCTTACAGTGTCGTGCCTGTTTCTCCCGACATTGGCACCACCCGGTCATCCACGTCGGATTCTGATTCATCCGACAGGGCTTTCTGCCAGTGGATGGTGCGGAGTTTACAGAAACTCACCCAACATTGCCCCCCCACCACCTCAATCTGCTGCTGTTGCGTCCACTTCCCGGAGTGTTGGGGTTGACACTGCAGACCTTGCCTCCGACTCCGAGACCAGCTCCGAGAGCCCCGACTTTTGAGCCCTTTGTTATTTTCAGTTCTTGTACTTTATTTTCAGTTTATTTTTCAGTTCTTGTAGTTGAGTCAGTTAGCAAGGGGAGTCCCCTACTAAACTGATCGATTTTTGTGTTGCGAGTGTTTTTAGGTTTGTTCGATTGTGTCTCTCTCTAATGCTTGGTGTGCTTTACTTCAGGATGTTTGGATTCCTTCTTTGCTGCTTGTATCAAATGGTTTCACCTGATGATGAACAACACACACTCTTGTATGTCACGCAAATCAAGTGTGTCTCCACCGTTTATTCCCGGGAATCTCGCACTTTGTACTTGGTGAAAATCCCCCAACTCTCTTTCCAATTTCGCTTGAAACATTTACATGTGTTGCATATTTTACTCTTTTAACATTGAGGACAATGTTTTATTCAAGTGTGGGGGAGGGTTGTATGTTTTGTATGCCTTTTGATGTGGTGCATGGCTTAGGACGTTCTAAGAAATTTTTTGGTTGAGAATTTTTAAGCTAATTAGACACTGAGCATGCTAGTGTACTTTTGTTGAACTTAAAAGATAATCTTGCTCTTACTTTGGAAACCCTAATTCAAGCACCTCGCCTAATTTTGTGCTGTCACTTTGTGTAGAGGAATGTCTAGTTTTAAGGCTTGTAAAAGATGAATGTTGACTCCAAACTCAAACAATAAAAGCTAGAAAGTGAAAAGAAAAATTAAGAAGTGGTAAGCATTGAATTTCAAAAAGTCGGATTCATGTTAGGATGCCCTTTCGAAATTTGTAAGAAAGATGGCGAAAGAGATATCACTTTAGAAAAAGTGAAAGCCGCACTTGAGTAGTCAGATCTTAGATATCACAAATGTCATTTTTGATGACCTACCGGGTGAAATGGCTGCCTCTAGGGTGTATGAAGGCTGCTACCCGGTTTGGGAGTCTTTGTAAAAGAAAAAATGTGGCCCGAGCCGGACCCCCTCAAAAACATTCTTGACACACTCTCTTAAGCCGCACACACACATGGTAGTACCGAGTAAAGGTAAAATCTTTCATGAGCTTTCAATTAACTAAGGCACTTGCTACTCATGGCTCCTCAAGCTTTAGGAATTTTCGACTTTGCTTGAGATCGGAGGTCATGCGCTCATCTCTTTGTTAAGGGATTAAGGTTGCTTGAGGGCAAGCAACGATTCAAGTGTGGAGGTATTTGATGAGTGCATTTAATATAGATATATTTCCCATTTTATATCCGTTGTTCATGAGTATGTTGATATTAATTTTCCCATTTCGGTGCTATGTGAGGTATTTCCGGTTATACGTGCGAGATATCAAAATCTTGAAGCAATAACAAATAATTTCGGGAGATTTTGATAGCTAAGGGACTTAAAAGAAACCTCATCAAGCCAAGCACCTTGCCTCAACACGCCCGTGTTCCCAATGCATGGAATTCACATTGGAATTTGAGCAAAGTCGGCACGCCTTCGATCCTCGGCACGCCTTCCCGTGTTCTATTCCGTGCATATTGTTTGTCTGGCGAGTTTTTGAAAATTTTATTTGGTGATAAATTGCACGGCCTAAGCACAGCCCGTACTCGCATGGGGAGAAGCTTAAAGACCACCAAAAGCTAGGGTTTAAAGGACGTTTGAACGAAAAGACGGGGAGGACGCGAAGGGGAGAGAAGAGTATACGGTCTCATCGTCATTCGGGGAGGGAATCAAGCACGAATTGTAGGCCAATCGAAGGGAAAAACCTACCGACATCAGAACCTGAGACGTACAAGGATGCAAGCAAATAGGGAGTCATTGATCTCTTTTGTATTTGTTTATTCGGTTACTTTCTTGTTGTTTGAATCTATGAGGGGCTAAATCCTTCTTCGGTGCCCCGGGTTAAGAACTTGAGTGTTGTTTCCAACTTGGATTCTTTTATTTTAGCATTTATGGATGTCTTTATTCCCCTTTATTAGATCTTTGGTTGTTGTCTTCATTGATGGTGGTTGAGTGTTTTGAATGCCTTGAGTTCTTGATTTTTGCTTAGTCCGCATATCTCTTTGATTGATGTGAGAAGTTAGAAATCAATTTAAGGTTTCAATGACACTACATGTATCTTTCACATAGCACAACAAGATTCTAGAATTCAAGGTTCGTCAGAGACACTCCAGATAAATTCTGAAAGAATCTGAGTTTGATAGCACCAAAGGATTAACCCCGGGCCCCATCTCCTCCATTGAGCAATCCCCAATTTCCCTCTCATGTGATTCTTCTTTCCTTAACTCCTTTCCTTTCCAAGTTAGAGTCATTTCACCCTAGTTCCATTTGGTTAGATATTAAGTAGTAAGATAGTATTAGGAGATACACCGGTCCTCGTGGAATCGACTACCTAACCCTTAAGTACATTATACTACTTGTACGACTCATGCACTTGCGGATACGCAAGGGCATATCAACAACCATGTACTTGCTGAACTTCTCTCCCACTAAAGCGAGTGTTGAACATGACTTCCCATGAAGCCCGGACAGGTATGAGACTTTTATTTCTCATTTGAAAGTGTTCGGGTGTATTTCATACGCATTTGTTAATGCGAGTGCAACATCAAAAATTGGATGAGAAAACAGAGAATTTTATTTTCATTAGGTAGTGAGTCAAAAGCATATAAGTTATATAATCCGATTCTTGGTAAAGTAAATATCGGTAGAAGTGTGGTTTTTTAATGAAGATGCTAGGTGGTACTTGAAGCATAGAAGCGAAATACGTTTTCAAGTTCCTCTTCCACTTGTAGAGGATCTACAAACAACAAGCGCACAATTACATGAAGGGAAGTGATTCGAATTCTGCACAAGGAATTGATGGTCCATCAAGCTTTTCAAGTGATAATTCAGTCGCAAGCTCAAGGCATGAAGCCATTGATGTAGAAGAACCACCACGAAAAGTCGGATCACTAAGAGAAATCTATGAACCATGCACTTTCACACTCATGATCTCCGACCCAATCACATCCGATGAAGCTTTAGAAAAACAAGAATGGAGATATCCAATGAAGGAGGAACTACTATCCATTGAAAAGAATCGAACATTGGACTTGGTCATTTTGCCGGAAGGGAAAAAGGATGCGGGATTGAAGTGGGTTTATAGGACGAAGTACAATTCAAATGGAAGCATTCAAAGGTATAAGGTGCATTTGGTTGCAAAGGGGTATTCTCAAGTACATGGCATTGATTTTGAAGAGACATTCTCACTAGTTGTTAGGTTTGAGATAGTTCGAGTATTTCTTGCCCTTGGTACAAAATTGAAGTGTCCCATCTATCAGCTTGGACATCAAATCTACCTTCCTTAATGGTGTGCTTCAAGAGGAGATGTACGTCTGCCACCGCAAAGGATTTCTCATTTAAAGGCAATAAGGAGAAATTCTACAAGCTATGAAAAGCTCTATATGGACTACGACAAGCACCTAGAGCTTGGTATAGTCATGTGGCTTGTCATTTTTTGCGACATGGATTTCCGAAGAGTGAGAGTGAACCAACATTACATATAAGGAAGAAAGGAATGAAGGAATGAAGGGAAAAATATTTATAGTGTGTGTATATGTAGATGACATCATATACATGGGTTCAACTGAGTTAGTCACCACTATATTCAAACAAGAGATGATGGAAGCATTTGAGATGCCAGATATGGAATTATTACACTACTTCCGGGTATAGAAATTTGGTTGGGAGAAGATGGGGTGCTCTTATGCTAGATAAAATATGCAAAGGACTTGCTTGAAAAAACATAACATGTTGAGATGCTAAGGAGCTGCAACACCTATGGACATCAATGAGAAGTTACAACTAGAAGATGACACATGAGAAGTAGATGCCCGAAGTTTCAAAGCTTGGTTGAAGAGTTGCTTCATTTAGAACACACAAGACCAGACATCTTATGTTGTGTTAGCATCGTGTTAAGGTTCATGAGGAATTCTACTAAACATCATTTTGGAGTGACAAAAAGTATTCTCCAACTATGGTACGCAAGTACTTCAAATCTCCAGCTACTTGGCTTCATGGACATCAATTGGGCTAGCTCAATTGATGACAGAAATAGCATCTCTGGAAGTGTATTCATGCTTGGTTCAATAGCGATCACATGGAGCACTAAAAAACAAGATGTCACAACGTTATCTACAACTAAGGAATAGTACATTTTAGCTATAGTCACATCATGTCAAGCAATTTGGTTGCAAAGATTACTCGATGATTTGAATCTGAAACAAGAAAAAGCAACTCAAGTCTACTATGACAACATATCCACAATCATCATTGCGAAGAATCTAGTACTACATTGGAGATCTAAACACATTGATATAATATTTCCTTTCATAAGAAATCTAAGAACAGATGGGGTGATCAAGCTAGAATACTGCAACACAAGAGAACAATTGGCTTATATAATGCCAATTCAACTAGCATTGATGGCCTCCGCCGAAGTACAGTGACACGTGGCGCAATTCTGGCCCTCCATTCAAGTTAAAGTACTAGCACATGTCCTGGTGACCCATGTGGCGTGATTCTGGCCCTCTTTTGTAATAAAGTTCCGTCCCTTGGTGTGGTGTCCCATGTATCTATATGGTGCGCGATGGAGCCCATGCACATAGGGCACATGTTGGAACCATATTACATAACTAGTTCACGTAATTGATAATTGGGTTGATATGGCAAGAGTCTTGACATAAACATGTGGCACAATCAGAGACGTGGTGTGGTACCCCATGTACTGGTGTGTGGTGTGTGATGTTGGTGACAACATTTTAAATATAGACCCATTACCTACTTGTCATAAGTTTATTACCTTGACATTTGAAAAAGAAGTAGCTATGCCATAGTGCCCATTAATGCACTATACATAGGAAAATGATAATCATGCTTAGCGGTACGGTGGATAGTATATATAATAATAAAAAGATAGCTTAAGATGCAAGCAACTGAAAGCTTATGAAGCACATCTAACAATAGCTTGTGGCGTACATTCAAAGCAGCTTGTGGTGTACACGGACAAACGGAATGCCATCTATATATGTATATTAAACAGCCGGATTTTGTCTTGAATAGGAACATGTTATGCGAACTAGTAAGATATACATACGAATAAGCATACGCATGCATACAGCTTGACAACACTATATACATAACCGTTTTGTCTGAATTATGTGGATGTAGAAATAAAAACCTCGAAAATATACATATAATGTTCAAAGAAAACATGTGATTATTGAATAGATTTCGAAACAATCCACATAAAGTATGGTGTAACAATAATTAATACAGATTGTATTTGATATCAAATATTTGGGCGACACAAAAATATGACATGGGAATCTATTAAAAAGGAACGTACACCGTGAATTACAATGTTAATTGAAATGATACCTAGATTGTTTAAAAATACATTACATGACACAGAAATAAATGCAGGAAACCGGAATCTATAGGTGTTAACGTTGTCTAGATGGTGAAAGTTATCTAGTATTTGTCAATCCCTAACGCCTTCCTCAGGTTGTGGTTAAACAGTATCTGAACATTGATAATGTCATATTGGCTAGTGAAAGGTTGTTCTAGGTGCTTCTCTATCTTGAAATGTAGTGGATTCGGAATCTCCCACGTAAAAAATCCACTCTCGGCCTGAGGTTCAGAAATAAGTTCCCCAGTTCGAGAATTAATTCCCGATGAATGTGAGATAGAAAAGTTTGCAGAATAGTTATGATATATATCAGACCGTCACCGTGGGCGTATCAGACGTATTACTTTGTAATGAATACATTGGGCCGTTAATGAATTCGAAACTGTGCATTTTGACAACTCCATTGCAGATAACTATAGCTAGCATTGGGGCCCACATTGCAGATAACTATAGCAGGAATACCTCCATTAATATGAACAGGTTTTCCATATTTACCGTTTGACTGCCAGTCCCGCTGAGCACCAATTAGTTCTTTCCGGTGTTTTACCTTTAAATAATGCGGCGCGATGTCATCTTTGACATTATACATCACGTTAATGCTGAACGTGCGTGAGTTGAAATCCATGTGCCTACAGATGTAATTATGTGGTCTCAATAACCTAGACCAAGCTATCTTCCCTATTTGACTTGGTCCTTCTAAGATAAGACTGGTTGGTCATGCCGATGCTACTAAGCAAAACATTGTCTAATTTGATGTTAGAAGCAACTTGGATTTTACCAATATGAGAAACAAGAACTTTATATCCTATTGGCGAGTGATATTAAAGGGTTTTGTAATAGGTTTGATGATTGCAAAAAGGTTTGGATCATGGCAAATGTGATCACTAGCTCCAATATCCAATATCCGAAAATGATTTGAGGTAAAAATTTGCTCACTATATGAATTATATCAAAATTTAGTAATCAAACTAGCAAAGTTTGCAGAACTAATATTAAGAACTTCTTCATCTTGTTGATTCAGTAAATTCAGTAACTTTGAGTATTGTTCCTTTCTGAGTTCAGGGATATGAGTTATATTCTGAGAATTATCTGAAATCTTTATTTCTGACATTTCACCCTATACTTGTGCCACGAATTTCTTCTCCTTTGTTTCTTTGAAGCCAGATGGGAATCCATGTAGTTTATAACACCTTTCCTTTAAATGGCCTGTTTTCTTACAATATTCACAAAACATGGTGTTTCTTTTATTATCTCCTCTTCCTCTTTGAAAAGAAAATCCTCCTCTTTGAGAATTGTAATTATTCCCTACATTCAATGATGTTGACTCAATTAACAATTGAGAATTAGAATAGATCTCCCTTTACTTTTCTTCTTGAATCAAAACTGAATATACCTGTGTCACTGATGGAAGAGATTTCATTATCAATATATTCACTCAAATGGAAGTATATTGCTTATTTAATCCCATCAAAAACTGCATTAATTTCTATTTTTGATAAGCTTGTAGTTGATCCACATGATGAGCAAACAGGTGCTGCTCTTAAGGATTGAAGCCTATCCCAGAGGCTTTTAATTTTAGTATAGTATGTTGCAACACTGCTAGCACCTTGAGAAATCTGTGACAATTGCTTTTGTATCTCATAAAAATCCTACTCCATTAGATTGCTCAAATCTTTCCTCCAATTCAGCTCAGATTTCAGCAGCTAAATTACAATACAAAACACTCTCTGATATCTCCTTTGCAAGAGAATTTAAGACCCAATAAATCACCATATTATTACATCGTTCCCAATGATATAAGTTCAAATAACTATTGTAAGGTTTAGGGAAAGAACCATCAACAAAACCAAGTTTATTCTTTGAAGAAAGAGCAATAATCATTGCTCTTTTCCATACACAAAAACTAGTCCCATTAAACACTTTTGACACAAGAACAAAACCAAGGTTCTCAGAAACATTCAAGTGTAAAGGACTTGTAACATCATTAATCCCAAAATTTCTTGCACCAATGTTCTCTTGATCAAATTCAGCCATTGATCTAAGAAACACAACAAGAAACCACAAGAAAGGCAACATACAAGCAAGAACACAAATAAGAACTGTAATCCTCAAGAAAACACCTTGATTTTAGCTCTGATACCATATTGAAACTCCAGGAAATTAATGCAAATAGCTTTGATGAAAACGAAATCCAAGACTGAAGATTGAAAAGCAAAGCAGAGGAGCTGATTTCCATTCATTCATTGATTTCAAATAAAAGAAAATGAACTAACTATACAGTGTTTTATATAGAACCTTGTAACTAACTCTATAACTAACTGATGATGTGGCCACTAACTTATCTCACGTGGCAATTGTAATGAAATTACATTTGAGCTGAGTTGGTTGCTGAGTCATTAGCAACTAACCAACGTAACAGAAATTTGAGATAAATTCAGCTTAGAAATTTGAAATAAATTCAGCTTCTTCTCCACTTCACCTTATCATCAATGTAAACCTTCTTCATCTGAAAATTATCTGCCACTCTTTAAGAACATCCTCAGGCAATGAACAAGGCCAGTAGTTTTTGAATTCATCTTCAACCTAAATGGGAAATGGCCACTTCCCGATGAAAGTGCAACATATTCAGCTTTAGTTCTCAATGCTATCCCATTATATGGTCAAGGTATTGTGGACACGGCAAAGGTATTTTTTCTTGTATTATATCGGAAAGACGTACTTGCTATGATTATAAGTTGCTGGATAATAAACCCCCGGGCCGGCTCTCCAGGCTTTGATATTTTATTTGGAGGACCAGGGTCTAGAATTTGTTAATGTCAATAACTATCATTGTTGTTTTTTGTTTTTCTAAAAATAAAATTATCATTGTTGTTTTGCTGTTTGATTTGTTTCTGCTCAATAAAATTATGATTTATCTATTCTATTAAAAAAAATATATTGTTGAAACTTTTTATGCATATAATTCAGGGGTTTTGGTTGTTATTCTAATTATTTATTTATATTGTATCTTATATATAAAGAATTAATACTCAAATTACAACTCCAGAATTACTCATCTCAATCCTTAAATTTAAATTTTTGGTGACGGAAAGATAATATTCTCATATTTTAAAAACTCATCCCACACAAAGAAAATTTTTAATATAATATAGGTATATGTCATTTATATAAAATATTTATTGATGATATATTAACAAATGACATGATTATAAATAAATATTTTTTATCTAAAATATATATTTTTACTATATTTTTTGACAAAGCCTCCCATGAATGTAAATATTACAAAAAATATAATATGAAAGTATTTTATATAATACTAACCTTCTTTTATTTATTCCACTTCTCTTTGGGTTTATTATATTATTTTTTATCAAGAGGAGCGGAACCTAATGGGTCTGCTAAATTAAACAACATTTTAATTCCCATGGCATCACTATATATATATATATATATATATATATATATATATATATATAGGGATGGCAATGGGGCAGGGCGGGGGCAGGGCACCCCCACCCCCGACCTCGCCGTGCCAACCGCATGGCTTGCCCCAGCGCCACGCCCCGTCCCGCTTTTTTTTTTAGCATTCTCAATACCAAAACCGTCCCGCGGTTTTCTTCACTCGCCACCCCCCACCCGGCCCCGTTTTTACTAAAATTGCTATAAAAAATAAAAAATTACATAGTCCAATATTAATTAATGGTTTTTTATTAAACCCCTTATAATATATACAATTTATTAATAAGTTAAAATTAAAGTAAATAATATTTGTGAAGTACTATATTTTGTAATTAAATCATTAATACATAAGCTTAATCATGATACACAACTATCATAATTTAGTGAATATAATTTTATTTATTTTGATTTATAAATTGAAAACAAATAAAATTTATATGTATATATTAATATATAGGGGTATATATACAAATTTTTAACGGGGCGGGGCAAGGTAAAACCGAAACCGCCACGCCACGCCCCTCCCCGCCCCACTCACCAAAAATCCCAACCCCGCCCCGTTCCCCGATTTTCAACAAAAGAAACCGCCCCATTCGGGGAGGATTGGATCGGAAACCATGGGGCGAGATCGGGTTTTGCCATCCCTATATATATATATTTATATATAGTGCGCTTATTGTTTAGGCCATAAAGCACAAAAATATCCTACTATACGAGACTAGCACACATGAGATATTCAAGAAGAAAAATACAAGTAATAATGGAAAAGAAACAACAACGATGCTTACGTAAGGTGCAAATGTTAATCGTAGCTGCATCATACCAAACACCACAAAGAGAATCATAATGACAGCAAGCATATATCCCAGAGCTAAAACTAAGAAACTTTTGAATGCCATTAGTAATATCAGTTGTTGTCGCAATGCAGACTCTTGTTATTTAGTAGCTTTGGTGCCTACCAATACATTGAAGACAAGCCTCAAAGACTCACCCAATAATAATGATGTTGTAGCACATAGCAAACCTAATATTTCATAGGAGACAACCACATTACGAATCCTTTCATTCGGAATGGTCCCTGACTCACCAGCTGGAATCGGGGCCGGGATTACAGATAACTATAGAAGGAATACCTCCATTAATATGAACATGTTTTCCATATTTACAGTTTGACTGTCATTCCTGTTGAGCACCACCAATAAGTTCTTTCCAGTGTTTTACCTTTCAATAATGCAGCGCAACATCGTCTATGACGTTATACATCAAGTCATTGCGGAATGTGCCTGAGTTGAAATCCATGTGCCACAAATGTAATTATGTGGTGCCAATGACCTAGACCAAGCTATCTTCCTTGTTCGACTCCATCTGGTGACACCTATTTTATTACAAGAATGCCATTAGCAGTCATATGTTTTCAGTTTAGTGCTAAAAACGTTTTTTGACATATATCCTCAATGTTCTCTGTCGAAGGAAGATGCATTGTAGCAACTAATAGCAATATTGCGTCCTTCAACTAAAAAATTCATTTCCATTGCCAAAGAAATGCACAAAGATGGAAGCCCGCATCTCCATGTTCTCATACAACTCGAAAGAAAAGCGCAAATAACAAATCAGCGTCACTTTAATCTACGGTATTTTTAGTCATCACGTGTATTCCATCCAAACATTCAGAGTGCAAAGTCATGCTCCGATGTGAAAGCTTATATAGAGAAAGAGAGAGATTACACCGACTGCGGTCAATTTCAAATATATGGTAGATCTTTCAGAGGGGGTAAACAAGATTTATCATCTGTATATGCTGACGCCTTAAATGCTAATAACGTGAAGGATCCCAAATTATTTTATTTACAATATCCTAATCTTAGAATTTACCACAGTTGAAAGGTTAGTCCAAGATATATAGCATAGAGTCATATTTGCATATAAACTATATTTTTAACTTCATATAAATTTAACAGTAAGAAAACGAAATCAAGTCAATATGATGTGAAAGCCCTGAAAACAGTGGTAGGACCAGAAACCGTCTCTCACTACATAATTATTGGTTAAACAAAACAAATCCACTTGTTTCCAAAGTTTGAATTGAGTCACATTCATAGCACGAGTTCGTTGTGGGAAAATTATAAATTAATGGCCGCTTTTGCTGAAGTTTTCATTATTTGGTTATTTATGTCAATAGAAGCCAATCCTTGACCTTGTGAAACCTATATTTCCGACATAAGATGGAATTAGATTCAATGAATCATCCCAAAGTTAAGCAATGTCCTCCTCCGTTTATAGGTTGATTGGCACCCATTTTCAAGTTCAATGCATTGAGCTCCTTAATGATACAGAGAGAATGAGATTAAGAAGAAGATTATGATGATGATAATGACTTATGAGACCTAATGAGTAGAGATTAAGAATGTTAATTAATTCCCTTCATCAAATCATAAAGCACCTGTTGCGCGCGGTTATTTGTAAGTGATGTGATATTTTGGTGGTAAGCTTTGACTTTTGTGGCCACTAATCATGCAAGTCAATGTTTATTGCATGGAAACTGAGTACTGATAAAATTTATTTGGATCAAGAAGGGAAATTCAAGATGCAATGGATTTGTTGATTAATTGAGCGTGATCTTGATATGTAAAATGAAGTCATGCTAATTAATTATAATAAAATTAAGATATTGATAATCTTATTATTTAATTATAATGCAAATGTTTCCTAGCTATCTTTATGAAAAACCTTTTGGAAAGGTAGTAGTGCAATCAATTAATGCAATGTTTGAATTTCTTTTTCTTACTAGTCTAAAGTTTGGGGCCTTTCCAAGGTATGACATTAGATGAGGCGGTGTTGGAGGCCTGAAGACACTTCTCCTGTAGTTCCAAACAATTCAACATGAATGTGATATAGGAGGTATTCCATTTAAAATAAGAAATACTTGATTCACATTTAAACCATTAGGGGGGCAAAAATCAATACTAGTCATATAAATGCAAAATAAAACAAATTTATGGTCCAAAATTATCATTAGTCAGAATCCTTTTTCTGTTAATTTCTAAATCGAAGTTTCGTAATTACAAAAACAGTTGGAAACATTTGTTTTGTTCATACTGAAAATGAAAGTGAGTCAATTTTAGACCAAGGTAATTGAAAAATCAACGAGAACATGCATGGAAATGAATCATTCATGTAGTGATGTCACTTAAAACACTTTGATGATGATGATGATTATATATAGATACAACACCCAAATTCACTTAATCTTGGCCTCACTCTTTCTTATTATTTTTTTTTTAAAAAAGGTAAATTATATAAATATCAACACGAGGTTCAATTGCCAGGAAGGGGTTCATGCATGGGACCCATGTAAGTACACTGAACCCCAACAAAGACAACATTGATATACATGAATAAGTACTCGAACTCTTTTCAGTCATCCAAATTCAAATAAGCAGAGTTTCCAACAGAATAGTAGCTACTGCAAATTAGTATCCCAATCCCAAACAATGGAAGAAGGTGAGGGCTCTTCTCCAAAAGTAAAGGAGGGAGAAGTTAGGTTCAGAGGAGTTAGAAAGAGACCATGGGGAAAATATGCAGCAGAGATAAGGGATTCCAATAGGCATGGAGCTAGGGTTTGGCTTGGGACTTTCAGCACTGCTGAAGAGGCTGCAAGGGCTTATGATAAGGCTGCCTATGCCATGAGAGGCCAACTAGCTGTCCTTAACTTCCCTGATGAAGTTAGTTTAAATTTCCCTTCTTTATCAATGCCACCTTCTTCTACTGTGCATGGGGAGAATGAGTCAAGAGAGAGTGGGAAACAAGTGTTTGAGATTGAGTATTTGGATAATAAGCTGTTGGAGGAGCTTCTTGAGTTTGGAGAGAAGAGTGCAAGGGAGTCTTGAAGCTCAATTTCTCAGCTGGTGTTTGCATTCTATTTAGTTTTCTCTCTTTTCGGATTGTTCATTTGTATATACTCAAGGAGCCTTTTGGTATTAAATTATTACAAGTTGAGCAGGTTTTCTTTTTTTTTTTTTTTTTTTTTCGTTTTTTTTACAAAACAATGAGCAAATAACATTTGTGAAAGACTCTTTTTAGTAAAGTTTTTTTTTTTTTTAAATGATAAAATAGAACCACTACCATCCCACAAAAGTATATGTAGGCAATGGGATAAGCACGTGCACTAGTTTAACGATGTGGACTAACAAATGCGACAATGATATCATATTATATGTGTTCAATATAATATATTAAAGATCATAACTTCACAATGTTAAATCCTCCTCCCTTACAATTCTAAAAATATAAAAAATATAGCTTATATCGTAAAAACACGTAGTTAACTGTGGATAAACGATACTGCTATAATATTTTCTATAATATTTGCATAGTATTGCATAATACTACGGTACTATCAATTCAAATTCGCATCACACATTCAATATTTGAATGACTTGCCACTAAACCATCGAGTGATTGTCAGTAAAGTAGTTTTTCATAAAAACGACATGTTTTAAATTCTAACATGTAATTATTTGGAATGGTGTGCTCTTAAAATTAATAAATAATATGTGACTTGTGTTTAGAATATTGTTGCTTATGTTTAAGTGATATGGTGGACTAATTAATAATCAACCTAGGTTGCATATAATAATGTTTTTCTTCAATTTAATAGTGTTTTGTTAGTACATTGTAATTGAGCAATCATGCTCGGTAGGAAATTACTTTTTGTCCTCATTCCGACGGGTGCGCCCTTCTCCTTTTCCTTTTTCCTATATATATATATATATATATATGCGGATCTGATAGTGTTTGCATTAAGTACCTTCTTCATCCATGCTTTGTTCTTTTTAGCCATGATTTTCTTTATTTTTGGGTTGTTATATTTCTAGATCTGATAATGTTTTCATATATGTGGACCTAAAAATTGTGGCCATGATTTTGGAAGTGGTATTGCATGGCTCTCATATTTAAAAAGAAAACAAACTGTAAATTGATGGTGTTAGTATTGTTTGTCAGTGGTAATATTTGAGATCTTTTAATTTCTGAACAATGTGTTAGATGTAAGGTGGAAAATGTCATTGTGGGTTTTATTTAATTTTTTTTTTTGTTTAATAATCACTTGCTTATTATACTTTCTTAATATTAAATTTATAAAATTTTAGTGATCTAAAGTTAAAATTCAAATTGAAGTTGTCTCACTTGAATATTTATTTATTTAAAGTAAAAGTAATTAAATTGTATTCTTTAATTAAAATATATAAATTTAAAATGTAAATTGGAAAATTAATACATGGGGGTGAATTAATTTTAAATATTTAATTACAAATATTTCATATTGAATAATACTTACTAGGGAGGTGGAAATGTTAGCCATTTGATAATTATTTCTTCTATATAAAAATAATTAAAATATATTATTTGATTAAAAATATAAGAGAGTACAAAAATAATTTTGTCTAATTTTTCTTCTTTATTTTTTCCTATTCACAACTCCATTCCATTCAATCAAACACTACTTACTTTTGTTCTCATAGCCAATTCCCATCCCTAGACTCACATCATATTCCTTGAATCCAAAGGAGGCCTTAAATTAGAATGTAATGTTTGCTTGTCAGTCAATGAAATCATCATGAACCTAGTCTACATCTTAATATTTCATTTTGTTGTTATAAAAGCTCACAAACATGTACATCACTTCTTTTTTTTTTTAATTTATTTTAAACTTTCTTCTCTAATGTAAGATTTGTGGCCATTGCACGTGGATGACCCTGTTTATAAATAATTTCAGGTGTGTTGGGTTGCCAAATAGTTTGTATTTACTATTTATTTAAATTATTCTAACCCTCATAAGATTAAGATAAGTTCTCTACAAATTTTAATTAAAAGGAATATTAATGTAACATGTTACTGATTTTAATAATATAATATTATTAATAATTAGTTATTATCAATTATTATAGAGGAGTGCACCTCATAAAAGCTCTTCTCAAAATTGCACATTACCAATGACCTTTTTGAACGCATAAGACCTTTTATTATTTAATTCTTTTTAAAAAATTACAATTGTACTTTTATTTAAAAACTTTTTTCATTATTTCAGTATGTTTCTTTTTTTAGTTCTTACAGTTTGTACTATCAATTTATTTTATCTAAAATTTTAATTTTATCTTATTTATAAAATATTTTTTTTATTTATTATGTATATTTCTCATTTACCACTTGTGTTTAAGCATAAACACATATTAATTAATATATTACCTTTTTGTTTAATAATTTTTCTTCAATGCTTTAGTATTTTATATTCTTATTTAATGATACATGGTTTCATTTAAAAAAGGTAGAATCCCCAAAATAGACCCTCTATTTTTTCAAACCGGCCCTTTTAGTCCCTCTAATATAATTTGAGCCTTTTTACTCTTTTTATTTTTTAAATTGGGAACATTGAGTCCCTTATGCTAACGGCGGTTAAATATTCCCTTATAATTGGGAACATTCAATTTCAGTTTTTATTTCTATTTTCCGTACCCGTTTAGTTTTTTTATTTGTAAATTAATTTTAAAATATTTTTAAAATATTTTTTTAATTTATAAAGCTATATCAGCATCATTTAACGGCAAATTTAACCCCCGTTAGCATAAGGGACTCAATGTTCCCAATTTAAAAAATAAAAGGAGTAAAAATGCTCAAATTATATTAGAAAGACTAAAAAGGCCGGTTTGGAAAAATAGAGTGTCTATTTTGAGGATTCTACCTTTAAAAAACAACCCATTGAGTTAAGAGTATTTTAGTCACTTCCTCTTGCAATATACGGTCTTAGTTGACAAAATAACTAAAAAAATATATTATAAAAATAGGGATCTTTTAGGAATACTGAAAGTTACATGGAACTATTTGGGAATAACAAAACTTATGAGGGACATTTTGGGGGAATTACAAGGAAAAATTAATATATCTTGTGTAAAATAATAAATTTAGGAAATAAAAACTGAGTGATATATTTTCTTTTTCAAAAAATAGAGAATTATTGAGCATGAACAATTTGCAGTGATCCAAAGATTGTTTCCAAACTTGCATAGGAGTTCTTCTCAATATATAGTATAAATATAGCTAAAACTATTTGTTTTAACTAATATTAATTATTTCAAATTTTAGACTAATTTCAAAATTTACTTGCAAAACATATTTAAACATCAAAATCTTCAACTTGTTTTTTTCCTTTATGCCCAATTTATTAGCAAAAATTGTATCCTCCAATAAATTAGGATTGATAACAGAGATTAACTAAACATAATTAAACAAAGAGGTTGGCGAACTTACCCTACAATTTACATCCCTTAACAAAAAAGTGGATCAAGACTAATACATAATTGGATATCAGATGATAATAATATAGATAGAAAGACAAAGAAAGAAGGTTAAAAATTTGAGATTAGGGTGGGTGGAGTACAGGAGTAGACTTTGTCACTGTACCTTCTCATCAACAATCCTTACAAATTCTATTCTTCAAATCATTTCCGTAATTGATGACTGGCAGTGCCATTAATACACAAAACATTGGATGAGATATCTGTGGGTATCTTATCCATATTGTTTATATATATATATATTGCCAATGTTCCACTCTTATTCTAGAATATGTGGAGCCCCTTAATGCTCCCCAAGTGTTGTGAGGCATCACCAATTTGCCACCATTCATGGATTATGACCTTTTTTTTATAGTATTAATCTCTTTTGATGATCCATAAAAATAATTAAAATGTCTTTAAAATATCGATTACAAAAGGTCAAAAAGTACAAAATCAAATTTCAAAGAAAAAACTGAAAAACAAAAAAAAAACTTCACATATAGACTTACTTATAAAAAAATAAAAATAGAAGTAATACCAAGATTAGACAAGAACTAAACAAATCTAGAAGATTATGATGCACTGATTTTTTGAAAATATAATTTAATATAATCTCTCACTACAAAAATGCTGGTCAAGGTTGGCTGCAACCAACCTTTAGTCAAGGTTGGCTGCCAACCTTTCATTAAGCCACCTAATCCTTCACTTAATCACCCATGAGTTTCCTATAAATAGAGGCCTTCATATCAACTCAAGACACAGCCTCAAAATTGAAGAGAAGAGTGAGGGTGAAGGTGAGGGTGAGAAAATGGGAAAAATAGTGGGAAAAATATTTTTCAGAGTTTGTGTTGCTTTTGTTACAGGAGAGAATTAGTTGGTATTTTCCCTGTTAACAGAAAGCTCGTAGCTCCTCTTTTTACCACTATAGTAAATTCTTCTATCTTGCCCGTGGTTTTTACCCTGATTTGTTTAGGGGTTTTCCACGTAAAATCTGTGTCTATCATCTTTATCTTTCATCTTCAACTACTTATGCTGCGACCCTGCTCCACTCAGTTCCCTTATTTCGCAACAAGTGGTATCAGAGCAAGATTTGGGTGTATATATATATATCTACTTATTGTATGCTCAGTGGCTGCCACTAATAGTGGATCCTTCACATCAGAAAATAAGTTAGATTATTATTCACCCATTAAAGGAACTGACTACTGCCAGTCAAGCAGTCTATTACAGAAGCAATGGCAGCAAAGTTTGAAATCGAGAAATTCAACGAGAGTAATTTCTCGTTGTGGAAGCTGAAGATGAAAGCTATCCTGAGGAAGGATAATTGTTTAGCGGCTATCAGTAAAAAGCCAGCTGAGGTTAAAGATGATAAGTGGAACGAGATCGACGGGAACGCCATGGCAAATCTTCATCTCGCACTTGCTGATGGAATTCTATCAAGCATAGAAGAGAAGAAAACGGCGAAGGAGATCTGGGATCACCTCACTAAACTCTATGAGGTCAAGTCACTCCACAACAAGATTTTTCTTAAAAGGAAACTCTATACTTTACGTATGGTGGAATCCACTTCAGTGACGGAGCACCTGAACACCCTAAATACCCTATTTTTCCAACTCACATCATTAGGACATAAAATAGAGGTATGAGAACGTGCATAGCTTCTACTCCAAAGCTTGCCAGATTCTTATGATCAACTCATCATCAATTTGACAAATAATGTCCCCACGGACATTCTAGTCTTCGACGATATTGCAGCTGCTATTCTGGAGGAAGAGAGTCGGCGCAAGAATAAGGAAGACAGGTCAGCAAATTCACATCAAGCAGAGGCCTTGGTGGTGATGAGAGGAAGATCAATGGAACGTGGCCCTAGTGAGAGCTACAATAATGGCAGATCAAAGTCAAGGAGTAAGAAAACTTTCAAGTGCTACAATTGTGGCAAGAAATGTCACTTGAAGAAGGATTGTTGGAGTCTAAAAGAAGGATTGTTGGAGTCTAAATAAAAAAGACTCCAATCCTCAAGGAAATGTTGCAAGCATCTCAAATGATGGAGAAGCCATGGTATGTGAAGTAGCAACACACACAGGGAAAAGGTTTGCTGATGTTTGGCTTCTAGACTCAGCGGCAACCTTTCATATGACTTCCAGAAAAGAATGGTTTTATCACTATGAACCTATTTCTGGAGGTTCTGTGTATAGTTGCAACGATCAAGCTCTGAAGATCGTTGGTATTGGCACCATCAAGTTGAAGATGTATGATGGCACTATCCGGACTATACAAGAAGTCCGACATGTGGAGGGGCTGATGAAGAACTTGTTGTCCATTGGACAACTTGATGATCTTGGCTGCAAGATTGAAATTCAGAACAAGATTATGAAAATAATTCGAGGTGCGCTTGTATTAATGAAAGGAGACAAGATAGCTGCAAACTAGTATATGTTGAAAGGAGAGACTCTGCAAGAAGGAGAAGCTTCAGTTGCTACAAGTAGTCCAAGTGAAAAGCGTGCAATAACATGGCACAAGAAACTCGGACATATGAGTGAGCAAAGAATGAAGATTCTTGCAGAGAGAAGTCTACTTCAAGGTCTCACAAAGGTAACGCTACCCTTTTGTGAGCATTGCATTGTCAGCAAGCAGCATCGACTAAAGTTCAACACATCTAATTCTAGAAGCAAAGCCATTCTAGAATTGATTCACTCTGATGTGTGGCAAGCACCAGTTACATCCCAAGGAGGAGCAAATTATTTTGTATCATTTATTGATGATTACTCCAGGAGATGTTGGGTGTATCCTATCAAGAGGAAGGCAGATGTGTTTCAAGTCTTCAAAGCTTACAAAGCGCGAGTAGAGCTTGAATCTGGCGAGAAGATCAAATGTTTGAGGACGGATAATGGAGGAGAATACACTTTGGTAAAGAATTTGATGAATTTTGCAAGCAAGAAGGCATCAAAAGGCGGTTCACTACAAGCATACACTCCTCAACAAAATGGAGTGGCGGAGCGGATGAATAGAACCTTGTTGGAGAGAACAAGGGCAATGATGGGAGCCTGCAGGCCTATACAAGAAGTTTTGGGCGAAGCGGTCGGCACCGCTTTGCTATGTGGTGAATCGGTCTCCATCAACCGCAATAGAGTTGAAAACACCGATGGAGATGTGGACTGAAAATGTATGTTCTTGGGATATGCTGATGGAGTAAAGGGGTATCGCCTGTGGGATCCCACTGCCTACAAGGTCGTGATCAGCAGAGATGTTGTCTTCATAGAAGACAAAGGACAAGAGCAAGCAAATGATGAAAGCACGGAGACTACTACTGTACAGGTAGAAAAGGAAGCTGAAGCTATACTAGAGCATGAAGAACAAGAACCAGTTGAATCTGAAGTACCAGAAGTTCGGCGGTCAGCTCGTTCAAGAAAAATATCAGTGGATGGCAAAGAATGTAAGAAGAAATTGAAGCCCTTCATAAAAATAGGACATGGGAGCTGGTATCATTACCACTAGGAAGGAAAGCTATTGGAAACAAATGGGTCTACAAGATCAAGCGCAATGGTGATAATCAAGTAGACCGCTATCCCGCCGATTGGTGGTCAAAGGATATGCTCGAAAAGAAGGTATTGACTTCAATGAAATATTTTCACCCGTGGTTCGACTTACAACAATCCGGGTAGTATTGGCGATATGTCTGCGTTTTCGACTTGCATCTTGAGCAGTTGGATGTCAAGCCTGCATTTCTTCATAGAGATCTTGAAGAAGAAATTTACATGCTCCAACCGAAGGATTTGAAGAACAAGATAAAGAGAACTTGGTTTGCGGGTTGAACAAATCTCTGTACGGGCTAAAGCGAGGCGCCAAGATGTTGGTATAAGAGATTTGATTCCTTCATCATGAGCCTTGGATACAACAGACTTAATGCGGACCCTTGTGCATATGTCAAGAGGTTTGGAGAAGAAGATTTTGTCTTCTTGTTGTTGTATGTTGACGACATGTTGGTTGCGAGCCCCAACAAAGATCGTATCAAGGAGTTGAAGGCACAGCTTGGTTAGGGAATTTGAAATAAAGGACTTGGGACCAAGCAAACAAGATTCTAGGGATGCAAATTCACCAAGACGAAAATAATAAGAAGATTTGGCTTTCACGTAAGAATCATCTCGAAGAAGATCTTGCGATGCTTTAACATGTAAGATTGTAAGCCAATTTCTACCCCATTTCTTATTAATATCAAGTTATCCTCAAGTATGAGTCCTAGCAATGAAGAAGAGAGGATAGAGATGTCTCGAGTACCATATGCATCAGCAGTGGAAAGCCTAATGTTTGCCATGATCTGTACAAGACCGGACATTGCACATGCAGTGGGAGTGGTAAGTCGGTACATGGCGAATCCTGGTCGAGAGCATTGGAGTACTGTTAAGAGGATTCTCAGATATGTAAAGGGAACCTCAGATGTTGTATTATGTTATGGGGGATCAGATTTTACTATGAATGGGTATGTTGATGCTGACTATGCAGGTGATCTTGACAAAAGCAAATCCACTTCAGGATATGCGTTCACACTAGCTGGAGGAGCTGTGAGCTGGATTTCGAAACTGCAGTCACTCGTTGCTACATCAACGACAGAAGCAGAATATATAGCAGCTACACAAGCTAGTAAAGAAGCAGTGTGGTTAAAGATGGTGCTGGAAGAACTCGGGTACAAACGAGAAAACATTTCTTTATTTTGTGACAATCAGAGTGCTTTGCATCTTGCAAGGAACCCAGTATTTCATTCCAAGACAAAACATATCAGAGTTCAGTACCACTTCGTTCGTGAGAAAGTGGAAGAAGGAACAGTGGATACGCCGAAGATTCATACAAGTGACAACCTTGCAGATTTTCTGACGAAAGCAATCAACACCGACAAGTTCAAGTGGTGTCGATCCTCTTGTGGTCTGACAGAGACATAAGCAACATCAAGTGGAAAGATAGAAAGAATGGTGTGAAGATCTGATTGACTATCAATCATGTCTTCAAGTGGGAGAATGCTGGTCAAGGTTGGCTGCAACTAACCTTTAGTGAAGGTTGGCTGCCACCAACCTTGTTAAGTTTATTAACCTTTCATTAAGCCACCTAATCCTTCACTTAATCACCCATGAGTTTCCTATAAATAGAAGCCTTCATATCAACTCAAGACACAGCCTCAAAATTGAAGAGAAGAGTGAGGGTGAAGGTGAGGGTGAGAAAGTGGGAAAAATAGTGGGAAAAATATTTTTGAGAGTTTGTGTTGCTTTTGTTACAGGAGAGAATTAGTTGGTATTTTCCCTGTTAACAGAAAGCTTGTAGCTCCTCTTTTTATCACTATAGTAAATTCTTCTATCTTGCCCGTGATTTTTACCCTGATTTGTTTAGGGGTTTTCCACGTAAAATATGTGTCTATCATCTTTATCTTTCATCTTCAACTACTTATGCTGCGACCCTGCTCCACTTAGTTCCCTTATTTCACAAACACCAAAATAAAAAATAATTTTGTTCCTTAATATGAATGATAAAATAATAAACTTTAGAAATGAATATGCATCCATGGAGGAACTTAGAAGACCACATTGATGTAGCGCAATATTGATAAAGGCCTAAGTCATTGATTATAAATTGGTGCGTAGCAGGAGGTCAAATTTTTACTTTCGTAACACTATAATACTGTCAATACTGTTTGTCAGTATTGTCCACACATTAAAATTGGGCACTTTTCATTAATATAATTTATCAGTTTTTGTATTGGTCTCTTATCGAATAAAACATTAAAATCGGACACTGCAATTGTGTATCTACTTTAACTCTTTAATGTTTATTGTTCCTTTTGTCAAAAATAATAAATAAATAAATAATAAATAAATAAATTCTTCCTCATGAGCAAGCAAGTGCCATAAACACAAAAACTAAATTAATTCATTGTGCCTGTCAAAACTGGTGGATTTAAGACAATGGGCACAAACCTAAAGTTCAGCAAAGTTGTTTAATTGAGTTTAATTAATTGGGGAAGTGTCACACATCAAATCCCTTGATTTAATTTTCCTCTTAATTATTGATCCCATGAAATTAACTTATTTAACCATGAAAGTGGGTCATGAGTCTTTAATCCTCCAGATAAAGGATCTGCATACTCTTTTCCTGCTGCAAAGTTGGCCACTCAACTGCAAGCAAAAGAGAGACAATAAACATGCATCAGCAATTTCACCTGTCACTACTTAAAAATGTCAATATTTGTTCTGTCAGAAAATTCTATTTCTCTGAAAAACTGAAAGCGTGTTTTTCACATTTCGGTTTGGACGGAATTGAATATTTAATCATGTGAAAGAGTTCGATATATAAACTGAATAAAATAAATATTTAATATAAACCATAATCTATATGAATTATGTTGTCAATCGATTAGAAAAGAACAATTATATACCATGAGTATTGGTATTCCATTTCCCACTTAATTTCAAAATTAAGGGTTTTTTTTTTAGAACAAGTGATTAGATTATATCATGCAAACAAGTAATCAAAGCACTACAACGAAGTTAGAAACAATAAGCATAGAATTTGGGTAGTGTTTGGATTATTGTAATGAAATGTGGGAGAATGAGTTAATAGAGAGGGGGAAAGAAATGGGTTAGGGATGGTAATTAAAAAAATGATTGATTGGAGAAATAATTCATTAAGATTAGGAAAAATAAAAAAATAGAGTTGTGTTAAGATTACTTTTTTACCTTTTATATAAAAAAATAATATTTATTTCAAATAATTATTATTTATAAAATAATGAAAACATAAATATTTTCTTTTACTATTATTGATTAATTTCATTCCATATTTAAAAATCTTAAATTAATTATATTAATTTTTATATTACGGTTAGTACTTGAACTAAGCACTGCTTTAAGACCAATTTTCACCTTTCTTTTAAGAATCTCCAATGTGATCACTTTGAACTTTAGAGTACAACTAATCCAAAGGTCCAAAAGTTGTTTGCTGTCACATCTCGGCAAAGACAAGCTCTGGTGCTATAAGTGTGGAGAAGCGAATGAGTGATTTAAGAGAGAAAAGATGGATGCTATGGTTTAACATTAAAAGAAAAGAAAAAATGGCAGTAGAACAGTAACTTAAATAATAAGCTTCATATATATAGGGTAGGCCATCCAATGGCTCAAAAGATAACTATTTGAAAATAAGGCAAATAAAAAAAAAAAAAAAAAAATAAGATCACCGCTGAAACGTGTACCACATACCCGAGCAACCTACCATATTAATGTGGTACTTGCGTGTGAGATGGAAAATGGCTTATTAGTCCAAGATAAGTCCTAAAGCATATATACATTGGTGAATTTTCCCCTTCACAGTTCATACCTGATGTGGAACTATTCTCGAGAGAAAGAATGAAGGCAAGTTGGGTTTCGTGTAGGGGTGTAATCCATGGAGTTCGGGCCGAGTAGTAGCGAGCTCGACTCGATATACAATTCGAGCTGCTCGAGCTCGCTCGATTAAACTCAAAAATGGTTAGAAACATTATGCACTCCCGCTCAAAAATTTTTTCTCTTATTTTCATAATATAATATAATATTATTTGATAATTGACAAAGTAAAGATGCAGTGGTCGAGCCATAAATTAGACCTATGGGTGAACTTCTATAGTCGGTGTCCAATCTAGATTTGTTTGCTATCAATTTTCAATTATAATTATATAACAATGAAAGCATACATATACTGACATATATTTATACTTTGAAATATAAATTAAATTAAAGTTTAAATTTATAACATTGATAATTGCATTGTGCTTCTAACTTCTAATACCAAAATATCAAATTCCAAGTATTAATATGATCTTCTGCCATTTGATCACAAATAGGAAATGATAATTAAAATAAAACTTTTAGATAAATAAATTTACATGAACTAAAAGAAATAAATAAAATAGAGACACCACTAACCTATTTAATGCGATCTCTTTTCTTTCATGACACAAAAATTATATCAATAATTGAAACATCATCAAAGGTTTGTGCAATTTCTTTTTTTAATGGATGTAATCTAGTAACTCCATAAATTGAATCAAATTGGGGACATATTTAATTGGCGAAATATGATTCTTGTCATAGATAGCATTATCAAAATGGAGACAAATTAAGTTCTACAATTCACTTTATAGAAAATTAAACAAGGTGAAAGTAGCAATTTTTACCCATTTATATTTTAAACCCCTCCTTTCCCCGCCATTATCAAGATGAAACACAAAGAAAGGAGTGGATAAAAACTTTGATTTTCATATGACCATAAACTAAGGTACCTATATAAAACTTTAACATTAGATTTCAACAAAGTTTCTGACTGATAAGAATGGTAGGGAGCTAGCTCTTGATCAACTACAAGCATTGAATCATAATTCAACTTTAAAGATCTTATCGATCACTTGAGTAAAGTCAGTATTAGCACCTTCTTAGCTTTGTTCTCGATACGATTTCATAAAAAATTATTAGAGAGTTCACTTGTGTACTCTCACATCTATTGCTTGATAGTTACCTCTAGATAGGTGAGATCTCCAAAGATATAAGTAATGAAATATGTCACATAAGTACATCAGGAATAGGGTGAGATTATATCTCTAATATGAATAGGGTGAGTTAACCAATCCAATAGTTTCCCTTTGAGCTTTTTATTTTGGAATCTCTATTCAAAGAGATAAGCCGGCTGCTATTGTTGACCTCTGTGGGCAAAAACCCATTCCCCTCTACACTTCGGATATTATTTGTTTAGATAATTCCTTAATCATGCATTCTACAAGGTATAACTCTAACTTCACAAATTCTATACACACAAAACATTGTGTTTTAAATGTCTCTTAATAAGTGTTTGCTTATACATATATTCATACAAACATTTATATCATTTTTCTTGTTTCTTTGACGAAAGTGATAGTTTTTTTGGCAATTAATGCTTTTATATTTAATGATCAAGACTTAATTTGCACTCTTGAATCAAAAGAAGAAGATTTGGACTAGTCTAATGGAATGCAATTTTAATGAAGTATTGATGAAAAATAAGTAACCAAGCATGAACCATGCCACACACAATTATATCTAGAACAATAATGTTGGAATTCGGACGCAAAAAGATTCTTTGAAACACAACCTCATCACATGTTGGTTGTTGATAGCTGAGTATAAGCTCAAAACAAGGTGTATAAATGGTTGAAATTTTCTAAATGAGGGTCTTATAAGCATGGAGGAAAATTTTGTTGGAGCTTTTCTAGAGCTTATCCTAGATGTCATTACAGATCAAAAGTAAAACCCACAGAATTAAAGCATTGGATTTATTGAGCAAGTAGCACAATTTTGAACGGTCTGTGAAGACAACCACTTTTGATAATATCAAACAAGGCCTAAATTTATTAAACACAAGCACCATAGCTTGTTGTTCCTTTTCTGTGATTGTGTAATTGTTGTCCTAAGCATCCGTGAGTGTCTTGCTTACATAAAAATGGGCTGAAAATGCTTGTCTTACCTCCATCCAACCACTACTCCACAACATGATCACTGGCATCACACATAAACTCGAAGAGCAAGGTTTGAATAGTGCCATCATAATTAGAGTTAGTGTGCCTTTCGTTGAGAGTGCAATAGGTTTTTATGCACTCCTTATCAAAGTAGAACAATGCATCTTTCTCTAACAACCAAGTTAATGGTTGAGCAATCTTGGATAAATCCTTGATAAATTTTTAATAGAACCCGGCTTACTGCAGAAAACTTATGACTGTTTTCACCGACATTGATGGAGGAAGCTTCTCGCAGTCTCAATCTTATTCTTGTCCACTTCTATATCACAAGTAAGAAATCTTGTGATCCAGAATTATGCCTTCTTGTACCATAAAGTGGCATTTTCCCTAATTGAGTAATAGCTTGGTCTCCTCACACCTCTTCGATACCCAGCCTATTTTATGTAATCACAAAATCTCCTAAGACAAAAAAAATCATCCATGAACACTTCCATGATGTTCTTTAGTAGATCTTTGAAAATAGCCATCATGCACATTGGAAAAGTAGCCGGTGCTTTGCATGATCGGAATGGCATTCTTCTGTAACCAAATGTTCCATATGAACATGTTAAGATAGTTTTCTCTTGATCTTAGGGGCTATAGGAATTTGGAAATATCTTGATTGCCCATTCAAGAAATAGTAATACATATGCACCAAAAATCACTCAAGCATTTAATCAATAAAAAGTAGTGGGAAATGATCCTTCTGGGTAGCGCCATTTAGTCTTTGGTGGTTTATGTTGATTTTCTATCTTGTAAATATTTTCATCAGGATTAGTTCATTCTTCTCATTTGTTACCACCATCATCCCTCCTTTCTTCGATACCACTTGAATAGGACTCACCCACAAAGATTCTGAGATGGGATGGATGACTCCTACATCTAAGAGCTTGACAACCTCAGCCTTCACTGCCTCCTCTGTTAGGATTGAGCCTTTCTTTGTGGTTGTATGAATGACTAATAGTTATCCTATATTAAAATTTTGTGAGTGCAGTATGTCAGGTTAATTCCCTTGATATCTCAAATTTTCCAAGAGATGGCCCTTTTATGCTTCGTGAGTATCTCAAGTAGCCTCCCTTTCTAATTAAATTGGATCTAAACTTGCAGAGATAATAACGGGAGCTTTGAATCTTCCTCTAGGAATGCGCATTCCAAATGATCTCGCAATTTCTTTAGCTCTAAGCTAGGTTGTTCCTTGATAGAGGGTCATAATCTCTTCTCTCTTTCACTCTCTATCAGCTCAAAGTATGTTTTCTCTAATGTTGTCTCATGAACTTCTGAGCATTTTGCTAACTCATCTTCAATTGACATCCTCCTTATGGGTGCGACTCAATGCTGCCAATGTCATCTATTCATTCTTCCTTCAAAGCTCCTTCTTCTTTACTGATTTGAAAGCCATTCCCAATCAAAACTGACATGCTAAACATCACCACTTTTGGGATAGGGTAGAGTTTTTGTTGGGTTCTCAATTACTTGGTGGGGACTTCTCAGGGCTTGCACAAACTAGGTATATATCTCTTCCACAGTTAATTCCTCCTCTTCTTCGTGAATTTAAATTTTTTAGGCGAAACATCTCAACAAGTCTTCCAATCTAGACTTGTGTTCTTGTTGTGGAAAATATTGATTATTCCAAGGTGAACACTGTTCTAATAAGTGTCCGTTCTTTTATTAGAACCCCTTGCACCAATAAGAAACAAATTGGAAATAAAAATATATAAAAAAGACAAAATAGGCAAGTAGCAAATGTATATGGAAGAGAATAATGGTTAGAATAACAAAGTCCCAGTGTTCCTAATGTCCTAATCCCTAGCAATGGCTCCAAAAGATGATAGGAGAAAACCAACTGGATATTCCATGTCAAGTAATAAAGTGTACTATAGAGTAAGGCTGTTGATCCCACATGGATTATGAATACTTGTAATGACTATCTCCTTGTTATCTAGTTTGGTGATCGATGTGAACTGATATTTAATAAAACTAAAAGCTAAACTAATGCGCAAAGAAAATGCTGAGAAAATGGATCAAAGTCTTGAAATAATCAGGTGGATCAAGAAGATATACGGACAAAGTTCCACCTATGACTACATTTGCAATTAGCCATTTATATTGATTTAAGGTTGGATTCTTTGGACCGCAAAGATTCCATAAATAAGTCATTAACCGCTTTGAGGCTACCAACAACTAATCCCCTACTAAACCCCTACACATGTGAAGTGCTATAAATCGTATATAGAAATGTGGACAATTTAGCACTCATCAACACCACAAGATACAAAGATGTTTCCTACCATATCATTTCTTCTATAAATTATAAACTAATTAGTTTTTAAAACCACATTAAAATTCGTTCGGATAGGTAAGGATCCATTGATTAAATATCCCCCAATGTCTGGTAGTCACAAACATTAATTAAGTGTAGGACCCTCCTAGATGTCATCTTCAAGTCAATTTATCTTGCCCAATCACATGAACTATTGATCCATTTTCAAAGTTGCACGCCCTCAATTTGATACCTGATATGTAAAAAAGTAGAAACAATCACCACAAATATGGACATTAGCACCAAAGTCAACCACCATTCTAGGCATTAAAAAGTAAATTAATAGTGGGACTGAAAATAATTGTCGTGAAATGGGGCCCAGTGGAAGTGCACCCATCCCAATCATGTTCATTTGTGGTTTGGGAGGACCAATGTTCTTAATAACTTCATTTTCTTAAAGAGGTAGTCTTAGCAATGTGATTGGTGTTACCACAACTAAAACAATAAATAGGGTTATTCTTAGGAGTCTTATGAGTAGGTGGTTTGGTGTGTGCAGTAGTGTGAGTATGTGCGTGACTGTGCAATTATATTCTGGCATTATTGTGTGTCTGTATTGCACACCTGATATTCTCGCACTATTTTGCATTTGTTTATGCTTCTATTGCACATCTAATATTATTGAAACTATTGTGCATTTGTGGCTCTAGCACTACAATGCATCTAATATCTTGATAGTATTGTCAGCGTCAATCCTAGGCATAGCCGCCCCATAAGTGTTTAGGGCCCATAATTAAACACTTTAAGTATTTTTTAAATTATAAAATTTAAATTATGATAATATCAATATGCAATAAATTTAATATTATAATAGAGCCCCACAATTCATATTTTCTTTTTTAAAAAATTACATTTAAATTTTCATTTATTATTTTCTTATCCACATAATACCATCCTCTCTTGGATGCATTGTAAATAGTTAAAGAAAGGATTAATGAAGATATTTTTAATAGCCATTTTGTTTATTGAAATTATTAATTATGATTTATATTTTTTATTTTTTGTTATGTAATTTATTATTTAATAAAAATAATGTAAAAAATTTATCATGATTTTGTCTAAGGACCCATTTTCATTAAGGCTAACCTTGGCTAAAGTGCATCTATGCTTTTACGCTTTTAGGCATTTGTTATTCTAATTCATGCAAGTGGAAAACTTTCTCTGAAATCTATTTTGGATTGCTAGTTATATCTGAGGAACTGGTATTTAAAACAAAAATTAATGTGTTTGTCTTGGAATGTTTTACGATGATTTGCATCATCTCTGCAGTAGTGAACTAATGTGGAGCTTAAAGATGAGGGCATGGAAATATATAATTTTTTTTTGATATATTTTTCTTACAAATTGATATATATAATTTTAAAATTTATTTTTTTTGAAAATATCATTTTACAGACTAATACAAATAATAAAAAAAATTATACTCTTCGAAAAAACTATTAGTGAAAATTTATTATTTGATTCTTTGATATTTACAAATTTATCTATATGCATTTTTTTTTTTCAAATATCTATTGCTTAGTTGCTTACTTGTTTTCTTGCACATTAATATATATACTCTAAAAAAATTCCAGCTTTTGAAAAACTATATTTACAAAAATTTCGAATGTTTGGCTCTTACCATTATAAGTTGGGATATATGGTTACCTTTTTTTTTTTTCAAACAATTGTTATTTGGCCTCTTGGCTTTTTTTTATAAATTAGTGTATATATATAGTATAAAAACTTTGTAGGAAAATATTTGTGAAAGTCTATTGTTTGGCTCCTCCATTTTTACTTGGCCCCTAGTAAAATCTTTTGACTCTCCTAAAAAAAAAACTTTTCTAGCTTCACTCTTGGGATAATGGATATGCATAGGGTCACAATAATCAGATGAGTGGAGTGGAAGGGCCCCTGAGCAGTTAGCTCTTTGTCATCCTATAGATGTAAATATGATATATATAGCAATTTATTGTTGTATTGAGCAAGGGCACATTTTGTGCCCAAAGAGAATTCTTCTATAAGCTAATTTCCATTTGCATCATTGTTTATTTCTATATCTATCTTTCTAAATCCTTGCATACATTGTGGGGTCCATTGTTATACATATGAGACTGGTCTATCTACACCATCGATCGAATTCAGACATGACAGTTACCTAACAAAATAATTAGCCTACAAAAAAAATTTCTTTTGCATAAAAAACGCTTTAATTTTTTCAAGTTCTTAAAAAATTTAACATTTTAAATTATTAATTGTTTAATCTAAAAACATAAATTATCTCCATGTCCTCAATTTTATTCTTTGCAATAGTTATTATCATCATTGTCGCTAATTCATTTTATTTATGTTAATTAATTAATTAATTTTTTTACCATATCACATCATAGATGAGCTATTATAATCTTTGTATTATAGTCTTAAAGTTTTACTTTTTAATTTTTTTAATAATTTATTTTTTTTAAAACTAATTTTCTCTCTAGCAATTATCTACAAAAATTATTGGGTGGAGCGTATTTAGTGGGACTTGAACAAGTGGGCCTTGAGCCCATTAAGGAAAAAACTATGTCAACGATGAAAGAAGAATGAGATAGACAAAGAAAAATGATAGAAGAAGAAAAAAAAGAAATGATGGTTTAAATTAAGGTCAGAAGATAAAACAACCAAATGGTGTTGGATTTTGCCTAAATTCCAAGTGGTGAATCATTACAAGAAGCTCTCCTCAGCCATTGTGTTTGTTTCTCATTTGATTATTATTATTTATTTATTTTTATGCTATCTTGGCATCCACCTTTAGTAATGTAATCTATTTTGTTGTGAGTCTCTTAATGATGAATTTATCCTATTGTGATTGTGAAGCTCTAGTTGTATCTGGAGTGAACCTTTGGTATCGCATTGTTAATATAATGAAAATACTTCAAGTGATCTATGGGTTCTATGATTTTTTACGTCACAATTGAAGAAGATTCTCAAGCTAAAAAATAATGTTTTGCAAGTTTACTTGATTGCTTATTTATTTGGCATCCCATTCACAAAGAGAGATTTTTGCAATTACTTGGTTGCATTGTTGATTCAAAGACTTACACAGACTAAACCATGTCTATGGTGGTGGCCACAATACTTAAATTCAAAACCTTAGAGGACCACACCCGTGGTAGTGACTAGGCTTTGCTTGGATGCGGTGAAGAAAGCTTTTGTAAAGTAAAGTAAAGTAAGGTAGAAGGAGGTTTTAAGTTATACCTTGTTTGGATTGAATATAAGGTAAATGGAGGTTATCAAACCTTATAGTGTTTGGATTGAAGGTAATAGAATGTAAAGTTATATATGAATATTACTAAAATGCCCTTGAAGCTATAAATTGTATTTTATGCTAATGTTTCCATATCTTTTGAAACTCAATTTTAATTTATCCATTACACAAAAAAAAAACCCATATAAACATACATACTCCATCATAAGAAAAAAAACATGAATTTCTTTTTTTATTTTGCATGCAAACCCTTCCAAAAATATATATTTATAAATAACTATTTTTATTAATGATTAGATAAGTGTTTAAGTATTTTAAATTTTAATATATGATTTTTACACATAAACATATAAGGTTTCCTGGACATTATAAAGTTTTTATTACATTTTATTAAAATCAAATATGTTAGGGGGAATTTGGTCATTTGCAAAATATGTGTGTGCAGGAGTATAATGGTAATTCTAGTTTATGCAAAGAAAATGAAAAAAAACTTTTGTTGATATAATTTTGAGATTTTATAGGGTCATAAATCCAAAAACATCACTCTTTGGACATGTTTGTAATAGATTAAATTTAGCAGGGGTATTTTGGTCAGAGAATTTTTTCAACCCTCCAAAACCCCCCAATTTGGAGGGTTGAAAAATGGGGTACCCTCCATTTAACCTCCAAATACCTTATCCTTCATTTACCCTCCATCCAAAAATGGGTTATTTCATAACCCTACTATAAAAAACCTCTAAAAACTCTCTCCCAAGCAGGCCCTAAAGTAATCGAAGTAACAATATTGTGATTATGACTATGAATAATAACCCTCATATTTAACTCCTCGAGTATATTTTACACAGTAATTTCAGTGAAGACCATCATGCCTTTATTATATATAAAGAGGGGACAAATCATAGTGGAAACCCCAACCATCTTATCAAATTTTTAAAAATAAGCAAGAGTGCACTTATCAGGTGAAAGTTAGTTTCAATTTATAAATATATGTGTGTGTGTGTGTGTATATCTTAGATGGGTGTCGCATCCTTGCAATTGGGGAACACAACTTAATCAATTATTGGTTATAAGTCTTTTATCCTTTCACGGAACATCCCAAACAAATTCACCAATCGAGAAAATGACTTCAACCCTTGGTTCCATTTCGTAGGTGCAATGTTATGGACAGAAGAAAATATACTTGAACAACAAAATATTCATACTTTCCCACTTTACAAGAAGTTACACTTTGAAAACTAATAACAAGTAAGTTGATAAAACTCCTTACTCAAAGAGGTCCTAATAAAAACCAAAAAAAAATTCATAAAAATCAAACTAGCCAACCCTGACAGAGTGATCTTGGTTTCACCAAAGAATACTATTAGTGCTACAATTAACACCACAATTAACACCGCAATTAACATCTAATGAAGTTCTTAAAAGTTCATCCAAAAACTCCTCTCCCAAGTCCTCCAACTCCACAACACTCTCCTTACTCTTCTTATTATTCTTTCCTACTGTCTTACTTCTCATAGAGTGCTTCCTCTTAAGAGCTACTACCGGCGAACACTCACCGTCGTCGTCGATACCACCGCCGTTCTTGAGCTCCTCCAATGATTCTTGAACCATTTCTATCGGGAAATTGAGCACGGCCATCGTCCCTCTCATCGCGAAAGCGGCTTGATCATATGCGAGTGCCGCCGCCTCTGCGCTATCGAAAGTACCTAACCAAACTCTTATTCCACGCCTAGTTGAGTCCCTTATCTCTGCCGCAAACTTTCCCCATGGTCTCCGGCGAACTCCTCTGTAGCTCTTGTCTTTATGCTCTGTTTTACGCCTTCCGGAGTCCACTTCCTCGCCAGAGATTATGCTACCGGAGACCGATGAGGCTGACGCCGAAGCCAGCATTTCGAAGAGCAGCATCTCCTCCGTGTCATTGACATTGAATGGGAGTGAATCCTCGCCGGAAACCATGGAGAATTCTGACGAGTTATCGGAGTTTGAGAATTCCCCCATTGCTTTGTGCTTTTGCTCTGTTTTCTTGAGGTTCTCAGTGTGAGTAGTATGAATGGTTTGAAAGGGCTTGAGAGGGTTATATAGGTAGCAGGGAATGCGGTTTTGGAATTATTTTTATTATTTTTAATTTATTTTATATGTTTTTATATATTTGTCATATTTTTATATTTTCGAATTAATTTAATATTAATGGTTTAAGTTTAGACCAATGGGAGACGCTTAAAACCGCACGTGAGTCAATTAACGGCGGCCGGGTCATACAAGCATATAATTAGGTCAGCTGATGACATCACGTGATCCTTTTCTTTTTTCTTTTTTTTTATTTTTTTATTTATATAAATTATTTAGCACTCTTCAAAATTTAAATTTTTTTACTCTTTCATTTGATTTTATAATTATAAGTTTTGTTGTTTGTTGGAAGTGATACACAAATTGTAAATACTATTTGCCTTTTTTTGGTTACAATTTATATTTTTTGTTAAAAAATATACGTACATTTTTTTTCTTCATAGTAACTTATTTTTTCCACGCAGTAAACATAATCTTAACAATAATAAATATATTTATGGCCCTAATTAATGAATCAATTGCACATTGGACCTTCTTTCTATGGTTTGTGGCAGAGGAAAAGAAGTTGGAAAATAATAAATAAAAATAAACATAAAAACAAAAACAAAAAAATCAAAGGAAAGTAGAGCGATGTTTCATAGCTTCTCCAAAAGCAGAGCAAACATGAGAAATTAAATATTTATAATACCAAACTTCATATTAGCAAAATAGCCACAAGTAGTCCACATGCATACCCCCTCAACCACACATGCAACTCTTCTCCTCACAAGATTCCCATGCTATGCTTGACTTTTCAATCTCTTTTGTTTATTTATTTATTTATTTGTTTATTTATAAGTGACCAATGATGTGACAAAATATTCTATGCCAAAATAAAGCACAAATACAATGTAATTTTTGGCCTATGTTTTATGTAAATCTTAATTTTAATGTTTGAAGATTAGAAAATAAACAGACTAAAACATTTTGTCTTTATTGTTAAATGAAGTCTCGAGTTCTTCAATGCTCTCACCAATAATCCTAAGAAATGCGGATTAATATCAAACTTAGTTAAAGAGTTTAAACACTAAATTATATATTATACCACTTACGAAAGGTGTTCTTCTATGTTTATTATTTTTATGGTGTTACTATTGCCTACTATTATGTTAGATATTTTCCCTTCTATCCAAATAGTTTACTTATATCTGCAGTTAATTGTATAACCATTTTCTTATCTTATAGTATCAATTTGTATATTATATAACATTTTTTATTTAAAAAATTATTATTTATCAATTTTTATCAAATATATATAAAGATATATATAGATAGATATATAAATGTCCGTAGAAATTTTGAAAGGGAACACATGCAAAAGGAGGGGCTTTTTTTTTCAAAAACTTTGTTTGAGAGATTATGTATGTATATGTGGCCATGGTTGAGTCACAATTGATAAATTGACTCTTTGTGTAGGTATGAACATCTAGAAGACTAGAACTAATAAATGTGTTTATATCCCCATCCAAGCTGCAAGAAGGATGCTTTCCTTCTAATCTCTTCTTCTTAATATAAATTTCATGCTTTCTTTAGAACATTTAATTCAAAAATAAACCAAAGGATCTTTATTGAAAATAATAAGGACTTTCTAAGAAAATAATGCACGCACTAAAGAGCTATGGCTTCACAAGAAACAAGCTCCTTATCCCAAACCAAACTTGTCTTTCTCTCTTACCTAATTCATGTGTCAAGCCTAATGAGAGTTGAAATAATCCAAGTGTGGGATTAGTTTATGCTTTTTCTTGCTCACATGTCCGTTCATATGAACAAAATTTCAATGTGTATATAATATATATCATACACCCATTATTAATGCATCTACTTTTTTTCTTTTGGCATATTCATTGCTCCAGTTTTAAATGTATCAAAAATACAGCGTAAGGATCTTGTCACACCACCAACATATATATTAGTTTAATCGAATTAATAAATATGGGAAAATGACATTTTCCTTTATATATAAAATCAGGGATTGAAATATGTGACTTCTCTGTATAATTTCTAAAAAATATATATATACATCATTAGCATTGTTCCTAGGTAAGTGTGAATGTACAAATAGAGTGTGAGGTTTTGAAGTGTGAAATACAAAGAACATTTGAGGTTTGAGAGACTTGAAACAGACGCCAAGGATAAGTTAGGTTTTGCTAAAGAGTTGGTATTCATCCTTGGCTGCACTCTAGTTCCATGGTGAAAGAGAAAGAGCAAGATATATTATAGTTTTTTTTTGGGGTCCCCATTAGATAAAAACAAAGTCAACAAGCACTCAATCACACAAGTCATTGTATATGAGGACTGGTTCTTTGAACACAAACACATGCAGAGAACTTGGCCACCTTTCTTATGTCACTGTAGTTCATAGACCCCACTCCGGTCAATCTTTCTCTCAATCCATTTAATTCTTGGTGTGCTCATCACTGCACCTTAAAAAACAAGGCGAAAACCAGAAACTAATTAACCCTATTTTTTGTCTCCTTGCAGCAAGAGACATGTGAGTGTTGGTGTTTTCCTTATCCCAACTTTATCTCAACCTAATTATATTTAACTATTATCAACTAACAACTAAATACGACCAACTAAGTAATTTTTTCTTTTACAAATACCACAAGCACCATTAGTTAGAGGTGTGTGCATGAGAATCGATCATGTACTCCCATATATATATATATATATATATATATCCTCCACTCATGGACATGTTTCTAGTAATGCATCCAGTGGCCGGACTTGAACATGAGACATTTGAAAGTCTTACCTCACATTTTTTTTTTTGCAATATAATCAATATCATTAGGCTATAAATTTTTGGTTGTTTGAATGTGAAACTTTACATTAAATATATATATTTTTATTCAGCTCATATATTAATGTTAATACAAGATGAATTCCGTTCTCACTAAATTTTGAAAAACATGTCTTGAATTTATACTGGAATAGAATTTCTGGTCTCACCAAATAGGACAACCTAGCTAGCTAAAGTTGTAACAGACAAAATGTTTATGTTTTTTTTTTCCCCTCTCTTGTTTGCAGTTGAAATGGTCAAATTTGCAACAAAGAAATATTATGCAGATCATGGACTTTATGTGGAGGATTAAGGATGCATGAGCAACTTTTGTGGTCAAGTTAGCTGCATGGGATCATTGATTAAGAGGAAGATTTGATTAAGAGATTTGATGTGTGTCACACTTTTCCAATTAGACTCAATATCATTTTGGAAGTTGATGGCGCTTGTGCCCACCGTCTTAAATCCACCAATTTTGACAGAAACTATGAATTAACCCTTATATATCTTCTGTTCATAAATTTGACTAGTTCTTGCTACAAATTAATTTACTTTTTCTATTTATGGCACTTGTTGGCTCATGAGGAAAAAAAAAAAAAACTTTATTAATTATTAAGCTCTAGTCTTAATTACCGGATAAATTTACATATTAGTTAAGATATTATTGAATATATATAACTGTTTTAATTCGATCCATTTGTGCTATGATCCAAAGTGGTGTTCTAATTAATGTTTTCCGGATAAATGCATGTTGCTTGTATTAAAATTTCTTTTCAGAATATAAAATTTTGTTTTTAAGCATTGAAAATATGGGCGGCTTTTGCAAACTAGCTTGTATTTATAAATTATATATATTTTTTCTATTAAGTTCTTTTTATCATAATATTTATATTAAAGTATACTTATGCAAAAAAAAAAAAAACAGTGACTGAGAATCGCTGTAAATTTATTATTTTTTTTTAAAAAAAAATCCTACACTTAATTTTCTTTCATTTCTTTATAATGAGGTTTATCTTTAATTCTACCAAAAAAAAAAAATTCAGTGCATCACAACCATTGTATTTTTTTTATAACATTTGCTATTGTGCTTTTTATATTTTCTTAATTAATAATCTTAATATATTTTAATTTTCTAATTCATTATTAAAATAATTAAATTAATCAATAAATTACCATCATCTATGAGGGATGGCTCACAAAAAATGGGCATCAATGGCTCCTCATAATCATCTATAACAAACACAGAACATAAACAATAGAATTTGAGGAATGTTAGATACTCAAATGCTATGCGCATGAGCCAAATAATTACAGCCAGATGAGAAAGTAATGTGACAAAGACCTTTCAGCCCACCCTGTCCTTTTCAATCTTTGTCCCCTTTCCAAAGTTCTAAACTTTCTCTCTTTCTCTCTCTATCTTAATATCTAATTATTTTTTTAAATTAATTTTCAACTAAAATTTGTTATGCTCTTCAGGGTAAGTTCATGAACCTCTTTCTCAAGTCATGAGGATGGCATGGCAACATGGGACCCCTTAGTAGACATCTATAGAGACAAGATTAAGATACTTATTCTTTTGAGTATTGCTTATACAAATAAAAAACATTGGAAGTTGATAGTGTTATAGTTTGTAATTAAGGAAGGAGAAGATCACCTTCCTCTTTTTATCTCTTGTTATGACCAATAAGCCATTAAAAAAAAAAAAGGGCCAGTCATCATATTGAGATTGTTCTTTATTAATTCAATGCATTTGTTATCTTCTCAAGTAGGATCAGAGAAAAAGCCAAAAGAGTGATTAAAAAAAAAGATACTAAAAGATTGAATTACATACTCTAGGGTATATATAGGGTATAGGGATAATATTAAAGTTTTCTAATCTAATAATTCATTAAAAAAGAAAAATGATAGAAAGGTTCCATCCTTTTAATCTGGCCAGTTTGTATCAAATATATATCCTATTTATAATATTTATAAAGAGCATTAATAATTTAAACGTGATTTCACAAGTGCTTACAAAGTTAAATTGTCTAGTTGCCCATGATCGGCTTAAAATTTTAATGGCTTCTCTTTATTTTTTAAAATAATATTTTTTTATAAAACATTAGGGATGTGAAACCTTAAATTTCAATATATATTTTCTTTATTTTCAAAAAAAAGAAAAAAAGAAAAAAGGAACTCTTTAAAATCAACCTAGCTAGCTAACTCTGAAATATCTATCAACCTTTTATTCACCCATAATATTCTTAGCCTACTGCTCCTGTGAGACTCCAACTTTATGGGTTACATGGGGATATATATCATGTGGTCAGAATCCATCCACTTGCTAGTCGTCTTCGCAAGCCGCCTTCTCTTCTTCACCATGCATCCTTTTATTAATGTTAAGTGTTAATTAACCATCATTCAGGCCCATGAGCTTTTTCTTAATCCATAAGACCAAACATTTAAACATAGTTGGCGTTGCACATTTTTCACGTTAAGTGATAGAACTAATTCTCTTTTATGAAATAGTTTTTGATGGGATATGTAAGAATATTTTTCACATATATATATAATATTAGATCTTGAAATTGGATATATCTATATATATAAAAAGTGTTTCAAACTAATTTTATTAAATATATTTTAGGTAAGATATGTGAAAAATATTTCAATGACACATATTTTATACTTTGGAATTGTACTTTATGCATAGGTGAAAATGGATATAGATTAAACTATTTTTACTAAATAGTTTTTTAATGAAATATGTTTTAAGATCTCTCAGGTAAGCCTAAGAGAAGCAAATATGTTTTAAGATCTCTCAGGTAAGCTCTTCAATTGAATGAGAAGCAAATATATATTTACAAAAGAGACAATGATTTTAGTTTTGTCATTTTAGATTTATCATTATTTTAAGATACCATTTGTAATGCTTTTAGATTTTGCTTATTTATTATTTAGATTTTTTTTTTTTTTGGAAATTTTGATTTTTTTTGGATTTTTATTTTCAAATAAAAAATAATAGCCGAGCTCGCTAGCTCTGATCGCCTGAGCCCAATTGGTCTGGTGTTGCACTCATATCTACTTGGCCAACCCTCTAGGATTGGTGGGCATGCCGGTCTGAACATGAATGCTGTTTCCATCCCCTCAAACTTATGATATGCTGACCGAGCCCAGTCTATTTAACACCTTGAGCCGAGTTTAATGTGTTTTTGGGCTTGTTAGTTATTCTTCTCGGCCTGGTTTTCATGGCTTTTGTGATCCGTTGAACAAACGACAAATGCTCAAGATGAAACAGTGCAATTTGTTAAGGGTTTGTCTGGTTTGGAGTCAGTAGGGGTAATGTAATCGGCTTTGGATGTAACTACTTTGTTTTATATAAAAAATGCAATTTATGCTTAACTAGATGTAAAACAACTTATAACTCACCCAGTTCTATAGTATTTCAGCATATGAAAAATTTTGTTTCAAGTTGAAGTCCAATAACATAAGTGACATCCATCCATCAGCGTAGTTGTCTTACCACTAAAATTATCTCATATGTAATTAAAATATTTTATAAAATTGAAAATATTATAAAATTATTTAATAAAGTAAGTGGTTCTAAAATTTTAATTATAAAGTTTTTTCAAGTCATAAAATTAAGGAAATATTAAATATTTTCATTTAATTAATAGTTTATTCAATTAATTAATCGTGTTTGTCTAAATTATTTTTTATTAAATACTTAGTGCTAATAATATATAATAAAATTATCTCACCGCCCTACTTATATGGTGATTATATTTCTCCACTTACATCAAAACAAAAAATAAAAAAAGTAAATACAACATTTATAATTAGACTAGATCAAATAAAAAAAATGATGTAATTTGATTTACATTTTGATTTCACTTAATGCTAACCAAACAATCCCTATGTGTGCAGTGTGCCAGCTACTGAAGATGACGCATGGGAGGAAACAGAGAAACAGAGGATAGGGAGGAGAAAAGAAGATGAAGGAGAATTTTTTTTTTTTTTTTGAAAAAGTGGATAAACCACATGCATTAAAAGAAAAAAAAAGAGAAACAAAAAGTTGAAAGACTTAATAAGCCCCGTAGGGGAACTACAAAAGTGGTTACACCAGATGTGTAACCCAAAGATGGGAAAAATCCCACCCACCCACTAAAAACGACTAAATGTCACTCGCCATCACCCTGAGCATGATCCTCCCCCTCGAGCACTGCTTTCACTCGGGTGCTCGTGCGAGCTCAAGAACTCTAGACAACGTCTAACTGGCCTAAAAGCCTCCCCCAACTGGTTGGCCCTATCCGCTGACGCTGTAGAAATCCATGAAAGAATAAGGTAATCAATTTTGCAAATAATGAAATTGAAGCAGGTAAATTTTTCATGGAAAATGCGTTCATTTCGTTCAATCCAGATATTCCAAGCAAAAGCTTTGAATGTTATGTCAGTGATATCACGTAATGAGCTTATGATATTAACCTTCCAAGAGAGCCAAATGTCCTCCATCCTGTCAGGTAGCTCAAGTAACAATAGAATCTGGGAGAAGTGACCCCAGATTCTATTAGCAAAGGGACACTTCAACAGAAGGTGATCAACAGATTCACACTGGGCGAAACACATAACACAAGTAGTGGTTGGCAATTTATTACATCTATGCCTTGCGAGATTGTCTAATGTACGGATTTTATTCTGCCACGCAAGCCAGTTAAACAGGTGCACCTTCTTAGTGCATGGGCCTTTCCAGAAAAAATGAGCTACAGGGCAAAGAGTGCCCCCATCGTTGCAGAAGTTGTAGAATGATTTCACCCAGAAAACTCCATTCGGTGTAAAGGTCCATCGCAACTCATTCCTACTCTGAATCATTTGCTCCATTGCTCTACTCAAGATCGAGGAGACCGTCGGAATGCTTTGAATGGTGGAAGTAGTAATAGGCCCCAAAGGTCCTGAACCAAACCCCAAGGATGCTCCGAAGACGCGTACAAATCAGGCCAAATCTGTTTTGGTGCGCACCTATCTAGCCATCTGTCATGCCAAAAGAACGTTCCTATTCCAGAATGAACAACTTGATGTACGCAACAATGAAACACCAGTAGAACTGTTTGGATGCCATTCCAAAAGAAAGACATCCGCCCTTTTTGGGCCTCATAAAGATTGCGCTTGCAATTGCCGTAGTTGAGATGAAAGATTTTTTGTCCGCACCAATCCTCGTCAGAACATAGCTTCCACCACCATTTCCCAAGTAGCGCATTATTGAAGATATCCAAGTTTAGGATGCCTCACCCCCCTTGCTCCTTCGCCCGACGAAGAATGTTTCATTTGACTAGTCTACAACGGGGTCGATCAATGTCAGGACCCGACCAAAGAAAATCTCCACGGATTCTGTCAATTGTCTTAATCACCCATTTCGGTAGTTTGAAAATTGACATCCAATAAGTAGGAATGGCCGAAAGCACCGAATTCAATAGCGTAAGCCTCCCACCTAGGGATAGCGCTCTCGCCTTCCATGTAGACAAACGAAAACGAATTTTAGAAATAAGAATTTTCCACTCCAGACATCTTGGGATCTGCACTACGCTCGAGATTGGCACGATTGTGATAGAAGTCCTCGCAAAGACTACAGACATCTGGGCTGACAACATCCCAGTATTTCTAGAAGAAATGCATTGGGAAACCATCCGGTCTCGGGCTTTGTCGGCCCCAAGCGCAAAAGTGGCTCTCTTAACTTCATCAGTGGTGAAAGGCACCTCCGGGCATCTAAGCTCCACAGAGGGTTTATTGGATAGGAAAAAATCCCAATCAATTTTGAACCGCGAATTTCTTTTTTCCCCAAAGAGAGCCCTAAAAGAGGGGCAAAAACCTGGCCTATCCTTTATTCTCTGATATGCATTCATCTCCTTGCATTAGCTAAGGAATGTAGTTACGGTTTCTACGCCCGTTTGCAATTGAGTGGAAAATACCTGGTATTTTCATCCCCCTCTTTAATCCATTGTTAGCGAGATCTTTGCTTCCAATAAAATTCCTCCTCCATCAATTGAGAGTGCAACTGACTCTCTCTGTTACGTTCCTCTAATGAAATGATGCGAGTTTCTTTGGCGGCATCGATCATTGCCAACTCATCTTGAATTGCCAATGTTTTAATTTTAATGGAGCTAAAAGAGAACTTAGCCCAGCGCCTAAGGTTAGCTTTAAGTCCTGGAATCTTATTGGCAATCCTAAACACACCGCAGCCAACAGGGTTATAGGTCCTCCACCACTCTTTAATCAGGTCGTCAAAACCAGTGGCAGTGTACCAAGCCAGCTCAAAACGAAAAGGGCGCGGTAGAAAAATATGCACCCCGACTTCCAAGCGGATAGGTACGTGATCTGAACCAACCCGAGGGAGGCTTGTTTGACAGGCCCTCCGAAAGAGCTCCAACCAAGCGTGGTTCACCAGGAAGCGGTCCAGTTTGACCCAGATTGGGTCCTCTTGACCGTTAGTCCATGTGTAGTTTCTACCAATTTTAAAGGGTTCTAGTAGTCTGAGATCCTGTAGTAATTTATTGGCTTCATGGAGATCAAACAAGTTCGGGTGTCCAGATGGTTTATCCCCAAGGTAAAAAATGGAGTTGAAATCCACACCGATAATCTAAGGCAAATCCAGACCCCCATGGCTGGCTTTTACCTCCGACCAAAAATTAAGTTTCCTGCTTCTAGAGGTGGGCCCATATACAGATGCACAGAGCCAATTGGTGTTGTTTATCAAGGAAGTGAATTCAATCGTCAGACAAAAATCACCCAAAAAAATTCTCTTCCCAGATAAAGCAAGACTGCGCCATCCAATAATGATGCGACCCGCCGTTCCGTTAGCAGATATAAAATCAAACATATCAAAATGGTTGCCCCCAATCTAACGCCATATTGCCGGAGTGATGTCAGAGAGTTTTGATTCTTGCAAACAGAATACATCTGCACGATGTATGTGTAGGAAATCCTTGACTAGGAATCGTTTAGAGGGCCTTCCCAACCCTCTTACGTTCCAAGTGACAACGTTTAAATTCATAAGGAAACAAATCAAGCAACCCCTAGCGGACCAAACCCCTGGTCTACGCCAAGTATAAGCGGACCTCGCAGAGGTCTCCACTTGTGCACCGTCAGGCTCATCTTTATCATGTTCCATTTGAAGGAGCATTTTAATACATTCATTTTGGTGATTCTTACTATTAGAAAAATTGATTCCACATGCATTGCAATATTTCAAAAGTTGCGGGGAAGACCAATCTGCAATCAACAGGAGTTCGGAGGTAGTACCTGAAGCAGGCGCTCCTCGAGTACTCCTTTTTTTTGGTGGTGGATTTTGGCGGTTGTGGCACGAAACCAGCATCTTCATTCCACTTTGTCGATGGTTTTTTTTGCCTTCCACTCTTCCTAATTCCATTTTGAATCTCCTCCTGAATACTCGGCTGAAAGTCTGGCATAAGTTTTCTGAGGTTTCTTTCAAAATCTGTTAAAGATTCTTCAGATCCATAATCCAGATCTTGGGAAGCTTCATCCTTAGTGTTATTTGCCTCATCCTCCTGTGACACCACTAGAATGGCCCGAATCTCTCCACCTGCCTCTGTTGTCGAAACACACAAATTTGCTGATTCAATGAACTTAGAAGCGTGTGAGCCTGGTAGCATGGTCCAGCAGCCACCCACAAAATACCACTCAAATCCACCTAGCGGTGGAATAGATAGGGTGATGTCGGCATTACAAAAGTCAACAGCAGGTGTCAAACTCTTAGATACCTGGCTGTGATCCACTACACCTTCAGAACTTTGGCCCACATGGGGAAATTGTTTTAGCCCAAGCTCCAATTCTTTCCCCATAGGCCCATCAATAATGCATGTAGAAGTCAGCCCATCATTTATCTTCAAGGTAGCCTGGCCCAACACTAAGCCCGGCCCATCTGGTTTAGGATTTGTGATGGACTCATTACAAAGAGAGCGGAGACCCAGAGCCTGCCTTGTTTTTTCCACAGCGTAGATTTCTTCCATCGCCACATCTTTGTTATCTTCACCAACCACGCCACATGTTGAAAGGTCATTCAAAAAGGGATCCCGAGACCTTGTACTTTGATGACGCGAGGGCTCGACACGTCGGTACTCTTGCCTAGGTTTCCCCCTGTGTTGTCGATGTTTGAATGGTTTGGCAGCAAACCTACCAGCATACCAAAACCCAGTGGTACGTTGGTGATTGAATTGACCAACGGTCCGAAGGGAGTATGCCTCCACCGCCAGGACCTTTCCGTCACCTCGGCGAGAGTGTTCCTCCATCGCCGAGGTCTCTCTTGAAGGTTGCTCCATTCGATAAAAAGATCACACCGAGGATCGCCCGTGCAGCCTCTCACCATGCCCGCCGACTCGAGAAACATCCATCCAAGCTCCACCATGACGGGAGCGATGCTCCACCATCTCGGGAGCTACAGCCCCATTATCCTTTCGAGTGATATCACCATCAGGGGGTTGCACCTTAGCCAATGGAGTGCCATCTTTTTCTAGGGGGGAGGGCGCGTGGGCATCTTCGTCAGACAGGGGGAGCAGAGATGGAACGTCATCTTGTGCCAGACGGGTTGGGCTCCCAGCGACATGGGCCGGGGGAAGGGAGCTCAGATGGAACACCTTCATCCGCGAAGGTGACTGGACCAGTTACTGTACAGGCGATAGTGTGCTCTTCTGGAACATCTTCATCCATGCGTTCCACAGAGGAGGACGGGCTCGCAACTTTGTCATGTGCAGCTGCCGGAGAGTGCACGCGGTCCTCATCCTTATCAGTGGTTTGCATGTAAGAGGCGACCATCGACGAACGTAAACGGTCAGAATGACGACCTTAGCTTTCATCTAGGTCAGAGATGCTATGACGAAGTCGACGTCGATCGCATCGGAGCCATCAGTGCTGGAAGTGATTATCGAAGGACTTGTTGAGAACTCCTTCAGTCCTCCCTTACGGGTGACTCTCTTTGTCCTTGGACCGGTAGGCACCAAAGGTGTTATCTACTGGATTGCAGCCCGTGAAGGCCGCTCAAGGACATTGATGGGCTGCTGTTCTTCATCATCGGGGGAGAGGGGGGAGGCAATCATGGAAACGTGTCGGGTGGCAACCTTCTTAACACGTTATTCGGCCATCAAAGATGACACTGGGTCCCACATCGGTATGTCTCCTGCCGAAGATGGGCCAGCGATACCAAACCGTCGTTCGATGGCGTCCATCTGGGATGCTACACATTGTAAGTCCTGCGACAGTGTCTCGAACCCCCGTAGCAGCATGCTGGCAAGATCGTCTCCAATTCCAGCACGAGGGAGTCCCCGTGCCTTGTGATGAGGCCGACTATGGCCGCACTGGGGGCGGTAGGGGGGGCATAGCACTTTGGACCGGAGACCGACCACGTTTTCTCGGATGCACCACCTATAAGTCAGGTTGCACCGTCGGCGCAGGTTCAGTCTGCAATTGCCGATGTGTCGCCCAAGCCAACGTTTGGTCATTGCTGGCGGCGGCTGTTAGCTTGGAAAACTTTCAACAAAGGATGACAACATTCAGGCGTAAATGGTTACAAGTTACAAAGTAGTATCATACAAATGTAAGTATTAACAACGTATGCTAAATGGGAACTTCAAATAATAAAGAGAAACTTCAAATCATAAATGGGAACTCTCATTTCTAAACGAAAACAACCAATACTAAACGGGAACTCCCCATTCTAAACGGAAACGTAGAATAATAAACGAGAACTCCCTATTCTAAACAGAAACCTGAAAAAGTAAATGGGAACTCTCGATTCTAAACGGAGACCTAAAATATTAAACGGGAACTCTCGATTCTAAATGGAAACATACCTCTTTTGTCATCGAGTGATGACAGTAACCGGTCGGGCGCAGCCTATTTTATAAAACTGCTCTTTCTGTAGCAGAATATCTACGGGGTCCTCCCAACATTGACCTTCTTTCAATGCTAGTGACCTCGTAAAACCAGAGGATGAGGGCTATGGAGCAACTGCGCAAAAAGCTGATGTCAATTTTTTCCTCTCTGGCCCTTGATTGCATGGGGCAGCCATTTGGGGGCGTCCTCCATGATCCACCTATGGGTGGCCTCTGCCCACGCGTACCTTCCTAGCGCGGAGATGTCCCCAACATAGTTCACCATCCATCTTTGCACTGAACAGGTAGTGTTTGGAAACAACACCGTCCCCATGAGATACACCACTAGCAGCTTCACGAAGTTCTCCTCCTCCCTTTTCATCCGGACCATTTTCAGAAGGACCTTTTCATAGCATCCTGGGTCTTTTCAAAGCGTTTGGACATGCATTTCTTTTCGAAGTCTGAGGGTGTTTTCCTCTTTTTGAACACCACTAGATCCCTGTCAGACCAGAGACCCATGATGATAGCCACATCTTCGGGTTTGAAGCTCACCAAGCTCGTCCCGATCCTGAATTGTTTGGTCTGGTGGTCGTATCGCTGTATGATGGCATCAAGGAGCCCCCTCTCCTGCAGCAACCCCTCAATCTCCATGAGATGGCCGAAAGGTATCCTCCTCACCATCTCGAGCTACCTTGCTAACATCTGTTGTTTCAGCTCAGACAACGTCTCCACGACGGGCACCAAATAGCATCTGTCGTTCATCAGGTTCGATGCCATGTCTGCTTTACATACAACATCACTCAGCCAAACATGCTTGAATTCTAAACAGAAATCGAAAAATATTGCACGGAAACTCCGTAATCTAAACAGAAATGTTCCATAAACGGAAATTACCCATTCTAAACAGAACCACCAGAACAAAACCTTATATTCCTGTAGAACGGAGATGTGCGCAGATAATAAAACCCTATTATTCTGGTAGACTGCTTACTTACCAGATTCACCTGGGTCGGATTGGGTTGAGAATCGGATGTTTGTTACACCGGCGATGGAGGAGCTAGGGTTTCTAACTCGCACTTTTGTGTAAGAGAAGATGAAAAGGTACTTAACTGACAGTTCAATGGAGGGTGAAGTCTGTTGCTTTTCAGTGTCAGTAATGCCCTCCAAGTTTCAAGCCTCGGAACCCACACCGTCCCAGTTTCCCGTGCGCGCATCAGCAAAAGGGTATAACCATCACTCCACCTGCGCTTTGACGGCGTTAACCCACGCAAGGAGCCAGATGGAAGTAAACCCAAAAAGAAGGGATGCTTTGTTCATTTCCAAAATAGCAGGGTTTGTCTATGAATAAATGAATTTCTGAGGGGTGTTTGCTTGATTTCCAGAATATAAAACCATGAAAAAAAAGTAGGAGGTTTCTTACCAAAGAAAAAAATTTAAGGATGTATGTGCGAAGAAACCTTTCCACTTTTAGTTCTTGTACATTATGGAGAAAGTAAAGCTTGTGTACGTAACTCAAAAATGGTACGTAAAATGGTACGTAACTCAAAATGGTACGTAACTCAAAATTATCTTGGCTATCTATGAATAAACAAAGAGACAACAATTTGCGCAATGTGTAGTTGTGCATCCATATATGTTCAATGATTAGTACACTACCATTTCAACATTCAACCACATGTACTGATGTACAACACATGTTAAGAAGAGGAAATACCGCAACTAATGCAAGAAAAAACTATTTATATTATGTAAACATAGAGAAACCCTATATTTTAAAATGACAGAGACATAGATATATTCATGATGGAAATAATTCTATTATCAAATTATTGGCATGAACATATGGTACATATTTCATTTTTAATATGAATTCTCAAAATGTTCAAATAAAGATAAAAAGAAGTTTTGCATGTGTGTGATAATTTTGATGAAAAGAAATTAATTGAAAACTTGGCCTTTGTGCAATTTATTGTTCAATTTATTCGTGTGATTTCTTCTTTCATTTTTTTAATTTTTTATATTTGTTTATTTATTTATATTTTTTTTAGCTTCTAATTTTTATCAGATGCTATTGGTCACTCCACAACACGATTGTCGTCAAATGACCGCATACCTACAAAGCCGAGACCAAGTAAGTGTGTAAGGCCTCAGAACCTGTCTCGCACCGGAAAATAACATCTAACCGAAATATAGATTCTTAAATCAAAAGAAACTACAACATATGAATTACAAACGTTTCACTAACAAAGTTTGGAAAAATAATTATTCGAAAACATAGAATTTCAAATCTACAAGAAATAGGGTTATTAACTTACTAAAACTAGACGACGACTTGCTCAACGACCCTGCTAAGCTACCCACCAAATAACTCAACTTTTGATCTGAAAAAAAGAGAACAAACTTAATGAGCTTGAGAGCGGAGTAAGCAATCACTTAAAATATTTTTGATCAAATAGAAGTGAAAAATTCAGAACAAAAAAATCATTGATTGAACTGCTAAGAAAATATAATTCGAAAACAAAACAAAACAGTTCAACAGAGTCTGATTTTCTAATAAACACAGTATAGGTCTCCCAATTCACAGTGGCCAGAAACAGAATGGCAGAGATCATTTGTTTACCCTCAGTGCCCCAAGCCAGAATATCAGACGTTGTTATTCTTTACCGACGGAACGGTGTGAAACTATAGTCATTTAACTAAATTAAATGTTGACGCGGTCAGTGTTTAACCCCCAATGACAGGATTAGTGCACAGTTAATTAGAGACTAAAATTTATAGATCAAAATATTTAATATTCGCAAACAACATAATATCATGGCTTAGACTGATAGAAAACAAAATAATCCATCAAGCAAAAATGCTAACATTCGCATGATCCCACTCTCTGTATATCAAAATAAGCATATTATTTCCAAATCGAGTAACTTAACAAATAAAGTGTAAAATAAATAATAATAAACTAATTTATATAACCTAGAATATATGACCTACATAGTTTTTAGAAAACCGGAATGAAAAAATAAATAGCCAGAAATTCAATAAATACCTCATAATTTAAAAGAATATATTAATAATTTTAATAAATTAAATTTTTCAAAAAATAATAATTATTAAAATAATAAAAGAAATAATCAAACTAGTAATTTAGTAAGTGTGAAATAATATATACTTATTCTGAAATTTACATGTGACTTATTTATCTGACTAGCGTGAGAAAACCAATTCTGACACCAACTCCAAACTTTTGGGCAGGTTTTAACTTTATGAGAGAAGAGCAACTAAATCACCAAAATATATATAAATTTACAAAACCTTAGGGGTATGAAAGAAAATTTTCAAGACACTAATGATGCTTTCCAGGTTAAGAGCTAAAAAACAACGGTATTTTAAAAAGAGATTTCAGAAGGATATAAATGCAAAAAAAGTCAAACTATTGATCAATTTTCAAAATTCGAATTCTTTCAAAGGTATAATATCAATTATCAAATCTAAAGAAAGACATGAAGTATTTCACCATGACCATTAAGGGCTAAAGCCGGCATAACTTTTTCTACCACTATCGGAATCACAAAATTATTTATTCTGCGAAAACTTGAGAAATGAGGCTATAACATATCCAAAATTCACACTGATTAGAATACTATTACATTTAAAGCATTCATTTGATTATGCAAACCAGTAAAATCAGACACAACCTTTTCAACATGCATATCTCTTAACATATATCCTCACATAAGATGACATTTTACGAATAGATATTTAATCCAAAAAGGAACAACTTCCTTATTTTGGACCTTGCCCGATTGGACCCCTAAAACTATGAAAAATGTCAATTAATCTTCAAGTACTGTATAGAATACCGTTTGACATAGCTACACTAATATGATTGTATCTCATAAACTACAGATGTATAAAATCTGAAATTTACAAGACGTTACTGAAATCGAACCCTTAAAACTTTCTAATTTTTCACTATGCGTGATTCAACCTCTAAAATCATGGATTATGGCAGTTAATCTTCAAGTTCTGCGTAGAATACTATTTGACATAGCTACACTAATTTGGTTGTATCTGATAAACTACAGAGGTATAAAATCTGATATTTTACAGGCAGTTGTCCAGAATCGAACCCTATAACTTTTGTATGTTTAACTTTGCTCCATTCTATTACCCCTTTCCTGCGGAGAGGCACTCATGCCAGTCAACCCTCGAGTTGCCACAAGACTAAAAACAACCTGGGAACAAACAGACCAAAACAAAGTTCACAAATTTAAAACATACAGAATAGTGTACATGAATACATAGAGGAAGTAATCAAACCAAATCCTAAATATAGGGTTCAATGAAACATGCTTGTCATGATTACAACAAGGTATCTAATAAATTAGATAAGCATGCAAACCATGCAAAAATGTGACAAATACTCTAGTGAATGCATGTCTTTATACAATGCAACAGTTCAGGAAGAAACATGCATAAAACAAGGATTAAGATAGATAGCAGAAAAAGCCCAGCACTCTGGTCCGCCGCAATGCCACTACAAGCTACAGCCTAGAAAGGGAGGGAGGGCGTGAGTAACAATAATCACTTTGTGAATGATTCAGCACAATTCTATTGGGTATAATAGGGTATAAAATTAAAATACTCTATAAAGTGACAAGACTAACCGTTGCAATAATACATATAAATTAGAACATTACAGTATATAGATATATATATACACACAAATATATAATAAAGCCACATATAGCATAGAAGAACCATTTTCTCCATTGAGGTTTCAACATTCAAAGCTTATGAATAGCGTAATATGAGTTTTAAAATAAAAAAAACACGATGTTTATCATCAAATCAATTTGTTTTGCATAAAACTCATTTTTCTCAAACAAAATTATTTTCCGAAGAATATACAAATGGTCGCGTCTCAAAAATCTTTTTTGCAAAATGATATGTTTTCTAAAAATACAAACTTTACATCTTGAGCAAGAGAATGTCTGTGTAGAAATATCTCTAAACGCTAGTCGTGGCCAAGGTTAAGTTCAGAGCCATCAAGGCACTCATGTTCTTGAGGTTGACTCACCGGGGTTGTGTGGTGATTTCGGACTCGCGATATTCGTGGACTCTACGCTTCACATGAAGTGGGCAGACCAGCAAGGTCCACCATGTCACCTCTAAAGCTGGTCTGTGGGAACCATTACTCCAGTAGGCGGGTTCCAACCCCATCACCAACAAAACAATAAAAAGTGTATCACCAATGAAATTCATGTAAATCATTTCACAGAGTCCTTGTCCAGGACAAATATCCACATATCACTGATAAACATCACTATTATATAAACCGAAGCCAAGAACATGACATATACAAAAAGTTCAACAATTCATTTCAACCCAATGTACCAACATAGTCATAAGTGTTTTCATAAAACATCAAGAGTTTGATTTGAAAATAGAAAACTTAGAATTTCTTCTAAAGCAAACAAATCATCATTTTAACGTGATAAAACCAAGAATTCCATTAAAATCAAACCATAAATATATTTATATAGTATTTAAGTAGAAATGTGCAATCGTATAACCCACTCACAACTATGGAGATCAACTCCACAACAGTGCTACTCCTCCGCTGTCTCCTTTCCTCGGGCCGAGCTCTCACCACCTATACCAACACATGTCCCAAAGGCACAAAACCAAGAGAAAAAGCACAAGAAGAACAAGCAAGCATGAACTCCTTCTTGCTACGAGCTAAGAAACCCTAACAAGGCATGGGCATGGTCTGAACTTGAGTTCTAAGGGTTTCAAAGAATCTCTAGAGAGATAAACTCCCCACACAACCATGAAACTAGAGGTTTTGCAAAAGATTTCTCGGTGCTACAGTAGTATGCTACAGTAGTCCGATTTCAATACCAAGACGATCTATGGTTTCGTCAAGGTGGAGAGGGTGGATCTTCACATCCATTTCGTGGATAAGAAAGAGTGAAAGAAAAACTAAATCGGTCTGCATCTTAGCCTGAAAGAAGGGCATCCAAGCGAAATGAGATTACTATTCAATAAATAATATTTTACCATGTGTTCTCTTATTGAAATCTCAAACAATTATGAAGCTAATGGTTCAAATTATTGTCTATTGCCACTCTTATTGTCACGCCCCGAACCTGGCTCGTCGGACTCGATGCGTTGACAAACAGCTGTATGCCCACAAAGCCGAGACCAAGTGGACACACAAGGCCTCAATACATGTCTCTCAAATATAAATCAAAACAATACACTAAATTCCAAACAAAACTAAATAATTAGAGAAACGAAAAGTAATCAGTTTACAACCCAAATTCATAGAATACTAAAGGTCTTGACAAATAACAGATTTATTAATAGAAACTAATCTTCTACTAGGCACCTGGTGCTCACTCAACAGTCCCTGCTAAGTTAGCCACCACACACCTACTCTTGATCTGAAAAGAAATAGAACAACAATTTATTAGCTAAATAACCCAGTAAGCAACCACTAAAAGCCAATAGTAATATAGGGGTCACAAAAACTCGATGGTTTCAAAAACGTACTTAAAGTAACGTTATACAATAAATATCAACAAAATGAAACCTAGACATCAGAACATTTCAGGCAAACAAAGTTTTCAATGAACAGGTATATATGTCCCCCAAATAACTAATGCCAAAAACAAAACACAGAATTCATTTATTTACCCTCGGCGACCCGAGCCAGATTATCAGAAGCCGTTATTCTCCACCGACGGAACGGTGCAAAAACTATAGTTTCTTATCAGAGTCAGAAATACATGTCGACATGGTCAGTCTTTAACCCTCAATGACAGAGTTATTGCAAAGTTAGTTGGGGACTATAATTTGCTATGTCAAAAATATATCGATTCTAAAATCATTGTCAACAATAATTATTCAATAATTAAATAAATACATAATTGAATAAAATATTCAAATCAATTAAATAAATAAATAAATAAATAAATAAGTGCATAAATAATCAATAAGTTTGAAAATAATAATATGCATAACATATTAACCCAAAACAATTAAATATAATATCGTGAAAATTTATTCGACAATAAAATCCAAAATAATTAAATAATTATGTAAATAGTTTCAAAAATCAAAAATTTTATATAAATACAAATATAAGGTATATACATGGTTTACTTACCTGGAAAAATAACCCCAAGCTACAGAACCACTCGAACAAAAATCAAGATTCAGGCACAGATCCTATATTGTCTGATCAAACTCTGAGAACACAGATTAATCAAGGCCTATTATGATAAAATAAGGGTACTAATTTCAGGTGCATATCCACTGCCAAACATTGCTATGAAGTCTTACAAGTGTTACTGAACATCATCTCATTTGTGACACTAGTTTTAATTGAAATTAAGTGTCGTTGGAATAAAATGGGTGAAAACTACAAACAGTTGCAAAAGATTACAGAAGGAAAAAAAAAAACATCAGTTCAAAAGATCATAGCACAACAGAAGAGCTACTCCCTCATTTATCTAAATTGCTATTGTTCTGCCTACAAAGCAAATTTCAATACTTCCACAAGATCAAACTCACACAACTAAAAATATTTTCAAGCCAATTATATTTTCATAGCCAAAGCAGTACTTCAAAAATATTTTCAAGTCACAATTGATGAGGAGGGTCATGGCCTTCCTTCTTAATCACTTGTTCCCACCAATACTTTCATTCCCAGGTCTGTGAAGATGTGATGCATATGAATGGAAATCACTCACAAAAATTCTTTCTTCTCCTTTATGATTGACTACTTATTAAGAATTCCTTATTTCAACCCGCTTTAAGCAATTCTTCTCATAATTTTACTATCAAATAGATGTTTTATACAATCAATTTAAAACATATTTAAATTATTTAACCTATGTAGAGATGCTCTGAATTTGGAAAAAATTTGGTTATTGGTAGTCACCTTTTTATTCCTTCTATTTGATTCTACAGTAAACAGGAAGAATTTGTTGATGTTACTGCAAAGTTCAATTAAACCCTATCTAAGATGAAGGGTTTTCTAGGGATGAGCTTCACAGAACTGAACAACAAGCTGATAGATGACCAATCATATGGATTCCTAGCAGTAAAGAATGGCAACATATTTGCAAATTGGCGAATGGATGTTGAACATCGAATGGGAAATCCAGCAACAGTATACGATTTGTCACCAGAAGTTGTATTCACTACCCTCCTTTCAAAATAAGGAAAGAGAGAGGATAGACAGATGTCCTTTAAAATTTCACATGATTTGCACTAATGTCAACTGTATCAAAACTGTGGAAGCAGTAAGTTCAGACTCTTGAAATTGAATAAATTAAAGAATTCAATCAACGTGTATCAGGGAATATATATATCTCATGCAATTAATGACACTTCGACATCTATATGTAAGCGTGAGCTACAGTTGGATGACAGTTTACTTACACTCAACGATCAAACAACGCACAACAAAACCCTAGATCTAAAAAAAAAGGTGCTTACCTCAAGAACTAGGGAACAAAACTCGACGTGGGATCCACTCCTCCTCGTCCCGCCACTTCACGAAAAACCAAGAGAAGACACGAGCTAGGTCTCGGTAAAACCTCGCCAATAGCTTTTAAATTTTTTTTTCTTCCGAATCTCGCTGTTAGAGGGGATAAGGCTAGGAGGTTTTAAAATTTCAAAATAAAACAGATTTTTAAAATAAAAAAAAATTCGATTGGTTTTTTTTTTTTAATGGCGGTTTTACACTTATGCGACAGAATCCCGGAATGTTATTTACTTGAAAATGAGAATTTACATATAGTGATCAGTACAGGATCTCTATTAGCAATAGTGTTTATTTGAAGAAAGGGAAATGCAGGCGGTTGAAGATTATATGTGTAATATAAAATCATGAAAAAAAAACGATGGAGTTTCTAACCAAAGAAATAAAAATTTAAGGAGGTATTTGCAAAGAAACCTTTCCACTTTTTGTTCTTGCACATCATCGAGAAAGTAAAGCTGGTGTGGATAATTCTATTTTCATTATATATAGAATGGTACATAATTCAAAATTATACTAGGTGTATATGAATAAACAAAGAGACATAAAAATTTCAGCAATATGTAGTTGTGCATTCATATATGTTCAATGATTAGTACACACTACCATTTCAACATTCAACATGTACAACATATAAGGTATATTTTGAGAAATATAATAAAATTCAAGAAAGGGAAATATCACAACTAGTTCAAGAAAAACTATTCATATTAAGTAAACTTAGAGAACCGGTATATTTTGGGATGAGATTGACGTGTATATATATATATATATATATATATATATATATACATTATGATTGAAATAATTTTAGTATGAAATTATTGGCATAAACATTTGGTATATATATATATTGTTTTTTAATATGAATTCTCGAAATCTACAACTAAAAATAAGGAGATTTTGCGAGTGTGTGATAATTTTGATGGAAACAGATTTGAAAACTTTGCATTTTTTTAATTTATTTTTCCAATTAATTATTCCTGTGATTTCTTCTTGATTTTTTTAATTTTTTATATTGGTATATATTTTATATTTATATTAATATTAATATTTATTTTTATATTTAATATTTAATTTTTTAGCTTCTAATTTTTTTCAAATGCTTTTATTCACCAACTCTTATATATCTACATCTTTTCTTCTTTTTCTTTCTGTCTCATGCGCCTTCTCTTCAACTCTATCATCATCTCAAGGTTACTGATATGATGATGCCATAGATCATATATATTCCAAATCGGGAAAAAATACTAAAAGCTTTTTGATTGAGCTATGATAAATATTATTTTGTGAAAAAAAATTCAAGTGCGCGAAATTTTTTTGTGACTTGATAATTAGATCTCTCAAGTGAATCTCTCATGTAAAGGAGGTTCTTTCGTTTTCTTTCTCTCTCTCTCAGGGTAATTTTTTTGGGTGGGTACTAAGCTTTGGCCTTATTTCATTTTGAGCACCAACTTTTGATTTGTATGAATATGAGCACTTAACTTCGATTTCATTTCAACGGGAGGGTACCATGATAATTTCGGTGAGATTTTTCTGACGTGTACGCCGGAGTGCTGACGAGGCCGTTGACTAGCCACATCAGATGCACGTTTGATGTGACAGGTGGACAACTTAAACACGTGGCTGAGCTTCTTTTCCACGTCGGATGTTACGTCAAGGGTTAAACACCCTTTCTTCCCCACCTCTCCCTTCTTCTGACCCTTCTGACGTGGCGAGTCAACGGCCTCTTCAGCAATCTTGCGTACACGTCAGAAAAATCTCACCGAAATAGTCATGGTACCCTCCCGTTGAAATGAAATTGAAGTTAAGTGCTCATATTGATACAAATCGAAAGTTGGTGCTCAAAATGAAATAAGGACAAAGTTTAGTACCCACCCAAAAAAAATTACCCCTCTCTCTCACTAACTTTTTGTTTGTTTTTTTTCTTCTTTATAAATTTCAACCAAATGGCACACTTTACACAAGTTTCTTCAAAACATAATGTGTGCACATTTTTTTATTTTTGATATATCAATTTCAAAAGAAAATAGTGAATGCTTTATAAGGAGATTAACCTTATCCTGCAGGTTTCTTCTAGCATACACAAAGATTTAAACTCAAAACCACTTACTTATGTGATCCAAACCTTAACCATTTGCACCACCCGCAATCGGTGAATGTGTGCGTGCATGAATCTAAATAAAAGGAAAAAACGTAAGATAATGAAGAATCTTGATGAGTTTGTTATGCATTTCGATGCCTCTAATTAATGTGGTATATATTAGGAGAGGGCTTCAAATCCTAGTTTAGTTTGTATTTGATGATGGTGTTATCTAGGAATTCAATAAGATCCAGAATCAACTTGAGACAAACATTCTTTTAAGTTAAAAAGAAATGACAAAATAGCATTTAACCAACGGCAAAGTAAGAAAGTTAGAAGAGTGCTCTTCACTTCACGTAGTTTGCTTTGTAGTCATTCCATTTACTAGTTGAGCATGAGCAAGTTATGTGCATACTTGTGTATAACCAAATCTTCTGTAAAAACTTTGGTTCTTTTAGGGGAAAAACTGTATGAAAGGATATTTGTTTGTTCGTTTTTCTTCCTTTCGAAAAAGGCCATACACTTTATGATATTCTGTATTTGCAGCTTTAAAAAAAATTAAAGCAAAAGTGCAAAATCATGTAGCTAAACACTTTAGTTTTGAAAATAAATCTCTTAGCAAGAAATACCATAGGTAATTGTTTGTTACATATTTTATAACTTTTACAGCTAAGAAGTAATATATTTTGCTATCGTTTTTAATCTTTTATGTCTAAAAGTTTAAAATATTTTCTCACAAAAATATTATGTGGTAGCAAATAATTAATTCCTTTAGCTACAATATATTGATATATATAAAAAAAGAATTTTAGTTGTAACAAAAAAAGTATGTGGCCGAAAGTTAAGTTTAATTGCCACAGTGAAATTATCTTCACAAATAGTTTTATGTTCAGCTATAAATTTTGTATGTTTTTAGCTAAATTAAATATTAATTTGCTATAGTTATCATAGCGTGGCTAATCGGATCGTTTTTTTGCATCGAAACAAATCAATTATAACTATTCATTAAAATATTTTACAATGAAATAGTAGGTTTGAAATAAAAATATTCGCTTAATTGTTTCGGGTAAAGTAGCTTTGTAACTGAATAGTAAAATATTTTTCTATAATAATACAGTTTGTAGTAAAAATATTTTGCTTCGGAATAAACATATCATAGCAATTAGCTTATATTGTTTAGCTCCAAACTAGATAAATTCATATCTAAATGTTAAAATTATTTGCTACAAATTGGATATTTTTGTTGTAAAATTTATTTTATCTTTAAGTTTTAAACATAAAAAGGTTAATGAATTAATAGTTATTAAGTGCAAATAATGAAATAAAAATAATTAAATAAAATATAGCCAAAATATCTGAAGTTATAAAAATATCTGAAGTTATAAATGTCTACACTTGCGTTTGTGAAGCATAGATTTTAATTTTTTCTTCCCAATCTCTATTCATCTTTGCTATTTTTCGTTCATTGGCATTTCCATTGCCTCTACTATTGCATTTGCTTCCCTTTTAGCCATTTCAACTTGTGATGTTTGTAGGTCCATGATATCAGATGGTTGAGGATGGAGTGTCAGATTAATTTCTTTTGAAAAATTTTTTACAATATTGTGACCTTTTCTTTTCTTTTTTACAAATCCTCCATGTCTTAGGCATTCTCCTGTAACTTGACATAAAATAATATAAAAAAATTAAAAAAAAAAACAATTGAATGTCTATAATGATATGGTTGTAGTGAAAATAAAGTTTGAAGTGAACTAGTCAAAAAACAATTGCATACAATCCAAAGTGAAATATAAATATGTCATGAAATAAAATGCATTATAAACTTATAAGTAATGTAGCCCCACAACTAAAAAATCTATGAAGAAATTGTATGAATATAGGTTGGGAGAGAGAGAGAGCACATAAAAGACAAGCCGGTACATGTGGTTTAATGCTGAAAAAGAATATTAGTTGATAAATTTAATTTTGTATAGGTGTCGATTTGATGAAAGTAACATATATAAAATAATATGAAAGAAAAATTAAAAAACAACTAAAAAATCATAATTACTGAGGTTGTACTGTAAATAAAATTTGCAAAAAAAATTAAAAATTCAGCATGGTGCAAATATTCCTGTTGTATTGCTTGCTTGATTGCTGTGTTCATTAATGTTGTTGCGTAATTTTTCATATCAATAGAAGAAGTAAGCTTGATTTGAGGATTTGAAGTTTGTCATCTTGTTTGAACTGATCGGGAAAATCCTCCTGCTTAAAATTTCTGTTTGAACTGATATTATTTTTTGCAATATTTGATTCTGAAAGTTGTATAAATCCATCGACATGTTATTTTTTTTTTTTTTTTTTTTTTTTTTTTTTTGAGATAGGGCGACAAGCGCCAACTCTCAGGGGCGTACGCGTGGTGGGGGGATTGCCTACAACGTCCTCACCCTCTTGGAACGGGGGAGCGCGGTTCGGGGGGATTGAACTCGCGTCTCCTCCCACGAGGGGACCCGAGGTACCGCTGGGCTACAAGCCCTTTGGTATTAGAGAATGGGTTATTTTGGAATGAGGCTCTCTTCATGAAGATCTCCAAATGAAACACAATTACAGAAGGGACAATGTAAATAGTACAACTAGAATTAGAGAATGGGTTATTTCGTTAATATGCACCATTTAAGGTATTGTTTATTCATTTATTTATTTTTTAATTTTATTTACTATTTTATTTTTTTATTAAATTATTTTTAAGGAATCACTTGAGCATGGTTAACTACTTTTTTTTTTATTTTTTTTCTGAATCATGTGAGTAGGATTTTGCTTTTTTTTTTTTGTTCACCGCTTGAGGAGGGTTAACTAATTTACATTTTATCCTTTGATTTTATATGTGTCACTTAAAAAAAAATATGTGCTAACTTTAAACAGGTAAAAGAAATATGGTGAATTTGAGTTAGGTTCATGATTGTTTACGGTTTTGTGTAAATTAGGTTTAGTTTCCAAATATTGTCTTGCTACAATGTATTTGTTGTGTTTCAAAGTTCAATCTTTTAATCATGATTTCCTCTTTCAGGAAACTCATTTCAGTAGAAATTTGGATATTCAAAGGTTCGTAAATTTCATAGACTTATCATCGTAAACAAAGGCTTACTTGATAGAATTTTTGTCTGATGATTAATTTTTCGTTGTCGTTTCAGTTTTGATATTTGTGACACTTATTAATGAAACACTAAACAAGCAAATAAATTATTGAAGGAAAAATGACGTATTATTCAAACCACAAAAAAAAAAAAAAAAAAAAAGTCTTTTCCATATATATGTAAACGAAACACAACATTTCTCAAATAAAAAGAAAGTAGGACTAAGTTTTTCTAACCTTGGTCCAAAATCATTAATATATATCCTCATACTTTAAACGTATATTATCATTAATCCAACATCTAACGGATACAAAAAAAACTTATGGGAACATATATAAAAGAATTGGAAAGTAGAGGGACTTAAAAGATCAAATTCAAGTAGAGGGACTAAAAGGGAGGAGAGAGAAAAGTAGAGGGACCATTTTGGGTATTTGACCTATTTTTAACCTGTGTTGATTTGGAATGAGGCTCTCTTCATGCAGATCTCCAAATGAAACTCAATTACAGAAGGGACAATGCAAATAGTACAACTAGAATTAGAGAATGGGTTATTTCGTTAATATGCACCATTTAAGGTATTGTTTATTCATTTATTTATTTTTTAATTTTATTTACTATTTTATTTTTTTATTAAATTATTTTTAAGGAATCACTTGAGCATGGTTAACTACTTTTTTTTTTATTTTTTTCTGAATCATGTGAGTAGGATTTTGCTTTTTTTTTTGTTCACCGCTTGAGGAGGGTTAACTAATTTACATTTTATCCTTTGATTTTATATGTGTCACTTAAAAAAAAAAATGTGCTAACTTTAAACAGGTAAAATAAATATGGTGAATTTGAGTTAGGTTCATGATTGTTTACGGTTTTGTGAAAATTAGGTTTAGTTTCCAAATACTGTCTTGTTACAACGTATTTGTTGCGTTTCAAAGTTCAATCTTTTAATCATGATTTCCTCTTTCAGGAAACTCATTTCAGTAGAAATTTGGATATTCAAAGGTTCGTAAATTTTATAGACACTTATTAATTTTTGTCTGATGATTAATTTTTCGTTGTCGTTTCAGTTTTGATATTTGTGACACTTATTAATTTTGTGAGAAAATCAAAATGAGATGACATGCGACGAACGAATAAGGGCATCATTACCGCTCTTAATATTAATGAAACACTAAACAAGCAAATAAATTATTGAAGGAAAAATGATGTATTATTCAAACAACAAAAAAGAAAAAAAAAAAGAAAAAAGTCTTTTCCATTAATATGTAAACGAAACACAACATTTCTCAAATAAAAAGAAAGTAGGACTAAGTTTTTCTAACCTTGGTCCAAAAATCATTAATATATATCCTCATACTTTAAACATATATTATCATTAATCCAACATCTAACGGATACAAAAAAAACTTATGGGAACATAAAAGAAGATTTCATTCCAAAAAAATTAATGCACACGCACGCTAAACAAACCGATAAATTAATTAAGAAACCACTAAGACTAATGAGTAATTTAATTAATCATGTATATTAAACCCTATAGAGAATATTATTCTTCAAATCAGATGCTAATATAGTTATTAATTATGAGATGAATATGCAACAGCGATCCATCACATAATAAAGCCACAACATATATATTATTTGATTTCAATACATATATATCGGACCATAGATGGTCACATGCATTACTCGTATGGTCACATTACTCGTACATGTCAGCCATACTTTTATTTATACATGCACTCTTAAGACTTATTACTATATAGCATGCATGAAAACCGTTCATGGTTGAACACTTTTCATGCTTTTAGATTAACGTTAAAGCATATAATCGCATTCGAAGGACATGATGCGCCCAGAACACCTAGTTGGATTGTAGTTGAGTTGAGCACACCCACGACTACACCTCCATTCAAAATACTCGGGATGGTAAGTCCTAATCCAACAGTTGCCCCGACACTTATAAGCTCCCGGCCTTCAGTCATGGAGGAGGAACCTTCGGAGATCGTTGCAGCAAAAGCAAGCACAATGCACAACACCACTGCCACAAACTTAGACATCTTTCTTCGTTATCTAACTCCTGGATGTGATGATGTTATGAAAGGATGAGTGTTCGATGACCATCATTTATAGAGAAGTGGGATTAAAGGTGGTTGGAGGACCATTAATTATCCCTATATATATATATATATATATATATTTTTAATATTTGATTGACTATATAAATATGAATAAATACACGTAACCACATAAAGAGTGCATGTCCATGTCTATGTATACATATACATGTTGAGTGATTAATACAGCACTGTTTCAACATTCAACCATATAGTGTCGAGGATATGACGATGTTTACCGTATGAGTGATTAATACATATATATTAGTGTCGAGGATATGACGATGTTTACCCTCAGCAATACCATTCTGAGTAGGTATGTGTCTAAAAAATTGCTGAGGAATAGTGCCGTGAGTAGAGAGTAATGTTTGAAAGGATGTATAGAGTACTTATGGGCCCCATCAGAACGAAAGAGTTTAATGCATTTACCAAACTGAATATATATCATTTGCGCAAATTGAGAGTAAATGGCAAAAACTTCAGATCGGGAATGCATTAAATAAAGCCAATTATAACGGGAGAAATCATCAATGAAAGATATGTAATAGAAGAAACCACCTAGAGATAACTGATGAGAGGGGTGCATGACCCCAAATATCAGAATGAAAAAGATCAAAAGTAGATTCAGAAATAGATTCTCGTGGAGAGAAAGGAAGAGAAATTGTTTTGGCAAGTTTACAACCTATACATGGTCATGAAGGAAGGGAAGAAACAAAACCAAGACTACCTGAACTTATTAAGAGTTTCGGGCAACGACTAGACAACTGACCGAGGTGACTATGCCAATGATCAAGAGAACATGCCGATGCAGCAATGGCAGAGGATGGAAGAGTGGGAAGATGAAGAGAGTCTTAGTGATAAAGACCGCCAACTCTACTTCCTATCCCAATCCTCTGGCATGTAAGATGGTCCTGCACAGTACAAGTAGAAGAAGAAAAAGTAACTGTGAGACTATGATCAGTAAGTTAACTTACAAAAAGAAGGTTGAAAGCTAAGCCATGAACATAGTGTACATCAGGAATGTCAAATGAAGTGGACTGAAGACGACCACACTCCCTGACAGGATAAAGTCTCCCATCAGTAGTGCGAACACTGGAAAAGGTATGAGGTGCAGAAATAGAGACTATGCTAGAAGTGTCTACAGTCATATGATGAGTGGCACCAGAATCTAAAATCCAAGGGGAGAAAGACATACCAGAGGCAACAGACATAGCAGATGAAGCGCTACATGGAAGAACACGCTGCATAGCATGAATCTGTTCAGTGAGCTGAGCAACCTGAGAGAGAATGTAGTTGAGGAAGAAGAAGCTGAAGTTGAGACAGAAGCTGCATGAGGAGAGGTGGCAGGAGACCGAAGCGGAGCAGAAGCTTGAGATACTAACTCTTCATATGACCAAGACGCTTGCAGTAATGACAGATAACAGAAGGCCAAGAAGAGGGCGAGGAACCTGGAGCTGGTGACACTGGAGACCCAGAGGGTACATGAGTGAAGGAGCGTGGAGAAGTCACAGTAAGAATGGTAGAGAGAATGGTGAGGGAGGTCATGGAAAGAGGGAGTGCATTGCAATTGAGAAGCTCTGCGGCAAAAATGGCGGATTTGGCGAGAGAGAGAAAGAGAGAGCGTGGAGCAAAATTGGACTTCTCGTGTTAATTTTGAGCGCTTGGTCTCCTACCTCAAGTCTTCAGCAGTGCATGCCTGGCAATTCATGCATACATGGTTTTATGTGATTTTTTTGTTTTAGTTTATTTTGTTTTAAATACGTGGTTTTATTCTTTTCCTAGTAGTAATATTTTTTCTTTTCCTAGAAGCATTAGGGATGATGACAAATTTATCATACCAATTAGTGAAGAAAAAATAAAACAAAAGCTATTTCCCTAGTGATTTTGCAGCAAAATCATGCTGCTGTTTGTGCTATGGTGAGTTAATTTCTGCTTGCAAACAATCTGCAGTGATGCATGAACAAACAATTGGGGTTGATTAGTCTTGAATTCCATTGGGAATTATGAACGCAAAATGTTGGCATATGTAACTGTTGCAAGATCATAGTTTATAACAGATATGAGCACTGAACAAAACAAACTCTCTTGTATAAATATGATTTTTCTTGCTATGGAATCGTTATTTGGCCAACAACATTAATTAGTTAATTAATTAATTAAGTTATTATCTTTTGCTTAATCAAGATGCTGAATTTCTTCTTTAACTTGAGCTAATTGTGAATACTACATAAACACACTCAAAATGAGATGCTTGTTATTCATTTCGGACTAACATTTCAGAAACTTTTTTTGCGCATTGGTTTGGAATTGTTTTCTCTAAAAAAGAGTTTCCACTGTTGTTATGCGAAAAGATTAAAATTGATAAGTTCATCAGCTAAAAACAGAGATTTAGACTTTAGAGAAAGACTCAATAAATTATGCTTTATTCAAAATGCAAAAAAGAAAATAAAGACTATATATATATAGTAGAAGAGAGGAGAAAAAAAAACTAAAATAACAGGAAAAGTGACTGCTAGATCGTACAGTACTGTGAATATAACCAGCGAGAATTCACGAGAAATAAAAAACGTTAAGAAAATCACAATGGCTAATAATGATCAGCTGTCCGTTATAATTATCTTGGCATTTAAAAATTTAGTAGTCAATGCCCTTTTCAACCACTACCAGCGCATAATTAAATAATTAATATTAATATTCGGGCATTCTATTATTAATATACCCACTTTGAAAACAAACCGCATCCCAAATAAAATCTGAAGCTGAAACAGAGAGCAAACTCAACAGCCATCAATGGAGAACACTACTTCTTCTTCAGCTGCTCACGTGCTCATCATAACCTTTCCAGGGCAGGGTCACGTGACCCCCATGCTTTCCCTCGCGAAGCTGCTGTCCTTCTCCGCCGTCTTCACCACCTTCGTCACCACCGAATCCAACCACCGCCGTCTAACCGGGTCAGGCCTCACCGACCGCCGGAGATTACGGTTTCGTACAGTCCCCGACCCCCTGATCGCCGACGAAAGTGGCAAGGAACGCGATATTGATTTCCCAAGTAGGCTCGTTAAGCTCCAAGAGGCGATGGGAAGCGGTGCAAAGGAGGCATACAAGAAGCTATTGACTGAGGAGCTCGTCGGCGAGTGGCCTCCGGTGACCTGCGTGATCGCCGACGGCCTCCTTGATTTCGCCATCGAGGTCGCCAGCGAGGTCGGAATTCCGACGTTGGTTTTCCGAGCAAGCAGTCCTTGTAGTGCATGGGCTTATGCTTCCCTCCAAAGCCTCATCGACCATGGAATCATCCCCTTCCCAGGTATTTATCTATCTATTAATTAATTATGTAAATTAATTGAAGTTCAGCAATTTATTTATTCATAAATCAGATTGAATTTTTTGGAGATTGATGAAAATTAATTAATTTTTTTTTGTTTTTGATAAATTTATGATTTAGTCATTCTAATAAAACACAATTTGATTTGTGTGTCCTCGGTAATTACTCATTTATTTTAAATATTTATTTAATTTATATCCAATTTTCTATTGTGCCTCTTAAAATTTTTTTAAAAAAGATTGTAGATTTGTTTTTCGCATATATATTTTTTTTCATTATATTAGTTTGTTTTTTTCTTAGATTTGATTTGATAGGTAAAAAAATATAAGTAGGAATAGCTAAAGATGATAGTTATGATAACAAGAGATTAAAAAAAATACATCGTTGTCATCAGTCATCAGAAGTGGAGTTCAACTTGGAACTATGAGTTGCAATAGCCAACAGGAGGAGATTGGTGTTATCAAATGTTGGTTAAAGTTCGAGTTTTGAAGAAAATGATTAAAACTAGTTGAGTTATAAAATGAACTACAAAAGAATTTAAATTACTTCATTCAAAAGAACCTTTATTTATATAAAACAACCAATATTTGATAGCCCTAGCAAAGAACAAAACCTAGAAAAGCAAGCATTGTCATACTACACCCTATGTGGAGATGACACGTCATCAAAGAAATGACTTGTGTCTCAATACCAACAATCATAATTAAAAACCACTAAGCAAATAAGTTGACTGGACAAAGCTCGGCATGCTTGTGAACAACCACAGCATAGGAACCGTTAAAATTTTAGAAATTAAGTTAACCAACAAAAAATCAATGTACTTTGATAGAATTTATGTATTTAAGTCTTTGTGTGTGTGTGTGTGTTAATTATTTAATAAATTCTATTCAGAAAAGTGTGATATGGATGAGATTGTAAAAGGAGTGGAGGGAATGGAGGAGATACTGAGAAAGAGAGACCTACCAAGCTTCATGAGAATGATCAAGTCCACCGAAGACAATCACATTAAGGTCATTAATGGTTTGAATGCCAATCTGATTAATGGGAAGGCTCTTATCTTCAACTCCTTTGATGCTCTTGATCAAACTATTCTTCCCATTATGCGTTCTTACTACCCTCTCATTTTCACCATTGGTCCTCTTCATCTACTCACCAAATCTTTTAACATCTCCACTGAAGAAGAAGAAGAAGAAGAAGAAGAAGAAGAAGATTCTTGTTCGAGTAGCTTGCTGCAAGAGGACCGTACATGCATGACATGGCTTGATAATCAACCTGATAAATCTGTCATCTATGTTTGCTTCGGTAGTCTCGCCGTCATGTCACCCGAGCAATTTATTGAGTTTTGGCACGGTTTGGTCAACAGCGGCCACCGTTTTCTTTGGGCTGTGCGTGAAGATATGGTGGTAAGACATATTATAACTAAATTGTATATATATATATATACATATGTCTCTTTAAATATAGAGTTACCAAACAAGAAAATCTAAAGTACTAAATATACGTATGTTTTGATAGAAGCGAAAAGAAGAAATGGAGGTGACCAAAGAGATGGAAGAAGGGACTAAGGAGAGGGGTTGCATGGTAGAGTGGGTGTCGCAAGTGGAGGTGCTAGCACACCGAGCGGTTGGCTGTTTCTTGACTCACAGTGGATGGAACTCAACTTTAGAGGGAATGGTCGCTGGTGTGCCGATGATTTGCAGGTCGTATTTTTCTGATCAGATGGTCAATAGCAGGTTTGTTAGTGATGTTTGGAGGATTGGGTTGGATATGAAGGACACGTGTGACAGGAACACGGTGGAGAGAATGGTGAGGGAGGTCATGGACGGAGAGAGTGCTCTAGAGTTGAGAAACTCTGCCGCAAGAATAGCAGATTTAGCGACAAAGAGCGTGGAGGAAAATGGGACTTCTCGTGCTAATTTTGCGAGCTTGGTATCTTACATCAAGTCTGCAGCACTTGTTAGCTAATAATTCAAACGTGGCCATTTAATGTGTGAAGTTTCTTTTGTTATTGCATAATAAGAATTGCATGTGTGAGGCTATAACCCATGCATGACGTTACTTGCTTGTGCGTTTTTTATTATTTGCATGTGTTAGTATGTAACTGTCACGCCCCAGCCCAAACCCGGGCACGCTAACAGACCGGCCGCATTCAACAGGGCTGGTACCCACCGAGTGCAAGGCCTCAGATTTCAAATTTAGTCAGAGTCAATCCCCAACAGACAACATAGGTAACAATAATACAGAATTACAAAACCAAATGACAGTAAATAAAAATAATTCAAGTATGAGCTTTAACAACCCTATAGACATACGAAATGCGACACTTAACCGTTGGAAGTAAGAATACGATCTCACTCACGCAGGACAGAACCATTTCAGACAGAACTGACAGCTACAAGAACTAGACTCCAGAAAACCCATGTTCCTAGGCTTATTTTTCACATGTAAGAAAGAAATTTCACAGTACATAAGTCACAATGACTCAGTAAGATTGCATCATAACAGAAGAATTATGAAATAACATCAACATAAAATATAACAGACAGAAATACAGAAATAATCATAATAGAGAAAATAATCAGAATACAGACATAATCGGAATATAAAGAATAATCAAAATGCACATATAATCATAATACAATATAATCAGAATACAGATATAATCAGAATACAGATATAATCACAATAAATAAATAATCACAATACATGAGTAATCAGAATACAAACATAATCAGATAACAGACTTAATCAGAATGATTAAATAATCAAAATACAGATGTAATCAGAATACCAAAATAATCAGATAACAGAATTAATCAAAATGATTAAATAATCACAATATAGAAGTAATCAGAATACAAAAATAATCAGAATACAGAATTAATCAGAATAATTAAATAATCAAAATACAGAAGTAATCAGAATACGAAAATAATCAGATAACAGAATTAATCAGAACAACAGAGAAGTAATCAGAATACAAAAATAATCAGAATACAGAATTAATCAGAATAATTAAATAATCAAAATAGAGAAGTAATCAGAATACGAAAATAATCAGATAACAGAATTAATCAGAATGATTAAATAATCACAATATAGAAGTAATCAGAATACGAAAATAATCAGAATACAGAATTAATCATAATAATTAAATAATCAAAATACAGAAGTAATCAGAATACCAAAATAATCAGATAACAGAATTAATCAGAATGATTAAATAATCACAATATAGAAGTAATCAGAATACAAAAATAATCAGAATACAGAATTAATCAGAATAATTAAATAATCAAAATACAGAAGTAATCTGAATACGAAAATAATCAGATAACAGAATTAATCAGAATGATTAAATAATCACAATATAGAAGTAATCAGAATACGAAAATAATCAGAATACAGAATTAATCAGAATAATTAAATAATCAAAATACAGAAGTAATCAGAATACGAAAATAATCAGATAACAGAATTAATCATAATAATTAAATAATCAAAATACCGATACTTGAAAACCAGAAATGTACATCTCTTTGACTAATAAACAGAATCAACAGCTCGAGGCTGGATCTTCGACGGTGAAGTCGGAACAGACAGAATATCAACGGCCGAAGCAGGATCTTCGACCGCAGTCGGATAGTAGCGCTACTACAGAAGACATGTGTACATGGCTAGGACTTGCTCCTCCTAGCTGGGTAATTTGGCAGAAATGGCGGCAGACACAATATCAACAGCCGAAGCCGGATCTTTGACCGCAGTCGGATGGTAGCGCTACTACAGAAGACATGTGCACATGGCTAGGACTTGCTCCTCCTAGCTGGGTAATTTGCCAGTAATTGGAGATTTACTAAAAACCGCAGAAATACCAAGTATAGACAGAGAGAATACCAAATAAAATCACTTTGCAAAATAATCAACTTAATCCGTTAAATAATTAACATATATAGAATAATAAACGAATATCAACATAAATAATGTAAGAACATCATAAATAAAATTAATTAATTACCTACATGACCATCCACCAAAAATACAGAGTTTATCAAAGAAGATGCAAAATCAAACAATGGTTGTAACAATAACCACCAAAGTCACCTCGGCAATTGATCCCAAGACTCTTCAGGCACAAAAATCACCACCTCTCAAAGCAAGGGTAATTAAGAAACTACACAACAACAAATGATGAGAGAGGACTTGAAATTCCATTCTCACAATTCGTAGCAACCAAGAAATTATCCTCAGGGATGGTACACACATCACAGGCCACATACACAGCATTGCTTTCATAGGAATTAAGAGAGAAGAGGCTCAGATCTGACCTTTTTCCGTTTGAGATGAACACTAAATCAAAGGTTGCAGCAGTAGCTACCGCACCACTCGATCTTTAGAATCTTATAGAACGACACAAGAGGCTCGGATTTGCTATTAATCTATAATACCACCAAGACCCCTAATCTTCTCTCGCACCACCACCTCCTCCTCCAAGAATGAGAGTGGCGGTTGCATTCACACGCAGCACCAGCAATATCCATAAGAATGGGAATGAGAAGAGAAAGGAAAAGTCGCTGCGCCATGAGATGAGGTGGAATCACAGAGTGCTTCAAGAGAATCATCCCGAGGGAGAGCGGCGGTGGAGGCAGGAAAAAGGGCAGAAGCTTTGGAACCCCCAACCCTCCTTTTCTCCTCACAACATGCTCGTTATCACGTTCATCGCCGTCAGGAACATCTGAACTCCGATGTTCTCCGGCTTCCAGCAATTCTCCTTCAGATCCGTCACTGTCGCCCGCATCTCCCGCCGCCTCAGCCCGTAGACCACATCGAGGCTCGCCTTGCCGAGCATCTCGCGCACGCAGACCTTGCAGAGCATCCGCCACCTCAGTCCGTCTGGCGTCCAGACGATATCCGGTGCGCAGAATGCAATTATGTGCGCCACGGCCGGCACGTCGCGGTTTACGAAGATCGCGTCCTGATCTCGGAGTACCTCCTTGGCGATTACCGGCGAGGTGATGACGATGCCCAGCTTGGTTCCGAGCTTGAGGCTGAAGATGGGACCATAGATCTTGGCCAAAGTGGCGAAGTGGGTGTGGAGAACGGGATCAAGGGAGAAGAGGCTGTCCACGAGAGGGAGGCCGGCGGGTCCCGGAGGTAAGTGAGGTGATCGCCAGTGCCATCGGTGGGAAACTATAGCGATGCCGAGCCCTCCGAGAAGGGTGGTGATTGAGTAGAAGATAAGGTCCATGGTGCTTTTCATCAAAGCAAAATAATTCAGCAAAAGGACAAATGAGTGGGGCTTGGCTATCAGGGATTCTATGTTTAACATAATGCAAATGTTACAGTAACGTAAGTGTTATAATGTTGAGCCTTCATGTGTATGCGTTTTTGCATGATTTGAATGAGTGCATGTGGAACCTTTGTAACATAGGTGCATGTGTTTCCATGTTTAGACATTAGGAGTCCATCCTATGAAGAAGGATAAGTAAAAATAAGAAAAGTTTTTTTTTTTTTTTTGAAGAAAAGCTTCTCTCTCTCTCTGTCTTGTGTAGTGTTTCTCAAATATTGTGTTAATATAATGGTTTCCGGGTGTTTTAAGCTATCAGCACTGACCGGTGGTTCATGAAATCTAGTAGGCATTTGTTGTCATGTGTTTTGTTGATTATTTTTAAATATTCATATAATCAATTTCAAACTCTTGTGAAAGAATCTGCTCGAATTTGCAATCTAAATTAAGTTTGTTGAGACAAACACCTGTCAGGGTGATTTATGTGAAATCAATTTTTTTTTATAATCGATTGTTTTTCCAATTTTGAGTTTTGTAAGTTAATTTGGGTTATTTGTCAACAATTTGGGCAACGTATGTAGGGTGCCATTTCCTCATCCTTAATTTTTAATTTAGCTCAGAGAGATCTTTGGGGACCTTATTATAATGAATTTGAGCTGGATTCTGTGTGTTTGGCTTGGGTTATCATCCTATCCAATGTGGAGAAAGTTAAAATTTTATGAGGGCCATCTCATGTTAAACCATTAGGGTTTTTTTTATTAATATTTTTCAGCAATTTTGAGGCTAGCAATCACTATTGTTAGCATCCATTTTGAGGTAAACATAAAGGGATGTTTTCAAAGATTTTATTCTATAGCCAGTTTTATCTACTTAGTAATCGAAGCATTGTTTGTAGTAGCTGAATTTTAGTAGACATGTTCGGACTGGATTTGACAGTGGAGATCGATTGGATTTTAACGGATGATTTTCTAGTTAGAGCTCTATTTTTGCACCTTCGAGTTTGATCTAACTTTGATCAAAAGCGTATTTGTGATCTAATTTGGCTAATTGTTTTTGCCAATGTTTAGAAGACGGTTGCAAAGTATATTTTGAACTATATATGGAGATTGGTTTTTGAAATAAAAAAGATGGTCTTTTATTACTATAATCACAACAACCTAGATTTTTTTTTCTCTTTTTTATTGTGGTTATTGTGTGGTGTGATGTGCATGATAATATGTATAGTTGCTATCAATATTGTTGATTCACAGTGGAGTCTTGCATTTGGACCGCAAGCAAGGTTCATGATTTTTTTTATCATTTGAGTTTTCTACATTAAATTAATGTATATATGTTTTGTACTCTATTTTTTTTAATATCAATTATTACTCTTCTTATTTATTCAAGCAAGAAAGAGCTTGTATTCTTTTGTCTACATTCCTTTCCTAACATTGTGGACCCGTCTTCTGTATTCATGAAATAATTGAGAGCTTTGGATCGTAGCGGACCCTGGTTGGTTTTTTCTCAAACCCTTGCAAACCAGTCATTGAGCCCATCTTATAGCAGGGCCAAAAGCAATCCCTTCTTCTACCCATGTTCTCATAGAGAGAAAGAGAGAGCTGTGATTCCCGGACCCTAAAACTTCTGAACATCCCGGCGAGGAACCTGGCTTGTAGTCGCAGCTGCAAAGATTTCTTAGCCTCATCCTGTCACTACTATTCAAGCAATCTTCTATCCTTGTATCTGAATATTAGATGTTGTGGTTGCTGTACGTACGTCCTTGATGCTTTAGTAGTACTCTTATTTGAAGTTTGGTGCATGCATGCTGTCCATGTTAAGGCCTAGCATATGTATCCTAGTTATATATATATATATATATATATATATATATGAATTGATCTACAGCTTTTGAACATAGTTATATGATATGTATATACTTATATGTTGTTTCTGCATCCCTTGGAATCTGGTTATATATGCATGCATATAAGTTGAGCTGCAGCCTCTTGGTTAAGTATATATATATATATATAATATATACATGTTGGCCAGCATCCACAGTGAAGCTGAAATAGAGTGAAAAGTCCACACTCATGAATGGAGAGCACTTCTTCTTCAGCTGCTCACGTGCTCATCGTACCCTTTCCAGCACAAGGTCACGTGACCCCCATGCTGTCCCTCGCCAAGCTGCTGTCCTTCTCCGGCGTCTTCACCACCTTCGTCAGCGCCGGATCCATCCACCGCCGTCTCACCGGATCCGGCCTCACCGACCGCGGGAGACGGCGACGAGTTCGATTTTTTAAGTTGGTTCTTTTGTAAACAGAAGTCTTGTTTGCACTAAACAAAACACTGAACTTATATTGATAGTTAAGTTCTAATACAAGGAAGCAAGCTCACTGAATTGCTTACCTTTAACTTACAAGCAGGGGTTATATATATAGGCTAAGATAAGTAACGTAAGCACAAAGTAACAGCTGACAAAACCTAATACATAAGTAACCAACCATTATCAGTCAACCCAGAACCTTTTCACTCAACTTCGACCAATCACTTTGACTCTTCACACAGAGCCATTCTTGCAATGCTGAGCTTCTGAACATCATCATCCTTTGATAGACTCTTCATGCAGAGCCATCCTTGCTATGCTGGAGCTTCTGAACATCATCATTAATCAACATCCTCCCCTTGTTCTGAAGCTTCTTCAAACCAAGAGCACCTCGGAATGTTTCAAATTTCGGACCCGCCAAAGCCTTTGTGAAGATATCGGCAGTTTGTTTACTCGTATTACAATACATTACCTTAATTTCTCCATTGCTCACTAAATCTCGGATGAAATGGAAACGAGTGTCAATATGTTTAGTGCGCCCATGTAAAGAGGGGTTCTTTGTAATAGAGATGGTCGATTTGTTATCACAGAATATAACCGTTGAGTCTCTCATGTCTTCATTCATATCCTTTAGAAGCCGTTTTAACCATATGGCTTCACAAGCTGCTGCGGTTGCGGCGATATACTCGGCCTCAGTGCTTGAGAGGGCGGTGATTGGTTGCTTCTTTGAGCTCCACGCCACTGCTGTAGAACCGAGTAGGAAAACCCAGCCAGAGGTGCTTTTCCGATCATCTTGTGATCCTCCCCAATCGCTGTCAGTGAAGCCTTGCAATTTGAACTTGTCTGAATGAGAGTAATGCAATCCATACTCAATTGTACCGGCAATGTAATGCAGGATCCTTTTTACTGCCCCGAAGTGATGCATGCTGGGCTTTTGCATGAATCTAGAGACCATATTAACTGCAAACATTAGATCAGGCCTTGTGTTGGTTAGGTAGAGTAGACTACCCACTATTCTTCTGTAAATTGAGGGATCTGCATTTCCGGAACCATCATCTAGACACAGCTTCTCATTGCTGTTCATCGGGGTATACACAGGAGTGCAGTTTATCATTCCAGACTTTCTTAGTAGATCCTCTGCATATTTGGATTGAGAAACAAATAGACCATCATTTGATTGTCTTACCTCCAATCCTAGGAAGTATTTCAGCCTTCCCAAGTCCGTCATCTCAAATGTATTCATCATACTTTCCTTGAATTCCAGCCTTAGCTCTTCAGATGAGCTCATATATATAATGTCATCCACGTAAATGCAAACTAATAGAAATTCTGAATCCCCTCTGGTCTTCTTATATAGAGTTGCTTCGTTGGAACTTTTAAGAAAGCCTGATCGAGTGAAGTAGTCGTCAATCCGGCTGTACCAAGCCCTCGGGGCCTGCCGGAGTCCATACAGGGCCTTCCGGAGTTTGTAAACCTTTGCTTCTTCTCCCTTTACTATAAAACCTTCTGGTTGGTTAACATAGACTTCTTCTTCTAAAGTCCCGTTCAAGAAGGCTGTCTTCACGTCGAGCTGATAAATCCACCACCTTTGTTGAGCTCCGACTGCGAGGAAGGTGCGAATGGTTTCCATTCTCGCCACCGGGGAGTAGACATCAGTGAAGTCTATGCCTTCTTGTTGAACATACCCTTTGGCCACTATGCGCGCTTTCTTCTTGAGCATAGAACCATCAGGGTTGTACTTCGTCTTGTATATCCACTTCAAACCGATGGCGTGCTTCCCTTCCGGCAGAGTGGTTAGCTCCCAGGTTCTGTTTTTCTCGACAGCTTCCACTTCTTCATGCATGGCTGAGATCCATCCTTCATCCTTGGCAGCCTCTTCGAATAGCACGGGATCAGAAGTGGTGACTGCAAAAGAGCATGAAGTATAAACGTCAGTAACGCTCCGGTACCTCACCGGCGTTCCTGGTTCTTCTGGGTTTCTCTGTATTTCATGAGGGGTCAAAGGTGAGACTTGAGTTGGAGTCACCACGACTTCTTCGTTGTTAACGTTCAACCGTTCAGATCTTTCAATGAACGGATCAGATGAACAGTCCTCAAATCCAGTCTCATTATCAAAGTATGGCGCATAGTTTGATGCTGCTGACTCAGCTGTGCTTGCCCAATCCCAGCAGAGATTCTCTGAGAACTTAATATCCCTGCTGATGTGTACGCGTTTCGTATCAGGATCAAACACCTTATAGGCTTTTGATTCATCCGAGTAGCCAATAAACACTTGCTTTGCTGACTTGGCGTCCAGCTTGGACCGTGACTGTTGGTCAACCAGTCTGTAACAAACGCAGCCGAAGACTCTGAAGTGGTCAACTGATGGTTGTCTTCCCGTCAACGCCTCAAACGACGTCTTCTTCTCCAAAGCGCTCGTCGGAGAGCGGTTCAAGAGATATACGGCCGTAGAGACCGCTTCGGCCCAAAGTTCAGAGGGTACCTTCATTTGGATTAGCAGTGTCCTTGCCATCTCCGTCACGGTACGGTTCTTCCGTTCGGCCACCCCGTTTTGCTGTGGGGTGCGCGGCGCCGTGAGTTGGCGTTTGATTCCAGCCTCTTCACAGAAGTGCTTGAACGCCGAGGATGTGAATTCCCCTCCTCGGTCAGTGCGGAGCGTCTTGATGGGCAGTGTGAGCTGCTTCTCTACTGCTAGTTTGAAAGTTTTGAACTTTTGCAGAGCTTCTGATTTGTTGCTGAGAAAGTAAACCCAACTATATCTGGAAAAATCGTCAGTTATCAAGAAGTAATACCGATTACCTCCAAGTGAAGGAGTCTTCATAGGCCCAACTAGATCTGCATGGATTAATTCCAGAGGAGCCACTGCTCGGTATGCCTGTCCCTTTGGAAATGAGTGTCGGGTTTGCTTGGCCAGGGTGCAAGCTTCACACTCTCCTTTGAAATTTATCACTGGAAGGCCATTCACAAGATGCTGTAATAGGTTCATATTCTGAGTGTGAAGATGACCATACCTTCGATGCCATAGCTCAGAGACATCTCCTTCTCCTTGTGTTACATGAGCAGAGGCCATGTTATTGGTTTCAAGAGGATAAAGCCTATGGTTAGTCATGTGAATTTTGGCCACCAGTGATTTCGTCTGCGCTTCTCTTACAGTACACTCTCCTTCTGAGAATTGTACTTCAAATCCTGAAGCTGCTAGTTGTCCAACGCTGAGGAGATTGTGAGCTAGCATTGGTACATACTGGACGTTGTGAAGAAGCTGCTTTTGGCCTGAGCTAGATCGCAGTGTTACTGAGCCAACTCCAGTAGCTTGAAGGGTATGACCATCACCAAGCCTGATTGTTTGAGGGTGAGTGTCTTCAAGGTGGACGAAAAGACTCCGATTCCCTGACATGTGGTTAGAACAACCACTGTCAATGAGCCACATTTCACTGGCCAGGCTTTGAGAGCTGGCCATAAAGAGTACTCCTTCTTCCACTTCCTTCTCTGTTTCTGCTACATTGGCCTGCCTATCTTTGTACCAGCATTGTGACTTCATATGCCCAAACTTTTTGCATATGAAGCACTGGATGCTCTTGTGAGGTTTAGACTCTGAGCTTTGTGAAATTTCAGAAGTTCTCCCTCGTCCGCGTCCTCGGCCCCGGCCTCTATAAACACCTCCACGGCCACGACCCCTCCCCCTGAAATGATAGTTAGGTCGAAATGGAAGAGTGTGAACGTGTAATGCCCTCTCGTCGTCCCCATCTTCAGCGCTGTTGAGGATGTCTTCATGACTTTTGAGCGAGCCACAAAGTTCATCAACTGTGAGTGTATTAAGATCGCGAGCTTCAACAATAGATGAGACGACGTGAGTGAATCGTTTGGTGAGGCTACGAAGGATTTTCGCGACCACCGTCTTCTCTAGTACTCCTTCTCCAAGGCGACGGATGCGATGAACTACATCGAGCACTCGAGTGACGAAGTCCTCGACCTTCTCTCCGGGCTTCATCCGAAGTGAGTCGAGAGTTTGTTGCAGGGAGTGAATCTTAACGGCAGAATTGTTAGAGTTGCCGTGATACTGAGCTCTGAGCATGTCCCACGCCTGTTTGGCCGTGGCTGCCTCAGTGATCCGGAGAAGCACGCGCTCATCCAAATTTTGCTGAATAATGGCAAGTGCTTTAGCATCCCGTTTGATGACATCCTGAAGACGATGATGGTCACCTTCCTCGGCGAATCCCTTGTCAACGATTGTCCAAAGGTCTTTGGAACGGAATACGGTTTTCATTTTGAGTTGCCAGAGGTTATAGTTCTCCCCCTTGAAGAGGAGAACATTGGTGGGAAGTGAGGAAGAAGCACTGAAACCCTCGGCCATCTGATACCACTTGTAAACAGAAGTCTTGTTTGCACTAAACAAAACACTGAACTTATATTGATAGTTAAGTTCTAATACAAGGAAGCAAGCACACTGAATTGCTTACCTTTAACTTACAAGCAGGGGTTATATATATAGGCTAAGATAAGTAACGTAAGCACAAAGTAACAGCTGACAAAACCTAATACATAAGTAACCAACCATTATCAGTCAACCCAGAACCTTTTCACTCAACTTCGACCAATCACTTTGACTCTTCACACAGAGCCATTCTTGCAATGCTGAGCTTCTGAACATCATCATCCTTTGATAGACTCTTCATGCAGAGCCATCCTTGCTATGCTGGAGCTTCTGAACATCATCATTAATCAACATCTTTAACATTCAAGAGTCGATGAGAAGCTGTTCCAAAAGAGGCATACAAGAAGCTACTGACTGAGGAACTCGTCGGCGAGTGGCCTCCGGTGACGTGCGTGATCGCCGACGGCGCCCTTGATTTCGCCATCGAGGTCGCCCGCGAGGTCGGAATTCCGACGTTGGTTTTCCGAACAAGCAGCCCGGCGAGTTCATGGGCTTATTGCTCCATCCAAAGCCTCATGGACCATGGAACCATTCCTTTTCCAGGTATTATTTATTTCTTTATAAATCAGACTCAATTAATTAGTCACGTGTTATTGATGATTTTCATTCGAACCCTTAAACTTTTAGAAATTAGTGTAGTTTAAGTGAGTATTTGAATCTTTCAAAATCATTATTTATTTATTTATTTATTTATTCATTTGTTTTAATAAATATCGTTCAGAGGAGTGTGATATGGATGAGATAGTGAAAGGAGTGGAGGGAATGGAAGGGATACTGAGAAGGAGAGACCTACCGAGCTTCATGAGAATGATCAGGTCCACTGAAGACGATCACATCAAGGTCATCAATGGTTTGAATGCCAATATTATCAGTGGGAAGGCCCTTATCTTCAACTCCTTTGATGCTCTTGATCCCACTCTTCTTCCCATTATGCGTTCTTACTACTCTCCCATTTTCACCATTGGTCCTCTTCATCTATTGACCAAATCTTCAAACATCTCCATTAATGAAGAAGAAGAAGGGCAACAACATGGTAAAAATTCTTGTTCAAGCAGCTTGCGGCAGGAGGACCATACATGCATAACATGGCTTGGTAATCAACCTGATAAATCAGTCATCTATGTTAGCTTCGGCAGTCTCGCCGTCATGTCACCGCAGCTGTTTATCGAGTTCTGGCATGGTTTGGTTAACAGCGGCCACCCTTTTCTTTGGACAGCGAGAGAAGATATGTTGGTAAGATATGTATATATATATTTAATGGTTCTGGAAACTGTGAGCACAAAGTGGTCCCAACATTCATGTGTGTGCAGGCCTCATAGGCCGCATTTGAACCGTGCGCATGCTCCTGCTATTTTAGTTTATTAGGTCTATTAAAAATTTCGTTCCTCTTGACAATATATATATATAGTACTAAATATATGTATGTTTTGACAGAAGCGAAAAGAAGAAATGGGAGTGACAAAAGAGATGGAAGAGGGGACCCGAGAGAGAGGGTGCATGGTAGAGTGGGTGCCGCAAGAGGAGGTGTTAGCACACCGAGCAGTTGGTTGTTTCTTGACTCACAGTGGATGGAACTCAACTATAGAGGGAATAGTTGCTAATGTGCCAATGATTTGTTGGCCGTCTTTTGCTGATCAGATGATCAACAGTAGGTTCGTTAGTGAGGTCTGGAGAATTGGATTGCACATTAATGATGTGTGTGATAGGAATATTGTGGAGAGAATGGTGAGAGAAGCTATGGAAGGTGAGGGTGCTCTCGCGTTGAGAAGGTCTTCGGCGAGAATGGCGGATTTGGCGAGACAGAGTGTCGATTAAAATGGATCTTCCCGTGCTAATTTTGAGAGCTTAGTTTCGTACATCAAATCTACACGGATTGTTGGTGCTTCATGAGACCTTCGGCACATTGGTCATTTGTGTTCGGATGATTCTTGTTAAATATTTGAATGATTGATTGCAAACTCTTAAAAAATTCTACTTGCTTGTGATCTATAGTAAATTGGTTAAGACCAGAAAAGCTCATGTTATGATTGATGTGATAGTTGATGGTTCATGAGATCTTTGACAGATTGGTCGTTTATGTTCGGCTGATTATTATTAAATATTTGAATGATTAATTTTAAACTCTTATAAAAAATGACTTGCCACTTATATTTAATTTGTTGAGATCAGAAAATTTCTTTCTTTCGTGGTGTGATTTATGTGATAGTTGGTGCTTTATGAGATATTTGACACATTAATTGGTTGTTTGTGATCCGTTGATTATTGTTAAATATTCGAATGAACAATTTTACACTTTTAAAAAAATTTGTCAAGACCTAAATTAAATTTGTTGAGATCACGATGGTTTATGTGAAGTTAAAATTTATTATGATAATAATAATATCAAGAATAATAGTAATAATAATACTAATAATAATAATAGTAATAATAATCATGATGGTAAGAAGAAGAAGAAGAAGGAAATTGCTTTCCCAGCTACTTTTGCAACAAAATCATCTATTCCAGCATGAGAAGCAGCATGATCTTTGATTTCTGATGCTCTTAGCCTTTCACTTTCTTAGACATCAATTTCCTAATTAACCTTGAAGCAATCTCCGAAAGCTTTTTTTCCTCAGCTGTTAACGGCCTTTGGGTCAATTGTCACTTGGGTCCCCCATGAGGACGTCTCGCAAGTGGTGAGAGTTCGAATCCTTGGGGTGAGGGTGCATGTCTGAGAGCTCTGACTATGAACTGTGGGTGGTCTTAGCGCCCACGTGTGCGCGGGCCCCACAGGCCGCAGTCGAGGCGTGTGCACGCCCCTGTCTTAGTTTAGCGGGCCCATTAGGGGTTTTGTTTTTCTTGACAAAAAATTAGCTTCCAAAGCTGGCATATAAAACAGAGTTTGGTGCTTGTTTGTCCAACCACTTGAAATAGCAATAATAATAATAATAATAATAATAATAATAATAATCAAACTAGGAATAATACATGAAGAAAAGTTCTCATGTAACGGACCAATTGTGAATATTGGAAGAGTAGGAGCAGCTTTTCCCTTTGACTTCTGGCTATGTCAGCTTGTTCAAGTCAGGCATGGTGTGTTCCATATTATCCCTCAAGAAGTCATTGCTTCTGGGTCTCAATGGTGGGAGCTGGAGCACTGTTATTATGTTGTTACACCTTGATGCCAAAATTATCCTTCTTCATCAAATATTTTTAATTTAAAATATTCTACTGTTAATAATTTAGGAAAAGAAAAAAAAAGAAAGAGAGAGAGAGAAGGGAATAAGGGAGGAGAAAGAACCTGTGAAGACTTCGGCTGTATCAAAATTAGCTACATTGATGGACAGGAAAACAAACCATCGAATAAAATCCCAAGTTCTATTTAAAAAAATTAGATAAATTACAATTTCATTTAAAAAAAACAAACCAGATAACAAAACAATAAACAACTACAATAACACCATGATTATAAAAGAGATAAAAAAAAGACAAAACACAACTAAGAAGAAACGCATCATAATTGAAAAAAATAAGACAACTTCTACTAAAGGTGGAATCGGGAAAAAAAAACAACACAACAGAGAGGAGGGACATGCACTATGAGGTGATTAAAGCTGACTGGTTAAGCTAGAAACTGGACAAGTCATCATCTTTAGGTATTAGGATCCCCGCAAAGATGAGACTCTGTCTCATCATCGAGAAAAACTCTTCTAATATAACTTTATTGGAGTTCGGAGCTACATTAATCCAAGCAACAATCATATAATAAATTTTATAAATGAATAAATCAGATAAAATATCATAAAAAAAAAGTGATTATTCTCTTCAATCCAAACAACTCAACAAATGGCACTTCTTGTTGATCTCTGAAATCACTGCCACTATATATATCATCACCATAATTTTTAAACTTTGAGACTCCCTGTTTCCCAATCAGGGATTGATCATAACAACTCAGACAGAGAGGAGGAGGATGATGACGACGATGATGATAAGGATTATTGAAAAACTCCTGTGAACCGAATTGAGTATGAGTAATAGTCAAAGAGAAGAATTTTAAATGGAGAAAGGTGAGGCCCTACGAATGGGGATGTAGATAGTGCCATTCTCTATTCTTCTCTAAGCCCCATATCCTGCTGGTGTTTTTAGAGGTTATGCTCATTTGTTCTTTGAATTTGTCGAGAAGAAATAAATCGGTCTATATCTTTGGCCTAAAAGGAGGGCATCTCACAGAAATCAGATTACCGTTCAATAAATAATATTTTACCATGTGTTTTCTTATTGAAATCTCAAACCATTATGAAGCTAATGGTTCAAATGTCTATTGCCACTCTAATTACGCCACCGAATCTCCGAACATCGTTTAGTTCAAGATGAGAATTTGCTTATTGTGGTCAATACAGGATCTTTATTAGCAATAATGTTTATTTGAGTAAAGAGGAATGCAGACGGTTGAATATAATAAGTGGAATATAAAAGAGAGAATTAATTATAAGTCCCTGTACATTTCAAAACTTTCTGATCAGTTCCTCTAACATTTTAATATCCCTGTTAGTCCTTCCTTTTTAAGTTACATTCCCTTTCAGTCCCTCCATCCAACTCCGTTACTAGCATTTCTATATAATATCAATTTTGCCCTTGGCTTTGGTGGGAAAGAGCGCGCCCTATCTTGTCACAATTTTTTAAAAATTGTACTGTTGAAAGGGAAAACCAGGCTTTTCAGACAGCTTTTCACTTAGCAATCATGCTTTTGGGATAGTTTAAACGATGGAATCCTCCGTTCTTCTTCATCTTCTTCCTCTTCGTATGCCAGAGTTCCTTTTGTTTCCCTTTTGTCTTGCATTAGCAGGAGGTATGTTTGTCTCTTCCACCAGTGTTAGAGTTGCCATTGAAGGGTATGGGGAAAGAAGGTTTATTTCTTTACCTTATGTTGATAAACGAGTTATGAACGTTTGTTTGATTCTAATGATGGAACAGCTTGAGGGTTTCATGCAATAGGACTCAATGGATACCTTCTGCGCAATAACTAGATACAAGGGAGATGGTTGAGTGCTGCAGTTCACTGTGTTAAGTACATGGGAGTCAATGCTGCAGGAGATATGTGAATGATGGAGTCTCGAAATCTCTATTATTCGTGTGCGGTTTGTCACCTCGGATGCACATCGAACGGTCTGCTCCATTGGATGTGAGGTCGATTTTCAATGAGCGTGCCGCGTTCACCATTTGTTCACCTGCCCTGTCGTCGATCTTATTGGTTCCTCTACTGACGATGCCTTCGATGAGACCCGGGCTCCTTTTTACTGTCGTAAATATCACACCTTTGCTTGTTCGTACAACTGAGGCGATTACGTACTACTTTTCGCTTAATTTTTTGAGTTTCCATTTAGCCGTCATAGTTTTGGTTATATTTTAATAACTCCGTTTAGCCAATATTGTTCCATTTACTTTTGCGCATTTCCATTTAGCTCTCGCCGTTTTCATTTAGATTTGAATGATTCCGTTTACTTTTTGGAGTTTCCATTTACCTTTAGCAGTTTCCGTTTAAATTTGGATGTTTCCGTTTAGTAAAATTTGTTTCCGTTTACTTTTGCGAGTTTCCCTTTATCTATCATTGTTTTTGTTTAGATTTGAACGTTTCTGTTTACTTTTTGGAGTTTCCATTTCTGTTTAGCTTTGGATGTTTCCGCTTAGCAAAATTTGTTTCCGTTGACTTTTGGTAATTTCCTTTTACCAGTCGCCGTTTTCGTTTACTTGTGGAAGTTTCGCTCAGCGAACGTTGTCTTTCGCTTGATTTGGGGAGTTGGATGGTTTTCCATATCTTACTTCTTGTTGTGTACACCAGGAGCAAGGATTCAATTTCATAGAGCCTACCGTTTAGTCGACGCATAATGTCATCCAAACACGACACATCAGGTACCTTATTTATGCCAGTAGACCACCCTGCCAGTGCATGTCTTGAAGTCGGGCAACAATTTCGCTATGGTGAACACTTTAAAGAGACACTGCGAAGTGTTGCCATAAGTCAGAATTTTAACTTCACCTTCTTGAAGAACAACAAGTTGATGGTAACTGTCCAATGTGCATCTGACGGTTGCCAATGGCGTGTCCACGCATCAAAGGATGGAAACCTAGAGACATTTAGGATCAAGACGATGTACTCGGCACACACATGCGGCCGGGGTATTGGCACTACCTCGCACCTCAAAGCTTGAAAAAAATGGGTAAGCGCTCAGGTTATGCAGAGGCTCAAGGATCACCCTCTCTATAGGGTCGTCGATATTCAATGTGAAGTAATGCGCGACCATGGCGTCCACCTGTCTTATAAGCACGCCTGATTGGGGAAAGAGGTCGCCCGAGGTGTTCTTCACAGCAGTGAAGTTGCGATCCATGACCTACTCAGATGGTATACCAGGAAGGTTTTAGAGACCAATCCTGGCAGTGTTGCTATAGTAGAACATGAAGGTGACCGGTTTACATGAGCGTTTTTCACATTCCATGCGTGCATTGTTGGTTTCGAGAGGGGTTGCAAGCCGTTGCTATTCATCGATGGGGCTCACTTGCTAGGGAAATACCGGGGCACCTTGCTGGGTGCAATGGGGAAGGATGTCGACGACGGTTTCTTTCATGTTGCATTTGCTATTGTTGACAATGAAACGGATGCAAATTGGGCTTAGTTTCTTTCCAAGCTTGGTGATGTGTTATACGGGGATGATGATTACACGAAGATCATAACATTTATGTCGAACAGGTCGAAGGGTCTCATCAACGCAGTCAGGAAGATTTTCCCCTCATCCCTGCACGAGTACTATCTCAACTATTTGGGAGCAAATTTTATGAAGGTGAACGTGGGGATTGGGAAGGCATTAAAGGAGCTATGTTGGTCCATAATCGTTAAGATTGCATTTGCGTGCGCGGAGAACGAGTTCAATGATGCAATGAATGACTTGTTGAACGCATCTTCACATGCTCATTACTGGCTACTCCAAAAATCCGACATCGCGCATTGAGCAAGTTACATGTTCAAAGGCGAAAGATGGGGCGAAATGTATTCGAATGTTACAGAATCATTCAACGCATGGATTAAAGAGGCAAGGCACCTCCCGTGACAAACATGGTGGACTCGATCCGGTAAGCATTCGTTTAGTACGCCAACTTCCTTCTTAGCTCTATGAGTTCCAGTCTACTTATTGAAGTTTCAGTTTACGTTTACAAGTTTTCATTTAGTGCGCGAACTTCCCACTTACATCTATAAGTTCCCGTTTACTTATTGGAGTTTCCGTTTATAGTTACGCTTTTTCGTTTAGTGCGCCAACTTCCCACTTACATCTATAAGCTCCCGTTTACTTATTAAAGTTTCCGTTTACAATTACGCGTTTTTGTTTAGTACGCCAAGTTTTCGCTCACATCTAGCAATTCCCATTTACTTATTGAAGTTTTCTCTTACATCAGGTTCAAGCTCATGAATATGATGTGCAACCGTCATGAATAATCTCGGCAGTGGGATACCCATCTGTGCCCGGACATATACAACAAGATCGAGGATTTGGTCAAAGAAGGGCGTACCTTACTAGTTGGGAGATCAACCGATGACTGCTTTGAGTTGTCGAATGGAACATCTTCTCCATCCGTCTGTTGTCAAGAATGTGCTCATGCCAATGGCGGCAAGTTTACGGGATCCCTTGTCAGCATGCATGCACGGTTATAATGCAAACGGATGCAAACGTCCACCAGTATGTTGACGGTTACTTTACCGCCGACATGTATCGTACGTCCTACGCATAAGTGACTTTCCCTGTCCCTGATAATGACAGGCCAATGGATTATTCTCGTCCATTTCCTGTCCGGGCACCGATAACGAAGAAGCAACTCGGCTGCCCAAAACTAAAAAGAATCGAGTTGCAGCAGACCGTTGTGGGTGACTTTAGGTGCAGCAGGTGTAGGGAGGTTGGCCACAACTGGAGGTCATCCAATGCACCCATCGCGGATTGGCTAACGTCTAAGCACTAACTACTTATTGTAAGCGGACACAGTAGTATGCAATTAGAAACTACAAATTCTAAGCGGAGACACGGGATGTAAACAGAAACATTTGAATTTAACCGAAAACACCTGTATATAAGCAGAAACTCCTAATTCTAAATGAAAATGCCTGTATATAAATAGAAACATTCAAATCTAAGCGGCAACACCAGTATGTAAGCAGAAACTGCCAATTCTAAGTGGAAACACCAGTGTGTAAACTGAAACATTCAAATCTGAGCGTAAAAACAAGTACGTAAGAGGGAAATATAAATTCCAAGCGAGAACATCGGTATGTAAGCGGGAAGAATTAAATCTTAGTGGAGACAAATTTGCGTAATCAATAAATATTAATTTTATTCGGAAGAGCGAGTATGTAACCCGAAAGTAAGAAATTACATTTGCAGAAAATGAAATGCGAAATCACAATTACATTTGCAGAAAATGAAATGCGAAATATAAGCGGAAACAAATTTGGGTAATCAGTCCTTGCTCCCCTTGCCGCCGACTCCGCCATCCCGTTTGCCTCTTACAATCCCGTCCCTCAGAATACATGTTGCGTACCGCAGGTGTAGTAGTGGCACATCCGACTGAGGCAGACGAAGATCCTCACCATTGAGAATTTGTTAAATAAACTGCATGGTATAGTGGCAACAGTCAAGGCTGTCAGGCTTCTGCCGTGGGCAGTCATGGACGTGTGCAAGGGGGTAATTCACCGTCCCGGCGTCGGCTACCTCAGCAGCGAGACAACAATCGAAAGCTCCCTCTGTTGGGGGCATATAAGAAGTGGGCCGCTTCGTATAACTATAAAAAAAAGAAAGATCGAAAAGGACAGGGAACGTAAGACCCTACCATGGCCTTCACGTTTGCATCTTAAATGCGGCTCTGCGCCGAAGTGTAGTGTACATATTGCTTCGCTTGTTTGTCGAGGACGAGGAGGTGAAAGTGTGTGTAGAAGAATAAGTTCCACCTCGTTAAAATTAGTGGTGCCATCTTCGACCAACGTCAGCGACACTTCCGCGCAGTGCTCCGCCTGCGCCATCAGAAGCGCTAGCGGACGGGTGATTGCAGCGTGCTTATTGTTGGGGCAAGGAATTCTCTTTAGTGATTCCATTATGATAACACACCAAACGTTCAACACATCCTCGGGAACAACAACCCCGTCCACCAAGGTGAACAAGTGGTCTCTGGTCGTGAAGGACATATCATTCTTCCTGACGATGGTCCTAAATTCGGGAATTTACACACATTAATAAATGCCAACGATAAACGAAAATAAAGAATCATACGAGCAAACAAATGCATTTAAAGAGAAAGGTTCCACGCTAGCTGGAAACACAAAGGTAAACGATAACTCATAAAATGTAAACGGAAACGTTCTATTCTAAACGGAAACACCCAAATGTAAATGAAAAACAAATTAATGTAGGTGGGAACTCATAAAATATAAAAGGCGACATTCTATTCTAAACGGAAACACCCAAATATAAATGGAAACCAAACGAATGTAAGCGGGAACCCATAAAATATAAACGGAAACATTCTATTCTAAACGGAAACACCCATCTGTAAATGGAAACCAAACAAATGTAAGCGAGAACCCATGAAATATAAACGGAAACATTCCTAAATGGAAATCATAAAAGGTAAACAGAAATCAATGAACATAAGCGGAAAAGATCTACGCAAACCGAAAACACAAAAAATGTAAACGGGAACCCATAAAGTGTAAGCGAGAACACTCTGCCCTAAACGGAAACCAACAAATGCAAGCGTAAAATTTCTACGATAAACGGAGACACAAAAAAGAAACCGAAAGCTGACTTGTCAATTACACAATTGGGAAACATCCCAATTGCCACTTGCTCGAGTTTATTTAAACGCTGGAATCCAGCAGGCCATTTGTTTTTTGGGATGAACGCCGTCTTGACAACTGACGATGTTTGCGTTTCGATGGTTGTTATTGTGTTAACATCAAGAGGGATATGTACTGGTTGTTTGCAGGAAGCTTGCTCATGTGTTTCACCCTCCGTGGGGGGCTTAGGTGGAGCCTCTTCTTCTGCCGGAGACATTGGGGTGACATTTATTTCTAGAGGGGGAGGACTATGAACTGTTTCGTCCTCCGGAAAGGGCTCAGATGGAGCCTCTTCTTATGCCTGAGAGTGTACGAGGGTCGGAGCTTCCTCTGCAGCGGTGGTCCAACTGGCGACTTCGTCCGCCTGGAGGGGATGAGCTGGAGCCTCTTGTAGTGCCAGTGCTACTAGGGTCGGAGATTCCTCTGTAGTGGTGGACCCACTAGCATCTTTGTCCGCCGGGGGGCCTTAAGATTGATCTTCTTCTTGTGCCTTAGCCAATGGAGTGCCATCTTTCTCTAGGGGGGAGGGCCCATGGGCATCTTCGTCAGACAGGGGGAGCAGAGGTAGAACGTCATCTTGTGCCAGACGGGTTGGGCAAGCAGCGACATCCGCCGGCGGAAGGGGGGCTCAGATGGAACACCTTCGTCCGGGAAGGTGACTGGACCAGTTACTGTACAGGCAATAGTGTGCTCTTCTGGAACATCTTCGTCCATGCGTTCCACAGAGGAGGACGGGCTCGCAACTTTGTCCTGTGCAGCTGCCGGAGAGTGCACACGGTCCTCGTCCTTTTCAGTGGTTTGCGTGTAAGAGGAGACCATCGACGAACGGAAACGGTTAAAATCGAAGGTCAGAATGACGACCTTAGCTTTCATCTAGGTCAGAGACGCTATGACGCGGTCGATGTCGACCGCATCGGAGCCATCAGTGCTGGAAGTGATTATCGAAGGACTTGTTGAGAACTCCTTCAGTAATCCCTTACAGGCGACTCTCTTTGTCCTTGGATCGGTAGGCACCGAAGGTGTTGTCTACTAGCCTGCAACCCGAGAAGGCCGCTCAAGGACGTTGACGGGCTGCTGTTCTTCATCATCGGGGGGGAGGGGCGGAGGCAATCATGGAAACGTGTCGGTTGCGACCTTCTCAACACGTTATTCGGCCATCAAAGACGACACTGGGTCCCACATCGGTATGTCTCCTGCCGAAGATGGGCCGGTGATACCAAACCGTCGTTCGATGGCGTCCATCTGGGACGCTACACATTGTAAGTCCTGCGACAGTGTCTCGAACCCCCGTAGCAGCATGGTGGCAAGATCATCTCCAATTCCAGCCCGAGGGAGTCCCCGTGCCTTGTGATGAGGCCGACTATGGCCGCCCTAGGGGGGGGGTATAGCACTTTGGACTGGAGACCGACCACGTTTTCTCGGATGCACCACCTGTAAGTCAGGTTGCACACTCGGCGCAGGTTTCGTCTGCAATTGCCGATGTGTCGCCCAAGCCAACGTTTGGTCATTGCCGGAGGCGGCTGTTACCTCGGAAAACTTTCGACAAAGGATGACAACATTCAGACGTAAATGGTTACAAGTTAGAAAGTAGTAGCATATAAATGTAAGTATTAACAACGCATGCTAAATGGGAACTGCAAACAATAAAGAGAAACTTCAAATCATAAATGGGAACTCTCATTTCTAAACGAAAACTACCAATACTAAACGGGAACTCCCCATTCTAAACGGAAACCTAGAATAATAATCGAGAACTCCCTATTATAAACGGAAACCTGAAAAAGTAAATGGGAACTCTCGATTCTAAACGGAGACCTAAAATATTAAACACGAACTCTCGATGACAGTAACCGGTCCGGCGCAGCCTATTTTATAAAACTGCTCTCTCCATAGCAGAATATCCGCAGGGTCCTCCCAACGTGGACCTTCTTCCCAATGCTAGTGACCTCGTAAAACCAGAGGATGAGGGCTATGGAGCAACCGCGCAAATAGCCGGTGTCAATTTTTTCCACTCTAGCTCTTGATTGCATGGGGCAGCCGTTTGGGGGCGTCCTCCATGATCCACCTATGGGTGGCCTCTGCCCACGCGTACGTTCCTAGCGCGGAGATGTCCGCAACATTGTTCACCATCCATCTTGGCACTGAAAAGGTATTGTTTGGAAACAACACCGTCCCCATGAGATACACCACTAGCAGCTTCACGAAGTTCTCCTCCTCCCTTTTCATCCGGACCATTTTCAGAAGGGACCTCTTCATAGCATCCTCGGTCTTTTCAAAGCCTTTGGACATGCATTGCTTTTCGAAGTCTGAGGGTGCTTTCCTCTTTTTGAACACCACTAGATCCCTGTCAGACCATAGACCCATGATGTTAGCCACATCTTCGGGTTTGAAGCTCACTAGGCTCGCCCCGATCCTGAATTGTTTGGTCTGGTGGTCGTATCGCTGCATGATGGCATCAAGGAGCCCCCTCTCCTGCAGCAACCCCTCAATCTCCATGAGATGGCCAAAAGGTATCCTCCTCACCATCTTGAGCTACCTTGCTAACATCTGTTGTTTCAGCTCAGACAACGTCTCCACGACGGGCACCAAATAGCATCTGTCGTACATCAGGTTCGATGCCATGTCTGCTTTACATACAACATCACTCAGCCAAACATGCTTGAATCCTAAACAGAAATCGAAAAATACTGCACGGAAACTAAGTAATCTAAACAGAAATGTTCCTTAAACGGAAATTGCCCATTCTAAACAGAACCACCAAAACAAAACCTTATATTCCTGTAGAACGGAGATATGCGCAGATAATAAGACCCTATTATTCTGGCAAACCGCTTACTTACCATATTCATTTGGGTCGGATATTGTAGAGAATCGGATGTTTGTTACACCGGCAATGGAGGAACTAGGGTTTCTAACTCGCACTTTCGTGTAAGAGAAGATGAAAAGGTACTTAACTGACAGTTCAATGGAGGGTGAAGTTTGTTGCCTTTCAGTGTCATCAATGCCCTAAAAGTTTCAAGCCTCGGAACCCACACCGTCCTAGTTTCCTGTGCGCGCACCAGTAAAAGGGTATAACCATCACTCCACTTGCGTTTTAGCGGCGTTAACCCACGTAAGGAGCCAGATGGAAGTAAACCCAAAAAGAATGGATGCTTTGTTCATTTCAAAAATAGCAGGGTTGTCTATCAATAAATGAATTTCTGAGGGGTGTTTGCTTGATTTCCAGAATATAAAAACATGAAAAAAAAAAATAGGAGGTTTCTTACCAAAGAAAAAAAATTAAGGATGTATGTGCGAAGAAACCTTTCCACTTTTAGTTCTTGTACATCATTGAGAAAGTAAAGCTTGTGTACGTAACTCAAAAATGGTACGTAACTCAAAATTATATTGGCTATCTTTGAATAAACAAAGAGACAACAATTTGCGCAATGTGTAGTTGTGCATCCATATATGCTCAATGATTAGTACACTACCATTTCAACATTCAACCACATGTACTGATGTACAACACATGTTAAGAAGAGGAAATACCGCAACTAATTCAAGAAAAAACTATTTATATTATGTAAACATAGAGAAGCCCTATATTTTAAAATGAGAGAGTCATAGATATATTCATGATGGAAATAATTCTAGTATCAAATTATTGGCATGAATTTATGGTACATATTTCATTTTTAATATGAATTCTCAAAATGTTCAAATAAAGATAAAAAGAAGTTTTGCATGTGTGTGATAATTTTGATGAAAAGAAATTAATTGAAAACTTTGGCCTTTCTGCAATTTACTGTTCAATTTATTCGTGTGATTTCTTCTTTCATTTTTTTTAATTTTTTATATTGTTTTATTTTTTATATTTGTTTATTTATTTATATTTTTTTTAGCTTCTAATTTTTATCAGATGCTATTGGCCACGCCCCAGCACGAATTGTCGTCAAATGACCACATACCTACAAAGCCGAGACCAAGTAAGTATGTAAGGCCTCAGAACCTGTCTCGCACTGGAAAATAGCATCTAACAGAAATATAGATTCTTAAATCAAAAGAAACTACAACATATGAATTACAAACATTTCACTAACAAAGTTCGGAAAAATAATCATTCGAAAATATAGAATTCCAAATCTACAAGAAAATAGGGTTATTAACTTACTAAAACTAGACGACGACTTGCTCAACGACCCTGCTAAGCTACCCACCAAATAACTCTACTTTTGATCTGAAAAAAAGAGAACAAACTTAATGAGCTTGAGAGCGGAGTAAGCAATCACTTAAAATATTTTTGATCAAATAGAAGTGTCAAAAATTCATAACAAAAAAATCATTGATTGAACTTCTAAGAAAATATAATTCGAAAACAAAACAAAACAGTTCAACAGAGTCTGATTTTCAAATAAACACAGTATAGGTCTCCCAATTCACAATGGCCAGAAACAGAATGCCAGAGGTCATTTGTTTACCCTCAGTGACCCAAGCCAAAATATCAGATGTTGTTATTCTTTACCGACGAAACGGTGTGAAACTATAGTCATTTAACGAAATTAAATGTTGACACGGTCAGTGTTTAACCCCCAATGACAAGATTAGTGCACAGTTAATTAGAGACTGAAATTTATAGATCAAAATATTTAATGTTCGCAAACAACAGAATATCATGGCTCAGACTGATAGAAAACAAAATAATCCATCAAGCAAAAATGCTAACATTCGCATGATCCCACTCTCCGTATATCAAAATAAGCAAATTATTTCCAAATCGAATAACTTAACAAATAAAGTGTAAAATAAATAATAATAATAAGCTAATTTATATAACCTAGAATATATGACCTACATAGTTTTTAGAAAACCGGAATGAAAAAATAAATAGCCAGAAATTCAATAAATACCTCATAATTTAAAAGAATATATTAATAATTTTAATAAATTAAATTATTCAAAAAATAATAATTATTAAAAATAATAAGAGAAATAATCAAACTAGTAATTTAGTAAGTGTGAAAAAATATATATTTATTCTGAAATTTGCATGTGGCTTATTTATCTGACTAGTGTGAGGAAACCAATTCTGACACCAACTCCAATGTTTTTGGCAGGTTTTAAATTTATGAGAGAAGAGCAACTAAATCACCAAAATATATATAAATTTACAAAACCTTAGGGGTATGACAGAAAAAGTTTAGGACACTAATGATGCTTTCCAGGTTAAGAGCTAAAAAACAAAGGTATTTTAAAAAGAGATTTCAGAAGGATATAAATGCAAAAAAAGTCAAACTATTGATCAATTTTCGATATTCGAATTCTTTGAAAGGTATAATATCAATTATCAAATCTAAAGAAAGACATGAAGTATTTCAACATGACCATTAAGGGCTAAAACCGGCATAACTTTTTTTACCACTATCGAAATCACAAAATTATTTGTTCTACGAAAACTTGACAAATGAGGCTATAACATATCCAAAATTCACACTGATTAGAATACTATTACATTTAAAGCATCCATTTGATTCTGCAAACCAGTAAAATCAGACACAATCTTTTCAACATGCATATCTCTTAACATATATCCTCACATAAGATGACCTTTTAGGAATAGATATTTAATCCAAAAAGGAACAACTTCCTTATTTTGTACCTTGCCCGATTCAACCCCTAAAACTATGAAAAATGTCAATTAATCTTCAAGTACTGTATAGAATACCGTTTGACATAGCTACACTAATATGGTTGTATCTCATAAACTACAGATGTATAAAATCTGAAATTTACAAGACGTTATCTGAAATCGAACCCTTATAACTTTCTTATTTTTCACTATGCGTGATTCAACCTCTAAAATCATAGATTATGGCAGGTAATCTTCAAGTTCTGTGTAGAATACTATTTGACATAGCTACACTAATTTGGTTGTATCTCATAAACTACAGAGGTATAAAATTTGATATTTTACAGGCAGTTGTGAAGAATCGAACCCTATAACTTTTGTATGTTTAACTTTGCTCCATTCTATTACGCCTTTCCTGCAGAGAGACACCCATGCCAGTCAACCCTCGAGATGCCGCAAGACTAAAAACAACCTGGGAACAAACAGACCTGAACAAAGTTGACAAATTTAAAACATACAGAACAGTGTACATGAATACATAGAGGAAGTAATCAAACCAAATCCTGAATATAGGGTTCAATGAAATATGCTTGTCATGATTACAACAAGGTATCTAATAAATTAGATAAGCATGCAAACCATGCACAAATGTGACAAATACTCTAGTGAATGCATGTCTTTATACAATGCAATAGTTCAAGAAGAAACATGCATAAAACAAGGATTAAGATAGATAGCTGAAAAAGCCCAGCACTCTGGTCCGCCGCAATGCCACTACAAGCTAGAGCCTAGAAAGGGAGGGAGGGCGTGAGTAACAAGAATCACTCAGTGAATGATTCAACACAATTCTATAGGGTATAATAGAGTATAAAATTAAATACTCTATAAAGTGACAAGACTAACCGTTGCAATAATACATATAAATTAGAACGTTACAGTATATATATACACACACACACAAATGTATAATAAAGCCACATATAGCATAGAAGAACCAATTTTCTCCATTGAGGTTTCAACATTCAAAGCTTGTGAATAGCGTAATATGAGTTTTAAAATAAAAAAACACGATGTTTATCATCAAATCATTTTGTTTTGCGTAAAACTCATTTTTCTCAAACCAAATTATTTTCCGAAGAATATAAAAATGGTCGCGTCTCAAAAATCTTATTTGCAAAATGATATGCTTTCTAAAAATACAAACTTTACATCTTGAGCAAGAGAATGTCGGTGTAGAAATATCTCTAAACGCTAGTCGTGGCCAAGGTTAAGTTTAGAGCCATCAAGGCACTCATGTTCTTGAGGTTGACCCACCGGGGTTGTGTGGTGATTTCGGACTCTCGATATTCGTGGACTCTACGCTTCACATGAAATGGACAGACCAGCAAGGTCCACCATGTCACCTCTAAAGGCTGGTCTGTGGGAACCATTACTCCAGCTGGCGGGTTCCAACCCCATCACCAACAAAACAATCAAAAGTGTATCACCAATGAAATTCATGTAAATCATTTCACAGAGTCCTTGTCCAGGATAAATATCCACATATCAGTGATAAACATCACTATTATGTAAACCGAAGCCAAGGACATGACATATACAAAAAGTTCAACAATTCATTTCAACCCAATGTACCAACATAGTCATAAGTGTTTTCATAAAACATCAAGAGTTTGATTTGAAAAATTGAAAACTTAGAATTTCTTCTAAAGCAAATAAATCATCATTTTAACGTGATAAAACCAAGAATTCCATTAAAATCAAACCATAAATATATTTATATAGTATTTAAGTAGAAATGTGCAATCGTATAACCCACTCACAACTATGGAGATCAACTCCACAACAGTGGTACTCCTCCGCTGTCTTCTTTCCTCGGGCCGAGCTCTCACCACCTATACCAACACATGTCCCAAAGGCACAAAACCAACAGAAAAAACACAAGAGGAACAAGCAAGCATGAACTCCTTCTTGCTACGAGCTAAGAAACCCTAACAAGGCTTGGGCATGGTCTGAACTTGAGCTCTAAGGGTTTCAAAGAATCTCTAGAGAGATAAACTCGACACAACCATGAAACTAGAGGTTTTGCAAAGGATTTCTCGGTGCTACAGTAGTATGCTACAATAGTCCGATTTCAATACCAAGAGGATCTATGGTTTCATCAAGGTGGAGATGGTAGATCTTCACATCCATTTCGTGAATAAGAAAGAGTGAAAGAAAAACTAAATCGGTCTACATCTTAGCCTGAAAGAAGGGCATCCAAGAGAAATCAGATTGCTATTCAATAAATAATATTTTACCATGTGTTCTCTTATTGAAATTTCAAACAATTATGAAGCTAATGGTTCAAATTATTGTCTATTGCCACTCTTATTGTCACACCCCGAACCTGGCTCACCGGACTCGATGCGTTGACAAACGGCCGTATGCCCACAAAGCCGAGACCAAGTGGACACACAAGGTCTCAATACCTGTCTCTCAAATACAAATCAAAACAATACACTAAATTTCAAACAAAACTAAATAATTAGAGAAACGAAAAGTAATCTGTTTACAACCCAAATTCAGAGAATACTAAAGGTCTTGAAAATAACAGATTTATTAATAGAAACTAATCTCCTGCTAGGCACCTGGTGCTCACTCAACAGTCCCTGCTAAGCTAGCCACCACACACCTACTTTTGATCTGAAAAGAAATAGAACAACAATTTAAGAGCTAAATAGCCTAGTAAGCAACCACTAAAAGCCAATAGTAATATAGGGGTCACAAAAACTCGATGGTTTCAAAAAGTACTTAAAGTAAATATCAACAAAATGAAACCCAGACTTCAGAACATTTCAGGCAAACAAATTTTCAATGAACAGGTATATATGTCCCCCAAATAACTAATGCCAAAAACAAAACACAGAATTCATTTATTTACCCTCGGTGACCCGAGCCAGATTATCAGAATTCATTTATTTACACTCGGCGACCCGAGCCAGATTATCAGAAGCCGTTAATATCCACCGACGGAACGGTGCAAAACTATAGTTTCTTATCAGAGTCAGAAATACATGTCGACATGGTCAGTGTTTAACCTCCAATGACAGGGTTATTGTAAAGTTAGTTGGGGACTATAATTTGCTATGTCAAAAATATATCGATTCTAAAATCATTGTCAACAATAATTATTCAATAATGAAATAAATACATAATTAAATAAAATATTCAAATCAATTGAATAAATAATAAATAAATAAATAAATAAGTGCATAAATAATCAATAAGTTTGAAAATAATAATATGCATAACATATTAACCCAAAACAATTAAATATAATATCGTAAATATTTATTCCAAAATAAAATCCAAAATAATTAAATAATTATGTAAATAATTTCAGAAATCAAAAATTGTGTATAAATACAAATATAAGGTATATACGTGGTTTACTTACCTGGAAAAATAACCCCAAGCTACAGAACCACTCGGACAAAAATCAAGATTCAGGCACAGATCCTATATTGTCTTATCAAACTCTGAGAACACAGATTAATTAAGGCCTATTATGATAAAATAAGGGTACTAATTTCAGGTGCATATCTACTGCCAAACATTGCTATGAAGTCTTACAAGTGTTACTGAACATCATCTCATTTGTGACACTAGTTTTAATTGAAATTAACTGTCGTTGGAATAAAATGGGTGAAAACTGCAAGCAGTTGCAAAAGATTACAGAAGGAAAAAAAACATCAGTTGATATTTTATATGGCGTGTTCTCAGTTCAAAAGATCATAGCACAACAGAAGAGCTACTCCCTCATTTATCTAAATTGCTATTGTTCTGCCTACAAAGCAAATTTCACTACTTCCACAAGATCAAACTCACACAACTAAAAATATTTTCAAGCCAATTATATTTTCATAGCCATTCAAAGCAGTACTTCAAAAATATTTTCAAGCCACAATTGATGAGGAGTTTCATGGCCTTCCTTCTTAATCACTTGTTCCCACCAATACTTTCATTCCCAGGTCTGTGAAGATGTGATGCATATGAATGGAAATCACTCACAAAAATTCTTTCTTCTCCTTTATGATTGACTCCTTATTAAGAATTCCTTATTTCAACCCACTTTAAGCAATTCTTCTCATAATTTTACTGTCAAATAGATGTTTTATACAATCAATTTAAAACATATTTAAATTATTTAACTTATGTAGAGATGGTCTGAATTTGGACAAAATTTGGTTCTTGGTAGTCAGCTTTTATTCCTTCTATTTGATTCTACAGTAAACAGGAAGAATTTGTTGATAACACTGCAAAGTTCAATTAAACCCTATCAAAGATGAAGGGTTTCCTAGGGATGAGCTTCACAGAACTGAACAACAAGCTGATAGATGACCAATCAAATGGATTCCTAGCAGTAAAGAATGACAACATTTTTGCAAATTGGCGAATGGATGTTGAACATCGAATGGGAAATCCAGCAACAGTATACGATTTGTCACCATAACTTGTATTCACTACCCTCCTTTCAAAATAAGGAAAGAGAGAGGATAGACAGATGTCCTTCAAAATTTCACATGATTTGCACTAATGTCAACTGTATCAAAACTGTGGAAGCAATAAGTTCAGACTCTTGAAATTGAATAAATTAAAGAATTCAATCAACGTGTATCAGGGAATATATATATCTCATGCAATGGCACTTCGACATCTATATGTAAGCGTGAGCTGCAGTTGGATGACAGTTTACTAACACTCAACGATCAAAAACCGCACAACAAAACCCTAGATCTAATAAAAAAGGTGCTTACCTCAAGAACTAGGGAACAAAACTCGACGTGGGATCCACTCCTCCTCGTGACCGCCATTTCACGAAAAACCAAGAGAAGACACAAGCTAGGTCTCGGTAAAACCTCGCCGATAGCTTTTAAATTTTTTTTTTTCTTCCGAGTCTCGCTGTTAGAGGGTATAAGGCTAGGAGGTTTTAAAATTTAAAAATAAAACAGATTTTTAAAATAAAAAAATTTCGATTGGTTTTTCTTTTTTTTTTTTTTATGGCGGTTTTACACTTATGCGACAGAATCCCGGAATGTTATTTACTTGAAAATGAGAATTTACATATAGTGGTCAGTACAGGATCTCTATTAGCAATAGTGTTTATTTGAAGAAAGGGAGACGCAGACGGCTGAAGATTATATTTGTAATATAAAATCATGAAAAAAAAACGATGGAGTTTCTAACCAAAGAAATAAAAATTTAAGGAGGTATTTGCAAAGAAACCTTTCCACTTTTAGTTCTTGCACATCATCGAGAAAGTAAAGCTGGTGTGGATAATTCTATTTTCATTATATATAGAATGGTACATAATTCAAAATTATACTAGGTGTATATGAATAAACAAAGAGACATAAAAATTTCAGCAATATGTTGTTGTGCATTCATATATGTTCAATGATTAGTACACACTACCATTTCAACATTCAACAACATGTACAACACATATGGTATATTTTGGGAAATATCATAAAATTCAAGAAAGGGAAATATCACAACTAGTTCAAGAAAAACTATTCATATTATGTAAACTTAGAGAACCGGTATATTTTGGGATGAGATTGACGTGTATATATATATATATATATATAATAGATTATGATTGAAATAATTTTAGTATCAAATTATTGGCATAAACATATGGTATATATATATTGTTTTTTAATATGAATTCTCGAAATCTACAACTAAAAATAAGGAGATTTTGCAAGTGTGTGATAATTTTGATGGAAACAGATTTGAAAACTTTGCATTTTTTTTAATTTATTTTTCCACTTAATTATTCCTGTGATTTCTTCTTGATTTTTTTAATTTTTTATATTGGTATATATTTTATATTTATATTAATATTAATATTAATTTTTATATTTAATATTTATTTTTTTAGCTTCTAATTTTTTTCAAATGCTTTTATTCACCCACTCTTATATATCTACATCTTTTCTTCTTTTTCTTTCTGTCTCATGCGCCTTCTCTTCAACTCTATCATCATCTCAAGGTTACTGATATGATGATGCTATAGATCATATATATTCCAAATCGGGAAAAAATACTAAAAACTTTTTGATTGAGCTATGATAAATATTATTTTGTGAAAAAAAAAATATCAAATGCGCGCAATTTTTTTGTGACTTGAAGATAATTATATCTCTCAAGTGAATCTCTCATGTAAAGGAGGTTCTTTCGTTTTCTTTCTCTCTCTCTCACTAACTTTTTGTTTGTTTTTTTTCTTCTTTATAAATTTCAACTAAATGGCACACTTTACACAAGTTTCTTCAAAACATAATGTGTGCACATTTTTTTATTTTTGATATATCAATTTCAAAAGAAAATAGTGAATGCTTTATAAGGAGATTAACCTTATCCTGCAGGTTTCTTCTAGCATACACAAAGATTTAAACTCAAAACCACTTACTTATGTGATCCAAACCTTAACCATTTGCACCACCCGCAATCCGTGAATGTGTGCGTGCATGAATCTAAATAAAAGGAAAAAACGTAAGATAATGAAGAATCTTGATGAGTTTGTTATGCATTTCGATGCCTCTAATTAATGTGGTATATATTAGGAGAGGGCTTCAAATCCTAGTTTAGTTTGTATTTGATGATGGTGTTATCTAGGAATTCAATAAGATCAAGAATCAACTTGAGACAAACATTCTTTTAAGTTAAAAAGAAATGACAAAATAGCATTTAACCAACGGCAAAGTAAGAAAGTTAGAAGAGTGCTCTTCACTTCACGTAGTTTGCTTTGTAGTCATTCCATTTACTAGTTGAGCATGAGCAGGTTATGTGCATACTTTTGTATAACCAAATCTTCTGTAAAAACTTTGGTTCTTTTAGGGGAAAAACTGTATGAAAGGATATTTGTTTGTTCGTTTTTCTTCCTTTCGAAAAAGGCAATACACTTTATGATATTCTGTATTTGCAGCTTTAAAAAAAATTAAAGCAAAAGTGCAAAATCATGTAGCTAAACACTTTAGTTTTGAAAATAAATCTCTTAGCAAGAAATACCATAGGTAATTTGTTTGTTACATATTTTATAACTTTTACAGCTAAGAAGTAATATATTTTGCTATCGTTTTTAACCTTTTATGTCTAAAAGTTTAAAATATTTTCTCACAAAAATATTATGTGGTAGCAAATAATTAATTCCTTTAGCTACAATATATTGATATATATAAAAAAAGAATTTTAGTTGTAACAAAAAAACTATGTGGCCGAAAGTTAAGTTTAATTGCCACAGTGAAATTATCTTCACAAATAGTTTTATGTTCAGCTATAAATTTTGTATGTTTTTAGCTAAATTAAATATTAATTTGCTATAGTTATCATAGCGTGGCTAATCGGATCGTTTTTTTGCATCGAAACAAATCAATTATAACTATTCATTAAAATATTTTACAATGAAATAGTAGGTTTGAAATAAAAATATTCGCTTAATTGTTTCGGGTAAAGTAGCTTTGTAACTGAATAGTAAAATATTTTTCTATAATAATACAGTTTGTAGTAAAAATATTTTGCTTCGGAATAAACATATCATAGCAATTAGCTTATATTGTTTAGCTCCAAACTAGATAAATTCATATCTAAATGTTAAAATTATTTGCTACAAATTGGATATTTTTGTTGTAAAATTTATTTTATCTTTATGTTTTAAACATAAAAAGGTTAATGAATTAATAGTTATTAAGTGCAAATAATGAAATAAAAATAATTAAATAAAATATAGCCAAAATATCTGAAGTTATAAAAATATCTGAAGTTATAAATGTCTACACTTGCGTTTGTGAAGCATAGATTTTAATTTTTTCTTCCCAATCTCTATTCATCTTTGCTATTTTTCGTTCATTGGCATTTCCATTGCCTCTACTATTGCATTTGCTTCCCTTTTAGCCATTTCAACTTCTGATGTTTGTAGGTCCATGATATCAGATGGTTGAGGATGGAGTGTCAGATTAATTTCTTTTGAAAAATCTTTTCCAATATTGTGACCTTTTTTTTTCTTTTTTACAAATCCTCCATGTCTTAGGCATTCTCCTATAACTTGACATAAAATAATATAAAAAAATTAAAAAAAAAAACAATTGAATGTCTATAATGATATGGTTGTAGTGAAAATAAAGTTTGAAGTGAACTATTCAAAAAACAATTGCATACAATCCAAAGTGAAATATAAATATGTCATGAAATAAAATGCATTATAAACTTATAAGTAATGTAGCCCCACAACTAAAAAATCTATGAAGAAATTGTATGAATATAGGTTGGGAGAGAGAGAGAACACATAAAAGACAAGCCGGTACATGTGGTTTAATGCTGAAAAAGAATATTAGTTGATAAATTTAATTTTGTATAGGTGTCGATTTGATGAAAGTAACATATATAAAATAATATGAAAGAAAAATTAAAAAACAACTAAAAAATCATAATTACTGAGGTTGTACTGTAAATAAAATTTCCAAAAAATATTAAAAATTCAGCATGGTGCAAATATTCCTGTTGTATTGCTTGCTTGATTGCTGTGTTCATTAATGTTGTTGCGTAATTTTTCATATCAATAGAAGAAGTAAGTTGGGCAAGCTTGATATGAGGATTTGAAGTTTGTCATCTTGCTTGAGCTGATCGGGAAAATCCTCCTGCTTAAAATTTCTGTTTTTGAGCCCATATTATTTTTTGCAATATTTGATTCTGAAAGTTGTATAAATCCATCTACATGTTATTTTTAAGGTCAAATACCCAAAATGGTCCCTCTACTTTTCTCTCTCCTTCCTTTTAGTCCCTCTACTTGAATTTGATCTTTTAAGTCCCTCTACTTTCCAATTCGGGCCAATTTGACCCAAGCCGGGAACGTCGTCAATAACGCCGTTTGAGTCAGCTGACGTGGCGCTCGCGTGGATTATTTTTTACAAAAGCACGACGACGTCGCAGTCCAGCGTGGCATCCCCTGAGTAAGTTATCGGATCCGGATCCGACAAACCCAGATCCGACAAAACCAAAGAGCGTTCCACTCATCCTCTCCCTCCATCCCTTGCCCTGCCCTACCGGAAAGCAGTTCTCCGACACCAGCCGGACGACGGGTGCCTTCTCTCATTAATTATCTCCGCTTCGCCCGTGGTTCAGGAAATTGATGTTGTTGAAGTCGGGACCATTCCGAATGGGGGAGATGACCAAGCAAACTGTGCTTGTTCCTTGGAGATCGATGAGATGTTCAGTGTGAAGATGATGAAAATTACCCTGAAGTTGTTGTGAAATCTATATTAGGTTATTGTTTATGTATGTATGGAATTTTTAAGTAATTATATGCGTTCAAATGTGTTTGTGTCTGTAACTAAGTTGTCTGTGTGTTTGTTTCTATAAATTTGGAATTTGTTCTGAAATGATCTTATAAGTTCTGTAAATTTGGTTATTACCTAGTACTTAATGATAGATGTTTTACTTTATTATGGTAGCGAATTTGCAGTGTCAGTAATTATCATCAAATGACAGAAACAGATACATTAATTTTCCATTTGTGTTAGTTTGTTAATTATTTCTATTTGTATAAGAATGACTATTCTTCCATCAAAGCAATCAGAGTTTAACAATAACTAACACAGTTTCTGTTAACTTCTCAGCCTTAGCTGCAATCATGATAACAAATAATGAATAGTAATGAATTTATCATCAAATTTGCATAATGTTGCATACCAATTCCTGCAAGCCAATTTGCAGAAATTGGTTATCTTCTCAGCCTTAGCTGCAATCATGATCACAAATAATGAATAGTAATCAATTTATCACAGGAATCATTGAAGGAGTTGAAGTCCACTAAAACTTTCTTTAACCATTGAAATTAGACATACATAATAACAAAGAAACATCAAACAATACAAACTTACATGAATTGGTATTACTCAGAATTGTGCATTAATTTGTTTTTTTGTTTTCCATACATTTCAAAATGAGTTGCTCTAGCATAATTAACAAAACAATACACTGATAGCAACCCAAATCACTAGTTTGTCTCCAAGTTTCTATTGAAACCACAAAAGTAAAGAGCTTTTGCAAGCATCCAATTGTTACATCACTTGGCTTCTCATCAAATGGAAGGATTGACACCAGCAGGAGCATCTGTTATGCTTTCTTGTGTTGGTAGATCCCCAAATTCATTTGCACCAGATGAGGTTGTGACATTTGGTTGTTCATTCTGACAGGAATTTGGCTGCTGCTTATCTGATGCCGTAAGACTCCTTCTTCTCATTTCCTACCAAACACAGCCATCAAAGTGTGTTTTACCTTAGCAATGAATAAAAATCAATGCTACACTGACTTCTATGCCAATATGGTAACTTACCAATAACTCTTTGCTTGTAATGAACAAGGTGTTCTGTTGCACTTCCCTACCAACAATAAGCTCTCCAGTGTGAGCACCCTGCAGCCAATTAAATAAGATAATTTATTCAGTGTAGCCAAGCAATTGTTTCTACCATACTAATGTTTGTGTGAATAAGCAATATTATTAACCCTTACCCTTAAAATTTTTGTTGACCTAATTGATATATCAGTAGGTCTTGATCCACTAGTAGCATTCCCCATTGAAAGATTGTCCAAGATAGGATTGTCAGTTGTTCCCTAAATAAATGCAAACATTACCACAATTTAAGTGGTCAATGTACTTCATGCAGAGACAGAAGTGAACATTAAACTCACCATGGACTCATCCACTGGAGGAGCCGCCGTATCACAAGGCTGTGATTTTGTTTTCCTTTGTCTCTTGGTAGCGGGTCCTACTCGGTGGATTAGCGAGATGTGGCCTCGCACATCATAAATTGGTCACCCATTGAGTTATTGTGACTAACATACACATAATAAGTAAATGTTATTTACTCACATTGTTCATTTTTTGTGGACACCGAGCTCTGTTGTGCCCTTCAACACGGCAGATTTTGCACCTCATCACCCTACCATGCCTTAGAACTTTAGTTTGAGAATTGCTAATGCCTTCCAGTGGCTCCCTCCTCCTTTTCTTCACAGGTATACCAGGCATCCTCTTAGCATAAGGCATTTCCAATGGCCCATCTTCACTTGTTGGCCAAAATTCTCTTCCCCTAATTGGATTGACGAGGAACCGATAGGCCTTTAGGTATGTGTCCTTCTTGAACCACTCAGCTACATAGTTAAATGGGTCTTTCCCTTCAAATGTAATTGCAGCTATTGCATGTTGACAGGGGATGCCACTCTTGTTCCATTTTCCACAAGAGCAGCTATGGTTCCCTAGCATAACTACATAACCCTCCCTAGCATGTACAACCAAGTTATCCCAAAACACTTCGTGACTCAACCCCCCATTCCATTCCACCTGCCACTTGCCACTTTTTTCCTTTCATTGTCAATCTTCTCCACTATGTTAGGCCCATAATCACATCTCCATTTCTGCACATATCCTCTATTGACAACTACTCTACTCATCACTTACCTTCTAATGTCTTCTAACAAAGAAATGACTGGCTTGTTCCTAGCCTCTACCATCACCCCATTGAAAGTCTCACACATATTATTATCAATCACATCACACTGGACTACATCATTAAAAAAGGCCTGACACCAACCTTCAATTGGCCAACTTACCAGCAAATCTTCAGCAGCACTCTCTCCTCCATTAAGCTTCCTCATGGCTTGCAAATGGTGCTTCATCTCTGGAATGCTTGTGGATCTGCCAACCTTCCAAAAATTCAGCTGCAACTCCTTCCCTGGATGCTTCTTCCCCCATCTTGCATATATGTGTCTTGCACACATCCTATGTTCAACCAGAGGCATGAGATCCTTCACAGCATGTATAAGGCCCTGCAGTAAAATCAATGTCCAAGTAAACATTGTATCAAACAAGTTGGCAAAATTGTGTTTACCTATCAAATTTCTTACAAACCTTTTGCATATCACTGACTATTGACCAGCCCAACCCATCTCCAATGCTAAGGTCTTCCTGTAATTGTTGGAGAAACCATGTCCAGCTCTCTGTAGTTTCCCTCTCCACAATGGCCCAAGACACTGGGTACATTTGGTTATTACCATCCCTACCCACAGCCACCAATAGTTGACCCTTAAGTAACCCTTTCAGAAAACACCCATCCAGACCTATCAGCCTCCTACACCCATCTTTAAACCCTTCCCTGATGGGTTTCAAGCACACATACATCTTTCGGAAAACAGGAGTGTCAGTTGTGTTCATCTTCTCAGACACTATGTTGACTGTGCTTCCAGGGTTGTTCATCTTCAACTCCAGTGCATAATTGTGTAAGATTTTAAAGTCTTCTCTAAATTGTTGCTCAATTGTTTTTAATACCAATGCCTTTGCATTTCTGCATACCTTACTAGTAATGAAGACACCCATTTCCCTTCTGACTAATGCTTTTACATGTCCGGGTCCGATTGAAGGCATACCACTTATCACATCTCCAAACCTCTTAGCAACCGCATGTCTTTGTCACCCTCCTATTCTTAGTGGTCCCCAAGATGCAGGAGTGTTCCTTCACATAATGTTTCACAGCAAATGCACCATGAACACAAGATAATCCATTTGCAGCCCTTGGCAGAACACTTGGCCCTCACCCTAACCGCATCATTCTTACTGTAAGTAAATTGAAATCCTTTCCTGGTTGAGAACTGCACTAGTTCATCTTTGAATAGTTTCAGATTTTCAAATTGAATGCCAATGAAGAAGTCCTTCAATGGAACATTAGGGTCAAAGTGACAATTCCTTGATCTATGCCTCTTTGCATCATCTGCACTTGATCCATCACTTGTGTCCTCATAACTTACAGGATCTGAGGAGTCCATATAATCACTGGCATATCCAACTACCTTGGCAGATATAGAACTGGAAGCTCCAAAGTTGGCATTTTCCATCTGCACATTGCCTTCCTGGTCATGTCCATGGACTTCATTCTTGTGACCCTCCTCTACAACCCTAAATGTTGACTTCTTCTTCTCAACATATTTCCTAATACTATCCCTAGCTTGTGCAATTTCCTCATCAGCTTCTGAGTTACAATCCACAAGTGGGACATCCACTAGGCCATCTTCATCATCATTATGATCATCTCCACTGTTGTCACTATCACTGTCAGATGTGGACTCAGATAATAGTGCCCTTGGCAGGCTTTGTTCATGCATGGCATCTGAGCACTCCACATAAATGTCTACTGACTTGCATGACATTAGCTGCTCAGTCAAGCCTACTACAGTGTGGTCATCAACAACACTTCTTAACACCCCTTCACCATCCTTATAAGAAAACCTCACATCCTTTCTAATGTCATAACCCAGCTCTTTCACATCCCCTAGCAAATCCCAGTGGCAAAGTTTGTCTGGGTCAACAGAAAATTCAGACACACTACCATTCATATATCTCACTTCTCCTTCCCTCACTAATTCCCCCCCGTGGTGGTATTTGACAGTATACTCATACCAATTAGACATCCTATAGAAAACAATAATTTCCTAATAAATGAGGACACCAACCATAGCAAGACAACCAATAATAGCACATGTCAGAAAAAGTTGCATCAACAAAGTTTAGTGAAGTGGAACTCCTTTAATATTGCATGTGAGAACTTGATTAATACTCATTGTTTGTGATTATGACTGTAGTTAAGTTAATTAATTCTGAGATGTTTCCCAATCAATAGGTGTCATTTAATGTTATCTAATGTGATAATGGCAACCATGCTAGGATTTGTGAAAAAGAAATGAAGGCAATGAGACCAAAAAAAATGTGTGTTCTGTTTGTTCAAAAAGATTAACAATGGGTAAGATCCTTTTCATTGCAGTTAACATTTTTAATCATTAAATTGTTTGCTTTGACAATGATTGTAGTGTTTTTCATTGCAGTTAACATTTTTAATTTAACCATGTTAGTTCTTGATCCAGCAATTCATCAACTTAAATGGTTAACCCAAGTTGATTAAGTGTGAGAGTCCATTCTAATGAGTAGGTGTCATTTGAGAACTTGACCCAATAATGCAAAATGGCTTTCAGGGAAAACTAATTAGGCCTATGGGGCATATGAATTCATATATAACTAGACAAAGGCAACCATGGTAGGATTTGTGAAAAAGAAATGAAGGCAATGAGACAAAAAAAAATGTGTTCTGTTTGTTCAGAAAGATTAACAATGGCTAAGATCCTTTTCATTGCAGTTAACATTTTTAATTTAAAAATTATTTGATTTGACAATGATTGTAGTGTTTTTCATTGCAGTTAACATTTTTAATTTAACCATGTTAGTTCTTGACCCAGCAATTCATCAACTTAAATGGTTAACCAAAGTTCATTAAGTGTGAGAGTCCATTCTAATGAGTAGGTGTCATTTGAGAAGTTGACCCAGTAATGCAAAATGGCTTTCAGGGAAAACTAATTAGGCCTATGGGGCATATGAATTCATATATAACTAGACAAAGGCAACCATGGTAGGATTTGTGAAAAAGAAATGAAGGCAATGAGACAAAAAAAAAATGTGTTCTGTTTGTTCAGAAAGATTAACAATGGCTAAGATCCTTTTCATTGCAGTTAACATTTTTAATTTAAAAATTATTTGATTTGACAATGATTGTAGTGTTTTTCATTGTAGTTAACATTTTTAATTTAACCATGTTAGTTCTTGATCCAGCAATTCATCAACTTAAATGGTTAACCAAAGTTGATTAAGTGTGAGAGTTCATTCTAACGAGTAGGTGTCATTTAATACTATCTAGTCTGATAGTGCTTGTAAGGTAAGTTTGAGAATTTTACTAACAACTACAACATTGCTTGCAGGAAAAAGTAAATTGTCAATCATGAAGTCCTAACAAAATTTAAAATGCAATGAAGACAATGCTAGTTTAGGGGTACCTAGCAGTGAGTCTTTTTTGAACTTTGAACAGCATCCATTAAGTTATAACTAGACAAAGCCAAAGAAAGTGTTGTTTGTATTCACAACAACTGCTAAGATTCCTCTCATTATAGATCAACATCTAGAGGAAAACTAAGACTGAAAAAGCAGTCACAAATAAAAAGATGCAAGAAGGAGCAGAGGTGATGGTTGTATCATTTGTCAAACATTGAAGCTCCTCTTCAACATCTAAACATACAATGGAAAACTGCTAAATGAGGACATAAATTTAGTATGCTCTCTATGGGGTTAGAAATATCGTCAAATTAAACATAAAAAATAAAACCATCCTCACAAACATTCGGCATTCAACAATTTGAGCATATATACATGTGTACATTCCTAGCATTACTTTTAAAACAGAGATAGGGCTGAATTTGGGCCGACAATGCCTACCTTCGCCAATGGAAATAACAATGTCAAATTTAAAGAGCTCCGTAGGGCTGATGAATCGTCTTTCGGCTAGCTAGGGGTCCAAGTTTGATGTCCGGCTGGTGTCGGAGAACTGCTTTCCGGTAGGGTAGGGCAAGGGATGGAGGGAGAGGATGAGTGGAACGCTCTTTGGTTTTGTCGGATCCGGATCCGATAACTTACTCAGGGGATGCCACGCTGGACTGCCACGTCGTCGTGCTTTTGTAAAAAATAATCCACGCGAGCGCCACGTCAGCTGACTCAAACGGCGTTGTTGACGACGTTCCCGGCTTGGGTCAAATTGGCCCGAATTGGAAAGTAGAGGGACTTAAAAGATCAAATTCAAGTAGAGGGACTAAAAGGGAGGAGAGAGAAAAGTAGAGGGACCATTTTGGGTATTTGACCTATTTTTAAACTGTGTTGATTTGGAATGAGGCTCTCTTCATGCAGATCTCCAAATGAAACTCAATTACAGAAGGGACAATGTAAATAGTACAACTAGAATTAGAGAATGGGTTATTTCGTTAATATGCACCATTTAATGGTATTTTTTATTCATTTATTTATTTTTTTAATTTTATTTACTATTTTATTTTTTTATTTACTTATTTTTAAGGAATCACTTGAGCATGGTTAACTACTTTTTTTTTATTTTTTTCTGAATCATGTGAGTAGGATTTTGCTTTTTTTTTTGTTCACCGCTTGAGGAGGGTTAACTAATTTACATTTTATCGTTTGATTTTATATGTGTCACTTAAACAAAATATGTGCTAACTTTAAACAGGTAAAATAAATATGGTGAATTTGAGTTAGGTTCATGATTGTTTACGGTTTTGTGTAAATTAGGTTTAGTTTCCAAATATTGTCTTGCTACAATGTATTTGTTGTGTTTCAAAGTTCAATCTTTTAATCATGATTTCCTCTTTCAGGAAACTCATTTCATTAGAAATTTGGATATTCAAAGGTTCGTAAATTTCATAGACTTATCATCGTAAACAAAGGCTTACTTGATAGAATTTTTGTCTGATGATTAATTTTTCGTTGTCGTTTCAGTTTTGATATTTGTGACACTTATTAATGAAACACTAAACAAGCAAATAAATTATTGAAAGAAAAATGATGTATTATTCAAACCACAAAAAAAAAAAAAAAAAAAAAGTCTTTTCCATTAATATGTAAACGAAACACAACATTTCTCAAATAAAAAGAAAGTAGGACTAAGTTTTTCTAACCTTGGTCCAAAATCATTAATATATATCCTCATACTTTAAACGTATATTATCATTAATCCAACATCTAACGGATACAAAAAAAACTTATGGGAACATATATAAAAGAAGATTTCATTCCAAAAAAATTAATGCACACGCTAAACAAACCGATAAATTAATTAAGAAACCACTAAGACTAATGAGTAATTTAATTAATCATGTATATTAAACCCTATAGAGAATATTATTCTTCAAATCAGATGCTAATATAGTTATTAATTATGAGATGAATATGCAACAGCGATCCATCACATAATAAAGCCACAACATATATATTATTTGATTTCAATACATATATATCGGACCATAGATGGTCACATTACTCGTATGGTCACATTACTCGTACATGTCAGCCATACTTTTATTTATACATGCACTCTTAAGACTTATTACTATATAGCATGCATGAAAACCGTTCATGGTTGAACACTTTTCATGCTTTTAGATTAAAAGATTAACGTTAAAGCATATAATGGCATTCGAAGGACATGGTGCGCCCAGAACACCTAATTGGATTGCAGTTGAGTTGAGCACACCCACGAGTACACCTCCATTCAAAATACTTGCGATGGTAACGTTAAGTCCTAATCCAACAGTTGTCCCAACGCTTATAAGCTCCCGGCCTTCAGTCATGGAGGAGGAACCTTCGGAGATCGTTGCAGCAAAAGCAAGCACAATGCACAACACCACTGCCACAAACTTAGACATCTTTCTTCGTTATCTAACTCCTGGATGTGATGATGTTATGAAAGGATGAGTGTTCGATGACCATCATTTATAGAGAAGTGGGATTAAAGGTGGTTGGAGGACCATTAATTATCTCTATATATATATATATATATTTTTAATATTTGATTGACTATATAAATATGAATAAATACACGTAACCACATAAAGAGTGCATGTCCATGTCTATGTATACATATACATGTTGAGTGATTAATACAGCACTGTTTCAACATTCAACCACACATGCACAGCTTGATCAGAAAGGGAAATATCATAACTTATAATTCAACAAAATTTGTCCAGAAGAAATAAATCGGTCTGTATCCTTGGCCTAAAAGAAGGGCATCTAACAGAAATCAGATTACCGCTTAATAAATAATATTTTACCATGTGTTTTCTTATTGAAATCTCAAACCATTATGAAGCTAATGGTTCAAATGTCTATTGCCACTCTAATTACGCCACAGAATCTCCGAACATCGTTTAGTTCAAGATGAGAATTTGCTTATAGTGGTCATTACAGGATCTCTATGAGGAATAGTGCTTATTTAAGGAAAGGGAATTGGAGACGGTAGAAGATTATCGATGTAATATTATATAAAATCAGGAAACAAAACATTAGGGAGTTTCTTACTAAGGAAAAAAAAAATTAAGGAGGTATTTGCAAAGAAACCTTTCCACTTTTAGTTCTTGTCCGTCATCGAGAAAGTAAAGCTTGTGCGGCTAATTCTATTTTCATTATATATAAAATGGTATATATCTCAAAATTATATTGGCTATATATGAATAAACAAGGAGACATAACAATTTGCTCAATGTGTGGTTGTGCATTCATATATGTTCAATGATTAGTACACACCACCATTTCAACATTCAACCACATGTACAACACATGTCAAGAACAAGAAACCCTATATTTTGGAATGAGATTGACATATATATATATATATATAATTTTAGTATGAAATTATTCGCATAAACATATGGTATATATTTGTTTTTTAATATGAATTCTCAAAATGTTCAAATAAAGATAAAAACAAGTTTTGCATGTGTGTGATAGTTTTGATGGAAAGAAATTAATTGAAACTTTTGGCCTTTCTTCTTCTATTTTTTTTATTTTTTATATTGTTATATTTTTATATTCATTTATATATATATATATATATATATATATATATATTTTAGGTTCTAATTTTTATCGGATGATATTGGTCACAGCCTCAGCATGAATCGTCGTCAAATGACCACATACCTACAAGGCCGAGACCAAGTAAATATGCAATGCCTCAGAACCTATTTCGCGCTGGAAAATAACATCTAACACAAATATATATTCTTAAATCAAAAGAAACTACAACGTATGAATTACAAACGTTTCACTAACAAAGTTTAAAAAAATAATTATTCGAAAATATAGAATTCCAAATCCACAAGAAAATAGGGCTTATTAACTTACTAAAACTAGATGACGGCTTGCTCAATGACCCTGCTAAGCTACCCACCAAATAATACTACTTTTGATCTGAAAAAAAAGGAAAAAACTAAATGAGCTTACGAGCGGAGTAAGCAATCACTTAAAATATTTGGGATCAAATAGAAGTCTCAAAATCCACAACAAAAAAAATCATTGATTGAACATCTACGAAAATATAATTCAGAAACAAAACAAATAGTTCAACAGAGTTTGATTCTCAAATAAACATAGTATAGGTCTCCTAATTCACAATGGCCAAAAATAGAAAATCAGATATCATTTGTTTACTCTCAGTGACCTAAGCTAGAATATCAGAGACTATTATTCTTCACTGAGAGAACGGTGTGAAACTATAGTTTTTCAACAAAATTACATTTCGTCACGGTCAATGTTTAACCCCCAATGACAAAGTTAGTGCACAGTTAATTGGAGACTAAAATTTATGGATCAAAATAGTTAATGTTCGTAAGCAACAAAATATCATAGTTCAAACTAAGAGAAAACAAAATAATCCACCAAGCAAAAACGTTAACATTTGCATGATCCACTCTCTGTATATCAAAATAAGCCAACTATTTCCAAATCAAATAACTTAACAAATAAAGTGCAAAATAAATAACAATAAACTAATTTATATAACCCAGAATATATGACCTACTTAGTTTTTGGAAAACCTGAATGTACAAATAAATAGCCAAAAATTCAATAAATACTTCATAATTTAAAAGAATATAATAATAATAATTTTAATAAATAAAATTATTCATAAAATATTAATTATTAGAAATAATAAAAAATAATTAAATCAGTAATTAAGTAATTGTGAAAAGATATATATACTTATTCTAGAATTTATATGTGGTTTATTTGCCTGACTAACTTGAGAAAACCAATTTTGACACCAACTCAAGACTTTTGGGCACGTCTTAAATTTATGAGTTAAGAGCAATTAAATCACCAAAATATAAATTCACAAAACTTCAAGGGTTTGTAAAAACGATTTCAAGACACTAATGATGCTATCCAGGTTAAGAGCCAAAAAACAAAGGTATTATAAAAGTACATTTCCGATAGATATAAATGCAAAAAAAGTCAAACTATTGATCTATTTTCTAAATTCATGCTCTTTCACAGGTATAATATCAATTATCAAATCTAAAAGAAGACATGAAGTATTTCAACATGACCATTAAAGACTAAAATCGGCATAACTTTGTCTACCATTATCCAAATCACAAAATAATTTCTTCAAAGAAAACTTGACAAATGAGGCTATAATATATCCAAAATTTACACTGATCAGAATACTCTTACATTTAAACATCCATTTGATTCTGCAAACCAGTAAAATTAGAGACAATCCTTTTAACATGCATATCTCACAACAAATATTCTAAAATAAGATGATATTTTAGAAATAGATATTTAATCCATAAAGGAACAACTTCTTTATTTTGGACATTGCCAGATTCAACCCCTAAAACCATGAAAAATGTCAATCAATCTTCAAGTACTGCATAGAATACCGTTTGAGATAGCTACACTAATATGATTGTATCTCATAAACTACATATGTATAAAATCTGAAATTTTACAAGACGTTATCCGAAATCGAACCCTTAAAACTTTTTTATTTTTTACTATACGTGATTCAACCTCTAAAATCATGGATTATAGCTACACTAATCTGGTTGTATGTCATAAACGACAAAGATATAAAATCTGATATTTTACAGGAAGCTGTCCAGCATCGAACCCTACAACTTTTGTATGTTTCACGTTGCTTCATTCTATCACACCTTTTCTGCGGAGGGATATTCACGCCACTCAACCATAGAGTCACCATAAGGCGAACAACAACCTGAAACAAACAGACCTGAACAAAATTCATAAATTCAAGACATACAAAATAGCGTACAAGAATATACAAAGGAAGCAATCAAACCAAAGTATGAATAAAGGGTTTAATGAAACATGCTTGTCGTGATTACAGCAAGATTTCCAAGAAATTAGACAAGCATGTAAACCATGCATAAAAGTGACAAATACACTAATAAATCCATATCCTTATATAATGCAACATGTTCAAGAAGAAATACATATAAAAAGAGGATTAAGATAAATAGCTGGAAAATGCTCAGCATTCTGGTCTGCCACAACGCCACTACAAACTAGAGCCTAGAAAGGGAGAGAGGGGATGAGGTGTAACCAGTGTCACTGACTGAATGAGTCAACACAATTCTATAGGTTATAAGATACTCCATAAAGCAACAAGACCAATGTTTGCAATAATACCTATGGATTAGAGCACTATAGTGTATATATATATATATATAGAACACATATACATATGTATAATGAAACCACATATAGCATAGAAGGAGCATTTTTCTCCATTGAGGTTTCAACATTCAAAGCTCATGAATAGCATAAATACAAGTTTTAAAATTATAAAACATGATGTTCATTATCAAATCAATTTTCTTTGCATATAACTCATTTTTCTCAAAACACAAGGTTTTCATCAAACCAATTATTTTCTAAAGAATATACAAATGTTCTCACCTCAAAAATCTAATTTGTAAAATGATATGTTTTCGAAAAATACAAACTTTGCATTTGAGCAAGCGAATATCGGTGTAGAAACATCTTTAAATGCTAACCATGGCCAGGGCTAAGTTCAAAGCTTTCAAGACACTCATGTCCTTGACATTGACCCACCGGAGTTGTGTGGTGACAACAGACTCCCAATGTTCATCCAGTCAGAACTCTACGGATCATCTAATGTGGATAGATCAGCTGGGTCCACCATGCCCACTCCAAAGGCTGGTCGGTGGAGGCCCATACTACCATATGCGGGTTCTAACCCCATCACTAATAAACCTATAAAAAGTGTATATATATGGCTTAGTGTCTATCTCAATGTAATTGGGATGGTAATCGTTTGTATGGAGAGTGGGAAAAAGATGATGTGCGAATTCCGATGGTCTTGGCTGCAAGACAAATTGCAAAGGTAATCTTAGAGGTGGTTCTTATGTCACAGTGGATGAGTTTTAGATCATGGGTATTATGAGTTATGATAAGATTGCAATGCGCCTCTTGGATGATGTCACCAACTTTGCTGCCGCATCACAACTGATGTCAAGACCCCAAGTCACTCAGTAGATCACAAAAAATTACTCCTTAGTTTAACATTTTTGTAACTTTTATGTTGTGAGAGTAATAAATTAAAATATTATTAATATAGTCTTAATTTGATGTTATTTCATTAGCTATTAAGGCATCTAATGACTTCATAGGATTTTTGGTGAGTTGCGAGGCTTATAGCGGCAGATTTTTCTGATGCTCTATGATACATAAAAAATCTATAGGTACAGAATTATTCCACCACTATAAGATTTATAGCAGCAAAATTTGTCGCCTCTAATAATCATTGTGCAACTTCAATTTTATTTCACATGGCTACATTAACATGGTTGTATCTAATAAACTACAGATGTATAAATTCTGAAATTTGATAATAAATTATCTGGCATCGAACCTACAACTTTCTTAGTTTTCACTTTGCTCGATTCAATCTCTAAAATCATGGATTATTGTAGTCAATCTTAAAGTTCCGTACAGAATACTATTTTACAGAACTACACTAATATAGTTATATCTCATAGACTATAGAGGTATAAAATCTAATTTTACAGACAGTTATCTAACATTGAAGTCTACAACTTTCTTATTTTTCACTTTGCTCGATTCAACCTCGAAAATTCATGTATTATGCTAGTCAAATTTCAGGTTTTGTAAAAAATATTATTTTAGAGAACTACACTAATAGGGTTATTATATCTTGTGAACTAGAATTATATTAAATCTGAAATTTTACAGGTACTTAGCTGATGTCAAACTCTAAAAATCCCCATTACAAACTATGCACCATAATAAGAACAAAACATTAAACTAAATAAGATTTTTCATATCAAGCTAGCCAAATAAAATCTGGAATCACCTACCTCACACAAGACGATATGAGTTCCCGATGGAGGTTTCTCAAGCCTCGCCGCCAACACCTCTCCAATTGAACAAATCCATAAGTAAAAAACCAGAAGCTTGGCCTCTTAATTTAAAGACCACGATTAGAAATTTAATTGTGATGGTAGCAGTGATCAAGAATTTATAGAAGTGAATCAAGATAATTATTAAGGAGATAAATTAGAAGGATCTCAAATGGTAATTAAAATTATAAATGTGATAACAATAATAATAATAAATAAATAAATAAACTGTGGGGTCCGGACTATTATTCACCTCTCCTTATCTACATATTTTCTTCTTTTTCTTTTGGTCATATGAGTTTTCCCCTCAACTCCATCATCATCTCAAGGTTACTGAGATGATGATGCCATAGATCATAAATATTTCAAATAGGAAAAAAGGAACTCTCCGATGACGAGAGGATAAATATTATTTGGTGAAAAAACTTGAAGTGCAATTTTTATATAACTCAAAGGTAATTGAATCTCGATCTTGTGTAAATTAACGGAGCTTCTTTTCTTTTTTTTCTCTCTCAATAACTTTTGTTTGCTTTTTTTATTTTCTTCTTTATATATTTTACCTAAATGGCTCGCTTCATACAAGTTTTCTGTATACAAGTTTTCTTCGTTATCTGACTCCTAGATGTGATGATGATATGAAAAGATGAGTGTTCGATGACCATCATTTATAGAGAAGTGGGATTAAAGGTGGTTGGAGGACCATTTGTAAAACCCACCTTTTAATAGCCGTCAGATTATCTTTTTGAGATATTCTTTTTCAAATTTTAAACCTCCCGACCTTATCGTTTGTAAAGCCATCTTTTAATCTCAGCCATTAGATTAGATTTTTAATTCTTATTTTGTTTTAAACTTTAAACCTTCCGAACCTTATCCCTTATAATCATTAGATCGTGGGGGAAGGCCTCGGAACTCACGAGAGAATTTCACCCGAGACCTGGCCTGCGTCCTTCTTCCTTAGTTTCATGAAGTGCCAGTGATGACAAAGAGGAAGAGAGGATTCACATCAATTTTTGTTCTCTGCTTTTTGAGGTAAGCACCCGCTTTCTCGAATCTAGGTCTATGTGATCATAAGTGAGATCTCCTTTCTTTCCCTTTGATTTCTTGTGTCTCATTGATTTTGTCCACCAATTATGGTTCTATGTGAAATTGTTCTTCAAATTCGTTTAATTTACATGGAAAGAATTTTCAGATTCATTGGGTTGTAGATCGTTCGTAACATTTACCGATGCCTAAGCAAGCACCTCGGCTTGATTACCAATGTCACTCTGATTTAGTGTGCATTTGTTTGAGGTCATAGTTTTTATACATTTCCTTTTAATTATTGATCAAATTGGGGATTTTTCCAGGTAAGTAACCCTAGATTTTATTTAGTTTGTAAAATTCCAAATTTTATACCATTGTGATTTTTGACATATAATGGTATTAGTGTATTATCTGCAAAACCTGAATATTGACGGCCCTAATACATGCCTTTAGAGATTGAATCGAGCAAAGTGAAAAATAAGAAAGGTATAGAATTCGATATCAACTAATTATCCGCAAACGTTCAGATTTTATACATATGTATTTTATGAGATACGGCCATATTAGTGTAGCTACATCAAATAGTATTCTGTGTAGACCTTGGAGAATGATTAATATTTGTGATGGTTTTAAAGGTTGACGCAGGCAAGATGCAAAATACAAAAGTTATTCCTGATTAACTTAACTATCTTGTCCGAAAATATCATGTTATTTGAGGATTTATTCTGAGAGATATACATGTTAAATTATCTTATATGATTTTACTGATTTGCAGAAATAGATGAACATTCAAATTGATGCTATAAATTTAATAATATTCTGATCCGTGCAAATTTTGGATATGTCATAGCCTTGTCTGTCTAGTTTTCATTAAAAAAACGAATTTTGAGATGAGGAGGGTGTTAGATAAAGTTATATGTATTTTAGTCCCTATTGGTCATGTTGGAATAGTCAATATCTCCCTTAGACTTGATAATTGATTTTATACACTTGAAAGAATCCGAATTTAGAAAATAATATGTTGACCCTTTTTGCATTTATACCCTTCTGAAAACTTCTTTTGCATTACCCTTGCTCATTAGCCACATGTGTCTATATATATACACACACATATATATATATATATATATATATATATATATATATAGTTGTGGGTTTGATTTTAGCGTACTTGTGGGGTAAGTAATACAGTGTGCATTCCGGTATTGCTAGCATAGTTAGTGTTTAGAGCCTCGATCATGTTTAACTAGTGTTCAATATTTGTTTGTAAGTTTGGAATTTAAGACAAGTGTGATGTTCATGTTTAGGGTTTTTGCTCGAATCCTAATTTTGAGTGTCTTCGAGGATCCTATAGCTTGGGGACATTGTTCCAGGTAAGTAAATCACGTATATACCGTATATTTGTATATATATATTAAATTTTGATTTATGAAAATAATTCACATAATTATTTAATTATTTTTAATTTTATTGTGATATATTAGCATTATTATTTTTGAATTAATCTGAGTTATGTTCATGGGATCACTGAATTTTTCTATCTTGTGTTCACAATGATTTTGAAACCGATATATTTTGATATAGCAAATTGTAGTCCCCAATTAACTTTGCAATAACCCTGTCATTGGAGGTTAAACACTGACCATGTCGACATGAATTCTGATTCTGATAAGAAACTATAGTTTCGCACCGTTCCGTCGGTGGGGAATAGTGGTTTCTGGTATTCTGGCTCGGGTCGCCGAGGATAAACGATTGAACTCTGATATTCTGGCTCGGGTCACCGAGGGTAAACAAATAACCTCTGATATTTTGTTTTTGGCATTAGTTATTTAGGGGACATATACACTTGTTTATCTGAAAATTTTGTTTGCCTGAAATGTTCTATTGTATGGATATTTATTTTTGATATTTACTATATAACGTTACTTTTAAGTACATTTCTGAAATATTCTGAAGTCTGGGTTATGATTTTGATAATTATTGTACAACATCAAGTTTAAGTACGTTTTTTTTTATAAATCATTGAATTTTTGTGATCCCTATATTATTATTTTTAGTGGTTGCTTACTGGGCAGTTTAGGTCATCAATAGTTGCTCTATTCTTTTCAGATCAAGGGTAGGTATGTGGTGACTAGCTTAGCGCGGGCCGTTGAGTGATCACCAGGTGACTAGCAGGAGTTTAGTTTTCCGTTTCATAAGTCTGATGTCTGTCAAGACCTTTAGTATTCTGTTAATCTTGGTTGTAAACCTGATTATTTCCCTTCTCTAATTTTTGGTTTTGGTTGAAGTTAGTATGCTGCTATGATTTATATCTGAGAGACAGGTATTGAGACCTTGTGTGCCCACTTAGTCTCGGCCTTGTGGGCATACGGCCGTTTGTCGACGCATCGAGTCCGGTGAGCTCGGGGCGTGACACCATTAATTATCTCTCTCTCTCTCTCTCTCTCTCTCTCTCTCTCTCTTTATATATATATATATATATATATATATATATATTATATATATCTATTTTTAATATTTGATTGACTATGTAAATATGAATAAATACACGTAACCACATAAAGAGTGCATGTCTATGTATACATATTCCTGTTGAGTGATTAATACAGCAGTGTTTCAACATTCAACCACACATGCACATGTTGATCAGAAAGGGAAATATCATAACTAACTCAACAAAATTTGTAGTGAAAAACTAAATCGGTCTGTATCTTAACCCAAGAGAAGTCAGATTTCTATTCAATAAATAATATTTTACCATGTGTTTTCTTATTGAAATCTCAAACAATTATGAAGCAATGGTTCAAATGTCTATAGCCCCTCTAATTATGCTACAAAAGCCCTGAATATTGTTTAGTTTAAGATGAGAATTTGCATATAGTGGTCATTACAGGATCTCTATGAGGAATAGTGCTTATTTAAGGAAAGGGAATTGGAGACGGTAGAAGATTATCGATGTAATATTATATAAAATCAGGAAACAAAACATTAGGGAGTTTCTTACTAAGGAAAAAAAAAATTAAGGAGGTATTTGCAAAGAAACCTTTCCACTTTTAGTTCTTGTCCGTCATCGAGAAAGTAAAGCTTGTGCGGCTAATTCTATTTTCATTATATATAAAATGGTATATATCTCAAAATTATATTGGCTATATATGAATAAACAAGGAGACATAACAATTTGCTCAATGCGTAGTTGTGCATTCATATATGCTCAATGATTAGTACACACCACCATTTCAACATTCAACCACATGTACAACACATGTCAAGAACAGGAAATATCACAACTAATTCAAGAAAGCTATCCATATTAAGTAAACATAGAGAAGTCCTATATTTTGGAATGAGATTGACATATATATATATGATAGACTATATATATTCCAAATAGGGAAAAATAAAAAAACTTTTTGATTGAGATTTGATAAATATTATTTTTTGAAAAAAAAACTTCAAATGCAATTTTTTGTGACTTGAAGAAAAATTATATCTCTCAAGTGAATCTCTCATGTAAAATAAAGGAGGTTCTTTCCTTCTTCTTTCTCTCTGTCTCTCTCAATAAATTCCAGCTAAATGGCACACTTTATACAAGTTTCTGAAAAACATAATGGGTGCACTTTTTTTTTTTTTAAGATATCAATTTCAAAAGGAAATACTGAATGCTCTATAACGAGATTAACCTTATCCGGCAGGTTTTCTTCTAGCATACACAAAGATATAAATGCAAAACTACTTGCTTATGTGATCCAAACCTCTACCATTTGGACCATCCACCATCAGTGAATGTGTGCATGCATGAATCTAAATAAAAGGAAAACACGTAAGATAATGAAAAATCTTGATGAGTTTGTTATGCATTTCAATACCTCTAATTAGTGTGGTATATATTAGGAGAAGTCTTCAAATCCTAGTATAGTTTGTATATGATGATGGTGTTATCTAGGGATTTTATAAGATGAAGAATCAACTTGAGACAGACATTCTTTTAAGTTAAACAAAAAAAACACAAAATAGCATTTAACCAACGGTAAAGTAAGAAAGTTAGAAGAGTGCTCTTCATTCACTTAGTTTGCTTTTATTCCATTTACCAGTCGAGCATGAACAAGTTATGGCCATACTTTTGATCAACAAATCAATAAATTTTTGTTGGTTTTTTTTCATTATAAATTTCAGCTAAATGGCACACTTTATACAAGTTTTGTAAAACCCACCATTTAATCTCAGCCGTCAGATTATCTATATAAAAAATTTTTATTTTTAAAATTTTAAAACATGGGTTTATCACTTACCTCCACACCTTATCCCCAATAACAATGAGATCGTGGGGAGAAAACCTCGGAACCCAGGAGAGTATTTAACCCAAGACCTAGCCTCGCCTTCTTTCTTGGTTTCGTGAAGTGCCGACGGCGATGAGGAGGAGAGGATCTCACTGTTGATTTTTGTTCCCTATTTTCTTGAGGTAAGCAGTCTTTCCTATTTTCTTGAGGTAAGCAGTCTTTCTCGAATATGGGGTTTATGATTAGTCAATATTGATTTGGTTCTAGTAAGTGTTGGTTGAATAAAAGTGTCCATATATATATAAGACTGTTGGTTGGATTTTCCAAATTTATTTTTATAGTTTTTGTTTTAAATGATAATTATTAGTGGTGAATGTGATGCACAGACAAGTCTTTCAAGCAGGGATAAGTAAGCTATTTTAACACATTGTTCTCTTTTGCTCATTGATTCTAGGTTCTTAGTCCTTAGTTTTTCTTTAATGGGAATGGGTGATTTCTCCTTCCCTTGTAAAATGGTTGCCTGAGTGTGTATTCAGAAGCATGTATTTTGTCCCCAAACTAATTATATAATATGCCTATGTCGATATATGCCTTCTTTCATTTTATTTGTTCCATCTCTGTTACCTTTCTTTTTTATTTCCATATGGACTTCGTGATTGATGACACCATATTATGGGAGCATTATTTTCATTAAATATAGAATTGTGTCATTCCTCCTCCAAAGTCAGGAAAGTCACTTGATTATAAATTACAATTAGTCATGCAATTAGCACAAAATAATGTTTGTTTATTATTAAATTCAACAAATGAAATATATAGATATTTATTTATATGTCAGTTATATATATATACTACACCACAAAAGGGTTTTAGAGGCGGTTTTCAAAACCTACAGAGGCGGTTTTAAAAGCCTCTATAGCTTTAGTGTTGGTTTTTTGAACCGCCTCTAACCCGCCTCGTATCAAGGCGGCTCTACACTTTAGAGCCGGTTTTTAACAACCGTCGGGGTAAGGTTTAAATATGTAGTCGGTTTTTTATCCCAAATTTAGAGGCGGTTGTGACCGTCTCGAAATTGTTAAGTTATAGAGGCGGTTATAACCGTCTCTATAGCTAATAATGTTTCATTTTCTTATCATTGTTTTAGAAGCGGTTATAACCGCCTCTAGAATTTATAAACGGTAGAAGCAGTTATAACCGCCTCTAAAACAATCAGTGAAAATTAAAAATTACTAAGTATAGAGGCGGTTATAACCACCTCTATAACTCGTAAGTTGTAGAGGCTTCTAAAACAATTAGAAAAACTTAAAAATTATTAAGTATGGAGGCGGTTATAACCACTTCTATAAGTTATAAGCGGTAGAGGCGGTTATAACCACCACTAAAACAATTAAGAAAAAATTAAAAATTATTACGTATCGAGGCGGTTATAACCCACCTCTAGAACTTAGAAGCGGTAGAGGGTTATATATATATATATGCGGTTATAACCACCACTAAAACAATTAAGAAAAAATTAAAAATTATTACGTATCGAGGCGGTTATAACCCACCTCTAGAACTTAGAAGCGATAGATGGTTATATATATATATATATATATATTCATTCCATGAATTTGCAATTTCATGTTATTTATTTATTTATTGAGGGACAAGGGGATAGAAGGAAGCCTGCCCCTATCCTGTCCCATGGCCACTCACTCCTATAGGGAATTCAAAGAGTGCATGCAAACATTTCATCCAAATGACAAGTTTTTAAAAATGAAATATTCATAATAATAATCCTAATTAATCACACGTTAATAGACTATATTAACATTCATCTCAGAATTTTTAAAAACCAAAATGTACTCTTCCCTGTCTCGCACTGCAGCAGACATAAGACCTCAGATTTGATCATGCAAATACTGAATTTTGATGATCTTCACTCACTCTTCTCCAACATCCCGGAGTATATTAGTTAGTTGGTTCGCAATTCCTAAAGCTAATGCAGCTTTGTATACATTCTCCGTTGTAGCCTTTGACTCCTGCTTTCTCAATATCTTGAGGAAGCTTTCGGAAGAAATCAACAGTGAGATAGCTACATTCCATGTCTACTAGCTTGAGAGTTGCTTTCTTGCTTTCATCCTATCCAATGAATCAAAAGCAACATTTCCCACCTCCACTTTGAGAGTTGGATATTGCTTTAATTCCTAGAGAAACAAAAGCAAAACTTATTAAAGAAAATTTTTAAATACGAAGAAAGTTCTATTATAAAATGCAATATATTTGAAGATTCTAAACAAAGATCTTACAATTAAACTTGTATTTTTTCACATTAAAAAAGACAATCAAAATATCAAAGTGAAAGGAATAATTAGCAAGAGTGCTGTTATTCTAAAGAATTCATGCCACTTGCACTACCTTCATATCTGGATGAGTCAGTATGAACTCCCCAAGAGATGGATCGAGAGTGAATCCATTAACACCACTACCAGTACTCAATACAAGCTAGAGAATTAGAAGTAATGAGTTACTATCTGGTTATTTCTAGTCACCATGAAGCTACATGCTATGTGAGGAATGCCAAAGATAGGACGACTGGAGGTTATAAGCGCTTTACCATGCAAGAACTCCCATACATGCAATATCTAGCCGCTAACATGTTCTTCCCTGGTTGCAGGACATCATCAAGAGATGGCTTATCTTTATCTTGTGTCATGTAAATGTCGAATATCTGAAGATGGAACAGTCTAGTCATAGAAAAGAGGGGAACTAGAAACTTTTCTCAGCCCATATGAGCAGAAACTAAACTAAATTCAGCTGGATTTCAAAGCAATGAAAATCCATACCGTTCCAATGGAAACACCACAATCGATATTAGAGGAACCATCAAGAGGATGAAAAACAACATAGTACCGGCGCTAACCATGAAAAATCAAAGAGAGCTATTAGCAAACACAATAAACAAACAGGCAATTAAACAAACACCTTCCACGCAGAGTTGGAACCACAAAAGTTGCCTCCTCATCCTCTTCAGACACAATAATGCACTAAAGAAAGTGCCCAAAAAATTCACATTCCTCAATAAGGTTCCCAACTTTCCAATGAACACAGTTTGAGTGCAAACTACAAAACTAATCAAAGTAAAAGAAGAAAAAAAAGTTATAGCCTTACATTCCGGCCACTGCTAACTAAAGCTTTGACGAAGACCTTATTGGAGAGCACATCCAGCTTCTTCTGCTCTTCTCCCTGAGTTTGAAACAGGAATCATGATATTTATATATGACTCCATTTGCTGTTTAATCAAAAGAAGAGCTTGTTAAATGGATACCATATAACAAGAACTAGCCTGGATATTTGTCTGCCCTGTAAGCCCTATCAGCTTCGCGAGCCCAGCCTATTCCCAATAAAAACCAATACAATCAACCATGAACCCATTAAACAAAGCCAATAAAAAGAGCTACTTTTAGAACTAAAAAAACAAAAACAAGCAAAGACGAATCCAGAAACACATTAAAAAAACTCTTTGATCCAGATATAGAGAGAGGACCGCAAAATAAATCGAGAAACGCATGAAAAAAACAACTCTTTGATACAGAGACGGAGAAATAAATACAAATGAATCCATTAAAAAACACATCTTTGAATCAATTAAAGCCTAGAATAAAAAGGAAACAATACTTTCAATCAAACAGGGCGCGAAAAATACCTTGTTGACAGCAGAGCAAACGAACTTGCAACCAAGGACGATGCAAAAGACCACAAAAAGGTTTATACCTTATGCCCTTGAACCTCCCAACAGTTTCAGGAAATGACTAGAAATTCAATCAAACAGGGATGAACTAAACCACTCACAATCATACTAAAAATCAAAACTTTGGGGTGTTTTCTCCTCAGCAATGTCTTGGTTGAAGATAAATATGAAGTATTTTAATTATCCTACAGAAGTCGTTTAGCTGACAAAATGCTATATATACAGTGAAATAATGAAAATGGCATCTGCTATTTGCAGAGTTATGGATCAATTCAAAAATAAGATAATGCTTATCAATAGTAATAGCAGTTTGTAAAGCTTTTCTTAATGGGTAGAAATTTAATCCGGTCATGTTGGGGGTTGACTAAGCCTGCCTACTTCAATCATTATAGGGAAGAAAGTCGTCAACAGGGAATCTATTTTATAAATTTTAGAACAAATTTATAATCAAGTGATGAATGCCAAGCATTTTACAGCTCATCCTTTGCGAGAAGTGACACAAGAATGCTTCCTTTCTGTTTAATTAATATTTTAATAGTTGAATCAACATTATTTTTAAATAATTATAGCTCTTTGTTTATGCAGATAAATATTTTGTCTTGTAAATTTTGTGGTTGGCCTTCTAATTTATGGCAATGACAGGGTACTAATATGCTTTCTCGGCTCCTTCATGTTCAAAATCCTACTGCAAAGCAAGCTATTATCACAGCGATTGACATATTAGGTAAGTTTTTCACTCTTACTACATATGTAGTGTGAAATGTTCTTGTGGTGTTATCACAAGAAATAGGTGTTTCGATTTTATTAACATTCAAAATAACATGTTTTTTCATAGTTCTTTCCTAGAAGTACTTTTCCAAAAGCGTTGTCATTGACAGGCATCCAACGTGTTTTACATAGGTAATGTTGTCATTAATGCCGCTGAAATGGGTGTTTCATTCCCACTAAAGCGTAGAGGCCAGTTGCTTGATTATGTATTGACTTTGATGAGTAAAGATGAAAGCAATGTCCAACGGCCTTTGGGTCAATTGGCATTTGGGTTCCCCGTGAGGACTCTTCGCAAGTGGCGAAAGTTCGAATCCTCGGGGTGAGGGTGCATGTCTGAGAATTGTGAGCATGAACTGTGGGTGGTACCAGCGCCCATGTGTGCGCGGCCCCACGGGCCGCAGTCGAGGCATGCGCACGCCCCTGTCTTAGTTTAGCGGACCCATTAGGGGTTTCGTTCTTCTTGACAAAAAAAAAAAAAAAAAAGATGAAAGCAATGAATTTTTTGATTCAAATCTTGAACTTCTTCACACTCAAGTATGTTTACTTATTTTTTATGTTTTGCTTGTCATTTTCTTCTAGTTTTTCTTGATTTTGTATTAACTTTGCTTTGTCCTTTAATTACATTGTATTCAGAGCCTTGCTTTAAAAGCTTGTACTACTTTAGTTTCTATTAAACCAAGGTTGCCAATGGACACGAGAAATCATGTTATGAAGGTATCTTAGTGTTATGTTGTTAGCATGTGTCATGAAGCATGTTAATTTATTTCTTTTTTTTTTAATTCTTTCTTCTGTTTTTTCTTCATTTTTGCTAATGCATGACTACCTGAACAGGCTACCCTAAGCTTTTTTGCTTTGCCAAATGATCCATCAGATATTGTTGATCCATTGATAGACAATCTCATTACTCTTTTGTGTGCAATTCTTCTGACAAGGTAATTTATGCATCATTCAACAATTTGCTGTTATCATTTCTTATGCATCTAATTTTGTGATCCTTTTACCATTTATCTTTGTAGGGAAAGCCACCTCTGGCCATGTTACTTCTGATGTCATATTTCTCATTTGTGAAGTGAATATGGTCGCAAGTTGTGAACCATGCTTTTTAAAAGGTTGGTTTAAGATGTGACATTAAATTACTTTGGGTGCAAGATAATTATTGCCCCAGAATTATTAAAATGGTTTCCACTTTGGCAAGATTTAAATAGACGTCAGAAGCAGAATGGACATCAGATAGATATTAAATTAGAATGAAACTGATTTGTACAAGGGATAAGATATAAACACGGGATTTAAAAGAGTCGGAGGGTTGTAAGTCATATAACATTTGGCTTCAAATCAATTAGGTCATTAATATTTATGTTGTAATGTTTTTAGGGATGGTGCCTTACTGAGCTAGCTTGTTTACTTGATTTTGTATTATATGTGTGTCTAGTGGCTAGTAATAAGATAGTTTGCCTAAAGATTCAACTTTCTCTATAAGTACAATTGAGACGTAAATAGAATGTGTATTTGTGGCAAACTAACTGCAATTCAAATGCAACATTTGACGAGAAATGAAAAAAAACCATTAATGAGAGTTTATTCAAAGATGTGATCACAAGAAAACAAAGCAGGAATATAAAGATTTTATAGGGGCATTTATGTAAAGAAAAGAAACATGGAATAGGCACCACTAATGCATCCAACTCTAAAATCTTCCAGTGGTCTGATATGAAAACAAGCCATCACTGTCCAGTGACCAATGAAAAGCCTCCCATTTAAAGAAATAGAATACACTGTTACATGTTCATACCTTGAAAAATGTGCCCAGAACTGCAAGAGAAGTAGGGCCAGTGATACAAGTGGATGAACAAAATTCCTTCTTTCTACCAATATCTTATGAATGTTTGATAATAACACCACCATTGAGAGTGCTGCAGTGAAATCCTTCAATCTAAATGAGAGAAAAGTGATTAGCACTTCAAGGGTCGGGATTGAGTCAGATTCAGATGCCTGAATGTCATCAATCGGCTGTGGAATGAAGTGATGTGCACCTGTTGCTTGTGAATCATGCATGCCAAAGTTAAAATGAGTTCTAGAGTGAAACTCTAATTCTAATATATTTTGTTGAATATATATAGCAAAAAAAGTCACAGATAATGCAAAGGATGATCTGAATTATTGATTGATAACATGTAACAGAAAAAAATTTACAAACATGTTAGCAGTTGGTTCTAAACTAAAATGATAGCATTACTGCTGCTCTCACAAACCATGTCAAGTCAATATAGCTTGAACCGTAAAAGTACAACATAACAAAGACTGGATAAATTCAAATTCTATGTCATCTTGAATATTTTCTATTGTATGCATACAAGAGAAAGCTGCAGATACTTCAATGGATTATGCAAACTACCAATCAACCACCAACCAAAGGCATGTGACAGATGCCAATTTGAAAGTATAGTAATATGGTATATGTTCATGAAATGCATATAGAACTTACCAAACAAAATAATCCATCACATGTTCAGAAAAAAAAAAGTTTAAGTTTTCTTTGCTAGAATTCACAGTATCTACCAGAGAGGAATTCTCAAATCAATGTAAATTTCAAAGATCCACATTATTGTATAGCATCTATGTAGCAAAAGTAGATATGGATAACTAATGAACAATTCAAAAAGTAAAGGCACTATAACCAAATTAACCAAAGGCACGCATTCAGAATCCTACAATAAAAATAGAAAAGTTAATGATGACCCTATAAGTTCACCATTTTCTTTTGCATTACAGATAAAAATGGCAATTATCTTATGATCTATTTAAACCATCCACTTTTTGACATCACAAGCAGAGAAAGAAATATAACAGATCATGATTGTACAGCATGAAACAGACGGGAAAATTAGAAAATAGAGTGGACGGATAACAGAGTGGACACATGCTAATCAAACTCTCTCCCTCCTAACTCCTATAGACCTATCATAAGATACACATACGTACAACAATATTATTGTGTTAAATATGGGCATCCAATGCATGTCTCTTTTCTTTCAAAGCTGGTTCAATTGGGACTAGTCACCATTACATCTAAAGCTTATTTCAAACTTAGGACCTAAACCTCCCTTGGCTTAACATTTCATTTTGTTATTTGGAAACTGTAAAAACTATATCTATTACAATTAACAGACATAATAATAACTGAACAACTTATTTCCCATCAAATGCTTCTACATAAATTACGTTACAAAACCCCAAAATCACTTCTCTCTCTCTCTGTCTCTCTCAAATGCAACAACATTAACTAGAGAATAATATATAGATAAGAAGTAAACACATCACAGACACCCAAGATACCACTACATTCATTCCTTTTATCTCATCATCCAAAGACAAATACAAGAAAACAGCACATAAACAAAAAACTAATTAATAGTAACTTTTCCCTTCCAACATTAGTAATAAACACCAAAACAAAAACACCAAATCTGTTAAAATCATACATAACTATGGTTTGATTATGCGGATGCGGCGATGAATAGGCTCATTCCAATGGTACGGCTCAGGCAATGGAGCTCGTCTTCAAAGAGGGAATGAATGAGAAACAAAAAGGCCCAAATGATGATGGAGCTCATCTTCAAAAGAAAATGAAAGGGAAGGGAACAAACCTAGATGCGCCGGCGATGGAGCTCGTCTTCAACTCCAGTGAAAGGGAAACAAGAGAGAGCGGTGGCGGATGAAGCTCGTCTTCAAAGAGAGTGAGCGGCATCGGGGCGGATGAAGCTCATCTTCAAAGCAAGTGAGCCGCGGCGGGGCGGATGAAGTTCGTCTTCAAAGCAAGTGAGCGGCGGCGGTGCGCGGCGGCGGATGAAGCTCACCTTCAGGGAAACGATAATGAAAGGGGAGAGAGAGAGGTGCGTGAGTGTGTGTGTGTCTGTGAAGGGAGAAAGAGAGAGTGTGACAGTGTGAGTGAATGGATGGAGAGAGAGAGAGAGAGAGAGAGAGAGAGTTTTAATTTTTTTTTATTAATTTAAATTAGAAGGGTTTTTTTAAACCAGCTCTAATATTTTGGGAGAAAAAATATTTAGATAATTATAGAGGGGGGTTTTTAAAACCCCTCTACCAAATAGCTTCTAAAAGAAAAAATGGTGTCGTGATATATATATATATATATATAATTGTGGGTTTCATTTTAGGATGCTTGTTAGGGTAAGAAGTAATACATGTGCATTATGGTGTTGCTAGCATAGTTAGTGTTTAGAGCCATGATCAAAGTTAACCAGTGGTTAATGCTGTATTTAAGTTTTGAAATTTAAGGCAAGTGTAATGTTCATGTTTAGGGTCTTTGTTCGAATCTTGATTTTGTGTGTTCGAGGGGATCTTATAGCTTGGGGATATTTTTCCAGATAAGTAAACCACATACAGACCCATATATATGTATATACAAGATTTCCGATTACCGGAAATAATTTACCTCATTATTTAATTACTTTGGGTTTTACTATTAAAACCATTCATGATATTATATTTAAATGTTTTAGGTTTTAAAATACTGTGCTTATCATTATTTTCAAAACTTATAGGTTTTTATTTATTTAATTGTCTATTTGATGAGGCAAATGGTAGGGTTGGTACGTGAGTAGAGGCAATACCAAGCACCAGCATCGCCCCCATCACCTCCTCCTCCTTCGGTTGCAGAGCGAAAAGAGAAAACTGTGATAGAATTCAAGAGATCCAGTCTACCACCGTTCTAGGGCACTACAAATCCTGATAAAGTGAAAGTTTAGGTAGAGAAAATTGAGACGGCGTTTGCAGTAATGAAGTGCACAAAAGAAGAAAAGCTCAGGTTTGGTGTGTACATGCTCAAGGGTCCGGCAAACTACTGGCACCAAGCAGTGCTTCGCGTTCGTCAGGGGCAAGAGTTTGATTCTTGGGAGAAATTGAGGGAAGCCCTCTTTTGCAAGTACTTCACCAGAGACAAGATGGTTTAGTTTGAGAGGAAATTCATTAATTTGACTCAAGGAAGTATGACTGTCGATGAGTATGAAATGGAGTTTGACAAACTTTCCAGGTATGCTCCCAGTTGGTAGATGATGATCAGAGCAAGGCCCAGCGCTTTGAGGGAGGCTTGCAGGCACATATTCATAGGGGCTTGGCCGCCTTACACCTGACTAGTTATGCTGAGATTGTGAGTCGTGCCAGGTCTTTGGACATTGTATGAGATGACACCATAAATCATAGTAAGAAGTTTTAAAAAAAGAGGCAGAGAAGTTTTGACTATCAGAAGACCCGTCAATTTGTAAGTGGAGGAAAGCCTAGGTTGGAGGCAGGATAAGGTGCATCTCCGACTGTCAACAGTCCACCAGCACAACGATCTCAAGGGTTGACACATGTTCCTTCCTGTTTTAGCCAAAGATGTGCTACTTGTGGAGGTGCTCATCCGACCACAGATTGCAGACGTACTACTAGAGCTTGTTTTAGATGTTGCAGTTAGGAGCACTGTATTGTCGGGTGTACACAGCTATCTTCTGGAGCACAAAGGACATCTTGTGTGCAGGACTCCAGATATGTGTCAGCACCTAAGCCTCAAGCATCTTCAGGTCAGCGTGCCGGGAAAGAGGTAGCTAGTGAGCAACCGACTTCCTCAACTCTGCAGAAGGCAGGAAGGCCAAAGACCGAGAGGTGTGTTTATGCGATGACTCAGGAGGATGCACATGCCTTTGTGCAGTGGTGTCAGGTACCTTATCATTCTATTCTGTATATTCTTGCGCATTATTTGATTCTGGAGCTACGCATTCGTTTACCTCATATGCATTTATTCGTAAGCATGCATTGCCTATTGTAGCTGTGGATTATGATTTATGTGTTGCCACCCCTATGGGAGTTGATGTTGTTCTTGATAGAGCTTGTGAGAATTGTCCAATTAGTATTGATGGTCATGAGTTGCAAGCTCGTTTGCATGTTATGAGCATGAGTGATTTTGATATGATTTTGGAAATGGATTTTCTGTCCGCCTACCATGCTGTGGTGGATTGTCATGCAAAAAGAGTAGTCTTTAAAATCCTTGGAGAAGCAGAGTTCACCTCTTATAGGAGTGAGTCTGCATCACAGCCTCGGGTGATTTTCGCCTTACAAGCTCGGAAATTACTCTTGGGTGGGTGTTCGGGATTCCTTGCAACAGTAGTTGAGGAAAAACTAGAAGGGCCAATGTTAGAGGATATTCCTATGGTCAGCGAGTTTCCTGATGTTTTTTCCAAAGATCTTCCTAATTTACCTCCAGACAAAGGAAGTGGAGTTTGTTGTCGATTTAGTTCCAAGAACCAATCCCATCTCTAAAGTTCCTTACAGGATAGCACCTACTGAATTGAAGGAGTTGAAGAAGCAACTGGAGGAACTTTTGGAGAAGGGTTTCATTCGGCCTAGTGTTTCTTCTTATGGTGCTCCAGTGTTATTTGTCAAGAAAAAAGATAGCACTTTGTGGTTGTGCATCGACTACCGTGAGTTAAACAAGGTGACAGTGAAAAACAAATACCTACTACCACGGATTGATGATCTTTTTGATCAGTTGCAGGGTTTTCAGATATTTTCAAAGATTGATCTTCGATCAGGAGACCGCCATTTGAAGATCAATTCAAAAGATATGTCGAAATCTGTGTTTCGCACTCATTATGGGCATTATGAGTTTTTGGTGATGCCTTTCGTGTTGATGAATGCACCGGCTGTTTTTATGGATTTGATGAATTGAACCTTCCAGTCTTTCTTGGATAGGTTAGCAGTGGTGTTTATTGATGATATTCTGGTGTATTCGAAGAGCCGAAAAGAGCATGAAGAACATTTGAAGATTGTACTCGGGATCTTGAGAGAGAAGAAACTGTTTGCAAAATTCTCTATGAATGACTTCTGGTTGGACAAGGTAGCTTTCCTTGGTTATGTGATAACCAACGATGGGATTTCTGCTGATCCCAAGAAGATATAGGTAGTTGTTGACTGGAAGAGACCTACTAGTGTGACAGAGATTTGCAGTTTCTTGGGGCTAGCTGGTTATTACAGACGGTTTGTCGGAGGATTTTTAGTGTTAGTAGCACCACTAACTAAACTCACTAGGAAGGAGCATGTTTTCAGTGGTCAGATCAGTGTGAGCAGAGTTTCCAAGAGTTGAAACGTCGATTAGTATCTGCGCATATTCTCATACTCCCATCTCTTGGTGGAGGGTTTATATATAGTGATGCTTGCAAGACTGGTTTGGGGTGTGTTCTAATGCAGAATGGACGTTTGGTGGCATGCACCTCAAGCCAGTTAAAATCTTTTGAGGTAAATTATCCCACTCATGATTTGGAGTTAGTTGCAGTACTTCAAACCAGTTGGACTGCGAATCGGTTGTCTAACCGGGTCGTCAACCGGTCCGGTTTTTAAAACATTAATTCTGAATTTAGAAAATAAATCAATAATTTAAAATTTTTTGCATTTATACCATTTTGAAATCACTTTTTACAATACCATTGTTTACTATTCTAGGTAACATCATTAGTGTCTTAAAATCTTCCTTGCATACCCCTGAAGATTTGTGAATTTATATTTTGGTTATTTAATTACTCTTTCTTCACAAATTTAAGACCTGCCCCAAAGTGTTGAGTTGGTGTCGGAATTGGCTATTCTCGCGCTAATCAGGTAAGTGTACCACATATAAATTCTAGTATAAGTATATATCTTGTTACACTTACTAAATTGCTTGTTTGATTATTTCTTTTATTATTTTTAATAATTATTATTTTCTGAATAATTTTATTTATTAAAATTTTATTATTATATTCTTTTAAATTATGAGGTATTTATTGAATTTCTGGCTATTTATTTATTCATTCAAGTTTTCTAAAAACTATGTAGGTCATAAATTTTGGGTTATATAAATTAGTTTATTATCATTTAGTTTATAATCTATTTGTTAAGTTATTCGATTTGAAGATAATTGGCTTATTTTGATATACGGGGAGTGGGATCATGCGAATGTTAACATTTTTGCTTGGTGGAGTATTTTGTTTCCTCTTAGTCTGAACCATAATATTTTGTTGTTTGTGAACATTAACTAGTTTGATCTACAAATTTTAGTCTCCAATTAACTATGCATAACCTTGTCATTGGTGGTTAAACACTGACAGTGTCAATATGTAATTTTGTTAAGAGATTATAGTTTCGCACAGTTCGGTATACGAAGAATAAATATAGCATCTGATAATCTGGCTCAAGTTCCTTATGTTAAACAAATGAACTCTGATATTTTGGCTTGGACCACCAAGAGTAAACAAATGACCTTTGATATTCTATTTTTGGCCATAGTGAATTGAGAGGCCTGTACTCTTTTTACCTGAAAATTAGACTTTGTTGAACCATTAGTTTTGTTTCTAAATTATATTTTTGTGGATGTTCTACAATCATTTTCTTGTTCTGAATTTTTGAGACTTTTATTTGATCCCAAATGTTTTTAATGGTTGCTTACTCGGCTCTCAAGCTCATTAAGTTTGTTCCGTTGTTTTTCAAATCAAAATTAGGGTTACTTGGTGGGCAGTCTAATAAGGTCGTTGAGCAAGTCTTTGTCTAGTTTTAGCTAGTTAATAAGGCCTATTTTCTTCTGGATTTGGAAGTCTATATTTTTAAGTAATTATTATTTCCAAACTTTATTGGTAAAACAAATAACCGGGTTAGCAAATAAACAAAAATATCCAATTTGTAGCAAATAAGCGGGTTAGCAAATAACCGGGTAAATTATCCCACTCATGATTTGGAGTTAGTAAAAGTATTTTGCTTTGGATTAAACATATCATAGCAATTAGCTTATATTGTTTAGCTCTAAACTAGATAAATCAAGATCTAAATGTTAAAATTATTTGCTACAAATTGGATATTTTTGTTGTAAAATTTATTTTATCTTTAAGTTTTAAACATAAAGAAAGGTTAACGAATTAATAGTTATTAAGTGCAAATAATGAAATAAAATGAATTAATTAAAATATAGCCCAAACCAAAATAAAATTAATTATTAAATAAGTAGATTATGAAAATATGAGACATGTAATAATTATTACAAACAAAGTTTTCATCACAAATATTAGTAACATTTAAAAAATCTGAAGTTATAAAAATTAGATGTCTACACTTGTGTTTGTGAAGCATACATTTTAATTTTTTCTTCCCAATCTCTATTCATCTTTGCTATTTTTCATCCATTTTCCTTTCCATTGCCTCTACTCTTGCACTTGCTTCCCTTGTAGCCATTTCAACTTGTGATGTTTGTAGGTCTATTGACATCAAATGGTTGAGGATGGAGTGTCAAATCAATTCCTTTTGAAAAATCTTTTCCAATATTGTGATCCTTCCATTTCTTTTTTTCAAATCCTCCATGCCTAGGCATTCTCCTGTTATTTGACATAAAATAATATGAAAGAAAATTAAGAAAAACAATTGAATGTCTATAATGATTTGGTTATAGTATAAACAAAGTTTTTAGTAAAATATTAAACAAACAATTGCATACAATCCAAAGTGAAATATAAATGTCACGCCCTGAACCCGGCTCACCGGACTCGAAGCGGCGACAAACGGCCGTATACCCACGAGGCCGAGACCAAGTGGGCACATAAGGCCTCAATACCTGTCTCTCAGATATAAATCATAGCAGCGTACTGATCTCAACCAAAACCAAAACTTCAAGAAAGGAAATAATCATTTTTACAGCCAAGATTCACAGAATACTAAATGTCTTAACAGACAACAGACTTATTACACAGAAAACTAAACTCTTGCTGGCCACCTGGTGATCACTCAACGGTCCCCGCTAAGCTAGCCACCACACACCTACCCTTGATCTGAAAAAGATAGAGCAACTATTTATGAGCTAAATAGCCCAGTAAGAAACCACTAAAAACAATAATATAGGGATCACAAAAGTTCAATACTTTCAAAAACATGCTCATATGCGATGTTGTACAAGAATCATCAGAATCCAAAACCCAAACTTCAGAATATTTCAGAAACATATTTAAAAGTAGCGTTATATAATAAATATCAAAAATAAAACCCAAACATAAGAACGTTTCAGACAAACATAAATGTTTCATATAAACACGCATATGTCCCCCAAATAACTAATGCCAAAAACAAAACACAGAATTTATTTATTTACCCTCGGTGACCCGAGCTAGATTATCAGAGTTCATTTATTTACCGTCGGTGACCCGATCCAGATTATCAGAGGCTGTTATTCTCCACTGACGGAACGGTGCGAAACTATAGTTTCTTATCATAATCAGAAATGCATGTCGACACGGTCAGTGTTTAACCCCAATGACAAGGTTATTGCAAAGTTAGTTGGGGACTACGATTTGCTATGTCAAAATATGTCGGGTTCAAAATGAGTGTCAACACAAAATAATGAAATTTGGTGATCTCATTTTCTAATGAGCATAACTCAAACTATTTCAAATCAATTAAATAAATAACAATTAGATAAATCAATAAATAAATAAATATATGCATAAATGATCATTAAGTTTGAAAATATTAATATGCATAATATCTTAAACCCAAAACAATTAAATATAACACCATGAAAATTTATTTACAATAAAACCCAAAATAATTAAATACTTATGTAAATATTTTTCAGAAAAAAAAATTATATATACATATAAATATACAGTATATATGTGGTTTACTTACCTGGAAAAATATTCCCAAGCTATAGGACCCATTCGGACACCAAAATTAGGATTCGGACACAGACCCTATAACATGAACGTAACACTTGCCTTAGATTCCCAAAACTTAAACACAACTATTTCAACAAGACCAATAGGGACTAAAATACGCATAACTTTCTCTAACATCCTCCAAATCACAAAATTCTTTCTTTAACGAAAACTAGATAGAAAATGCTATGACATATCCAAAATTCACACTGATTAGAATACCATTGAATTCATAGCATCAATTTGAATGTCCATCTATTTCTGGAAATCAGTAAAATCATATACTACACGTTTAACATGCATATCTCTCTGCATACATCCTCAAATAACATGCTATTTTAGGAGTAGATAGTTAATTCAATCAGGAACAACTTTTGTATTTTTCATCTTGCCTGATTCAACATTTAACACCATCAAAAATATTAATCAAACTTCATGTTCTGCACAGATTACTTTTTGACGTAGCTGCACTAATATGATTGTATCTCATAAATTACAGATATATAAAATCGGAAGCTTTGCAGCTACTTAGTTGATATCGAACCCTATAACTTTCTTATTGATCACTTTGCTCGATTCAACTTCTAAAGTTATGTATTATGGCCGTCAATTTTCAGGTTTTGCAGATAATACACTAATAGGGTTATATTTTTACAACCACAATTATATAAAATCTGAAATTTTTGCTGAAATAAAATCTATGTTTGCTTTCATGGAAAAATCAAAATAAAATAAAAACACGGCTATTTATGAATATCAAACAACACACAATAAAAACCCTAAATCCGAATAAGCGGATGCTTACCTCACAAGAGTCATGAACAAAAATAATAAGAGAAAAAATAGATGAAATCTTTTCCTTCTCCTCGTCGCCGGTAGTTCACAAAACTAAGAAAAAGGCAAGGCTAGGTTTCTGTGAAATCCTCTCGTGGCTTCCTCCTCACAATCTAATGGTTACGGGATAAGATTAGGAAGTTTTAAAATTTAAAATTTTAAAAATAAGATAAAGCAAATTATTTAATATCTTTTTTTAAAAAAAAATGTCTAACGGTTGAGATTAAAAGATGGGGTTTACAATAAATGCTATGAAATAAAATGCATTATAAACTTATAAGTAATGTAGTCCCACAACTAAAAAATCTATGAATAAATTTTTTGAATATAGGCTGGGAGAGAGAGATGACACATAAATGATAAGCACATGTGGTTTAATGTCGAAACAATATTAGTTGATAAATTTAATTTTGTATAGGTTTCAATTTGATAAAGTTAACATAAAATAATATGAAAGAAAAATTAAAAAGCAACTAAAAAATCATAATTACTAAGGTTACAGTGTAAATAAAATTGGAAATTAAATATTAAAAAACAAATTGCATAAAGTGTAAAAAGAAATAGTTTACTAAAATTCATAAGGGTTTTTTGAAAAATAATTGCATACAATGTAAAGAGAAATTAAATATTGAAAGAACAATTGCATACAGTTGCATACAATATGTCATGAGCTAAAAAACATTATAAACTTATAATTAATCTAAATGCACAACCAAAAAACAAATGTATGAAGAAATTATGTAAATATTAGGAGGGGGGGATTGAAGAGAGAGATAAACATGATAGTTGTGCGTCTGATTTTGTGTTGAGGGATAATATAAGTTGATAAATTTGATATTGTATAGGTAGCAATTTGATAAAGTTGACATATAATAATATAAAAAAATAAAAAAACTAAAATAACATAATTACATAGGTCATAGTGCAAATAAAGTTTGAAATTAAATATTAAAAAAAATAATTGCATACAATTCAAAGAGAAATACAAATATGTTTTGAAATAAAATTCATTATAAACTCATAATGAATCTAGACCAAACAAATCTATTAAAAAATGTGTGAATATGAGTTGGAAACAGAGATGGCATATAACATGAATGGGGGATTGTGTCATTTAGTGTTGAGAGAGAATATTGGTTGATAATTGATTTTTTATATGTACTAATTTCATTATGTTGACAAAGAAAACAAGAAAATAAAGAGAAAATAAAGAGAAAATAAAGAAAAAGGAAAAGAAGATGAACTTGAAAATTCCAAAGAAGCTAAGACATGTAGTTGCAATATTAGAAGCATTTAATATGTCTTAATATGAGGAGGAATTATATGGCTACAATCCTTTATCTCAATGTGTATAAATAAAATTAATTGAAAAAGACATATCTGACAAGATCTTTACTAATATTAGTAGGGCTTTGATTTCAATAGTAGACCTAGATGACAAAACAAAAACACCATTTAGGGTATAATAAAAAAGACAATAATAAATGCTACTAGTATCTTAAAATTAAAGAGGGAATTGAAAATTTTATTTTATTTTAATCCAAAATAAAGATAAATTTAATTATTTTCCCTCCAAAGATAGATGATGAGGATTAAACTTATTGTATTTCCTTTGAAGAATTCAAGGCAAGAACAAAAAATATTTATTTCTCCTATAATTTTAAAATTTAGTTTTGGCTATTTTGAATAAACTTTTTGTCTAAATAATTTTAATTCTACCTTTTTATATAAATAAAGGTTTTCATGTTGACCATAAATTAAAAATCATATAATTAGTATTTATCATATTAATTGCTATTGCATAATATATATTTTGTGAAGTTTTTGTCTTTCACTGCAAGTTTTTTTAGATTTTAATCAATTTTAAATATCTTTTTCGTGCAGCATATTTATTACATATAGTATTTTAGATTTATTGTTTTTAAACTTAATTTTCCTATAAAGTGGATATTGATTTTTTTTAATTAAACGGATTTAGTATAATAATTGATTTCTTTATCTCAATTTAAATTATAACATGTGTTCATGGTTTTGCCACAGTTTAATTTTTCCGTTGTAGCTCATTAACATCTATATATATATATAGGTAGAATACCCTAATTGGTCCCTTTATTTGTTATAATCTGCCCTTTTAGTCCCTTTACTTTAATTTGGCCCCGATTAGTCCCTCTACTGTCAATTTGAGGCAAATCAAGTCCAACAGCTGACCGACGTTAGGTTGTCCGTCTGAGTTTGCTGATGTGGCTTTATAATGGATTGGTAGAATACCCTAATTGGTCCTTTTATGTGTCACAATCTACCCTAATTGGTCCCTTTATTTGTCACAATATGCCTTTTTAGTCTCTTTACTTTAATTTGGCCCCGATTAGTCCCTCTATTATAAAACCACGTTAGCAAACTCAGACGGACAAACTAACGTCGGTCAGTTATTGGACTTGATTTGTCTCAAATTGACAGTAGAGGGACTAATCGGGGTCAAATTAAAGTAAAAGGACTAAAATGGCAGATTGTGACAAATAAAGGGACCAATTAGGGAATTCTACCTTATATATGTATAGCTACAAAAGCTATATACATAACAAATTAAATTGGGAAATAATTATTTGTTATATGTATATAATTTTTGTAACTGTATGCAATAGTAGCAACAATTTTATTATCATGGCTGCTATCTAAACTTTAAAATCATTCTTGCTACAAGCAATCAATATTTGTTGCTAAATAAGGTATGTTGATATAATATATTACTGTGGCTACAAAATAGTAGCTCAAAGGGTAGTTAGTACCATAGCATTAAAATTTTGAAACAAACATCTACATCTACTTGATTCGAATTAATAATTTAATTAACTAAAAACTTTAATCAAATTATAGAAAGCTACAAATGACTTTGTCTGTAGCTACCGTAGTATTCTAGCTACAAAAACATCTTTTGCAGTTATGAAATTATAGCTATAAATACATAAAGTCAAGTCAGCCAAGGCAATGGAAGCACTAATTATGTAATGCTATTACTTTATTTGCAAGTCTCATCACTTATGATACCATGAAGTTGTAAATATACCCAAACTTTTCTTGTCTAGATAGTCCTAGTCACCTTTTGCATGAAATTTAGAAAAAATAAAGGAGTATTTTGAAATACAATTTTAATGTGACTTCAAAGTTTGTAAAAAAAATCATCTTGCAAATAAAGTAAATAAAGTAAATAGGTTAGCACAGATGTTGAGAATACAAAATAACCTAAATACGATAGCACAAGCTTTTGTAATATATATATATATATATATATATTGTCCAGAACATTCCAGTGTATATGAGTATATATAAATATATATCAACATATTTACATGTATAAGGAAAACATGTATAACATTTCAAAACTACTTTTGCTCAAATAAGGTTTCAATAAACATAACACATTAATAATAAAATATGAGCTCTAAAATCATAATATACTATGTACACCATCAAAACACTTTTGTTAAGCATGAAAATACTTAATTTCCCAAAATACGAGATTTCCAATTAGAGAAATCGATAAGTGATCTAGAAATCCCTCTAAACTCTAGTCATGGCCTCAGCTAAGTTCAGAGCCGCCAAGGCACACATGTCCTTCACGTTGACCCACTGAGCCCTGTGATGACTCCAAACTCCTGATGTTCATCTGGTTAGGACTCTACGCACCACCTAATGTGGATAGATCAAACAGGTCCATCATTTCACCTCTGAAGGCTGGACTGTGGGGACCCCCTACTGCAACAGGCAGGTTCCAAACCCATCGCCAACAAAACATCATAAAATATTTCAACAATATACATGTAAATCATTTCGCAGGGTTCTTGTCAGGACAAATATCCATGTCTCAATGACAAACATTATATTTGTATATCCATATAAATCATTTCACAAGAGTATAACATATATACGAAATTCCACAATTCGATTCAATCCAATATGGCAACATAGCATTGTTGATTTTTTTTTTTAATGACAAGAGTTTTGCTTTCAGAATACAAAACATAGAAATCCTTTTTCAAGCAATTAAATCATCAATTCATCATGATAAATCCCAAATTTTCATTAAAACCAACTATATATATATTTATAGAGAAAAGGCTAGAATTATGCAATTATAACACACTCATAAATTTAGGAGAACAATTCCTCTACGCCGCTACTCCTCTGTTGGCTCCTTGCCTCGGGCTAAGCTCTCACCACCTGAGCCAACACCAGCCACAAGTCTCAAAACCACAAGAAAACCCAAGAAAAAAAACAAGTATGAATTTCTTTATGCTACAAACCAAGAAACCCTAACAAGGCTTGGGTCAAAACTTGCCCCTAAGGGTTCCAAAGAACCTCTAAGGAGATCAACTCTCCAAACAACTAAGAATGCAAAGATTTAACAATGGAATTCTTGTGCTACAGTAATCTGATTTCATGAACAAGAGAAATGGTTTCAACAAGGTAGGAAGGTTGGATCTCTACAACCATCTCAAGATACGAGAAAGAATGAAGAAAAACAATCCAACAATTCAATAAATTTATCAATAACAAACCAAGATTCAAGATCTAAAACCTAGGGTTAATATGCTCATCCAAACAATATAAACCAGAGGAAAAGAGTAAGCAGAAGAGCTTACCTTCAAAGATCTTCAACCAAAGAAGAGGAGAAGGTCAAGCAATGACAGTTTTCTCGCGTCCAAAGCAAAGGAAATGAAGGTAGGAAGAAGAAGAAAAAAGAAATCGGGGAAATTAGGACTCAAGTTCGGGACTTTAAATACTCCTAGAAGTACACAGCCGTATAAATTCCAACCAAGCCGTGTATCTTAAGAGTTACACGGTCAAGAACATGATCACGGAAATCAGCGTCTACCCGCGTATACTTACAGCACTCAAATTTTCACTGTTTTTCAGCCCAAACGGCCTAAAACGCCATAAAACTCAAGACAAAACTATTCTAGAACAATTTTGACAACAATACACCCCCGGAAAGCAGAAACACCACACCCCTAATGTTAATTACCCCAGATAAATTCATGGGAACCTCCGATTATAAAAAAGTGCTATGAATGAACACATGAAAGAAATTATTTTTTTATTAATTTCAGAAAAACAAGAAAAATACATGAGTACATGAATTCAATTTAAAGCAAAGGATTAAAAAACTTTGCTCTCTTCGTTTTATTATTTTTTTCAACAGTGTTATCTTGATCTTTCTTTATTTTATCTGCTCTTGCTTTGACGTAAACTTATCCCAATTCTTCCGCCAAAAAATCTTGCATGGGCATTTCTTTTGACTTGGTTGACTTTGTTTTTTGTTCTCTTTTTTTTTTTTTTTTTTTTTTTTTGCTTGCATCTTTGGCATTAGTTGGATCACAAGTTATGATTTCTCCATGTTTATAAATCATAAACCTGCTTCCATTAATTTATACTTTTGAAATGCTCTGGCATTTTTATGCTTCTGAACAAGGTTGTCGAAATCACTTTTTTAACTAGGATCAATAAGAGGTCCATAAAATTGTATGGTAATATCAAATCGTAAAATCGTAAGATCTTACTAATTGCTAAAAATTGGTATCGATATATATACACACACAAATACTTATAAACTAAAATTACACATATTAAAATAAAACTAAAACACAACATATTTGGAAATGATTTTCACAATTAATATGGGTACACTTGAATTTATTAATAAATTCAAATTCTTCAAAAGGCATAATATCAGAGAGAAATAAGATTAAAATACTTACAATATGTAATGGACCTACAAAGCCAAATGAATGAGGAAAGTACATTGTCTCCTCCTTGTGTCAACTAAAATATAAACAGCATAGAAACAACTTCTCAATGCAAAACCAAAAAATATATATGATGTTTGCATATAAAATTTAAATCACTAATCAAAATACATAATATTAATAAGACTAATGCCACAAAAAGACAACATATAGTCTTTTGAGAGTTCACAACATCAAGTCACAACATTAATAAGTTCACAACATTAACAAGTTCACAACATCAAGTCACAACGTTAACAAAAATGCACAAGACTAACAACAATCAAAACGATAAATGAAAAGTATTTTAGAGAACTTTTTTATCCTTGCTTGAAAAGCTCTTTTTTGTATTAGTTAAAAGTATTTTTATTTCTTTACTTCTTGGTTTTTTTTGGTTTTGATAAATTTTGATTTCTCAATTAATTTGAGAGAAATCTTTTCTTATTTATTTTTTGGCACATAAGGGTTCTCAAATAGAATTTCCACTCACTATGGTCACTCTCAAAAGAAAGTGAGAATTCTCACAACAAGAATAGTTCGTCACATACTTTGATTTTACAAGAGTGGGTGATCCTCAAAAATAATTTCTGCTCACTCAAGAGAGTCTCAAGAGGCAGTAGGGAGGCTCTCACAAAGAGAACAATCTATTACATTCTTATGAGATATTGTAGTCATAAAAAATATTTTCACTCACTCACGAGAGTCTCAAGAGGTAGTGAAGAGGCTCTCATGAGTTGAACAGTCTACCACTAGGTGGAAGGCCCTAATTTTAATTTCACAAATCAAATTTTAATTATTTCGTGATTTAAAAGCATTGTGTGATCATGAATTCCATTATGGGAAAACCGATAATGTTAATTACCTCATATAAATTCATAAAAACCTCCGATTTAGAAAAAGTGTGATGAATGAACACATAAAATAAATTAATTTTTTTATTAATTTCTGCACAAGAAGAAAATTACATAAGTACATGAATTCAATTTAAAGCAAAAAAATATAAAACTTTGCTCTCTTTTTCTTTCGACAATGTTTTCTTGATCTTTCTTCGCATAATCTGAGTTTGCGTTGACATAAACTTATCCCAAGTCTTCGGCCAAAAATCTTTCTTGGGCCTTTATTTTGACTTTGTTGACTTTGTTTGTTTCGCTCTTTTTTTTTTGTACATCTTGGACGTTAGTTGGATCACAAGTTGTGATTTTACCATGTTTATGAATCATAAACTTGAATTTGTGAAGCTTTCGGATCTTGAACTTGTGAAGCTTTTGACTCTCAAAAAACTCCGACATTTTCAAGACATGACTCTGTCATGCTTTTGACCCTTGACTTGGACGTTGACAGGTCATCACCATTCACATGATTGGAAACTAACTTGACTGTTTTAATTTGTTTGCTTTTATAACTTTTTATAAGTTCCAAGTTGTATTTTTTATTCATGAATCATAAACTTTGTTTGAACTGATTTAGACTTTTGAAAGTTCTGGCATTTTGTGCATATGAAGCTTTTGGATCATTAACTTGTGAAGCACTTTAACAATTTGACTTTTGTGTCTTAAGAGTTTTGAGTTCATTTGTCTACTCACTTAAACTTTTCCAGTCTTGAATCTTTTATTTTTTGTTTTCTTTAGCCCTGACTTGCAAGTCACTAGGTCATGACCACTCACATGACTAAATTATTGACCTGACTGATTTGATTTGTTTGCTTTTAGAACTTCTTATAGGTATCAAGTTGTCTTTTTTATTAGTGAAGCACAAACTGAGTTTTGATATTTGAAGGCTTCAGAGACTTAGGTGTCACGCCCCAACCCCAAAACTAGGTCGGCCGGGTGCAAGACCTCAAATTTCAGATCTAGCAAGAATTATCACCAACAAACAAAAAAGGAAACAATAATACAGAAATATAGATAATTAATAAAAAACAGAACTAATTTGAGTATAGTCTTTAACAGCCCTACAGATACACAATGTGCCACACTTAAAGTTTAAAACAAGAATACAGATAAAATACAAGCCTCACTTACACATAAATAATTTTGTAAACAGAAATGACAACTACATAAAAAAGATTCAAGTACAATCCCCCAGTCCTAAGCTTACTTTTCTCCGGTAAAAAGAACATAAACAAAGAATACATGAGCCACAAGGGCTCAATAGGATCGCAAAGGTAATGGAGAATATAAATAACCACAAATTTGAAGATAACACAATCAAAAATCATACAGAGAATGGATAGCATGCCTGTAAAGTATAATAATATACATAAATTCAGAAAATCAATAAAGAAATACACATAAAACCATAAATGTACATCTCTCTGATTAATAAACAAATCAACAGCTCAAGACCGGATCTTCGACTACAAAGTCAGAATAGACATAATATCAATAGCCGAAGCCGGATCTTCGACCACAGTCGAAACAAACGCGCATGCTCAGTAGCGCTACTACAAGTAACATGTGTACATGGCTAGGGCTTACTCCTCCTAACTGGGCAAATTGCTAGGAATGGAGATATACTAAAAACTGTAGAAAATACCAAGTACATATAAATAAATTCAGAATAAATTATTTTCCAAAATAAATAAATAATATAAATAAATAGCACTCAACAAAAAAAAACAGAAACACATAATTATACGGATGCGAGAGCCTACTTGTTCTAGGAATACAGTGTTTAACTTCCTTCTTTACACTGCAGTTCAAGGTCCTAATATCGGATCCACCCGAGCTCCCGCCAAGAAGAAGCTGTCTCTAAGAAATGAAGTGATGAAGAAGAAGAGCAGTGGTAGGTTGCAACCAAGCCTTTTCTTCCCTTCATTTAAAGTAACTCATAATACTGCTAAATTATGCCCAATAATGCTAAATTATGCAGTTGACCAGACCCGAACATTAAGGTGCATGTGAAAGTTCCGAGATGTAAAAAATTCTTTTATTAAGCTTAACCCTAATTAATCAGCCTAAGTGGCTAAGACAGGGTCTAATACTGAAAACTCCGGTCAAAGAAAGGGGCAAACCTTACATTAGGCTTGTCAAACCTTTTTCTTGTCATTTAATAGAACTTTTTTATCCTTTCTTGGAAAGCTCTTTTTTTTTATTAGTTGAAAGTATTTTTATTTCTTTACTTCTTTTTTTTTATAAATTTTGATTTCTCAGTTAATTTGATAGAACTTATTTTTTGTTTTTTACACATGAGGGTTCTCACATGAGATTTCCACTCATTATGATGCTTCTCAAAAGAAAGCGAGAATTCTCACAACAAGAATAGTTCATCACATGCTTTGATTTTATAACAGTGGGTGATCTTCAAAAATAATTTTCACCCACTCAAGAGAGTCTCAAGAAGCAGTGGTGAGGCTGTCACAAAGAAAACAATGTACCACATGCTTATGAGATATTGTAGTCATAAAAAATATTTTCACTCACTGACGAGAGCTTAAGAAATAGTGGGGAGGCTCTCACGAGGAAAACCATCTATCACTATGTTGGGCTCCACAATAGATTTTGTGGCCCAAAAAAATGTTTCTACTTGCTCAAGAGAAGCTCATGAGGTAGTAAGAAGGCTCTTACAAAGAAAACAGTTTATCACTACATTGAAATTCACAAGAGACGTTGAGGACTGCCAAATTTTTTTTTATATGAGCTAGTAGGAAGACTCTCACAAGAAGAACAATCTACCACTACATTGGATTCCACAAGAGATGTTGTGGTCTTTAAAAATATTTTCACTCACTCACGAGAGTCTGAAGAGATAGTGGGAAGGTTCTCACAGGGAGAACATTCTATCACTACATTAGACTCCGGGAGAAATGGTGTGGTCTTCAAAAATATTTTTTCACTTACTTAAGAGAGTCTCAAGAGGTACTGGGAAGACTCTTACAAGGATAAGAATCTGTACTACATTGGACTCCACATGAAATAGTGGTTTTGAAAGAGTTGATAGGTGAATTTGTGAGAAAAACCCCAATTTTACCTAAAATTCCTACTTTCACTGTTTTTCTGTTTTTGCATGTTAGTCGTCTTTATATTATATTTTCATATTAGACATTGACTTATGTCTTTTTATATTTTTTATGGTTTATGCTAATACGTCGCTAGACTCCTTAATTTTCATTTTTTTTATCAAAATTTTCAAATAAACCTTGCTTCTCATATTTTTTACATTTTTTGTGAACAAATTTTGTGATGAAATCCTAAATCTTTCATATTTTGTAATAAAATACATAATTTGCTAGCATGCGCATGCATTTTCACATAAAAAAGCTTATAATAAAAATGAAATAAATAAAATAAGAAAGAAAGGAAAAAATGAATGGAATATGCAAATAGCATAAGAGGAGCCCTTCATGAATAAGTTAGCATACAAATTTTTGAATAATCATGCTGACAATATTGTTTTTTTTTCCAATAAAATCACGATATACCTGATTCTCTTCTCTTGAGTTCCTCCAAAATTTTGTCCCACTAATTTTCATCTCTTTTCTCCAAACTTTGTTTTATGGCGTTTCTCCCTTCTCTCTTCCTTTTTCTCTCTCTTTGTTCCTCTTATCTCTTCTAATACTTTTTATCCATTGCTATACTTTTTTTGGTTTTTTTCCCACAAAATCCGAACTTTCCTAAGCATAAATATCTAATATCGAAGGGATAAAGTTTTTCTTTTAACATACGATATATTAAATAAATTTAAATATTGAAGGATTTTTTACAGTTATCCCCTTTTTTTTCTTGTTCTTTATTTTCTAATTTTTTAAGAATCTTATTATTCCAATTTTTATCTCTATCATAACCTCACCTTTTATTATGATAGATTTAAAATTGAATTCCTTGAAATTAATTTAGGATTAATAAAAAATAACATAACAAATCATAACAAATAGAATTAACTGAACTTCAAATGGTCTCTGCTCAACTTCATATTCAAACTACTTACAAAATAACATAGCAAATCATATGGTTAACCTAGACGATGGTGCTCCTAGATCATAAACAGATTGCTGAAAACCACTTCATACAAACAAATGGAAACGGCAGGAATTTAGGATTAATAAAAAATGCATCAGCAAGTTGAATGTGTAATGCATAACAGCAAACATGAAAGATGATATTCCAAAAATAGTGAGTGATTCCTACAATTGAAAAGAGGAGCCCTGGTAAAGTTGCAAGCCACATTTATAAAGAACCGTTTAATTATAGAACATGGCAATATAGTTTACTCAAGATTACATGGAGGACATGTAATTAAACAGAGATGTTGATATCATATCAAGTATAGAAATATGTCACAACCAATAAATTAAATAACATGACAATACAGTTTGTTCGAGATTACATTTAGGGCACGTAATTATGAATAGAAGATGATTGATATCGAGTCATGCTAATAAATCTGTGTGAATTGATGAACTAAATAAGAGGACAATATAATTTGATCGATATTACATGAAGGACATGTAATCTTGCATAGTTAATTGATATCAAATCAAGTGTATAAAGTCATGCGGTCCGATAAATTAAATAAGAGGAAAATATGATTTAATCGATATTACATGAGGGATGTGTAATCTTGCAAAGTTGATTGATATAAAATCAAGCATAGGAAGGTACCGTGAACCGATAAATTAAAGATCGGACAATATGATTTAATGGATATTACATGAAGGACATGTGGTATTGCAGATTTGATTCATATCAAATCAAGCATAGAAATACTTGTCAACCGATAAATTAAATAACATGATATTATAATTTAATCACAAATGCAAGAGGTACATCTAAGTATATAAACTTTGTCGACATATAAAATAACCTGCATCAAGACCTTTGTGAACATATAATTTACTCACAAATGCATGAAGAACAAATAAGTACATACGGGACAATATAATTTAATCACAATTCCATGAAGAAGAAATAAGTATAAAAACATGAGTGATCTATCATAAACCATAGATAACTTTGCGAGCAGATACTTGAATCCCACAGCTCTTAATTTAATCACAATTACATGAAGAACCCAATAGATTGAAGACATTGGATTGAATAAGAAATCACGAAAGAAATTTGAGAAATCATTAAATCTTACCGAAAATGGAACGAAATAGCACACAACCCAGGAGATACGGTGGAGTGGAATAGATCGGTCAAAACAAAGTAGGTCCTGCACTTCGCCAAACAAAAATGAAAAAATAAGTTCGAAAATCATGAAATGAACCATATAGAACTATAAATCGAGAATACTAAACTTTGGATTGAAGAAGAAATCACTTCAGGATTTTCAGAAATCATGTAAAATTACCGAAAATGAACCAAAGTACCACACAACCAGGAGATCTGGTGGAGGGGAATAGATCGATCAAAACCAAGTAGGTCCTGCATTTCGGCAAACAAAAAATGAAAAATAAGTTCAACAATCTGAGGAAATTGAAGCATATGGAACTATAAATCAAGCCCATGAAAATTTTGGATTGGAGAAGAAATCACCAAAGGCTTTTGAGAGATCATGTAAAATTTCCGAAAATGGAACAAAGTAGCACACAACCAGGAGATCCGGTGGAGGGGAATAGATCGGCCAGAACAAAGTAGGTCCCGCATTTCGTCAAACAGAAAATGAAAACAATGAGTTCAAAAATCATGAAATGAAGCATATAAAACATCATTCAAAAGGATAGACAACTTTGGATTGTAGAATAAATCACCAAAGGACTTTGAGAAATCATGTAATATTACCAAAAATGGAAGGAAATAGCACACAACCAGGAGATCCGGTGTAGGGGAACAGATCGGCCAAAACAAAGTAGTTCCCGCACGTCACCGAACAGAGAATAAAAAACTAACTAGAAAATTCATGAAATGAAGCATATAAACCCCCCCCCCAAACCCAAGCGTAGATACCTTTGGATTGAAGAGGAAATCATGAAAGAATTTTGAGAAGTCATGAAATCTTAACGAAAATGGAACGAAATGGCACACAACCAAGTAGATCCGACGGAGGGGAAAGGATCGGCCAAAACAAAGTAGTTCCTGCGATTCATCGAACGGGAAATGAACAAATAAGTTGAAAAATGATGAAATCTTTGGGGAAAAGGGACGACGAAGGAGAAAACCTACCAGATCCGGCCGGGGTGGAGCAGATCGACCAAAAACACTGGAACGGTGACGGAGAAAACCTACACAAACCGACGAGAGGTTGAGCGTGGAGGAGTTCGCGACGAGAAACAACTGCGACGGAGGGTACGAGGCCAGGAAGAGCTGGGCTTCTTCCAGTGGTCGCGGGTCGCCAACGGAGATGCTCGGGAGAAGAGGGGCGACGACGGCGAAGGAAGGGAGCCCTCTTGAATCGGGGCTTTTCGATGGATGGTCACCAGATGTGTCACGTGAAGGATGCGTGCAAGGAAGTAAGCTGCTGAACTGATGGCTTCGGAGCTTTTCATACCGAAGTCAAATGGGGAAGTGGGGTGCATGGAAAGTGGGCACTTCACCACTTCGGTGTGAAGTTCCGTGAACCAAACGACCGGAAGTGAGGCTGAACTCCCCATTTCGATCACTTCAGCCTTCACTTCCATGAAACAAACACACCCTTAATATATCTAATTCGTCCCGAGATTCACTTCTTGCTTTTTTGTTTTTTTGGGTAAAGTGAGAGAGAGAAACAAAGTGATGAGGATAGATAAAAGAAGGCCACCTGGCAATCCACGTGGTTCGGGAGCCGAATTTGGGCAAGAATCTCAGGAAGAATAGCTTTACTCTTTGATTAAATTGCAGTTTTGTGTTGTATAGCAAATGTAATGTGGGGCGCTATTTGTTTTTCGAATTGCCTTGCCATTATTTGTTATGTGGATTAGAGAGTACCCGATCGATCCTTTCTTTGTTCTTTGGTCCATTGCAAGCAATTATCTAAATCAACTCAGTTTAAAAATAACATGTGGATGGATTTATACAATTTTCAAAATCAAATAGTGTTGCAAGCAATTGTCTAAATCAACTCAGTTTAAAAATAACATGTGGATGGATTTATACAATTGTCTAAATCAAATAGTCTTGAAATGTGTTCTCCAGAACTGTCAATCCAAGTTCCAATAGAGCTAATGGTGCTTGAGAACTCATTATTGCCAACATCTTGACCCAGTGAGCATTTACGTTTAACGTTTTTTGGAGGTGCATCTTGTGATGGACCTAACAGTGGCATTAGTTGGCCTTAAATCAAGGACACTTGTATTTTCTTCTCCATCTAAGTCAACAAAAGCATTTCCTATAGATGGCTCAGTATTTCCTGCAGTTTCCTTGTTTGCAATATCTTCATCAGCATCGGCTGGAGTTTCAGCATCCTCCTCGGTGGCTCAATCTTTCCTAAATACTTGGCTCAACTCTTCTAAGAAGGGGAATGGCTTGTTCCTTAGCCCATAGACCCCAGGTGACTCTGAAAACAAACAAAGAAATAAATTATAAACATGAACAAGATCAATGAGATTAATAAATTAGAAACAAGTGTAGCAAAAAAATTTTAAAAATCATAAATTGCGATTAGATCAAAATTACCTTCACCCAATCATTGAAGACAGTAGCATCACATATGATGCATTTTGTGTTAGCATTCCAACCAAAACCACTTGCATTTGGGCCCAACATCTCTTGAATGGCATGGTATTGCCTTTTCCACAACTTCACTCTTGACTTAATATGGGGTGAACCCTTGATATTATAATAAGGTAGCTTCTCACGCATCCATTTCTCGAGTTGGGCTAAATAACGAGGATGAAATTGAACATTATCAGCCTTCCATTTGCCAAATTGAGCAAGCCTAGTTAAGCATTCAACTAACATGAAATCTTTTTATGTAGTCCAAACATGTTTAAAATTTAAGCACTAACTAAATCATCAAAAAAAGCCTAACTTAAGATATTAGATCAAAATCTTGGAAATTGAGGGAAAATTTGAATGGAGTTTCAAATTTTATAATTTCTCTTCTTAATCATATCTGAAACCCTACAGCTAAACTAAACACTACACCACACTTCCCTAAATGATACAAAAAGCTTAGAAATTCAACAGTATAAGTTCTATAAATCACAAAATAAATCCCAAAACCAACATCATATAAAAAAATAACATTAAATCCCAGAAATTTAGGAAAAAAGGAAAGAAAGAAAACAAGCACCTGAGGATCTTATGGAGGCCTCTCTCTTAATCAAGCTTCGTGACGGCACGCTGGTGAGACAGCACGGCGATGCCGCAGCACGAAGGTGAGGTGGCACTGCGGAGCAGGGCAAGGATGGTGATGGCTTGGATGGTGTCGGCTAAAAGGAGAATAAAAACTAGGATTTTAATAATGAGTATAATAAGGAATTAAATTAAATGAGCAAGGGTATAATTGAAAAAAATATTACAGATTACCACCAACCTGATAATCTGGATAGACACTTTTTTTTAGTGGTATTCATATCACCGCCTTATTTGGTAATATTTCACTATTCGTAACCTCACATTACCATTAACAGTATCACTGCTACAGTACCAAACATGGTAATCAGAATATGTTACCGCCAGATTCTAGGTAATGTTTTCACATTACCGAGAACCAAACATAGCAGTAGTCCCATACTTTTTCAATTAATGGTCAATGGTTATAGTATTCCTTGAGAAATCATACTGAAGTGTTTGGTAGATTAACAAACTGGTGATTGGATACATAATCTCTAACAGCTTATCATATTTTAGGGCAGTTAAAAATGCTAGCAATTTGGGAAAGTGTGCATGGCATTTCTATTGGATGTAGGCCCATTAGGTTGGCCCACACTTTTATGCACTCAAACCTAAGCCCACATATTCTTTTTACTTTTGTTTAGTACCACAGAGAAAACTTTTCACCACCTTATATAAATTCCTTGTCATTATTTAAAACTAAAAGCTTTTATGGGAGAATTAGGTCTGGTTTTACACTACACATACGTGTGCCTGACTTGTTGGCTCGCTGCTTGTTTTTGCATTTCGTCTTAATATTTTGCATCTTTACAACGGCTATTTTTCAAGCCGATAATTCTCCAACGGATAAAAATCTATCCGTTGACAAATCTTTTTTTCTTTAGAAAACCTTAGCCGTCGAATAGCTTATTTATCTTCCCAAGATCTACATCAACTTCTTCACCTCATTTCTATCAATCCGAATCCTTGAATCTTAGATATACACTTAGAAGACTCATCGCCGAACGTGCTAGGTGGAGAGTTACTTCATCTTGGGTTAATGTATCCTAGCATTGGAATGAGGCCGTTAAACCCACACGGAGAGGGCCAATTCAGCCTTAGGGTAGTGCTTATGCGAGGCCTACCCCAAGCTAGAGATTTCTAACCTCTGTTTTTGAATTTATAAACTTTATTTAAAATTTTGATTGTATGCTATGTAGATTTTCTAACAAACAAAACCTAATTGCATGCTCTGCTAGATATTCTACATTAGCTATATTTTATTATATTAATTCTGTTATATTTGCTGAATTTTACATACAAAGTTGTAGCAAATTAAATTTATGCACATTAGTATTCCTGCATATTAATTTTTGGGTAATTGTTTTCTTGCATATTAAGTTTCAAAAATTGAATTTTTGCATGTTAATTTTTCCAGCAATTGCATTCATGCATTTTAATTTTCAGAAATTGAATTTCTGCACATTAAGTTTTCCAGTAATTACATTTCTGCACATTGAATTCCTGCATACCAAAATCTGTATTAGCATTGCATACTAAATTCTAGCATATATAGAATTTTGCATAATAACTTTCTGCATACAGAATTTCTGCACATCAAATTTCTTCATACAAAATTCTTACACTCTAAATTCTTGCACTTTACATTTCTACAAGCCTGATTTTATATCTCTGAATTTCTGCTAGTTGAATTTACACTTGTCTTCATACTGTGAACAAAATGGGATAGTGCATGAGTTTACTGCTCCTTATACACCTGAGTCTAATGGGGTTGCTAAAAGGAAAAACAGGACTCTAATAGGCATGGTAAATGCCATGTTGTTAAGTTCTGGCGTACCCAAGAACTTGAGGGGGAAGACTCTACTCTTAGCTTGCTTTATCCTAAATAGGATTCTTTTTAAGGATCATAGCACAACACCCTATGAACTTTGGAAATGAAGAGCTCCACAGCTCACCTACTTCAAAGTGTGGGGGGTGTCTAGTTAAGGTTAAAATCCCTAATCTGAAAACTAGGAAGATAGGCTCCAAAACCCTAGATATAGTGTTTGTAGGGTATGTTGTGGACAACAATGTTGGTAGATTCTTAATTATTAACTCAAAAGTGAATGAAATAGTCGGGAACACCATCGATGAAGCTAGAGATGCAGTCTACTTTGATAATAGCTTCTCTCTGAGATCAGCTATCAGTCCCACTCCTTCTATACCTCCAACCTCTAGCTTTTGAAATGAACTCGGAGATGAACTAGAGGTTGGAGGTATAGAAAGAACTTGGGTGATAATTTTGTTACATTCATGGTTGAGGACACTCCTACTACTTTTCAGGAGCCTATGGCTTCTGTTGATTCAGTTTTCTAGAAAGAAGCTATAGATGATGAGTACAACTCAATCATGAGCAACAATATCTGGATAATTACTTTTCTGCCTCCTGGGAGTAAACCTTTGAGCTTGTAAATGGGTCTTAAGGAAGAAATTGAGACCTGATGTTAATTAAAAAGTTTAAGGCCAGATTAGTTGCAAAAGGGTTTAAACAGAAAGAGGACTTAATTACTTTGACACATACTCACCAATGGCTCACACTACCATAATTAGGATACTTATAGCACTTGCATCTACCTTCAATCTTGAAATCCATCAAATGGATGTAAAGATAGCATTTCTAAATGGTGATGTGGAGGAAGATATTTACATGGAGCAACCTGAAGGCTTTGTTGTCCCTGGACAAGAGCACAAGGTATGCAAACTTATAAAATCTCTTTATGGACTCAAGCAGGCCCCTAAGCAGTGGCATGCCAAGTTTGACTCTACAATCATCTCTTATGGATTAGTTGTAAACAACTATGACAGGTGTGTCTACAACAAAGTAGCATAGGATAAGCATGTTATTGTGTTCTTGTATGTTGATGATTTGCTTATATTTGTGTCTGATCTAGATCTTGTGAATTATGTCAAAAACAATTTTGAGTAGTAAGTTTGATATGAAAGATGTGGGAAAAGCTAATGTTATTATAGGGATTAAGCTTACTAGATCAATATCTGGTATTACTTTATCCCAATCTCATTACACTGAGAAAGTGTTAGAGAAATATGGATATCTAGATTGTAAACCTATTGCTACACCTTTTGATCCTAGAATATACCTTAAGAAAAATAAAGGCGAACTTGTGAATCAAGATCTCTTTACTCAAATCATAGGATCTCTAATGTACTTGTCAAACAAAACTAGACCTAACATTGCCTATTATGTATCCAGACTAAGCAGAAAAACCAATAACCCCAATCAAGAACATTGGATTGCTCTTGAGAGGGTTCTTAGATTCCTAGAAGGCACCTTATCTTTGGGTCTAAGGTATACTAAATTCCCAAAGCGTGGTAAAGGGATATACAGATGTTAACTAGATATTTGACTCAGTGGGTTTGAAATGAACCTCAGGCCAAGTATTCTTACGTTGAGGAGGAGCTATCCAATGGAAATCACGCTAGCGAAGCTCAATACTAGGAGCATCATGGAAGCTGAATTGATTGCACTTGATTCTACATACACTGAAGTTAAGTGAATTAGATATCTACTTTCTGAGATTCCAATCATATCTGCTCCAATACCTCTAATTGCTATACATTGTGAATCTAAATCTACTACTAAACTGTGCAAGCGTGAAAGTACTAATTATATGAACAGGCATATGCAGATCTGTCACAAGTCAGTGTAGAGACATTTGAAGCACAATGTTGTGAACATTAATTACATAAAATCAGAGCTAAATCTAGCAGATTGCCTAGCTAAAGGACTATCAAGATAGATGATAGCCGAGGCATCGAAGAGAATGGGGCTTAGCCTATAAAGGTCAATAACATTAGTAAATATAATTTGTTTGAGTGGTAGATGAGTTTGTGCTTGTTTCAATATAAATAAAAATTGTTTGCATTTTGAATGTGCTTGTATTCATTAAATTAACATGTTATATTGTGTGGGGTAAATATAATTTGTTTACATGATCAATGAGGTTTTGTGATGTTGAATATATTTACTTCTACTTATCAAATAGATTTTTATGATAGTTAAATTGTCTCTATTTATTAGTTGTTAACATCAATAAAGTTTATATTTTGTTCATTTTATAGACATCTTCATTGGGTCGAGAACCGACGCCGCATGATGGGCAAACCTTTATTGATGAAAGGTCTAAATCATTCAATGTAAGTTTTAAAGTCCTTTAAATCAATATAATTCATTTCTTTTAACTTTTAATGGTTCATTGGTAGGCATCTATTTATTTGTATATTTTTTTTGTATCTATAGGATAAAGTGGTGAGATTGAGAGAGGCATCCCAAGCAAATAATGGATCAGGAAATGATGCATTTTGCCCCATTGATGAAGTAGCACTTTATTATAAGGCAGCTGGTGGTGAAAAGAAAAGAAGGGTGTATGGCCTTGGATCACAATCATCTTGTTATTATTGTAGAGGCAACATAGATGGAAACAAGACAAGCACAAGCTCTTTTGAATTCCACAATCAAGATGAGGTTGTTAATGAGTTGACAAGTTTGGGCAAAACGATTCAGACACAAGGAAATATGATGACAAATTTAAGAAGAACAAGTATTATGCGACTGCATCGGTATACCTTCTCCAGATGAATCTAAAAATACTCACAACTATTAACCAAAGGAACATGAAGGTACAAGAGGAGGAGATGATAACAATGATCATGGGCTTAGTTAAATATTTATGCTTTAATTTTTAATTTTTTTAGATTTTTAAAGGTAGTTATGTACTCTTACTTTCAGTTTATTGCAATGGACTTATATTGGGTTACTCTAAGTTCTATAAAGAAATACTTGTATTGTGTTATTGTTTGGTTTTAATTGTTGAAATTGTTATATTTATATAATATTTGAATTGTGATTAAGTTGACAGGTTCAATATGAAATGCACATTAATGTTTTATTTGTAGTATTAAAATTACGCAGATAATAGCCAGGATTACATATTTTTAATATGATATTTACCCAGGAAAATACCCAGGAATGATATGTTTTTAACAGGAGTTTTACCCCGGGATTATCTAGAAAATATCTAGAAACATAAAAATATATACCTAGAAATTACCCACGCCCGAGTTCGTGGGTAAGTTTGAAAAAACTACCCAGGGATTTCCCACGAGAGAATGTTTGGGTAATTCCTAGGTTTTTATCAATCGCACGAAATATTTACCAAAGGATATAAATCATTTACCTAGGGTTGTATTCCTGGGTAATTTACCCAATAATGAGAAATTCCGTGGGTAATGTTTTACCCACGAGGCTATTAGTAAGGAAATTTAATCCGTGGATAATCTATAGGTAACGTTGTTTACCCAGGATTGTTTGTAGTTTTACTCACAAAATCATCCCTGGGTAAAGTGTTATTTTCTTATAGTGCTACTTCTTTAAATAGAGATCCCATGATAGAAGTTCAAAGAAAAGCTATTTATTGGTTGACTGGGAGAGCACCCTACACATATTTGAGATATGTATTTTATTACCTATATGAAGATAGTTGTCAGGACGCAACTGTGAGAGTCCTTGGGCAAACTCTCTAATAATCTTTATGAAATGATTTCCAACGCATGGCCTATAATGCGCCAACCGCGTTTGTCCAAGTGCAATTGTGAGATCTTCATTAAAGTTGAATTTTGATTCAAAGAGTTGTAGTTCAAGACACAACTCACTACTGTCTCTCTCAGTTGAAAACTCTGATGAAAACTTAAGATTCAAGTCTTCAAAGACTCCTTACTTGATCTTGTGAAAATTCAAGATTTAGGTTGTTTAATTCTACATCTTCTTACTTGATTATCTCCTTTATCTTCATTGCTTAACCGTGACTCTCTCAAAACAGCAGAACTGACGGAGTTTCTGATCATGGTCTAATTGGCCCGAAATAAAAAGTAGAGGGACCGTTAAATCAAATTTGAGTAGAGGTAAAAGGAAAGAGAGAGAAAAGTAGAATGACTATTTAGGGTATTTAACCTCTTTGTTTCACACCCTACCCAATGTAAATAGTGGTATGAATACCACAACCACTACCATGCTTTTACTATCCTGCACAACTATTTTCCCACTCCCTCCCCCGCCCACCCCATATACTTATTAATGCAAAATTACAAATAAACAATTAAAATTCCAAACCACACTTTAAAAAATTGAGAAGTATAATCAAATAGTTTTTCTCATATTATATTTTTTTAATTAAACTATTACAATGAATAAGTATATTCAAACCACACAATTATTATAATTGAGTCTTACTTATATATATATATATATATATATATATATATATATATATATATATAAGTAAGAGAGAGAGAGAGAGAGAGAGAGAGAGAGAGAGGGAGAGGGAGAGGGAGAGAGAACTAAATTTTTAGCAGTGGAGCAGAGGGCAAGACAAAACCAAAATCAAAACCTACAACTCTAACCGGCAAGATTTTCATCCCCAATCTCTGGCATTTAACAATAACTAATCAGTTATTATACTACATGGCTATTTTAATAAAATGACAATTATACCCATCATTTAAATATCTCACAAATTTTATCTTCTATTTAATTTTGTTGGATTAATAAGCATAGACAGGTTTGAGAACTTCGATAAAAATGAGAAATCCTTATTTGGTAACCTAAAATTATGACACAATTCATATAATATGCCATAATTTAATATTATATGATAATTATGTCATATTGGTAGTTTGGATATTTAATTTAAACTATAGAATTGCTATATGATATAAATGTTATGGTATAAAAAAATATTTCACTCAAAATGAAATATTTTCTCATTGTAAAATGTATGATTTTTTTCATTATAAAATATGTAAAATATTTATGTAATAATTTTTTATTTTATTAACGAAACACTCATTCTGTAAGAATAAATATGTCATAAATTCTGTAATAATCACTTGCACTTCCTACATACTAATATTATACCATATTTTTTTATTTTGTAACCAAACATAACCTAAATGGGTTTGATTTTAAGCACGAGAATTGTGGTTTTTCACTACTTCAACATTCAACATTACCATCACTAATTAATGGTAACGTTAAATCCTTATCAATAAATAGCAACATACAACATAACCATTCCAGATTGATAGTAATGGTAGGTCCTAATTCATAAATAGCACTGGCTACAGCATTTGCATGTGTTGACTAGTTTCCAGGAACCCTGGAACATCATGGAAGTAAGACTCAGTCTACATTTTAGAATAAAAGGAACACATCTCACAGAAATTAGATTACAACAATTGCTGACAAACATGGTACTTGATAATGCACCTGCCAGTTTAATAGTTATTGGCATCTCAAACAAATAAAATGTGAATAAATCACCTACCTGACAAAGTTCCACAGATAATTTCTACATGTTATTGACCTCTCAAACAAATATAATGTTTACTGGATCACCCGTCTGTTGCCATTTTTATGTTACATTAATCTTTGAATATACAAATGGAGATCAGAACTGGTATATGGAATTACTGCAGGATCTCTAACTAACTCAGTTCAATGCTTTTTATACTCCATGGTTTATCTCCGTCAGCAAATGCTTACTCAGAAGTTTGGGGTTCCTTATCTGAAACTTAGTCCTTTCAGTGCTGCTGCAAAAAGCTATAAAAATATATATACATTATTGAGTTAGTAATCAAATCAATAGGATGAAATATTGGACATAAAAGACATTTAGAAAGCCTTGTTAAGAAAGCCAGCATGAAGTTAATTAGACCACTTAACCTATTGTTAATCATGGATTGGCTTTAACGCAACACATGAGAGGACCCTAAATCCCCCAAGCTAAGCTTTGGAAAGAAAAAACAAAGGCTTATGAGACTTAAAATCTCTCAAAAATGGAGAAGAAGAAAGAACAAAAGCTTCTAGAACTTCTTTTCTCTCACCAGTATGAAAGGAGAAAGAAAAAACAAAGATTACTAGGGGCTTCATAAAAATTGTATATCTGAGTATAACTTTGAAAAAAGGAATTCAAACAAATGGTGTTCAATGGAGTATTGTGAAGAGGACAAATTTGCAGATAGGTAAAGATTTCAGGGACCTATGTCAAATTATGAAGAAATAGAGTTTCTTGCAAAAGCAAAACATGTCAAAGAAATACATGCGAAGAAACCCTTTCCACTTTCATTTCCTGCACATCAGCCGGCAGGTAAAGCATGTTTGACTATTTCTAATTCCATTCTCCATAAATTGGTAGTTTTCTCCAAAGTTATGAAATATTTGCTTAGTATTTTGCAGATTCAACTTCTATGCACAAGAAATGCCCCCACCCTACATTCACTCTCTGTCTCGCACTTCATCACGCCCATCTCTTCAAAATTCAGTTTCTTCCAACTCTTTCAAAGTTCTCTCATTCTTGCCAGTCTTACACATTCAAAGTTTCTATCAAAGATACTTGAACCTGACTGAGAGATAAGCATGAACATAGTTAAAGAAAAAATTAAGATATGTTAGTGACCTTATGTGAAGGTGCCCCAGGATGCGAGCTGCTACCACTGTTAGTTTCCATTGTGTAACTTCTGTTGTTTCCCCTAACTTCTATGTCAGCTTCCTGATCAAGGGAGTTCTTGGCAGGCACGCCATCATTTGTGAAACTGGACATCTTTGTATCCATTTCCTGAGATATAATATGGCGGGTTCCAGAAGGATGATTCATATCAAACTTTTGATCATTATGCTTGCAAATTTCATGATTGCATTGACTCTGATTTTTCTTTGAAAACTGTGTAGCTGCAGCTTTGGCACCAGCTATAGCCACACTAACACTAGATGAATGCACCCCTTCTGATGATTTAGAGCTAGTTTTGTATGATGAAAGTGATCCAGGCTTCAATGAGAAAGAGTTTGAAGGATCTGGAAGTGGAAACTTCACTGGTTGGGAGCCTTTCACTGGGCGTAGACCTCTGATTGCAGAATCATAAATCTGTAGCATAATGAAATGTTAGAGCCTGAATTCACATAATATAGATAATAAAAATAGCACATATTTTGATTAAAAAAACAGAAATTGGCGAAAAATGAAAAAATTTAGAATAAGACATCAGCAGGATTTGTGTGAGCACCCTTTTCTCCAAATTATAAACACCTTGGTAACCCCGCATTTCAAAAGGTACAAGCAGTTTCTGTAATGAATGGAAATCATAGGTTAGAAACTCAAATTTTAATACACTGCAATCCCAAATGATGATGGCATAATCTCATTCATATTACCTTTCAAATAGCAAGAATAGCAACTTATGAAGATAAAATTATAACACAAAAGAAATTTAATTGTTTAGGTTGTTATCATTTTAAAAGATTTTAAGTAAGCAGACCTGTGGATTTTCACATAGCCAGCAAAACTGAGTCAAACCTTCGAGCCTCACCTGCAAATAACAGCAAGATAACAATAATTAAAATGAAAATCAAAACCAAAGATTTCTAATGAAAGATTATAGGAAATGGGTTGCCATGAAAGTTTTGTGTGTTTCATACCGATTCTGGTACTTCATCCCAGCATACCAGCTCTTCACTCTTCACACAACCAACCACTTCAACACACCCTTCAATCAACAAGAAAGCATTGTTAATTTAGCCAAGATATCATCTGAAGCATGAATGATACAAAAATAGAATGAGTTATATCCAAGGTATCAGATTAACTCATCATTAAGAGATTGTTAGAACTCCCCTCCTGAAATCAAAATATTTTGAAAAGTGCAAGTTACAGTTCATTGAACCAAAACATTTTATGAAGCATGACATACATTGGTAAAATTTTGTCTTTTTAAAATACATTTAAGTAAAATCAAGGGCACAAACAAGATTAGTATAATATTTTTTTAGAATTTAATTTATTTTGTCATTTGTATACCTTCCATATAGTGGCTCCGTGTTTCAAATAGCCACGACCATGTCACAAAGGGGTTGTCAAATCAGGGTCACCTGGCCTACATTTGAATTGGAGAGAACGTGGCACCATCTGGATGGTACCACGTGCCCCTAGTATTTAATAAACCGAGACAAAGACTCCATTCATTCATTGTCTTTTACCGAAATCAATTGCAATTTCATTGCGATCTCAAAAGTTTTAACAATTTGAAACCATTAAATCATAATGTAAAATTTGATAATATATAGATCAGGAATTATCAAATGTTTTAACTCAGCTTATCTATTTTAGTACGTAACATGACAAACCTCTTTTTACCAAAGTTGTTCACGATGTATAATGAGTAGTGAAGCACTTGCTAATTTTACATGCCAAAACTCATATTTAACAACCTCTGCCATGGTGTGTTATAGTGAATAGTGAAGCCCTTGCCTTCCCCATTTACATCCTAGTACGTCATCACAGCACCTTCTAAAGTTGCATATTTCTTGTAAATGCCAATTTCTCTGTGCTCAGTTAGATTATCAGCACTCATAAAATTGCAAAAGAATTGTTTCACATGTGTTATTTAGTTAGATCAATTAAGCATCCGGTTGATCACTCATATTCAATAACATAAAAGGCTATTGTAATCAATTTTGTCGGTACGTCCTAATATACTATTTTAGATTTCTCATATCACAAACAGTTGGCTTCGTAATTCAAATATAGCCAATCATTCAGATAAATTTTAAGAGATCAAGGCCTAACATCGTACTCAGCAGTTACTGCATATTAAAGATTGAGAAAATTTGTTTAAACTTTGAACTAACTTGTTTCTTCATTGGGATAGGAATGCAACATTATGATAACCTTAAAGTTGCTCTATTTGAAGGGGCACAGTAAATCATCATTAACTATGACCAGTAGCGGCCATGAAAAAATTCCCATCAATCATCTATACCAAATGCCTCTACTTAGTGGTGTAGTTATTTTGAAATATGACCAAGTAGCAGTCACCACCAAATCTATATCAAACATGTTATGTTTCTCTATACTGTAGTGTATTTAATATTGACATAAGAACTAGTGGCATCCAACACCAATTTTCTATCAATCAAGCATGCTGATTTTTATAACATGTATTGTACTTACTATTGAAATATGAATTTTTACCATCCAATACTGAATTTCTATCAATCAAACAAGCAAAAGGTTTCCACTCAGCAGAATATTTACTATCAAAATATGAACTAGTAGCATCCAAAACCACATTTTTAATCAATCAAACATACTGAATTTCTCTATTCAGTAGCCTACTACTGAAATCAAAGAATCAATTCACATAGATATCTTGCAGATATAACAGACCCAAGAGCCTGGAAACCGGATAGTGATCAGGAAACTTAATGTCGGTGATCCCATTCACTGCATATATCTCTCTATAGAAATCCTCCATCGCCTTGATGGTGTCCGGCTCCGGAACCTTCGCGGCAGCATGAATCCAGATCCGACCTACAGGGAATACAATTCAGCAACAATCCAATCAAAGAGAGAAAAGATTTCAGAAAAACCAGGGCTCAAGAGAATAAAAACAGACCAGTGACTGGAGCAGGCCAAGATCGGCCTTCGATGCGCTTGATGCCATGCACAAGGAGGGATGCCCATGGCTGGTGCATCGTCAGGCATGGATTCCTATACCTATCCCTTCCTCCGCCGCCTCCACCGCCTCCACCGCCTCCGCCCCTTCTCATTGTTGGTTCTCCGTCGACTAACACAGCGTTTGTCGGGACGATAAACGAATAACACAGAACAATGTTTTTTAAACAAATGAACGCTTTTTATCTGAGGTTGTACCCTTTTTATTTATTAAAATTAACAAATTAAATATTATAAGACTAAAATTTTATGAACTTAAGATTTATAATAACTAGCACCGATGCCCGGGCTTAAGCTCCGGGATTAGTTTGTTGATATGTAAATTGTAATAATGTTCTTAAAAAACAAACTCATTAATAATTATAATAATTATAATAAAAAATGGTATTTTAAAGAATCATGTTCATAATTATTTAATTTTTTTCTTTGAGCGATCAATCAAAATTACTGAACAAATAACAACTAAAATTAAATAATGTGCCTGTACTTCAAATTAATATCTTATACCAATGGTTGAATGTATAGCTTGGCAAGAATGTGGTTTTCAATCCTCCCGCTTAAGTATAAACTATCACGCTAAGAGGTATAAAGCAATTTATTGGATAGATGTTGACACCAGTGAGTACATTAACAATTGCAGAACCATTGAGAAGAATCACAACAATTTCCTCTACAAACTGCTGTTTTGCAGGATCCTATATATATTTTTAAAAGTAATATTCAGTCTTGAGTTTTTTAAACAATTTGGAAAAAAAATAACTGTAACTATGATATTTCATATTAGGATAACCATATATTAGGAAGCAAAGGAGGGCTTTCAAAGTGTTCATCAATGTATTTGATCAAATCCAGACTCTCTCCTTTTACCTCATTGTTATGCCCCAAAAAAGGCACCTAAATTAAGGACAACACTTATCAGTGTACCCTAAATAAATTTTTATTGAAAAAGATAGAACATACAAACAGAAAATATAATGAACATCACAAGCACTAAATTAATAAAAAAAAAAAAAAACAAAAGCAAGTGAACAAACACAATCAAACCTTCATTATTCAAGGATTATTAATATTAATAATATCTTAAAACTTGACATATGGGGTTAAGAGAAGCTTAATAAAATTTGTATAACATACAATAATAATAATAATAATAATAATAATAATAATAATAATAATAATAATAATAATAATATAAATTAAACCGCTCTCATGTTGATATTTTAATTTTGATCAAGCCCACAGTGGGACATGAATAATAAAGATGGCCACAAAATTTAAGCATGCCATTTTCAATTATAAAATAGGAAACAAATAAAATAAAATAAAATAAAGAGTGTCTTTAAAGGGGTTCCGCTCCCAGTTAGGGGCTGTTTGGTACGGAAGTGATTTTCTGAAGTGGTGAGTTCCTGGAAGTGGCCACTTCAGGGAAATGTATAGTTCAGTTGGAAGTGTGGACTTCTGTGTGTTTGGTTGTTGCTGGAAGTGTCACGTCAGTAACCACTTCCAGTGTTTGGTTGGTTGAAGTGAAATCTAGAAGTGGCCACTTCAGCCACTTCATGGTGTTTGGTAAGAGGTGAAGTGGGTGTATGATCACCACTTCGGGGGGGTATGGTTACCTCCCTTGTAATAGTTATGATTAAAATTTGTAATTATTCAATTTAGTGTATATTTATTTATTATATTAATATGATGTAAATTTCATCCTATTTTGTCTATTGAATTTGTAATTTTGTGAATAATTTGTAATTATTCGATAAATGGTTATTTATTTAGTTACAAAAAACCGAGATATAAATTTTGATCAATTTTATTTATTAAATTTGTAATTTTGTGATTGCAATTTAATTATTACATAATTGTTTATTTCTGTACTCTTTTAACATGGTCTACATTTCATACAATTATGTTTAAATTTGTAATTGTGTGATTACATTTATTTTGTTAACTTTTGTTTATTAAGTTTTTAATTTCATTATTAAGTTTAATGTTGTTTTTTAAGTGTGATGTAAATTTCGTTCGAATTTGTTTATCCAATTTTGAATTAGGTTATTACGGTGAAATTATACAACAACAAGTGTTTATTTATTTTTCTGGTCGAAAGCGATCTAAAATTTGTATACACTTTGAATTAATTACTCGATAATTTCATGATAATTTCCAATAAAGTGTTGTTACCATAAATTTACTAGCAAACACTGGATAAATGAGAACAATTGCTATTATCAATTTACAACTTTCGTGTGCACCAAAAAAAAAAAATTGGCGTAATTCACGAATTCACAACATGAAAACAACCGTTGTTAATGGTACTACTCTCATTACTAAAATTAGTAATAATTACAACATCACAATTTTTATCCTCCTTGTCACAAAGAAATTTATATTACACACTATCACAAACCTAACCATTTGACAAATCTTAAACCAAAATATCCACACAACTTCGACAGCAGCATCGAATACATTGAAGTAAGACAACAAATTGTTTGAAGGAAAAAAATAAACGAGAAACAAAATCAGTCCTCTGTTAGGTCATAAACAACAAAAATGAGACGCAGTCTTCATTTATTGCAGCCCTCACAATGTGCTATCTTCCCTGTTGCTGGTTGTGCCATGGCTGCAAAAAAAAAAAAAAAAAAACAAAAGTGACATCAACATCTTGAAGCACAGATGAAGAAGTAAAAAATCTATTGCAGGTGTTTGAGTTAATACCTGCCAATAATTACAAACTCCACATGGGTTGAATTATCAGGAACAACCTTCGATCTTTCAGCTATGGCTCAGGTGACAAAAGAGTAACGAACGCACTTTCATTGGCATTTTAAGACATCCCACACATGCGGTTTACAACAAAAAAAAAATAAGAAAGCCAAAGTGGGCTGCAATGGTGGCAACGAATGCCTCCAAATCGCCTCGCCGCACTTGCACATAGAAAAATAGGAAAACCAAAATATCAAAGCGTCGTGAAACCCAGAGGAACGCAACACGTACTCGAGACCATAAAAACAATAACACACAAGCATGCTGCACACAAATAGAGAACATGAATCAGTGACTACATAAGCACATGTTCAGCAAATCATGTAAACCAACAGCATACAAGAAAAGAAATTTCAACGACAAGCTCATGGCAGAAAACCATGGACACATCAAAGTGAAAGCATCCACACATAACATGGTCCTGCAGGCATAAACAAACAAACATGTATTCAACTACCACAACAAGACATGGTATAAATAACGCAAGCACACGAAGGGGATGTCATGGCTGCAACGACACAGTGGCTACCCACCGGCTCATTGCCCCGCAAAATGACCAACTTCAACCCCAAAACAAACACATTGGACCATGCCTCAGTGCATTTGCGTTCACAAATTTTTGTAATCATCACTGCCATTTAATCCCACCTGAAAAACAGACAAGACAATCAAAATGAAACTCAGAAAAAGGGGCGCAAAAGCATTCACCAAATTTTTGCCCTGTAATGCACACTTATTGTTAGGAAATATTGCAGAAGATACTAAACAAAATACCGTCGCAATATGGTCAAAATCAGGACATCCTAGTGTGAGACCATTAAAATTTTCTTCACACCAATGCTCCACATACATTACTGCTGTAAAGTATGAACCATTTCTCTGCAAGAGAGATCAAATGAGCAAAAACAACTATGACCAAATTAATGATTTCTAAGGGAAACATTTAACCTAAAATTTTATTTTTGCTATAACAAAACAACAGTCTAGCATCAATAATTATGAGCTAAAAAAAATTGCTAGGCTAAATGGTAGACAATGACGACAAAGACATTCAAACAAAAAAATTGGCACAATGAAAACATCATCAGAATCAATAAAACATAGTTCTACAGTCTACACACACAATGGAGATCAATCTATATGCTATTGAGTGGTTGAAGAGCATCCTATGTCATTAGATTTGAAGAGAGAGCAATCAATAGGAAAACCAGCAACATTGAGTATAGGAAGGATACTCTCTGTGAAATCATCCGCATCATGCTCCCTAACAATGCAGCACAATAACTTATTAAAAAATTATCAATTTCAAGGAAGAGCTTCAGCATGGAGCATCAACAATATGGGAAAAAAAAACTCATAGACAATTCCACATATAACTCGTAAACAATTACCATGCATAAGATTTTAGTTTAGCATAGAATCAACACATGTCACATTACTCGCAGCAATAAATTTCATTTTAAAAGGAAATTATTTTACCAAATCACTATCAGTGTCCCCTTGTAGGTATATGAAGCTTTCATTAAATATAACTCACAACCATGTCTACTACCATATGCATTCTTTATCCTCACTATCAGTGTCCCCTTGTAGGAGATCTTTCAGCATGAGAGCTTTTCATAAAAAAAAAAAGAGAATTACCTGCTCACTCTTGAACTAAGTTTTCACATTATAGCCAGACAATCCCAGAATCATTACCATGACTATGTTCTTTCCTTGATAATCAGCTCAATCAATTAGTAGAGGGCATTTGGTTTGAAAAATCTGGCGGAATTTCCAAGCATCTTGTTAATAAGCATATACTGCTGCCTCAACCTGAAAGTCCCATCAAGCAAAAGTAGAAAAATCACACAGGTTGCTGGAACAATGTATCATATAACTAATTTTAGGAAATTGCCCTGTATCATATAACAAAAGACAGCATGAATAAAGACAGCTTCTATCACAAAGCACAATCCACTTATATTATATAGCATATGGATAAGATATCAAATCCTGCTTGGTGATTTTATTACACAGCTGACCGCCAGTCCAGATGGAGTAGGCTTGGTAGTGAATAGACAGCCAGCATAAAAACTCTGTTAGCTCAGTTCTATATGAATGGTATACAGATGTGGCAAAATTATCAAAATAAGTATATTCTTCCAACAGTGCAAAAAGAGTATCTAAGAAATGCTCATGGGCAGACCATAAACAAAAATAAGTCCATCTGTCATGATAACAACCTGCATTTGCTGGAAATGGAGAATTTATGCGTTTAAAAAATGCAGTATGGGAAAGACACACCAAAATTTTCTGAACTTTGTCCATCAGATGTGGTTATAATTCAATTTATCATTTATGAGCTACCATTTGAAGTGACAAGCCAAACAAAATCCAAATGTACAAAATTCTGCAAATTAATTGATGCAAGATAATATGCGGTAAAAGCCAGTAATTCCAAAATTTTTTATGTTTGAATGAAAGGAGGTCTAGACAACATCTGGTATTTCACTTATGAATAGAAGATAAAGCAAGAGCATTCCCCCAAATGTATAGCTCATTTTCCCATATCAGGCTACCTATTTGGTTGTTCCTCCATGCATATTTTGAATAAACAAGTGAGATATTGCTGACAATAGAAACATAAGCAAGTTGAAAAATGGTTCAATGCATCCTAAGAAAACATGACAAACAGAAGCAACTGATTTTCCGCAATTTCTGGCATATTTATCTCAGTGAAGCATGCTTCCTAGAACAATTAAGTGCAACAATAAAGGGTAACAAATCCAAAACACATTAATAAGTTGAAAGAAGGGACAAAAAAAAGAAGCATCGGAGCTCAACTTCATGACAAAATTAATGAGAACCGCATGTCCCGGACCAACTTAATTTTGAAATCAGCCATAGGGAAACTCACCTTGAGGTCTTTGCCGTTAGATCTTCAAATAACTGATAACACAAACATTAGTAAACAATCACATCTTCAAATAACTTACCTGCAGCCCTTGGACTCGCATTGAACCAGATCGTCGTAATGGATGGCTCAGTTGGACGATAAATATCATCGGCTTACGTTTCTCGAGTGACAAGTGGGCTGTGGTATTGGTACGATATACCGAAACGCCTCGCCGCAGCTTGCACGAAATGGACACATAGTAACAGAAAACAAAAACCAGAAGTAACCCACTCGCAAAGGATGCAGAATTACATGCGACGGAAATCCCGACATGAACAACGGGGAAACACAAATAACCAGTGCAAAAAAAAAAACAGTCACATAGACAGACAAACAAAGCATGTCGGGTATAACTCCACCAAAAACCAATGCACTATAACACGAACAATGCGTACAATGTAAGTAAAAACTAAAATCAACCGAAAACCATCAAAAAAAGAACGATGACATTGACACGAAAATGCACGCAAGGCTGCAATAGAGAACCATTTCCGGATTCTCTTATCGCCCCGCCATTGTGTATGAAAACGAAACCTCAGGTAAATTAGGAACACATCTCATCATCATCGCCATCACACCTGCATAACCAGAAACATGCAAACATGCATGTCATTGATGGAAATGGTTAGCAATAGGAATGCAGTGCACATCAAACGTAAAGTAAAATGCAAGCATCTAGTGTCCAACAAGTACGAGAAACCACAACAAGTTCAACACCATAAGTAAATGACTCTACGCTAACATGAGCGCGATAAAGCGAGCAGTAAATAAACTATGCATAAAGTAACCAACTTCACGCAAGTGCACGGCTGATCTCCCATTCAATGAACACCAGCCAGGAATTTCTGAATCCATTCCATTCAGTGATCAGGTTTCCTAGCCATGAATCGCCGAGCTTCGTTCTCATACTGTTCCAGGTAGTCAAACACATCTAGTAGCACTTCTTCATCGTAACCATCAACCTCCATGACTTTCGTGTGCAATATTTCAGTCCAGTGTGTGGGGTTTTGTATCGCGGCCGCCATCTTATCAACGGCATTCACGAGTTCCATCACCATCGCCGCATTCCTGTTACCCTTGCTTGCACATTGGCCGGGGTGTGTCGATGAAGTTTCCGCGCTACGTACCACCGGTGGGATGGAGTCAGCGTCTCCTTCTTCCTCACTTTGTGTTTCCATTGGCACAAATTCAGGGTTCATGTCCTCAGTCGGTTCATTCTCCGACCTGTTACCAAAATCCGAGAAGATTGAAGCTGCGTTTGATCCCGTCGTGTTGTCCTCGCCACAAATGATCCGTAATCCGTCGTAATGCTCAATCGGCCTATTGATGAACGGTCTCGCAGCTGGGTGTGCCTTGTGTAAAAAAACAATTGTTACTCACATCCATTTCGAAAACCAAAACCATTTAAAAATAAAACGCCTTGGCCCATTTCTCACCTCAGTATATGTAAGAGCAACTGCTGGATCCAAAGTGATCATCTTACTTTCTTCATCCCATCCAGCACCGCTCAAGTCACGGAGTTTTTTTATTTCGGCAAAGCGGGCTTTAAGTGTGCGGTAATGATTTTCGACATTGTCGGTCGTGAAATCTGTACCGAACTGCGTGTTCACTGCAATTGCGGCGAAGAATAAAGCAGCCCTCTTGAACGACTTGTCACACTTCAGCCCTTTCTTCGTCTGCTTGACCAATAGCGGGATCAAGAATGAGTCGTAATCATTCTTCCATCGTTTGTTAGGTGTTCCACGTTTATTCGCGGGCCCCTTCGAGTGGCTGCCCGTTGCTTGTGGAGAGACGCAGACGCGCTCTTGGCCTGACATAACTAAACTCAAAAGTAGAATTACATGAATTACTTTCAACACAAAAATTTGACAATAATGAACTCCACATGCTATTATGCCACATGTGCAACACATTGCATCACATTAGACGCAGTGCTTTGTAAAAGTAAGAACTAACCAAGTAAATTCACATTGCAAACATGAAATACCGTAAACACACAATGTCATTCCAACAACGCAAAGCACATGAAAAAGTAAGCATAAACTAACTACGATAACGGCTATTGTGCGTTATAACTAGCCCACATGTCATTCGCTATCTTATCCCTAAGTTCCACACATTCGCGGTTATCCCGTTGCTGCTCCCGTCGTGACCGAAGCTGCGAAAACGTGAGTGGTTCTTCACCCTGTGTGTTTGCATCGTTAAGAAACTGATTGTTCGGGTCAGCCCCTGCGATGTAATTATGTAATACACAACTAACGAGTACTAGTTTGACTTGAGTCTTAAATGGGAAGAAGGGGTGTGAAGTAAGAATTTTAAACCGATTCTTCAAGATTGCAAATGCTCGCTCCACCCGAGACCGCAGCATAGAGTGCCTAAGATTGAACAGCTCCTTGGGGTTTGTAGGCGACCTGCCGCTATGTTCTTTTCGATGATACCTAACACCTCGATATGGCGCTATGAACCCTGGCATTGTTGTGTATCCGGCGTCCACCAAGTAGTACTTCCCTACACGGTGAAAAGGACATCACACTTTACTCAATTTATGTATTCAATTAGGTAATGTAGGAGGCCCACCTTCTATTATCTTAAGCCCCTCCGGGGGTGGTCTTGAGATCGCATCCCTGAGGACGGTGAAATCATTTGCCGATCCTTCCCAACCCGCCATCACATAAGTGAATTTCAGGTCGGGATTAACCACGGCGAGCACATTTTGTGTAGGTCCTTTGCGACCTCGGAAGCGGGGTATATCTTGCGGGGGCACAGAGACAGCAATATGTGTACCATCCAGCAAGCCTACGCAGTCCTACGTAATGAATTTGTATGCTACATGTCACGCAATGTTGTAATTTGATGTAAGGTAGGAATTTTATATATATATATAAGAATGAGTACATACTTTGAAGAAGGGGTACCAGTTTGCGTTGTGCTCGATGTCTGGGTGGCATGTGCTTGTTGGGGGATGAACAAATTCATCACGAATGGCACACATCGCTCGTAGGACCATATTGAAACATCGACTAATGGTCTCACCCGAGCGGAGGAATTCAACCCGCATTGTCCTGTTCTTGGTGTTATGTCCCACGATATGTAGGAACATTGCAAGCTGTTCCTCTACGGCGATATGTCTGGTGTCTACAAGTAAGTGCTTATCACGCATAAGAGCCGCTAGGTTCATAAATGGGCTGACATCCATCCTAAGGTAACTGACACAATAATCCCGCCCACTTTGGAGAATGCGTTCCATATGTTTTTTCCTTGTTAGATCGCGAAACACCGAGGGTTCCCTATACCTAGGAGGCCTATCTACAAGGATTTCCTCGATCACGAAAGCGACAATCACGACCACGGTCGTGAATGCTACGGCCAGTGTGCGCGCACGCTCTTCAATTGCCCAGTTGTCCATCTACACGGGATTTTTGTGAACCAGTTCGAAATGACACGTGTGAGTAATATGGGTTAAGATGTTTGAGTGCTAAAGTTAAAGTATAATAATAACAGTCAGTTCAACACGTGATTGAAAGAAATGAAAAAGTCCTCATAATCAGACAAAACTGTGTAACATAGTTAAACAACATAATATGATTTAATCGATATTACATGAGGGATGTGTAATCTTGCAAAGTTGATAGATTTAAAATCAAGCATAGGAAGGTCTGCGAACCGATAAATTAAAGATCAGGACAATATGATTTAATGGATATTACATGAAGGACATGTGTTATTGCAGATTTGATTCATATCAAATGAAGCATAGAAATACTTGTCAACCGATAAATTAAATAGCATCATATTATAATTTAATCACAAATGCAAGAGGTACATCTAAGTATATAAACTTTGTCGAAAGATAAAATAACCTGCAGCAAGACCTTTGTGAACATATAATTTACTCACAAATGCATGAAGAACAAATAAGTACATACGGAACAATATAATTTAATCACAATTCCATGAAGAAGAAATAAGTATAAAAACATGAGTGATCAATCATAAACCATAGATAACTTTGTGAGCATATACTGTGGTCTTTTAAGATTGTGGGTCATTTGGTGTGGATCACCTTGATCGTGATGAAAACAAATCTAACACAATTGAGGCAAACTTCACAAAATATTCAGCTTCAAATTGAGGTGTCAACCCCCGGAATGGCCTATTATTCTAACATACAACCCAAACAAATACCCCTTCTAATCGATAGGATGGTAAATTGGTAATTGTGATTGCTATTCAAACAAAATAAATTCCAATTTCTGCAGAACAATTACCATGACTTAGGAGGACATGTAAATCCAATACCAAAGTTAATATAATCTCATAACTTGGCACCTCTATGAAAAAACAAATGCGACCAAGGTTCTCTCTGTCTATTTGCACTAAATCACTTATGTGTTTGTATTAGATCACTTGTATAATGTGTTTGTTTTGAAAAAAGGGTCAAACCCAAAAATCACATTTAATGAGAGCACAAGTGCACAAACATGTGCACATGACTGATAGGTGTTTGTCACAGTTCGCAAAAAAAAGAAAAAAAATCAAATCAAACGCCTATTAAAATCCTCCAAACTTCAAACGATAATTTTCGGATTTCCAAATGCCCTACGAACAACACAAACATTACAAGAAGCCCTGAAATCAAGAACAAACAGCATCCAAATGGAAAATGAATCAAATTAAATCGTAACAAAGAATAAAAAACTAACTGGAAAATTTATGAAATGAATCATATAAACCCCCCCTCAAGCGTAGATACCTTTGGATTGAAGAGGAAATCATGAAAGAATTTTGGGAAGTCATGAAATCTTACCGAAAATGGAACGAAATAGCACACAACCAAGTAGATCCGGCGGAGGGGAAAGGATCGGCCAAAACAAAGTAGTTCATGTGATTCACCGAACGGGAAATGAACAAATAAGTTGAAAAATGATGAAATCTTTGGGGAAAAGGGACGACGAAGGAGAAAACCTACCAGATCCGGCCGGGGTGGAGCAGATCAACCAAAAACACGGGTTCGAGAACGGGAAAACCCCACCGAATCCGAGGATAGTTTGATGGTGGACTTCACGACGGGAAACACCGGCGGAGGAGTGGGATGGCAGGTTCCGGGACGAGATGGGGTTCTTTCAGCGTCGAGGATCGCCGATGAGAAGCGGTGGAGGTGGAGGCGAAGGAACCCTAGAACGAGGAGTCGGGATGGGAGGAAGTGTGGACTTCCGGATGGGAATAACACCTCACGTGAAGAGCGCGTGAACGGAAGTGAGGGGCTGAAAATGTGGCTTCAGGGATTTTGAAAGGGAAGTGAAATGGGGAAGTGGGGTGGGGGAGAAGTGCTGACTTCCCCACTTCTGGATACACCTCCGCCAACCAAACAACCGAAAATGGGGCTGAACTCCCCACCTCAGCCACTTCAGCCCCATTTTCGGTGAAACAAACACACCCTTAGTGTTTCTCAGTCCAAGTATTTTTCAATTCTTTAAGCTTCTATTAAAATCCTCTTTCACACTATTATTTCATCCGTTTATTTTGTTTTAAAGATTTATATCCGATCAAAATCCCACCCAATATCTAATTCATTTATTAAGTTTTTATTTTGAAAAACAAACCTTATCTATTGTTTCTTTTATATTTTTATATTTTAAATTTTTTAGAAGTTAAAAAAAAAACATTTTCCCTAAATTAAAATAATTTTGCATTTTATATTTTAAAAAATAGAGGAAAAATAATAATAAAATAAAATTTACTTTTTAAAATGCGAAATTAGTTTAATTGGGAGAAAATAAAGCTTATTTTTAACTTCTAAAAAATTTAAAATATAAAAATATAAAAGAAATAATAGATAAGGTTTGTTTTTCAAAATAAAAACTTAATAAATGAATTAGATTTTGGATGGTATTTTGGCCGGAGATAAATCTAAAACAAACCAAAAAAAAACGGAATTAAAATAAACAAAGAAAATAAGGGTGTGAAGAGAATTTTAATAGAAGCTTAAATAATGCTATAGAAAAGATGCATGACACATATCAAACATCAAAACCCTAATTAGAAAATATTGGATGGAGAAATACTGGACTGGAGTGGAACCCCTTCAAGGAGTACTTTATACATTTATGAATTGAAAGGTTGGTAGGCTGCAACTTTCATAAATGGATTGGACAAAATTATAAAGATTCCCCAAACAAAGGACTAAGTAGCAAAATTTCATGAAACATTTGCAGTAAAACCCACCTCTTTTCGAGAAAAATTTCCAACTCATCATTGACAGAGGGGCAAGAAGTTCTGCTCGAATAGCTTAAGATTCTGAAACTTTAGCGTTGAGTGGGTGAGTTCCAGTTATGCATGGAGTGAATTTTAGCCGTTCATCAAGCTATGGGCAAGATATTACCACGCGGTGCTGTGGTTGATAAAACAACCAATTAAGCTTGACAAATGGCGTTAAGAGGGCTGTTATGGATGAACGTTATATAATATATATATTTTAGTATTTAAATTGTCACTAATGCTAATAGATATCACTCCTCCCTTTACTACATACAATAAAGATCATGTGTTGTACCAAAGCAAGTTCGGTACCACGAGAATGATTCTGTCATGCGCTCTCTCAAGCAAAACATCGTACACTTTAAAGACCACCAAAAAATTTGATGTTTATGAGGTAGGATAGTTTTGTAGGAGTAAGAGATAGCATATGTCATTATTATTGGGTATGTGGAATCTTGATTAGTGTTTATCTTTTCAGGTTCAATGGCTATATGAGAATTTTGATTAGTATTTATCTTTTCTCTATATATATCATATTATCTTCTCCTATACATATTATGTTATCTTTTCCCTATAAATAGCCATGTAATTATAAAACTCTAATTTGTTGTGAGTAAAATAATTGATATTAGTGCTGTAGTGGACGTAGGTGTTTAAAATCGAACCACGTAAAATTGTTGTCTTTTTGTATGTGGTTTTTTTTCTTTTCATTGATTACATTGCCCGATCCTCAACGATCATCACCCATAATGTCATCACCACCAATAATTTCTCATAATGTTTGCAAACAACATTGTGCCCATTATACTTTACCACAATTTAGGGATGGTAGCTAGGTCCCAAAGTCGGTTTCTATAATTTTTAATATGATCTACATCCAAAGGATGTACTTATACTATAGGATTTTTTTAATACAAATAAATTGGATTTAAAGCCACTTATAGTATTGGCAGAGTCAAAAATTGTAGGCAATGGGGTAAATAGTACTTAGTTAATCGAATTTAAGCATATTCAAAATTATATAATAACATAAGTTACATATTATATTATATCTGTTTTACAAAAGAAAACCTATACATAAACAAATACAACAAAAAATTAACAATAATAAATTCATTATTGACCTTTACCTGTTTTCATATTTTGAAAGCAAGAAATAAATTTTCATTATCTATACAACCAGAGATGTCTTTCTCAATGTATGTTATCGAGTAAACAACTAAATATTGATCTTCAATTCTATTGCATAGTCAAGTCTCACAATTTTCGTGACCGAGAAACCTTCTCCATAATCACAGTTGAAATTAGTAAAACTAAAGTCAAAGTTATAAATCTATAGACCAACATATACAAAATAATTTTTCTTGTTCTCACTAATCTTATAACAAGATTATCAATTCTAGTAGATTATTAAGTTATGTACCAGACCTCTTGTCAATGATATAAATCACTAAGGTGGTGTTTGTTTTGATGTATATGGAGTTACATGTAACTCCAAATACACTACTTTTTAAAATCAGTTGTTTGTTTTAAGGGATTTAGTTTTTCTTTGACCAACCAAATACTTTTGATCGGGGGATTTTGGGATTTTATTAAAAAAAAATCTTAATACTAAATGATAATAAAATTAATGGTCCAATTTCTCTATTAAAATAAGTTATTAAAATAAGGTGGTAATAAAAAATTATTAAAATTAATAACTTACTATATTTCTAATAAAATTTTATTGGAATAAATTAATGAATATAATAATAGATTAATATTAATAATAATAAAGTAAATAAATAACTATAAATATTTATTACAATAAGTTAATAAATATAATAATAAGTTTGTCATAATAATAATAAAGTTAATACATAATAAATATTTACTAACTAGAATAATATAACTAAATAATATAGGTTTAACTTTATTATGAGTAACCACACTTTTAAAATATATCAAACCAAGAATATATTGTTTAATTTCATATTTACAAATCCTTTCAAACAAAATAAAATCTTATCATACAGTAGTTCCAGTTACATCTAACCATACATTAGATTTGACTGCAATGTATTTTCAAATCCATGGATTTACAGTTACAATGTAATTAGAAATCTACTGCATTTAGAATTAAATCCAATCAAACACCACCTAAATGATACTCAAAAGCAAGGATTTCCACATCTAAAAGTCATGTGGATGTAGTTGAGCAAATCAAATTTGTCTTTTATTGAGACTTGGAATTCTCTATAATCAAAGCAAGTACTTTAGTAATAGAGGAAATTGTTTTCACCAAGCTAATCAAGGTGTTATAATAAAAACTCCAATGTGTCTCATCAGGTCGTTTAAGAGCATTCTTCTCTTGATTTTGACTTGGCCCACTTAAAAGCTCATCAGTTTCAAGTGTTTCAAAAACTTTGATAGCTTGATAAAAAAAATGTATGATTTAATTAATGAAAAAGCCTGATTAAAAAACTTTCATTAATTAAAAAGTATGATGTTAATTTTAAAATTTTTATTATTATTACTTAAGTCATAATTTAATTAATGAAAAAATTTTCTATTCAAAACAAATCTAAACATTTAAAACTTAATAACAACTTTAGCCTAGTTCTCATAACCCAACCAAGCCACCATATTCATATTGCTTGAACAATGCCCCAAAAGCCCTCAACCACTTGCTCTAATTATTCACATAACGTACTACTACACCCTTTGCTCTTTAGCTTATACATCTCACGCCTTATTGATTGAAGTGAAAAAGAATGAATCTTTAATAAAGATCTTGAACGATGATTTAATTGGTTTGAATTTCACACGTATAAAATTGTCTTTTTTAAAATATGGTAAAATTAACTTCAGATTTCCGAAATTTATCCAATACAACCCTTTTGATGCTTTGATTAGAATCATAAAGAAAATTTAAGATTTTTAAGAAGTTTTCTGACTTTATGAGTCATTAGATTGATTATAACCAAGAAAAGCTAAGCCCTCAATATATAAAAAAGAAACACTTGTTGCAATATGTATTTGCAACACATCTTACATATCACAAATTGTCTTGCAAATGTAGCAAACATAAGATGATATGTTGCAACACTTGTTGAGACAATTTTTTGCAACACTTTTGTGATTGTTTACTATGATATTTGAGATATTCTTTTTTATATTTTTATGATGTCTTGTCTAAATTGTATTTTAAATTTGCAACACTCTGTGACACATGTTAATGCTGAAATGCAATATTTTGCAACATCTTTTGTAATATTTTGGGATGCTAATGTATCATTATTTGAATAAAATATGTGTATTAATTAATTTTTTTGTTGATTATTAATTAACAGTTGTATAAAACATTTATCAAGAAGAGGATAAAATGGACAAATAGAGTGATTTAATGAAAAGAAAACCGATCGAGTCTGATTGAATTGAGAACAAAAGTATTATTTTCATTACTTTTGTTTGCCATATTCATTGAGATGACAATTTTCACAGATTTGGTTAATATCAGATATACCCAAACATTAGAATCTAGATCCGTTGTGTTTACTTGATCATCAAGAAGAATATCCTCTCAACATTTACTACTTGAATTCAGATAAAATTCACTTATTAGAATATGTCAAGATTAGTTGCAATTTTTTTATTTAACGAGATGTTTCGGTCGGAATCTACATTTATGTTCCATTTTGCATTTGATATAAAGTTTTGAGAATCTAAATTTTGTTTGGTGCTGCATTGGATGGCTGGATTTTCATATTGAGTATTTTGATGTTGCGCTTCAAATCATTCTCTCATTTTCTTCTTTTGATGTTGTCATTTAAGAATGTAATATAGCTTGCATCTTCCACTTACAATTTCTAGTTATTGTGTTTTTGGTTTTTTCAATCCTTAAATTTGATTTAATTCCAAATGTTAATATATGTTGGAAAACAATCCTATATGGGCTATTAATAAATAGAAAATTTCAAATAAGAAAAACTTATAAAATAAATAAGACCAATCCCAAGGACGAGATGAAATAGAAGGTGCACCACACAGTTTCCTTAAAGTAGATTCACTACTCTCTGCTGCTTGGGTTTGAACTAGCATTTGTTTTGCAGGATACAATGGTCTCAAGTTGTAAACTAGCACCACTTTACAAGTCCAGCGAACTGAATTAGATAAGCTCTATAGCATCGAACCTAGAATTTAGTTCTTTTAACAAAGAGTGGGAGAGAAAAAAAGTCCCGAGAAATTTCTCTTGTGTTCTAAAGTTGGAGAAGGAATATTTTATTTAGGTTTCAAAATGAGAGTTAGAAACCATTGAATTCTTGAATTAAACTCAGGAATTTTCAATGGTTATAAACTTCTCAAAATTTAAGTTAAATTTAAAATTTTAAAAGTTTGGAACTTTTCAAATTATGGAATTAAGGGTCCGTTTGAATTGTGTCATGGGAATGGGAATGGAAATGAAAGGAATGAGAATTGGAATGGTAATGTGAAGGAATGGTGATAGAAATGAAAACCGTGTTTCATTTAATAAAAAATTCATTGAAAATAGGAAAAATAAAAAAGAAAAATATGGTAAAAGTACCCGTTTGGTACAATGTATAATAACAATTTTCTCTGCGACGTAAGGGGGATGAATTATTTTCACTCGTTTGGTTTTTAAAAAATAAATGGTCTCGTTGCAAGTACTTTCCTTTTGACCACAGAAAATGATTTACACGGGAGGTGGTGTGAAAGTGATTGCACCATTGGGTGGAAAAGTTTTATAATTATTAAATTACTACACTACTTTTTTATTATATAAAAACTCTTCCTCATTTCTTTTCTCTTTGCAAAAACCCTAACGCAAAGTATTAAACAAGTGTAAAGAAAACAATTATGATAATCCTTTTCTTCACATTTGTTTGATTATTGTTTGATTATCTTCATGTTAAATTTTGTTTATGTTTTTTATTGTGAAATTTATGTTTTAATTGAATCAAATTAGGCAATTTTGTTTGAATAATACTTTTGTGGGAGAATATTTATTTTGATTGAATCAAGCCTATGTTGATTTAATAATCCAATAAGATAAGATAAGAATGAGAAAGCATGAGAGAGTTTAGACATATATATTTCTTTTGTTGGACAACAATTGTTTTCTATATTCCAACAAAAAAGACATCTAAATATATAATTATGTTATGAACTTTATATTTGGTTAATATATATATATATATTGTGGTGTTTCGATTTTTCAGACCATGCCTTATTGTCTAAATTGTCTTAGATTAGTCATGTCTTGACTTTTTGGTCATTTGGGTTTTAAAACCCAGTTCCCAAAGCAAGCATAGCCATTCTTTTGATCGTGCTCTTCTCATGATGAGTGTAGCTCAACCTGTAAAATGCACAGGTGTAAGCACGCCCGTGCTTACTGCCATGCTTCAAGAGCACTATGGTGCTAGGGGCAGAGAAGCCGTGCTCCTCTCGCCCTGGCATTCCTGTAAAATGCACGAGTATCAGCACGCCTGTGCCTTTGCCCGTGCTTGCATCAAGATGATTGTTTGTCTTTTCATTCAGAGACAAGCACCTCCAGGCTAAGATTTGCATGGTCGTGCTCTTGGCCATACACTTCAAGTGGTATTTAAAGTCTTGAACTTGAGCCTTAATTCTCGATGGTTTTTTCTTATTCTTCTTCCCTTTGTTCCCATTGCTTTGAATGAGAAGAAGGAACCATTGCTTAACCTTCCCCCTCCTCTTGGTTGAAGATCTTTTGAAAAGTAAGCTCTCTTTCTCCCTCATCCTTCTCCTTGTTTCTCTTAGTTTTAGATAGGCATGTTAGCTCTAGGTTTATAGATTTTGAATTTTGGCTTGTTGCTAATGAATTTGTTGATTAGTTTGATTGTTTTCCTTTACTCTTTCTTGTTCATGAGGTGGATGTGAAGATTCACCCTCACCACCTTGATGAAACCATGGATCCTCTTGTTCTTGTAATCGCGTTATTGTAGCATGCTACTGTACGTGGTACCGAGAAAGTCTTTGTGAAACCTCAAGATTCTTAGTTGTGCTGGGAGTTTACCACCATAGAGATTTTTTAAAACCCTTAGAGCTCAAGTTTATATTACACCCAAGCCTTGCTAGGGTTTTTTGGTATATAACATGAAGAAGTTCATGCATGCTTTTTCTTCTTGTATTTCCTCTTGACTTTGAGCCCTTGTGCCTTGTGTTGGTGATAAGTGGTGAGAGCTCGACCCGAGACAAGGAGCCGGCGGAGGATTAGCACTGTTGAGGAGCTGATCTCCATAATTATGAGTGGGTTATGATTACACATTTCTAGTAGAATATCATATAAAAATATTTATGGTTTGATTTAAATAAAATTTCTAGTTTTATTATATTGAACCGATGATATTACTGGTTTGAAAGGAATTTCTATACATTCTATTTATGAGCAAAACTCTTGATGCTAGATGAAATGATTATGGCTATGTTGGTCTATTGAATTAAAATGAATTATGAAACTTGATTCACATGTTATAAACTTGGCTTTGATTCATATGATAATGATGTTTATCACTGATATGTATATATTTGTCCTAGACAAGGATCTTGTGAATCAATTTATATGAATTGTATTATCGGTACACCTTTTTGGTGGTTTTGTTGGTGTTGGGGTTAGAACCCGTTTGCTGCAGTAGGGGTCCTATGGTCCAGCTTTTAGAGGTAGCGTGGTAGACCCGATTTATATGTTCACTTCAGATGCTCGTAGAGCCTTGATTAGACAAACATCGGGAGTATGGAGTCACCATACAGATCCAATAGATCAACTTCAAGGACATGAGTGCCTTGGTGGCTCTGAACTTAGCCATGGCCATAGCTAGAGTTTAGAGGGATTTCTAAACCATTATCCGATTGCTCAAGATGCAAACTTCGTATTTTGAGAAGAATAAGTCTTCAGACAAAGCAAAATTGATTTGATGATGAGTATTGTGTTTTATGATTTTCAAACTAGTATTATGCTATTCATGAACTTTGAATGTTGAAACCGCAATTGAGAAAATTGGTTCTTCTACGCTATATATTGTTTCTTCATACACATGTATATATGTTACATATATATACATATATTGCAGTGTTGTAATCTATATGTATATCTGCAAAAGCTTGATTTTGTCGCTTTACCGATTATTTTTATACCCTATAGAATTGTACTGACTTATTAACTGAGTGACTTTGGTTACTCACCCTCTCACTCCATTTGAGGCATTAGCTTGTAGTGGCATTGCTGTGGACCGGAGTGATGAGTATAAGTTTTTTCTAGCTATCTTTTCTAATCCTATTTTATGTATGTTTCATCTTAAACATATTGCATTGTATAAAGACATTAATCCACTAGTGTATTTGTCACTTTTTATGCATGGTTGTATGCTTATCTAATTTCTTGGAAACATTGCTGTAATCATGATAGCATGTGTCATTGAATCCCATATCCAGGCTTTAGTTTGATTGATTCCTATGTGCTCTATTCTGTGTGTTTTAGACTTGTGATTTCTGTTCAGAGTTGTTCTTTCTAAGTATTTGTTAGCCTTGCGGCCATCCAAGGGTTGAGTGCCGTGGGTGTCTTTCCTCTGGTTGCCATGGTGGTTGTTGCATGCCAATCTCTCAGGACGGGGTGTGACAAATATATATGTATATATATATATATGTATATATATATATATATATATGTACTAAATCAAAGGGTTTAAAATCTAGGAGATATATAAATAAATATTAAAAGAAGCATTCAAATGAGAACACGAATAATTTATAAAGAAAAGATTAATTATCATTTGGACTAAGTTAGTAATATCATTAAAGTTTATTAAAAACCTAATTTTAGTAGATACAATAACTAAGGGCAAAAATGAAAATTAACTTAATTTTACATTGAAAATGCATTCATACGAAATGAGAGAATTAAGTTTACATGCAATTCTATTTCCCTACAAAAACTTTGCATGTAATTATTCTCCCGGCAAAGTTCCAAACAGACACTTAGGGCTTGTTTGGTTTGCCGTTTTTGAGGCCAAAGTGACCAAAGTGCTGAGTTCAATGGGACTTCCGGTCGTTTGTTTCGATGAAGTGAGTTGGTGAAGTGGTGATTTGACACTTCGAACAATACTTACTTCCGGGTTCTGACTTTGGTGGAAAATCGGCTGAAGTGGAACTTCGGCGATTTTTGCTGATGTGGCCGAAGTCTAACTTCGGCCGAGCAACATCACATGGGGGTGTTGTAAACACCTCAACCCCCGCGACCCAAAAACTAGCCCGTCATTATTGCCCTTTCATCTTCTTCTTCAGCCCATCATCCTCCCCTTGTTCTAGGGTTCCCAGCTGCCATCTTGTTTCATCCACCGCGACATCTCCATAGGCCGATCGTCTCTCTAATAGACTTTCTCCACCCCGGCGTCTCCACAGGCTCACGTGGGGGCATTGCAACCACCCCCTCCCTCGAAGTGGCTTCCCTTGTTGTTCTTCTTATTTTTTTCAGGGATTCCGGCCGCCTTCGACTTTCTTCTCCCCGCCATGTCCACGGGCAGCTCGCCACTCCACCGATCTCCTTCGACCAAGCAGATCTAGGCGTTGGAGAGACCCTCGCTCCCCCGTGACCCGAGAAGCCGGCCTTGATCTTGTCTTCCTCTTGTTGTACTTCTTCTTCTACTTCTTCTTGCAGGCTTTTTAACTGTCAACTTGTTTGCTCCTCAAAGGCATCCCCACAGCCCGGTCGCTTTCTACCGATCTCCTTCACCTTGGATCTCAAAGGATCTCTACAACCTATCTTCTTGTTCCCTTTTCCTACTTCCAAAAATACTCGACAAGAGGTGGAAATCTATTGCTATCCTTGCTGTGTGCTTTATTATTTTCCTGCGAAGCCAGATCTAATAGAATTTTTTCAGATTTCGGTGCACCTATTGAACTCACAAGAACAAACCCCTCTTCTGCGGCAAAGAAAACACCTGGAGGTGAGCTTATGTCCGGTAGATTTCAATTTAAACTTAAGCTGGACATGCTATTTTTCCCTGCTTTACTTTCGATGATTTTGTTCTGAATGTAAGCTCCTTCCTTTCGTCTTTTCCCTTACTTTCATCTGACTCGTGTGATTACCCTTTTTCCTGCACTTTATCTTGTCAATTTCCCACATCGTTGGAGTCGAGCATGACATTTACCTTCTCTCGTACACATTCATCATCTTGGATTAAGTTGATGCCTATAAAAGCATCACATGTACTGTCTACAACACAACAACATATGCATGATGACTTCAACATTTATTTGTTCTGTGTTGAATTATCATTTTCATTGTTGCTTGTCGTCTTGTCTTCTGCATGGAGATTAAAGTTTAGTTACTTACATTAGGATTGTTGTCTTTATGAAATCTGCTTATAGTGAGCTACATTTATTTGTCCTGTTGATGTGTGCCTCTAAAATAATGTGTATTGTTGCCGAAAATAGTTTGCAGTAGATTGTGTTTATTGCAAATTAATTCTCCAAATGTACATGTGTCCCTTTTCTCTTACTTTGGTTCTCTGCTATTTTATAATTTTGACTTCAATTGGCTAATGTTAGTATTTTTCTGTTTGAATGAACATTGTTGTTCATTATGCCTCCTACTTATTTATTATTCGATGCTCATGTCGTTACTGTTGTGATCTATGTGGCATTCTCTGTTTTTAGTTCTTCTCTATGTCTCGGCTGTGTTTTTACTTTTTCTTCCTATTTCCATATATATCGCATGATTACACATTAAGTTTAAAATTCAGTTACCTATTATGTTGTTTGCTTTGGAAAATGTCGCATTTTTTTGGGTTTGTTGGCATGCTATTCATTGTGTTTGTTACTTCCAATCTAGTTTTTCTTTTTTTTTTTGGACCTAATGTGTTTTATTTGATTTCATGTTTTTAGGACACTCAATTTCTGGTGTTCCTCAATATTGTAGCTCTTATTTTAATCTTAATTGTTGTCCTCTTCATGTGTGCCTCTAAAATAATATGGGCATCCTACTATTGTTTGCAGTGGAGTGTCCTTGGTGCTAATTAATTCCCCATTTAATTATTTCTGGTATTGTCTTGCTTCGGTATTTCCTTGTTTTTTTTTTCATCATGACTTGAACAAGCTATTGCTTGCTATTGGCAACTTATTTCTATTTTACAATGTCTAATTTCATGTTATTTATCTAAACATTGACGGATTTGCAATTGTTTACAACTACATCAATGAGCCACCAATGGTATGTCATCTATAAGAAGGAAGCTAAGGATTACAAGGCTAATAAGGAGGCCTGGCCTGGTCTGGTTATTTCTTTATTCGCCTAAAGGGATCCTATTGCACATCTCCCTGGAAGATACGTACCATGGAGGCAAAACTTAACCATGCATGATAAATTCAGTGATTTTGTTTGATTAAATGCGCATTGTCGTTCATTGTGCCTCCTACTTATTTATTATTCGATGCTCATGTCGTTACTATTGTGATCTAAGTGGCATTCTCTGTTTTTGGTTCTTCTCTATGTCTCGGCTTACTTTTTCTTCCCATTTCCATATATATCGCATGATTACACATGAGGTTTAAAATTTAGATACCTGTTATGTTGTTTGCTTTGGAAAATGCTACATTTTTTTGGGTTTGTTGGCATGCTATTCATTGTGTTTGTTACTTCCAATCTAGTTTTTCTTTTTTTTTTGGACCTAATGTGCTTTATTTGATTTCATGTTTTTAGGACACTCAATTTCTGGTGTTCCTCAACATTGTAGCTCTTATTTCCATCTTAATTGTTGTCCTCTTCATGTGTGCCTCTAAAATAATGTGGACATCCTACTATTGTTTGTAGTGGAGTGTCCCATAAGTTTAGAATTGCTTGGAATTTGTTCTCAGATATGGAAAATCCTGCAGGTAGCTTCCATTATTACAATGGTCTTGATTATGTTTGTTACTTTAAATCCTATTATTCTTTTGGGTGATCATGCTTCCATTTGGTACAATGAAATTTTGGTCTCAATGCCCTTTTCACTTTATGAAATGTTTGGGTGATCATGCTTCCATTTGGTATAATGGAATTTTATGCTGATCCTCATGACCTATAATGACATTTGTTCAAATTATGTAATTAGAGAACTGTTGGCTAGGTACCTCTCATGTATTCTTCAACCTGAGTTTTGCAATGTGTTAAGAAATGCCTTCAAATTTAGGTGATTTTTTTTTTTACTAAAAACATCAGGATTAATTTTGTTTTCCCCAAATTGGGTTCCTAAATAGAGGATATTCTAGTCTATTCAGTTTAACAAAGTTCCCTATCAGACCAATAGTTCATCTAAAGGTCCATCGTCATGACTTATCATCTTGGAATTTTGTTTTAATAACTTACTAAAGATCTCACTAAAGAAGAGAAATCTAATTTGTACTCATATTTGAGTTTGTTAGTTTCAGGGGGTTAAAATGAGTTGTGCTTTCAATTGCAAATTAAGTTTGAATTATCGATGGTCTTAATCTAGATATGGTAAGTCATAAAATTTTCACACTTCTTTTGAGAACGTGTTCTCATTATCGCTACTTTACCCCCCTGTCAGTTCCTTGAGAGAATTTCCAATGTAGACTTGGACCTGTTGCAGTAGTTTGAATGGTGTATGCTGTATTATGCACATATTCAGATGCGCCACCTTATCTTACTCTTACATCACATATACTGGCTATGATGTTGAAAATAAAAATTTAAGCGTTATACAATCTGTAATTCTTTCCCGAGCTTCGCTGATCAAGAGATATGCCAATGATTCTGCTAGAGTGATGTAATTCTTCAGATTTATGAAACTGCTAGACCTTCAGCCATATTCTTCCTTTTGTACCTTCACAAATGCAGATGGTGATACAGCGAAACAATTACATGTGGCGCATAGAGTGCCTTTTGGTCCAGCCTTTTGGTTCAGACACCAGTGATATTGTGAAACAATTACATGCGCTTCATATGATGAATACTGTTTAGTTCAGAGACCATGAATTTAGAAATCTGCCCATTTTTTATAAGGAATTTGCTTCAGGCAGTTGTGCATGTATTGCCATAAATCATTCATCTGGTTGCATAATTTGCTAAAAGTTTTTTTAATTCAATGCTGATGTTTTGTGTAGTCTAAGCTTTTCCATCTTAAGCTAGCATTATCATTACTTAATTAATTAATGAAGTATAATGAAGTCTCTAGAAAAAGTTTGATCTTGTAATGTTGACTCTCCCAAAAAAGTGAGAAAGGAAGCCTTTGTCTCATCACATACTTTTCTGTGGGATTATAGAGCGTCATTCATCTGTTTGCATAACTTGCTATAAGTTCAATTCATCGCTGATGTTTTAACCTTTTATGTAGTGTTCACTTTTGCATCTGAAGCTAGAAGTATTATTAATTATTTAATTTCTGAAATACAATCTCTTTGAAAAGAATTTTTTTGTAGTGTAAAATCTACAACAAAAAGTGAAAATGGAAAATTGTCTTATTGCCTACTTTTCTGCGGAACATAGAGCATGCAGTCGGAAGAAGTGGAATGACCATAGGATTTTTTGCTAGTTTGTTCTGAGAATGAGAATAGGATGTTGTGGGAGTTCAGGCTTTTAACTCTATAAGAACTGCTAGTATATCATATTGAGTTCTTGACTTTACCGTGTTTCTAGTTATTTACGAGGATTTCAGAAGTTCTACTGTTATTTTATCATAGTTAATTTTCGTGATATTCTATGGTGCATTCTATGTTCTGATGACATGGCAATTTCCATTTTATTGTGATGGTTGATGACTTGGTGCTGTGTTTATTTTGCCATTCCACATACACTTTTCTTCATGTCTCACACAAGTTTGGAAATTCTTGGATTTTGTTTTCAGATTTGGAAAATGATGCAAGTAGCTTCCGTTTTTTTCACTCGACTGATGATGACCTAGGTTTACTATCTTTTTACTATTTTCCTAGTGTTTGCATATTCTTAGGCTTTGTAGATTTCAAAGTTACCTTTTACTACGGCATATAAAATATATTAGCGAAGTCCAATACACATTAGAGGATTTATTATTTTTTTCTTCGGCATACGCATCTAACTTTAACTAATGCCAGGTTTAGTGGACGTTTTTGTAATAGTATCTTCGCAGTAATGGGTTCAATGTGCAGATGGATGACTCGACCACGTGCAAGCGTGCGCGAATACTTGCCGCAACTTTCACCACAATGGTCATTGTGATTGCCGTCATAAATGAATGTCTCCCTCCAGGTAGGCCTAGGAGATACGTAGAGCCATCGCTATACCGGGACATCACTAGGAAGAAACACATGAACCGTATTTTGAGGAGCGGCTATGACTACTGTGTCAGTTACCTCCAGATGGATGTAGGACCTTTCATGCATTTGTCCCAAATTATGCGTGATAGGCACCTCCTCATCGACACATGACAGTGGCTGTAGAAGAACAACTCGCGATATTTTTGCACATTGCTGGGCATAACACGAAGAATCGAACTGTGCGCTAGAGTTTCTTCGCTCTAGTGAAACTATTAGTCAATACTTCAACAACGTCATTCGAGCCATTTGTGTCGTACGTGACGACTTCGTAAAGCCGCCCTGTAACACTTGCCACCCTGACATAGAAAATAATCCAAGTTGGTATCCCTTTTTCAAAGTAAGTTTGATAGCATTTGTAGGTAACACCCATATCTATTATCAACTACACCAGGACTAAAAAATGTGTCAACACCCTGTAGAATTGCATTCGATTATTAGATGGGACACACATTGACGCATCAGTGCCCACACACGAAGTGCCATGTTTCCGAGGAAGAAAAGGTCTTACACAGAATGTGTTGGCCATGGTCAACCCTGAGCTGAAGTTCACATATGTCCTAGCAGGTTGGGAAGGTTCCGCCAACGACTTCACTGTTCTACTTGATGTGCTCTCACGTCCAAACCCTGAGCGACTAAAGGTTATAGAAGTCGGTAAAACATAGCATACACATTATAAACCCTAACACCAATTGCACGTTAATTAGTTTTTGGTTTTCTTAGGGAAGTACTACTTAGTAGATGCTGGATACACAACCATGAACAGTTTCATAGCTCCGTATCGAGGAGTACGATACCATTTGAAAGAACACAGTGGAAGGTCACTGATGAACCCGAAGGAATTATTCAATCTCCTGCATTCAATGTTACGATCAAGGATCGAGCGAGCATTTGGCGTCCTGAAGAATCGTTTCAAGATCCTCACATCCCGGCCCTTTTTCCCTTACAAGACCCAAGTTAAATTGGTACTTACGTGTTGCGTTTTGCACAATTACATAGCAGGTATGGACCCGATGGATACGATATTACACGAGAGCAGGACACAAGGGGACGAGCAATTTGTGCCATCTCAGAGCAGAAGTCATCGAGAACAACGGCAAGAAAATAGATAATGGGTGGAGTTCAGGGACCATATAGCTTCTCAAATGTGGGGCGATTATGTCGGCCGACCCTAGTTGCCATGAATGCGTGATGTACCCGTCTAGGAGACATATTTATTATTTTTCTGTTGCCATTTGTTTTTTGCCAAACATGCTTGTAGTTGTGAAATTTTCTATATGTTTTTCCTGGTGTTTTCAATCATAATTTCCTCATTCGCAATTTATTTCATGTTTGAAGGATCATAGACGGGGGGAATTTTGTTCGCGAGGGGTCTACCACGAGGACCACTGTAGGCAAGCATGGAACACCAAACAAGAGATGGAAACCAGATTTCGACAACCTACTAATACCGATTTTGGTGGACCAAGGAGACGGGGACTGAAGTGTGACAAGTCCTTCAAACGGGCTGCCTTTGGGCATGCTGCCACTGCTGTTGATGCAAGATTTGGCACAAGCTTCACTGTTGAAAACGTTGAGAAGCATTACAGGACTTTGAAAGCATGATACGTGGAAATCAAGAAATTTAAGGAATTGAGTGGAGCTGGATGGGATGATGCACTCAAAATGGTCACACTTGACCCGATAGTGGTTATGACGTACGCTGAGGTAATATTTAAAATCTTAATGACGCACACAAGAAAATTAATATACTATGATATCGTCTTGAAAACAATGGCGTCTGTTATTTTTTCACATGTGTCAATGTAGGCGCATCCTGCGGTGAAACCTTTCATAAACAAGCCTATCAACAACTACGATGGATTTAGGGTGATCTGTGGCGAGGACAATGCAACAGGGTCGTACGCGATGTCAATGTATTCAGATTTTGGTGAGAACCTTGAAAATAACGACGCAAACAATGACAACATCGAATCAGCCCCCGTTGACGACATTAGTGATGAAGAAGGCAATGCGCCACTGCCACCTCCTCCTACTAGTAGCCCGGCCACTTCTTCCACTACCAGATCGACCCGTTCAAACCGGGGTTGATCTTCTTCATCGACAATGCCGGACCTAATCATGGCCGTAAATGAAATGGCAAGTGCGATTAAGAAGCTGGTCCACTGGATGGATACCCTATATGAGAAAGTGATGGAGATCGATGGATACAAGGAGTGTGAACTGGTACAGGTGTTGGATTATCTGCAATGCCATGAATCTGAAGCTAGGGGTTTCATGGTGCGGAAGTTAGCATTGAGAAAGGAATGGGTTGACATGTTCTTGTCTAGGATGACCTAGATTCTTCTGCCAGTGGTTATGTTGCTCTACTTATTTTACTTTTCACATACAAACTGAGTACTTGCTTGCAACTTTTTTTATTGTGTTTGTGTTGCTATGAACTTGGGTAGTGTCATGTATTGCAGCTAGTATGGACTTTCGCTGCCGTATTGTGTTGCATTTCTCTAACCCCAACTGTGTGTGTTTTTTTTAAGATCACTAGTTTTCCAGATTTTATGTGACTGACTTGTCATTTTTGGTTGTTACATTGTTTCTGTAGGTGATATTCACATGGCAATGATGTCAACCACAACGAATTTTTGCACTGAGGCATTCTTATGTGGCGCACTGCACTGGTGAGGCAATGAGAGGGCCTATTTTCCCTTTTTTTTTTGCAGTTACTTGCTTGCTGATTACCTTTTCTGCTGAAAACCATCTCTGCCGATAATTTGTAACCAATTGGTTACTGTTTTTTGTTGATTGTGCGAGTTTGTTTTTTGTTATATCAGTCGCTTTGGACTAAAGATTTTCGGGGATGTTGGTTTTTTCCTTACTTTGAAAAGGTTGTTTTGTTTGTTTGTTGGTTATTGACACCTCCAGATGCACTGGCGAGGCAATTATGGGTTGCGACTCCTCTTTTTGCAGCCAGGGTGCAACTTGGGGGAATTTTGCGTTCTTTCCATATAGCCAATTGCGTTGTTTTTTTTCCCTTTGCATACCTAACTTTGTTCATGCTAGAAGGCCGAAATGTTTGGTTTCACCGTCGGTGAGTGTTTTATATGTATGTTTCTGCGCTGTTTCATTAATTGTTTTCGGTGTGTGTAAATTGATTTCTACGCAAGGGGGTGTATGTTAAGATTGGTAGCAGAAATGTGTTTTATTTGGGCCAATGATGTGCAATTCAGAAATGAATCTAATTTGAGCCATCTTGCTGCTGGTGGGTTGCACTTGTGGCATTGGATGTCAAGAAGTCTTCAAATGCAGCCAGGCAACTTGAAGCTTCAACTGCAGGCATGTAAGTCTTCTAGTGAAGCCATGTATAACATTCAGGCTTTGATGTTTTGAGAATGAGTTGCATATTGTGAGTTAGAATAAATTTATTTATTTTCACATCTTTGCTAGTCTAACTCACAATATGCAACTCATTCTCAAAACATAAGTTTATTCTAGCTGATGATCCTGTTATTGGAGGATATGAAGGTATGCGAGTAGCTTCTTGTGCTTTCCATATGTTTCAATTTGTTTTACTTATGGATTTGATTTTGAACAAATTTTGTAGTGTTGAATGGATTTGATGACATTTGATCTTTGTTGCCCATAGTTTCTAGTCCTAATTACAAATTCACGAAAGCAAGCGGTCAAGGTGTTTACCTTAATTGGGACAATTGTGTTTGTTGAGTCATTATCTACTTAATTACTGCATCATCTGCTACAGCTGCTCTCTGGAAACATTTTGTAATACAGGTTTTTTTCTTCTTTTTGTCTGATAAGCATATCATAAATCATGAAGAAAGAGATGAAAATTTATTTCCTTGATGGAAAATGGACAAAGGAAATGAGGGAAAAATTTGGATGCTTCTCTGTGATTTTCTTTACTAAGGTGAATGATGATTGGTGGACAGATCAGGTTTAAGGGACAATTCATTAACACGGGATTATTTTGCAGCCTTGTGCCATTTGTGGTTCTTATAGGATGCCAACTAAACTTACCTTTTAACTTCCTGTTAATTTTGCAGGATTGTTTGATCTTCAACTTGACAGTAAAACCACATTGAACAGATAATGTTTGTTCCAAATTTGTGTTGTAATGTAGACACTTGGGGGAAATGAGAATTTTTTGGGTTCTAATCATGTTTCGTGTAATGTATGCGTTCCCTATCTAGCTTGATTATGGGTTATTCAAATTAACCATGCTAAACTTGTACATGTAACTTTTGGTGTATTAAAAAAAATTGGAAATTCATGCGTATTTGTATTTTTGCCGAATATGATTTAAGTGGAAAAATCATATGTAAAATTTTTTTAATAATTATAAATCGCATACTTTACTCGAATTTTATCGAAATTTGTCATTTGTTATTTGTCACTTGTAATTAACCGCGTTGAATTTGTACACGTATTAGTTGTTCTATAAAAAAAAATGGAAAGTCATGCATTTTGTATTCAATTCTGCAGGAATTAATTATTCAATGAATATTATTTAATGGAAGTAATCCTTCTCTTAAAGTTAGGAAGCCAAAAATACATCACGTTATTGAGCAATTAAAACTTAATAACGAAATTATAAATTTAATAAACAAAAGTGAACAAAATTTAGATGACGTTAAAAGAATAAATAAATAAAGACGCATTATTGAATAATTAAAACTTAATCACGGAATTTCAAATTTAATAAACAAAATTGAACGAAATTTAGACATTGTTAAAATAGTGAATAAATAAACACTTATCGAATAATTACAATTTAATCACGAAATTACAAATTTAATAATCAAAATTGAATGAAATTTAGATCACGTTTTTGTGAATAAATAAATAAACATTTATCGAGTAATCAAAATTTAATCACGAAATTACAAATTTAATAAACAAAATTGAATGAATTTTATATCACGTTAAATAAATAAATAAATAAACACTCATTATCGAATAATAAAAAATTTAATCGCCCACAAGGGGGTAACCATACCCCCACTCCCGAAGTGGTAATCATACACCCACTCCATCTCTTATCAAACACCATGAACTGTAGAAGTGGCAATTTTCAGATTTTAACTTCAACCAACCAAACATTAGAAGTGGTTACTGACATGCCACTTCCAGCAACAACCAAACACACAGAAGTCTGCACCTCCAACTGATCTATACACTTCCACTGAAGCGCCACTTCCGGGAACTCACCACTTCAGAAAATCACTTTGGAACCAAACAACCCCTTAGTGCAAAAAAATAATATTTAAATATTATTTATGATAATTTTTAATTTGTGAAAAGTTGTGTATATCTTATTTACTTAAATTATCACCAAATATTAATTAAATAATTCACTTCAATTCTTATTAATTTAAATTTATACAATTATGTATTATAATTAAATATTTGGTGTATTGATTTTTTTTAAAATAAAGAAAGAATGACCCAAACTTCTTCATTTTGAAATAATTTAGATATTATTATTTATTTTAACAATTATAATTAAATATGTGAATCAAATAGCTCGTATTATTCTTATTACTATTTTTTTATAAAGTTGGGAAAAAGCTAGTCCCTTCCTATTTCAGCTGTTAACTTCAGAATGTGTTTCCTCCCATGGAGAAGATGTGTTTACTCTCTTTCCGTGGTATTAATAACACCAATCCAAAAGCCTTGTAAGTTGTTTTGGAGTTGTTAAATATTTGGAATTATAACCCTTTAACTTTAAAAGACTTTAATTTTTATTTATTATTAAATGTCTAACAATATATGTGTGTTTCTATGCATTAGTCTACATATTTTATCCTGGATATTGCTTGGTTATGACCTCCGACTAGTAAGCTATAAATTATTCTGATCATTTTATAATTGTTAAATAATTAGTTTTTCAATTTTATATGGAATTAAAATTAATGCATCTTAACACAATTTACAGGCGCATATAATTAACTTGGAAACTTTGGAAATTGTATATAAATAAAAGCTGAATGTGGGGCAACTACTATATATCTAATATTAACCTTGTAGAATTGGAATCTTAGTCAAATAACACTTAATTATCAAGCTAACACAATAAATTTTTTATTTTATTTTATTTTACATTCTTTATGTCGTTAGTGATTGACGAACATTTGGCCCAACATATACAATTGAGCTTTGTTTGCCTTGTTATGGCTTTTATTACTTAGTTATATATGATTTTTGGTTAAGTTATTATTATTATTATTATTATTATTATTACTATTATTATGATGATGATGATAAAAACTGTGAAATAAAAAAAAACAAGATTTCAGAAAATTATCATTTTCATGAATACTTGTACTACTAAAAAGTGATATTACTTGCATTCTTTCCAGCAAAAAATAGGACTTGTTTAAATATTTATAAATGCCCATATCATATGTATAAATATTTGGGATGTTAACTTAATATTGTTTTTAATTATTATCATGTTTTTCTTGAGGGTCTGTTTGGGTAACTTAACATTATGGTATAATATAACATTTTGATGGAATTATGCCATAATGGTTGTTTGGGTAACTAACTTTCATTACAAAAATATAACATAATGGGGAATTATAGCATAAAAAAAATATTCCACTCAAAGTGGAATTTTTTTATACTGAAATTCGTGAAGGCGTTTAACGGAGGCCATTCTTCATTCTCTCCCTTTTTCTTTCTCACCAGGCAGGCAGAAATTCAAGATCTTTGATCCGAGTTCTCCAACCCTGGTTCCGAGTTCCTTGATTGTCTTTCGCAGGGGAGCGCTGGAGGATGCTGGATTGTAACTGGCCATTTTCACCGCTGGCTAGTTCTGGGGGTTTCTTTGAGGCATTCTTTTTTAAGCCCAAAATTCTTGGTATCCTCCCCCTTCAAGGCAGTGGAGTGCATTCAACCTTCGCTACCTGCTCTACCGCCGACATCGACGCCGACACCGCTGCTTTCTTCACTCCGGTAAGCGTTGCCCTCTTTCACCCTTATTGTCTCTCGCCCCCTCAGTTTCAATGTCATTCCAGAGTAATGTTTTCTTTCAAATTATTTGGGTTAGGAAAATCTCTTAAATTTTGGGCCAGAGGAAAACCTTTTGCTTAAGGTGAGGAATGTTTCATTTAATCAATAATTTTTTACTTTTTTCAGTAATTTTTACTTTTTAAAATGGTAATAAAAACATTTATTGAAATTGATAATTTTTTATATTTAAATAATGTTTTTTAAAAAGGATAATCCTTATAGGTAAAATTGTTTGGGTTCAAGTGTTGTGTGTGCGCGCGCGTGTGAGTGCAATTGTTTTTTATTAAATTAAGAAAAAAATAAGTTTTTTCCTATTGTGAGAAATTTTTAAGTGGAAATTGCCAAAAAACCCCCTAAATTTGCAATATGGCCAAAAACACCCCATTAATTTCGAAATACCTAAAAACCCATTCTTTTTAAACACAATGTTTTCCAAAACCCCCGAAGATTTCAACGGAGGTTAACAGAGTTATTTTTGAATTTTATGGACAAAATTGCCCTTTTTTGCATGGGAAGTCGTTACAATGGAATTTTTGAAAAGTGGGGCATTTTTCTTAGGAAAATCCCAAGAGACGTCTGTATACGTTTTTCTTCTCGATTGCGCCTCTTCAGCTTTTCCCTTTCCGAAGTTGTCACTGCTTGGACATCATCTGTAACCTTCAGTTCTCGAGTTTCTGAATCACTCGTGCGCAAGTATTCGGCATTTCGTCAGTTTGCGGTCGAAGGTATTGAAGAAGTTGTCATTTGGTTTTATTTGAAGTACTCCGTTACACAGAGATATTTGTCGGTTTTCTTTTGTGGTTCTGTTTTTATCGGAAGATGTTGAAGTCTGCAGGGGGATTTCTCGGCTGTGGTTTTGTTAGTATGCAGGGAGAGTTATTGGATAGGGTTTTGTTTTGTTTTGTTTTACATTTTCGTATTTGTACACGATCATCGAAAGAGTTTTTTGATTGTTTTGATTTATGTAATGGTTATAATGTACGTTTCATTTTCATTTGATATAGTTGCAGTCTGTAAAATGAGGTTTCCGTGTAATAAATGAGTTTTTGTTTAAAACCTTTTTTCTCCGTTTAAATTTTGTGGTTTCCGTTTAAGACACGAGGTATCTATTTAACCACTGATATCTCTGTTTAATATTTAAGTTTTCCGCTTAAAAACTTATTCCCTTGTTTAAGAGCCGAGGTCTCTGTTTAACAAGTGTTGTTATCGTCTCAGGCTTGTGATTATGACGGTAAACCTAGTCAATGGGCGATGCTACTTGATACCGGTAGTGGATACCTTGGCCGAACTGAAGGTCCACATGACCTCTCGCCGCTGGGAGATCATCTGGAGGATGCCATTTGCAACATTCACTGAGGTGGAAGCTGTATTCCAAGAGAGAGCGCTCCTTGATGCTCTTTTGCAGAGGTACGATGGCCGCACCAATAAATTCAGGATTGGGACAAGCCTGCTGAGTTTCAGGTGTGAGGATGTGGCTCTCGTTGTAGGTCTGCGTTGCGATGGAGGCGCAACACTGTTTAAGAAGAAGGAAACACCGTCAGCTTTCAAAGGGAGATATTTATCGAAAAGCTACGAGAGACACAGAGACTCCATCAAGAGCACTCTTCAGCAGCTTGTTGGACAGAGGGGAGAAGAGGAAAATTTTGTCAAACTCTTGATGGTGTACCTCATGGGTACCATCCCCTTCCCAAATACCTCATGCTCGGTTCCCAATTGGATCGTTGATTATGTCGATGATCTACCGGGCATGGGGCGGTACGTATGGGCGCAGGAGACACACAAATGGCTTATAGAGGACGTTCCGCAAGCTGCAGCTCATGTGCAAGCTAGATGCGCGGGGGTGAAGACAAACATGGGGTATATTAAGGGTTGCTCGATCGCGCTGAGCATCTAGTTTTACGAGCTGACCGGAATCGGCAAGAAAGTCCTTTTCGGCAAGACCCCGAGGATGTTGTGCTATGGTGAAAATACTTACCGGAAGAAATTGACGATAGAAACCAGTTGGTCATCGCTCAAAGGAAAAGAGGTAATAAATCATCAGCAATGTGTTTGCAATTGGCCGTTAATGTTTAACCATTGTCTACATCACTTAAGCATTGTCTTCTGTGTTTAACATTTGTCTTTAGTGTTTAAAATTATTACTCCATGTTTAAATATATGTGATATCGTTTAAGTATATATGTGAAATGTTTAAATATATTTTTTATTGCTTAAATTAAACGATTGCGCTGAGATTATTTTGTTTACATATGTTAGTTTTCTAAGTTGGTCCCGGTGAACACTGACGAAGAAATATTTGTTCGGGCCAACCGGTGGAGGGATGCTATTGCTCAAGAACCACTTGCTCGAAGGTAAGATGAGAGGCCAACCTCTTCCGTGCGCACTATACGACGCCGTTCCCCTGCTTCCAGCCCAACGCGCGCACGCAAGCCTCGGTGTCGGATAAGCCCTCCCCTACCCCGCCCGATAGTGACACCCCCCCCGACCATGACAACGGCAGCCCCCCCGATCACCACAGCCCCCATGACCGCGGCAGCCCCCTCGACGGCAATAGGCGATGATGTCACTTCAACTCTCGTGCAAGCGTGCCAGCTCTTGATCACCGAGTTCCCTCGCCTCGTCGCTCGGGTTGAGGCATTGGAGGAACGGTCACGATCGACTGCGCTATCCCTCCAAACAAATGAAGTACCCGTGATGAAGGAGGCGTCAGAATTTGATGACGACGACTTCATTGGGGTGGCCATCCCAAGACGGCCATGTTTGAAGAGGCTTGCAAAAAAAACGAAAACAATAATGCCTCTCTGTCGACCACCGGCTGACGATGAAACAATAGCAGCACCACCATCGGCGGCTGATACTGTTGTTGAGTCCGTTGTCAACGAAGTCCCCGTCACGGTGGAACCAGCGGCCGGCAGTGAAGCATCGAAGGTGGTGGCTATAATCCCTGAGGAACAAAAACAAGCTGAGGGTGGGTCTCCACTTGATGCTGCGGCCGTGGACGCTATTGAGAAGATCATTGACTCTGTTATCAATGAAATCCTGCTCACGGAGGAACCGGCGGCCGACAGTGCCGTATCCAATGTAGGCGCGATCCCGCAACAGCAAGAACCATCTAAAGATGATCCCAAGAAGGCTGTTGACGAGGCGTAAGGGGACGCCACTGAAAACAAAATGAAAGCTATGATCCTTGTAAACCAGTAATATAAAGAAGTTCGGAAAGACTTTGTTCCGAAGAAAAAAAAATACGCTGGACAATCGCGCCTCAACAGACTTGAGTAGGAGTTAATAAGGATCTTCCTCAACTGCTCTATGGACACGTAAGCAGGGAATTTTTATGTTAATGTTTACGTATATATGTTCCCCTTTAAGTTATGTTGTTTCCGTTTAAACTTGAGAGTTATCATTTAAGATATGGCTTTACTGTTTAAATATTAACATTATCGTTTAAGATTATTATATTCCACTTAAGGTTTTCTGTTATTGGTTAATTATATCCGTTGCCGTCTAACTGCAGGACTGTCGTGTAGAGGAATGATTCTGTGAGCACCACACGGGCCAACCTATTCATACTACTCGACGGGAAGGAGATGGTGACAGATGATGTGATGGACACCTTCGTATGCATAATACAAAAGTTGCTGACCAAAGCACCATATCCTTATAAGAAGCTCTCCTCTATCACATGACCACTGGCGCTGTTTATGTCGAAGCAAGAAGATGCACATGACATGACTTAAGCTATGATCGGAGATACCACACGCATCCTGCATGATGTTGACATTGCCATCCTTCCCATAATCTTGAACGGCCACTTCCATCTCGTGGTCCTCGACAATAACAGTCACGAATACAGGCATTACACTTCATGCCAAAGTGAAGAGTACGATAAAGACACGGCTGCAATGGTAAGTTCTTCGATATATAGATCTCAATTTATAGTGTTTTATAGATGGTCGCTATTCTGATCTCAATTTATAAACCTCGACAGTGGGACCTATTTGACTTCTGTCTCAAATTGGAGCTCGACGAGACGGTGACCAAACATTACCCGTTTGTTCACGACAATGAAACCCCACAACAAAAAAAAGGAAGTGTCGACTGCGCCGTCTGCGTTATGCCGTTTATCGAGCAGTTACTCGACGGTGAAAAACTGTAGATACCGCAAACAGACGTCCCTTATCTGAGACTAAAGTATTTTGCCTGAATACTCAGGGAAGAGAGAGCAACTGGCATTACTCCGAAAGGGGGGTCTTCGACTACGGGGAAATAGAATACAGATGACATTCTTTGTTTTCAGATGTACAACATTTTTGTCTTTATTATTTTAAACTCAATTCATTCTTTGCCAATGACATGTATTTTTTTATACGTCACATTATTTGGATAACATTCAATTGTAACGTTTAGGGGTTTGAAGTTTATCTAATGAAGCACTCTTTGTTTAAACAACTATGTCTCCATTTAACCATATGTATTACTCGTTAATGATAATCGTCTCTATTTAACATTCAGTGAATACGTTGACATATGAACGAATGCCAAAATGAAGTCGTCTCTGTTTAAATTACGGTGTCTCTGTTTAAGTATATTTGGTACCGTTTACATTTACAAGTCTTCGTTTAACATGCACTCTTGACGTATAAATATCAAAGGATGATAATGAAATTAGATTTTCTTTATTAAACAAAGTTACATACTTTCAACAAGCTACAACAGAACTTACAGAATGAAAACAAAGCAAACAAAAACTGTCAGGGTTCACATTTGCTTATGATATATGTCTTACCATTTAAGAATAAGCGTTTCCCTTTAACATTCAGTTTGTATTGTTAAAAATCAACGAATGCGGCATGATGTATTCTCCATTTAAATGGCAGTGTCGCTCTTTAAAAATACATGTTACAATTTAACGTTATTTTTAGTATGCACCGTCCACGTTTAACAAATATCAAAGGGTGACAATGAAGTTAGATTTTCTGAATTAGACAACGTTCCATAATTAAAGAAAGTTCTATTACAATGTAGATATACTAATACCCATCAGGGTTCTTATTTTCAAAATGAAAACAACAATAAACAAAACAAAAAATGTCACTCCGCCCTTTCCTTCGCTTTCATATCCTGGAGCAGTTTCTGCACATGAGCCTTGCGGGTTTTCACTCCATCGAGTTTTGAAGAACAAAATACTTCTTTTTCGGCCAGTTCATGGAGCAAATCTTCTAGAAACAACTCCAGAGGATAGATCATCGGCCCTGCAATGAAGACTTCAATGATTTAGAAAATTATGAAAATTTTTAAACATGCATAGAGAAATCTCACGGTATGAAGTACCTCTGGATGATAGATCATCGGCAACAGCGGGTGACGTATTCATCCTCCCAAGGTGTGAATGCTAGAGCTCATTGAACGCCACCTCAACAGCAGTGTTCTAGGCTTCCTTTGCGGTTCTCGCAAAGCCAGGACTGGAGAAGGTGGTACCATCCACCGTGATCGTGGCCACGAAAGCGGGTGGGGGGTGTGGTCGGGGCCTGAGGGTGGAGTACTCCGGTGAGGCCCTGCGTGTCTTCTGACAATACTCGTTGAGAAGTGATTTATACATTTTGCTGGGTCTGTGTATAATATTTGGATATGTCTCTTGTTTCCGCTTCTTGTTTAAATAGAAATCTAGCTATCGGAAGTTTGAACTCTTTCTCAAATCAAACAACTATAAATTTGACCTTGAATTCAAAAATCAAATTTAATTGTATTAAATAGTAATAAATTTGCATTGAAGAGTTACTCTAATTACGCTTTCTCGTCATTAATTTAAGGTCAATTCACTATTTTCCCAATGACATGGGAGATTTTCCAATGTAAACTTACTAGTGTGCTTTGGATGTATGTATTATTAAATAATTGTCTTTCTTTGCTTAACTTTTTATTGTATTCTGTAAATATTAATGACGCTATTTAAAAAGAAAGACTTCTTGTGCAAAATACGACGTCTCTGTTTAACTATGTGTGCCACCCGTTAATGCTAAGACTTACTGTTTAACCTTCGGTCTCTGTGTTTAAATATTTGAGGACAGATAACGAAATTTGTTTTTCTCTGTTTAAATATCAGTGACTGACAATTAAACAAGTTTGTTCCAATTTAAAACTTATTCATTTGCAATGCCTACTCAGCGACAGTGTCATTGAAAGATCTACGATTGTGGCAGAACACGTGGCAGCAGCTGCAATGTAACTCGCGGACCTCGGACGCTTGCGACTCGATCCTCCTTCGTCTAGGATACCCAGGTTGCATTCTCATCACAGGCGGTCACAAGCGCAGTTCGCGATTGTCGTCCGTAGGCTTTTCATTATCGGGCATTGGGAATATACCCTCCTTATACGCATCTTGTAATTGTCTACGTTGTTGTCTGTCTGCATTATTGCAGCGCAAGCATGTTTGTACGGGATACCAAATGTTCTAATGAAGCACTCTCTGTTTAAACGGCTATGTCTCCATTTAAACATGTGTGTTACTCGTTAATGATAATCGTCTCTGTTTAACACTCAGTGTATACGTTGAAATTTGAACAAATACCAAAATAAAGTAGTCTCTGTTTAAATTACGGTGGCTCGGTTTAAGTATATTTGGTACCGTTTAAGTTTATGTGTCTCCATTTATCATGCACTGCCGATATATAAATATCAAAGGATGACAATGAAATTAGATTTTCTTTATTAAACAAAGTTACATAATTTCAATAAGCTGTAACGGAAATTACATAATGAAAATGAAGCGAACAAAAACTGTCAGGGTTCTCATTTGCTTGAAATTCAAGTATATTGATGTCGTTATTTAAATATATGTGTTACCATTTAAGAATAAGCGTTTCCCTTTAACATTCGGTTTGTACTGTTAAAAATCAACGAATGTGGCATGATGTATTCTCCATTTAAATGACAGTGTCTTTGTTTACATATACATGGTACAATTTAACGTTAAGCGTCTCTGTTTACCATGCACCGCCCACATTTAACAAATATCAAAGGGTGACAATGAAGTTAGATTTTCTGAATTAGACAATGTTCCATAATTAAATAAAGTTCTATTACAAAATAGGCACACTAATACCTATCAGGGTTCTTATTTGCAAAATAAAAACAACAATATAAACAAAAACTGTCACTCCGCCTTTTCCTTCGCCTTCAGAGGCTAGAGCAGCTTCTGCACAAGGGGCTTGTGGCTTCTCACTCCATCGAGTTTTGCATAAAAAATATTTTTTTCTACAAGTTCTTGGAGCAAGTCTTCCGAAAACCACTCCAACTCTTGATTGTTGGAGATCTCGCGGGCGCATGAAGGCCCTGCAAAGAGACGGCCCTATAATAGAAGGTGCTACGATGGAAGGCCCTACAATGAAGACTTCAACGATTTAGAAATTATGAAATTTTTTAAACATGCATAGAGAAATCTTACGGTATGAATTACCTCCGAGAGGATAGATTATCGGCAGCAGTGTTTTGGGGTTCCCTTGAGGTTCTCGCAGAGTCGGAACTGGAGAAGGTGGTACCATCCACCGTGACCGTGGCCACAAAAGCGGGGGTGTGGTCGGGCGTTCCCCGAGTAACCGAGTGGAGTACTCCGGTGAGGCCTCGGTGTGTCTTCCGACAATACTTGTTGAGAAGTGACTTATACATTTTGTTGGGTATGTGTATAATACCCGGATGTGTCTCTTGTTTCCACTTCTTGTTTAAATAGAAATCTAGCTATCGGAAGTTTGAACTCTTTCTCAAATCAAACAACAATAAATTTGACGTTGATTTTTTGTGTACATTTTCATAATTTTCTCGTGTATATTTACGCTTACATTTTGAATTCAAAAATCAAATTTAATTGTATTAATTAGTAATAAATTTGCACTGAAGGGTTACTCTAATTATGTTTTCTAGTCATTAATTTAAAGTCGATTAACTCTTTTCCCAATGACATGGTAGATTTTTCAATGTAAATTTACTACTGTTCGTTGAACGTCTGTATTCTTATATACTTGACTTTCTTTGCTTAACGTTGCATTGTATTGTATAGATATCAATGACTCTGTTTAACATGGAATACAAGCTGTATAAAATACGACGTTTCTGTTTAATTTTGTCTGTCATCCTTTAATAATAACCGTTACGGTTTAACATTATGTTCCCTTGTTTAAATATTGAGGTCAACTAACAAAATTCATTTTTCTCTGTTTAAAATATCAGTGCTTGACAATCAAATAAATTTGTTCCCTTTTAAAAATTATTCATTTACAATGCCTACTCGGCGACAGTTTCATTACAAGATCTACGATTGCGACAGGACACGTGGCAGCGGCTGCAATGTAACCCGCGGACCTCAGATTCTTGCGACTCGATCTTTTTTCATCTAGGACGCCCAGGTTGCCTTCTCATCACAGGCGGTCGCAAGCGTAGTTCGCGATTGTCATCCGTAGGCTTTTCATTGTCGGGTATTGGGAATATATCCTCATTATACGCCAGCTTGTAATTGTCGACGGTGAAGTAGCCGCTAATAAAATGATGAACGTTGGTGTCTGCCTGCATTATTGCAGCGCAAGCGTGTTTGCACGGGATACCATAAACTTGCCATCTGCGACATGAGCAAGTTCTATTGGCAAGGTCTACAGAGTTGCTGCACTGGTCAATCACTTCATAACGATCATCGACACAACAACCAACGTGAAGATTTCGGCTTTCTTCAACAAGTATCTCTACCTTCGAATGTATGTCCGGGTATAAGTAAGTCTCCCATTTGTTCGCTTGCTCAAGGCGATTGCATAACATGTGTATCAACTTGTACTTGTACAATGAAGAACACAAATCGTAAACAAGATTCAGTGAAGACATTTGATAGTTAAACAGAAACATATCGTATTAAACAGTAAGATAACAATTTAAAGGCAGACCCGAAAGTTAAATACTGACAATGATATTTGCACATCAGCATAAACAGTAAGATAATAAATTAAACGAAGATCCAACATGTTAAACACCGACCATGATATTTGAACCGTACGCGCCATATTTAAAGGGTAAGGCAAAGCTTAAGCGCTAAATAGAATCAATATTCGAATACCTTATCGAGTCTACCATTTTCATCACTGGTAAATGACAAGCTTCTTTGATCCAACATTGAACGACTCCACGACATTTGAATACATCTCGCCCCAGCGTTCACCTTTGAACAGGTAATTCGACCAGTATGACATATCCAACTAATGAATTAACCACTGATAGGCTTCGGGTGATGTGGCATGCAGTTCATTGACGGTATCATCAAATTCTTTAGTCATCAATGCCCACGTAATACGGAAGTATATCGACCAGCACTCCTCCCTCAATGACTTCCCAAGTCTGACATTGGCTTTCATAAAGTTGGCCTCCAAGTGCCGAACGCAGTATGCATGTGGGGATGAAAGGAAGACTCTCGCAATAGCGTTCACAAGGTCCTTTGACCTGTCCAACACGAATGTAATTATCTCTTCATAATCTCCTTCGTCGTATAAAATATCACCTAACTTGGAAATGAACCAAGTCCAATTGGCATCGGTCTCGTTATCGACAATAGCGAAGGCGACGTGAAAGAAACCCTTGTTCCCATCTTTGCTTGTGGCACCCAATAGAGTACCCCGATACTTTACAAGGAGGTGAGTACCATCGACAAACAGCATCGGCCTGCATGCCCTCTTGAATCCCATAATGCACGCGTTGAAAGAAAAGAATGCACGTTTAAAACGCTCTCTGTCTCTTTCCACAAACGCAATGGTGCCGGGGTTCGTCTCAACCACCTTATCGATGTACTAAAGCAACAAATCATAGCTGGAAACATCGCTGCTGCCGAGGGTCACCCGGGCATGTTCTTTTCCAAACCAAGCCTGCTTGTATGGAATGTCGACACCATGCTCCCGCAACATGTCCTTGAGCTTCTGAATCACTCGTGCCCTTACCCATTTTTTGGACGCTTTCGGGTATGATGCCGAGCCAATTCCACCACCGCAAGTGTGTGACGGGCCCATTGTCTTGATTCTAAAGGTGTTTTTATTATATTCCTTTGATGCGTGAATGCGCCATTGACAACCATCGACAGCGCATTCCATAGTGACCCGGTGTTTTTCGTTATTAACAAATTTGAAGTCAAAATTCCGTTTGATGGCAAAATTCCGAAGTGCGTCTCTGAAATGTTCAATGCCTTGAAAACGTTGTCCGACATCCAACGACAACACTTCGGGTTGTTCTGACTAGGAAGGTAGGCATGCGAGACCGTCAGGGTCGCCATGAGGTGGAACAGAAGCGCTCGCAGATTCCGAATTCTTGCTAACACTTCAGTTCAAACGAAAACGATCAGGATTTAAGCATGGACTCCAATGTTTTAAACGATAACTATAAATGTGAAACGCTAACAGCGCTATTTAAACAGAGACTCAATAATGTAAACGGTAGAGAAAATGTTTAAACATTAACATAATAAATTAAACAGAGAAGTCAACCTTTAAACGTGAACTTGATTCTTTTAAATAGAGAAGGGGATTATTAAATAATAATTAGCATATACAATTAGGTAAACCTTGCCACGACAATAACTCGTTTTCAGTAGGATACGATGGCATACCATCCGTCTCGACAACATGATCGACTACACCGTATTTGAAGATGGAGAAAACATGACACATGCGCTGGAAGTCAACCTCGTTTTCTATTGGGTAAACCGTTTTATGTCCATCAGGTGTGATAAACTTCACCCTCATAGGGAAATATCGAGACCCATTGCTCACATATCTCGCCTAACACTGACTCGCAAGCAGTCAGCGCCGTGAACATCAGCACTCGTTCCTCCCTGTTGTATCTAGCAATAGCACAAAAACTCTCCATAATATCGGGAAACCGACAAACCTTAGATCGAATAAACCAAATGAGAAGAAGAAAAGAAGAAGAAGACGAAGAAGAAGATGTAATTCGCCTTCTAAACTTTCTTTGACAAAAAGCAAGCACGAAGAGGGAAAAAAACTCACAATTGTATGCATAAAGAGCATACATGACATGATGTGATCAGACGAGTTTTTTTCCCATAATTTTCAAGGGCAAAAATAGAATTTTATAACAAGGACACATTTGAAGTGATTGATAGGGGGCAGAAGGGAAGTAAACTATAACGGAGGGGTTGTCCGGAGTGTGCAAAAGTTGGAGGGGGTTTTTAAAAAGTTTTGATTACCAAAAATGTGCAAGATGATGTTGTTTTTTTAAATCTTAAAATATTCAAATACCAATTCAGAGAGGGATAAGTAGGCTCTCCTAATCATGCCAGATGATTAATCCAAGAAGATCCTGACCGTTCAATCCACGTCATCAACCAAGACTTTCATACACCGCTATCCAAATTCTAACCCTTACATTCTATCCAGACAGAGCTTGCAAACCCTAACAATGGATAACCCTTCAATCTCTCAATAGTTATCAATTTCCAGGGGTTTAGGGTTTGATTCTTGCTCTGGAGGAGAACGGGAGTGGATTTGGCTGATGGATGCAGGATTGGTGGATGATATAATAAGGAGATTGTTGGAGGTCCGTGGTAGGCCTGGAAAGCAGGTTCAGGTTACTGAGACTGAGATTTTCCAGCTCTGTCACGTTTCCAAGGAGATATTCTTGGAGCAGCCCATTCTCCTTGAGCTTGAAGCGCCCATCAAGATTTGTGGTAATTTTCTCTGCTAATGTTTTCTATTTTTGTTCAGTTCCGAATATTGATGTTTTGATTGTTTATGTTGAGAAATTTAGCTTGCTTTTTGTTTGCCTGCTTGGTTATTGTGCAAGTTTTGATGAAGTTGGGTTTTTGATCATGAAAGCATTTTAATTTGGTGTATAAAATGGATTCTTTCTCTATGTTTGCTCTATGCTGAAAATTGATGTCTTGATGATGCAGCTGTTTTCTTATATTGAATGTTCTGCATGAGTTTAGAGAAATTTGGCTTCTTGGTGATATGAAAAAATTGTACTTGTCCTTGTCCTTTTTTCTGTATGCTGCAAATAGATGCTTTGGATATAGTGATGGTTCAATTGAGAATATGCTTGCTTGCAATCTCTCTCTGTTGGATTCTCCCTATGGGTTTAGGGAAATTTTGCATCTTGATGATGTAAACCTTCTTGTATTTGATGTATGCTGGCAATGGACACTTTGGATGGAGTGATTCTAAGTTTTAAAAATGTAATGCCCTTGTACTGCAGAACTATGGGTCTACATCATTAAATTTAAGGATGGTTTTATTTATCACCATATATCTGTAAACAAATAAGTCAGTGTCTTATAACTTGCAGTTCAGTGTTATTCTTGTTGATTGTCATAAGTCTTTGATGAGCAATAAACCATGACTGGATGAAGATGTATCTTGCATCCACTATAAATCCCTTGTTTTATTCAGTACTTATGACATCAGATGATAGAACCCCTGTGACAGGCTTGCCTGATAATAATGGAAAGGCTTTGATCATGTTGATTTTTGTATATTTTTCATTTAGTAGTACTTGTCAAGTCATTCCATAAATGTTGGTTTACCTTAGATTGTTTTCCTGCACGAGTTTAAGATGAATATATTATGGTTGGTGGCTAGTCTTTCTGCCATGGTCATGAGAATATTAATTGATTTGTTCCATTAATGGGATCTTCATCATTTGCTGAGATTTATCAGATCATTCATTACATTCCTTATTAATGTTGTTTACTAAGATAAGCTATTCAATGTTTCCATGCCCTCTAGAATTTTTTTGTATTTTTTGTTTGAATGTTTACTTAGAGCTTTCATTTAATGCACATCCAATAATTGTAAAGAAGCAGTAACACAGCTTAGTTACACTAATGTAGGATCAATAACCAAGTAAAAGAACCATTCTCAACTAGAAATATTACCTTGAAGGTAGATTATGAGAATAATTTTTAGAAGACAAACTTAGGATATGACTTGTGGTATAACTTGCTCACAATGTACACTGCATGGTGTTATATAAATATAAGAAACACAAAGACTTGTCACGTCTTAATGCTTATAGCGGCACTTTGTTAGTTAACCTAACTTTTGGAACGAAAACCTAAATTTGCATGTATCTAGAATTGGCAAATACATATATTTGCTTCTCACATCCATGACATTATAATGATTCCAAACACTTTCTCATAAATGAGACGATATTCAATTCCAATATGATTTTGTTCATGCTTGATGAACTAGAATTGCAAGAAATCTGAGAGCTCTGTAATGTAAACATAAAGAATTGTTAGTTTTTTAAAACACATCCCTGACTGTCTCAAGCAACACATTCTTGAGCAGTAAGAAAATAGGTCTTTTACCATGCTTTAAAGGCAAACATAGAAACAGTCTTACTTTCTGCTTCACTAAGCAATGAGCTTAAGGCATTGTTTAGATTGGCTTTTAACAGAAGTGCTTTTTTTAAATTCTGTAAAAGCACTTTTAAAAAAAGTGGTTTTCAAAGTAAGTTAAGCGCTTTTCTATATTTTATGTTTGGATAGGTTAATGCAGAAGTGTTTTTATATGTGTGAAGTTGTTTGGATGTGAATTTGTAAAAGCACTTTTGGAGGTGGTAAATTACTAAAATGGGCAGTCATTGACTTTTCATTCAGTTACTATTATATATTGATATTAATAATGATAAAGACTACTGTTATGATAATAATAATGACTTAATGTATTATAATTATAATATTAATATTAATATTAATTATATAATAATAATTATTATTATAATGATAATATTAATTACGTAATAATTATTATTATCGTTGTCATTAACCCGAATATAATGATTATTATTATAGAATTGAGGGGAATTGATTGTTTGTGAGGGTTACTTTAGTAATTTGACAACCCCAAAACAGCTTCTCAGAAGTGCTATTCTGAGAAGCACCTCTGGGGTAACTTCCTAAAAAAGCTAAATTTAAGCTTTTTTCACAGCTTCTACTTCTGCCCAAAAGCCCAAACAAACATGTTTTTTAAAACCCAGAAATGTTTAATTTATAAAAAAACACATCTAGGCTTTAAAAAAACCAATCCAAACACCCCCTAAGCCACGAAAGTAAATATAGCCAGAAGTAGATCTCTGATCACTAGTCTCTAGTGGTAGGCATTCATATAGCTAATTGTGCAAGACAAAACCAACACTTTTTTTTGCACCAACCCAAAACTAGAGTTGTGTTTGCATATCCTAATTTTTTTTTCTTTGTTTTGACTTGTGTTTTTCTCCATCAAGATGCCGTTTCCTTGATCTTGCATAAAGTAACTTACCGAGTGACCAGTGACTGCAATATCTAACCTTAGAATAGTCAAATATATAAGACTGCCAGCACGAGTATGAAATGTTTGAAAATCTACAATAGCAATCTCGCTATTGTGCATGGGCTTGATATTTCATTAAGAGAAAAAGAGCGTTGGTGCTCTTTCTTGAATCCAAACTTTTCAGTAACCTTCTTGGAATAACAATCTTAATAAAAAAGTATCCAGATTTTGATTTATCCTCTTCTAAACCAAGGAAGTGAATGAGTTCTTATAAACCCTCTCTTTCACTTTGAAAGCAAAAATCACATTGAAGTATGAATGCAAGTGGGACGGGGGGGGGGATTGGGATCCCCATCCCCGCTCCCCCACGGGGCGAGGATTCCTCGCGGGGGAGAAACCCCCTCCCCCTCTCACTCCCCGCGGGGTCGGGGAATCCTCGCCCTACCAAATGTTTTTTCTATAACATATTTATATACTTATCATATATGAAATAAAAAATATACAAAATATTTCTCAAAATAAATATAATATAATGTATGATGAAAAAACTAATTATTACAAATAAGATAAAGTTTGAAAGTAAATTAAAAGTATAAATTCTTTAATAAAATTCATAATACAAAATCTAGTACAACAATTTTATGTTTTCATTAATGTTTTTCATTCTTCAAAATATTTAGAGTGGAATCCACTACTACTAGCATTTTGATATAATAGCTCCGCCTTTAATAATAAATAAAATTATAAATATAAAATAAAATTATATGAAAACCATATTTACCTTATGATTCTAATATTGAAATTTTTTAATAAATAAAATTAATCATATGAGTTATTTTCAATATATATATATATATATATATATATATATATATATATATATATATATATATATATATATGTGTGTGTGTGTGTATCTAATATTTAAAAAATCTGAAAATCCTCATGGGGAGCGGGTTAGGGATCCCCGCGGGGCGGGGAATACTCTCCCCGCTCCCCCCCGCTCCGCTAGTCGGGGAGGGGTTTCCCCTCATTCTCTGCCTAGTCGGGGGAGCTATTTCGGGGAATCCCTGCCCCGTCGGGGCATGTCCCCGCGGGGAACGGGAATTCTCCGCCCCACTTGCATCCGTACACTGAAGCTTAGAGAATTCTTCATTAACATTGCCAGTGATGATCATATCATCCACACGAGTAAGACATAATATGCAAATTTCCTTGCTTTTTATGCACACACTATGATTGGAGGAAAAGGAAATATAGCCATTGAAATGTAAATGTTGAGCTATTTTTTCATACCTAGTTTTTGGGGCTTACTTTTTATCCATATAGGACCTTCTTGAGCTTCCAAACATAATTGTGATGCCTCCCTGATGTATAATTTGGAGGCCACTCCATTTAAATGTGTTGATTTTCTTTTTTAATTTGCTACAGTTTTGTTGATTTAGCGTATAAGAAAGGATTGTTCATGTCTACTTGTCAACACTTCCAACAAAAATGAGGATTCATTGAAATAGTGAGCTGAAATGAGTTCATTTTAGTTGTAGGGCCAAAATTTTTGTCATAGTCATCAACATACTTGAGAACATCCTCCTGAGACAAGCCTTGTGTTGAAGAGGTCTATACTTTGTCCATCCAATGTTTCTAGTTGTAGACCCACGCCGATCTGCATCCTCGTCTTTTGCACAAGATCCAAAGTTTCATTTTTAGGAAGCGCTTTCACCCATATATTTGTAGGCCCATTCCAAGATTTCATGCTGTTTTGCTTTTCCGAGGCAGGTAGGGCCATGATCATGACTGAGACTAGAAAAGGAAGGAAATGCTAGCCCAATTGCCATCTCTATTACAATTTGTGCCAATAATTGTTTTTTCAGATCTCCTTGGAGATGATACAGTCTCCTTTTCTTGTTTATTTAATGCTCCCCCTTTTAAGTAGGTCCATAATTTCTGAGGAAGACTTGGAGAAGATGAAAAGAAGATGAACTAGACAGCATAGAAGCAATTTATATTGTTGCTGAACCAACCATGGGCTTGGAATAGAGTAATCTATTTTTTTGAGATGAATACCACCTTGTGGGGAGAAAAGAAAAAATAAGGATCATCAAATATAACATATTCTGGATCCATGAACTTATATCCCTTTTTTCTGTCGTCATGCTCAATGAAGATGCTCTTTTTGTCTAATGGCTTAAACATGCACATTGCATGGAGAACTAAACACGTTAGGATGCTTGACTGTGGACTTTCCTATAAACATTAATTCATGGGGAGGCTTTGTGGCATAAAGGCAACTCTTGTAAGTCTCCTAAAAATGTAGATACTTTGTAGCATAACCAAACACGTGAGCCCTCCTACAATTCCATTCTTGTGACAATATGCAAAACAAATTGATGAACCCTCCTTTATAAGTGGTTCCCAACTTCCTAATCTTTTACTTGAGAGCACCTTCAAGTATCATCTTGAACTCTAGACATTCAGCTAATGATTTGTACTTATCCTTTATAAGAGTACCCAAGTAAGTCCTGAAAATACATAGATGAAGGATAACATATAGAGATAGTTAGGATAAAGTGCTTTGGAAAGGCACATCAAAACTATGAATAGGTTCCTATGGAGTCTTGCTTCTAGAGAGAGAATAAGCAATAGGGAATTAGTGCATCTTGTCATATTGATAATCTTCACATACTCCGTTATGAATTAAAACAGTTAAGTTGAGAAGCATATGGAAAGGATTATCCAAGACCATAGCTTTCAACTTGCCAATATAACAAACCCAAGCTGGGCATGCAAAAATAGAGCACCTCTTTTTGTCCTAATCCTGTCGACAAATGAAATTAAAAGCCCCAAAACATGACTAAATTATTGAAACTATTATTAGTGTGAAAATCTCCTTCCAAATGTTACAGGTTGTGAAGATTCTTCACATCATTTGGACTAAAGAGGATATAGTAAACTCACATCAATTGCCCTACTGGAAGTTGTTCTTCTTCCTAGGAACATGGCTAACACTTCTGAGAATGATGGCATCATTGTTCTTGCCTTACATAAAGTTACAGTGCCTTCATTTTCAACTTGATGGATGGTGTTTTATGTCATAATGATGGTTTCATTTCCTCCATAATCATGAATGGAATAGAACTTTGAATCACAGTAAGATGATGGCTGCTTCAGAGTTAGTGATTCCATCTTTTTTCTTAAAAAATTGTTTGAGTCTGTGGACTTAAACGAAGTATCTTGGGCCATGAAGCACTTATTGTGATCTTCCTTACGGACATTGCTTTTTTCTGTCGTTTTTCTTTCTTTGAGCTTAACAATGTAGTCTTCATGTGGTCCAATTTGCCATGTCTATAACACTTGATCTTTTTTAAAAGTCATCTCCATTAGAAGCATACCCTCTTCAATAAATATCTTGATTCTTCTTCTTCTCCTCCTCCTCTTTACTTTTTCTTTTTTTAGATAAAACAACCTCTATTTCATGAGCCAAAGATTCTTGCAAACCAAGAAATTTTCAAACTTTGCCAAAGATGGTTGATTAAGGTTCGATAAGGAACGTATTCCTTTTAAGTGTAGGAATGGCACAACACTTAAATTGGGCCTCAGACAAATTCATTTCCATCCAAGAGTGCAATCTTGGAATTTGTATTTCATTGAGAATCATCTAACTCTCCAAAACAAATTCCAGAAATGTGGAGAAATGGAAAAATCCCTTTGACTGGTATTAGCTAATTTATTATCCAACAGCTGGCTGTGAGACCTCATTTTCTTGTTAATCAACACATTGAGAGTCATTTAACTCTTCAAAACTGACTCGCAACCAATAATGTGTAGGTGAAAGTGCACTTTTGGTCTATGAAATGTGCCTCTTTCTTTTTAGTCATTGGACCCAAAATGGATTAATTTGTTTCCTGAATTAAGAAGAAGAGTGCAAGAACCATCCCTTAAGTATGAAAAATTGACTAGTTTTGGTTCCTTTGCAACATATTTTTTTAATCCTTGAACCAAAAGGATCAAAATTTTTTTTTATTTGTTATTTTATTATTTTTATCTTTTTTTTTTCAATGATTAACTGAATTTCCAGGTATAGTTTGATTGCAAAAAATCTACTTATACCTAAACTTTTTCAAAGTGATAATGAGACATTTTCAACACAAACTGGGCATTCACATTGTATGTGTGTCATCTTCACATAATTTCATCGGTTGCCATCTTTGCATTTGGATCCAAAGTCGTGTAACCATGAGCAAAGGTCTAGATGTCTTTTGCACCCTATAGTTCAATTAAGCAACTCCATTTCAACTCTGCCAACTTGACCATTTGGATGCATTAAAAAAAGGAATTAATTTTCGTCATCAAAGAAAGGATCATGAGAGACACTGGCAATTACCCTTGTAGTTCTCCTAGCATAAAATATATAATATATAATGTGGTTACACTAACCAAGAGTCAAGAACTGAGTAGAAGAACAATATATAACTAGCAAAATAACCAACGGGCTGGTAGGAGAACAACATAAAATCTCAAAACTTGGAAAGCCAAAATTAATTAATTTGCCTCCTCGGAACAAAACACGAAAATATGCATGCATCTGGAAAGGACCATAAATAACTTGCGTTCCCTACAAACTCTTTGGGAGCACAAAATCAACTTCAATTTCAACATTAATATTTGTTTTTTAAATCTGCTTAGGGTTTCTTTCAGTTGTCACCTCAGCATAAAACTTCAGGAAAGCCATGCTGAAAAATTTAATTGTCTATCAAATATATTGTTGGAGTAGTTTGTACGTACACTCAAGATTTTCTCCACATGTTGAGAATTTTGAGAGGTAGATGGAAGTTGTTTTTCTTTTCTTCTCATATACTAGTATTATCTCATCAATTTAATATGTTTTGCAGATCTAAGATTATTCTTTTCACTCCAGGTGATATTCATGGTCAGTATTCAGATCTCTTGAGGCTTTTTGAGTATGGTGGATTTCCTCCTGAAGCCAATTATCTGTTTCTAGGAGATTATGTAGATCGAGGGAAGCAAAGTCTTGAAACCATTTGCCTTCTTTTAGCCTACAAAATTAAGCATCCAGAGAACATTTTTTTGCTGAGAGGAAATCATGAATCTGCGTCTATTAATCGTATTTATGGATTTTATGATGAGTGTAAGCGTAGATTTAATGTGAAATTATGGAAGGTATTCACTGACTGCTTTAACTGCCTACCTGTGGCTGCTCTTATTGATGAGAAGATTCTCTGTATGCATGGGGGTCTTTCTCCAGACCTTAGTAGCTTGGATCAAATAGGAAAAATAGCACGTCCAATTGATGTACCTGAGGCTGGATTACTTTGTGATCTTCTTTGGTCTGATCCAAGTAAAGATGTTCAAGGCTGGGGAATGAATGATAGGGGTGTCTCATATACCTTTGGGTCTGATAAGGTGTCCGAGTTTCTTCAGAAACATGATATGGACCTCATCTGCCGTGCTCACCAGGTACTAATGACTGACATGATTTGTAAATATCATGTAAAGCATGTTTCTTATTTGGAGTCGTATTTTTATTTTTAGGTAGTTGAAGATGGATATGAATTCTTTGCTGACCGGCAACTTGTTACAATTTTTTCTGCACCTAATTATTGTGGTGAATTTGACAATGTTGGAGCCATGATGAATGTAGATGAAACCTTGATGTGCTCTTTTGAAATTTTGAAACCGATGGAGAAAAACCCGCAGTTTGGACTTGGAAGTACAACGACCGCTAAAGCTGGAACTTCACCACTCAGAGTCAAGGTATTTATGCCTTATATGCAATGATGGATCTAGGTTGCTTTCTGCAGAATGAATGAATTAGCAAGGTTTATTTGCACTGATTATAAAAAGTTAAAATGCATTCCACATTCCATTTGTATGTGCTTACATGTTTACCATTTGATCTTTATAGCTTAAAGTTCAAATTCATATTCCAGAAAATTACCACATATATTACTGAAGAGCTCACTTGCTAGTATTGACATGGAAATCCTTGCTCTACTAAAATATGGCTTTGAATGGGAAGTTGCAGCAAACATATCATTCACACATGGATAAGTTGATAGGAATGTCTATTTCAGTTGTTTTTCTTTTCATGTTCTTTGTTAAAGACTGAAGTTAATTACTTTTTCAAATGGTTCTTGTATTTTGTCTGATGATTATTTTTTAGAATAAATCAAACTTTTGATGATATGGGCCCTTGTGATTAGAAAGGATTACCTACATGTGCAATATCCCGATGCTTTATATTAGGTACATCCAAACAAAATCAACTTTCATAAGTCATTCACACATTGTTCAATGTGGCCAATATTCACATGGAAGCTGATTTATATGAAGATTATTTCATAGATAAAGACTTATGAATGGATGTGTAGGCAAGTGTGACCGAGTATTTTATACTTAGCTGTATTCCTGCATCATTTTCTGAATAAGAATAATTTACTGCTTTCTTTGTTCTGAATTCTGACCAAAATTTCCTTCCCAGCAGTCCTTTCTTCGTACAAAATCATAAGAGGTGATTATGTCATGGATTTTCGGCATTGTACACGTCTCAATTAAACCGGCGCTTGTTGGAGGCAACATAATTCACATTAAGTCGCGAAGTCAGGATGTTCAACATGGAGAAAGAAATCTTTATCTGAAAAATTTTGAATTAAATGAACTAGGGTTTATTGAATGCTTGGAAATCGCTTGAGCCGCAGAAAACAGAGCCGACACAATTAGACTTTCTTTGGCGAAATGTGAATATCGCAACTATTTTACCTGTGTTATTTTTTTTTTTTCTAGTTTTATGTTTACACCATTCCAAATATTGAAAAGCTCAATTTCCGACAGGATTCAATTTTGTGCTCGGTGTTTTATGATGATCTCTTGCTTTTCGGTGTATTGGATGTATTTTAATTCCTAGGTTTTCTCATTAAATACTTTCAAGAATATTGAGAAGGAATCATAGGATGTTCTTGCACAAAAATTCAGTTTGTGTTGCTATGACTGATGGATTAATTTTTTTTGTTTAAAATGTGCTAAGAAAGAAATGGATTAATTTATTTACTTTTGTAAACCTTTGTTTTTTCTACAGATGCCGTTATTTTGCCAGAAATCTGTCTAATTTTAAATTGTAAATGTACTTTAATATTGATTAAGAACACATTTTAATATGATATTTCTATTTAATTTAATGAATTGGAATCATTTTTTATTTTTATTTTGTTAATATTTTATAGATTAGTAGCCCATAAAGGAGTAAAAAAAATGAAACTCACTTTAGTTTTAGGCCTCCAAGTGGCTCAATGGGCTCACCCCTAAAGCCCAATAGCTAGCAATACCAGTCACAGCTTAACTAAGCTGACTCATCACTGATTGTACAAGCCTCATAGCTATTTGGGCCAAGATCTCACCATGGTATTTGTTTTTAAAAAGTCTATTAAAAAATTACTAGTCATTGACCAATGAATTCTCATTTTGAGAATAAGTGGTATACTTAGAAAACTCCGACAAATTCATGACACATCCTTTGTCCACATTCATAAATAAAAAAAGAATTTACTCTTTTTATGTTTTAGAAATCACATAATTGAATTCTTAAACGGAAATTTGTATCTATGTATATCTTTTATATGATCATTCAAGTTGTTAGAGTATATTTATATTTGTACATACCACTGTTTGTACATAGTACATATGGGTGGGGAGGGGGGTTGTTACCCTAATGAGATAGACTCCTTCGTACCAATTCTATCATGGTATCATACCAACCTCCAAACCTTTATGGAGTTTGGCCGTTGATCCTCTTCGGCCATTGCAGCTGCCAGGCCCCTCCCCGCCCTCGCTCTCTCTCTCTCTCCACAATTCTTCTCTTTCTCTCCTCTGCCCAGCTTTTCCCTTCATCACGGCCACCACTTCACAACCATTCGTCCCTCCCCATTAGCCCCGCATTGGAGCTCACCTCGACGTGCTCCCACTAGCCAGTCTGTGCCAGTCCTTCATCACCGATGGATTGCTTCTTCACCAGCCCGTTTGTGCTAGTCCTTCTTCACCGGAGGATTGTCTCTTCACCTTCCCGTCGGTGCTTGTCACGGTGCCCTTTCCAATTCGCCGCTGCTGTTGCCGGGAGCTGCAGAAAGCCAACTCCGCCAAACCTTGGAAAACGTGTCGCAACCCTCATCTTATTCTTTGGCGCAAATTCCCACTCGACAAGCACAACCAGTGAAGCACAACATTTGGCGCAAGTTCCCACTCCATTTTGTCTAAATGCCAGCCACGAGGCTCCTGCCACTTCATTAAATATTATTTTATTAATTTTATATTAAAAAAAATTAGCCACGTGGTTCCTGCCAACATTCATGGCCGACATGCATTAGTGGGCACAGGGCTCCGTCACTTCAGCAAATTTCTTATATATATATATATATATATAACTCATGGCTTTTACATGCACTCCAAATTTTTTTATCCTTGTCGATGTAAAATTAGATGGTTCCAATTACAAGGAATGATACACGACTGTGCGTATCATTTTACTTGGATTAGAGTTACTTGGTCATGTAGATGGTACCTCCTCCCCTCCTAAAAAGACTGACACTTCAAAGTTCACTACTGACCATTGTGCCATGACCCTCATCTGTCAGTTCATTGAGGTTGACATTCGCATGGAGATTGGGTATCTTCCGACAGCCTTTGTTACGTGGGACCACCTACGTTATATGTTTAAGTAGTCCAGTTCTACTCGTCAATATGTTATTCTCCAGTATCTCATTTATGTCCAGCAAAGGGAGCGTTCTGTTCTAGAATATGTTACTGAGTTGCAATCTTTGTGGAGACAACTTGACTCTTTGGAGCCTTCCACTTGTTTGACGTGCAAGTGCTATAAGGCTCCCATTCAGTCCCGCCAGACACAGCGGACCTTTGAGTTCCTAATGCGTCTCCGTCCCGACTATGAAGCTGTTCGCAGCCAATTACTTAATCGCGATCCTATTCAATTATTCGACGATGTTGTGCACAGTGTTATGGCTGAGAAGACTAGGCTACATGCACTCTTATCTTCTCGTCCGGGTTATACTGATACAGTCATGGCTGTGACATCTTTGCGCTATTCTCGGATCTCTATTCCTAATCCTCCGTTCTCCTCCTTCCATGGATCCTCTTCTTTGTGCCGACACTGTAAATGGCAGGGACATGTGAAGACTCAATGTCCGAAGCTTCAACACCGACCACAATAGCATTCACAGCCTCGTTCTCCTCAGAGATCATCTAGAGTTTGTTCTTCACCTCATGTTGCTACTGTTAAGGTCTTGACTCCTTATTCCTCTGGGGCTCTTGCTTCTCAGGTTGCTCAACTTACAGAGCAAATTCATGATATACGGCGTGCTATGCAGTCCAGCTCCTCCTCTGTTATGTTTGCTGCTTTTGGTATGTTTTCCTCCTCATGGATTTTAGATTTTGGTGCTACTCATCATATGACTGCGGATGCCACTACCCTAGCTCACCTTTCTAGCACTCACCCATTTTTTAGTGTTTGTACTGCTGATGGAAGTTTTCTTCCTGTCATACAGTTCAGTCACCTTCAGTCTTCTTCATTCACTATTCCCACAGTTTACCATGTTCCCGGTTTAGCTTTAAAACTTATTTCTGTCAGTCAGCTTACAGATCATGGTTTGACTATTACCTTCTCTCCCTCTAACTGTTCTGTGCAGGATCATCTTACAGGCCAGAATATTAGGACTGGACGTAGAGTTGGTGGGCTTTATGACTTAGTGACTCTTCATCTTCCTATATCTTCCCACAGTTGAGTGCTATCAGAATTGCCACTAATCCCGTGTTCTATTAGCGCACTAAACATCTTGAGGTTGCTCTTCACTTTGTTCGTCATCAGTACCTTACTGGCAGTATTCTCCTTCCATATATTGCCTCCACCCACCAGCTTGCTGCTTTTTTCACTAAGGCACATACTATTTCTTGATTTCAGTTTCTAGTTAACAAACTCTCTGTTATGACCCACCATGAGTTTGAGGGAGCGTGTTAGAGTACATTTATACTTGTGCATACTACTGTTTGTACATACGCATTTTTATACTATTGTATCTATTTATTAGGTGAGTTGTTACCCTAATAAGATAGACTTATTGATACCAATTCTATCACAAGTTAATATGATTTTGTATTTCTAAAGTAAAACACCCCAAATGTTAGGATGTGTTCATTTGGGTTGAAGTGGGGGGAAGTGGGTTGACTTCCCCCCACTTCATATGTTCTTTTGGCATGAAGTGGGAGAAGTAGCACTTCCCCCACTTCCCACTGAAGTGAAAATTAAGTTAAACCCACTTCAGTGCTTTTTGCACTGAAGTGGGTGAAGTGGACACCATATTTAAAGGTGAGTTCCCCCACTTCCCCAACCTTCTGAAACTCCCATGAAGTGAAAAATCAATCTCTTCCCGACCTAACAAATCTCAACTATCTCTGATCTGGTGGCTCCTCCATAGCAAGCAGTGACAGAAATCTTGATATCCCAAATCGAGATCTCCTCCAACTCCCTCATCATTACCTGAATCATGTAATGAAAACTCAACGCCTTTGTTTTTTATCCAACCTAACAAATCTCAACTATTTTTATCCGTGAAAATCTCCAGATCTGGTGGCTCCTCCATCGCAGGCGGCGACAAAAGCCCTAATATCCGAAACCGGCATCTCCTCCAACTCCATCACCCTCTCTGTGAGAACTTTGGTTTTTTTTTTCTTTTGGATGTTTTTTTGTCTATTATCTCATTTTTTTAATTTTATTTTTTAATTTTTTCTAGATCTTGTAACAATCAAGCAGTCAATAGTGAAACCCCTCAACCAGTGAAGATTAAGAGGTATTTACTGAAGTGTTGGGTTTTTTTTTGGTTGAGTTATGGTATTTTTTATTGAATTGCTGGTTTTTTAAACTTGGATACATCATGAAAACCGAGATTATGAGGATTATCATTTTGTTTGGTCAATATTATTTGGGGATAGGATTATCATTTTGTTAAATCAATATTATTTATGGATAGGATTATCATTTTCCACGGGTTTTGATATAGAACTTTGTAACCATTTTTAAAAATGATATCATAACTTATCCACTATTTGTTAAAAAACAATCATGGATCTTGGGTCAACTTTTTCTTTTATATATAGGTGCCTTTGTTTTTCTGATGAATCCTTTTCTTATATATTTATCCACATAATATAAATCATGTGATCCCACTATGTGAAGATTAAGAAGGGTTACAAAAATTAAGCTTGCTTTTTAAAGAAGATTAAGAAGAATTATGTTGATATACGACTGTTAATTTAAATCTTAATTAATTTGAGTGCATTTAGCCATTTACGGAAGACGGAATAAATATGTTTGGGTATTATAAAATTATGCATAGCCTGTCTTCCACCATAAATTATACTAATTTGAAATTATGTTTAGTTTTATTGTGGATGAGTAGGAATTGAGATATTTATTATCCACAGAAAGAGAAACATTGAGTTGGCTTTTCTTATGTTTCCTTTCATGTCTAATTTTTTTTATTTTGTTTTGGATTTTAGTGATATGATTAATCTTTTTTATTACCTTGGATTGATGAAGTGTGTTCGCTTGATGCGTTGTTCCTCGATTCAAATTATATGTACATTGTGTGAAATTTTTGGTAGTTGAGGTGAAATTATATGTTAATGCCCTCCTAAATTATATGTTATATGTTAATGCCCTCCTAAATTATTTATTGTGTGAAATTATATGTTAATGCCCTCCTAAATTCAAGTTGAGTTGAAATTATAAGTTTGAGAAATATGTGTTTCTAATTGATATTTGATGTTTGGATAAATGGGAATGTGAGAATGTCAAGTATCATATTGCTTTGTTCTACATGTCAAAAAATCATTTCAAAATAAACAAACTAATTTGTTCTACACAAATGTATTTCATAATCATGACTTATAATGGTTAACTACGTACATATTATTATTGCATGGTTTAGGTTTAGAAAACGTCTAAAAACTAAGACCATGTGTTTAGGTGTTTGGGTTAGTTTGGTAATTTTAGTTTTTGGCCTGCATAAGTATGCCAAAACAAAAATATATCAATGAATTACTATAAGTTGAGCTTATTTTTAAGTCTAGAAGTGTATATAAGTTCTAGTAATAAATGATTCTCATCATATTTGAAATCAGACTTTGGTTAGATGGGATCTTCAATCTCTCAATCATCTTAAGAAATTAATAAGTGAATTATTCTTAATTTTCTTTGCTTAATGCTATATTGTGAGATGATATTGCAGTGTGATTGTTTGGGTTTCTTAGGTATGATCGCCTAGAAATTCTAGTTGCAATTGTCTATTATATCTTGTATCTTTTATGTTTTGATGACAATGTGTGAAGTAATGAAAACTGTGTTATGAGTGGCCAAGAGTGAATGACTAGACCTTAAATGAATGACTAGAGCTTTGGGCTTTGGAGTGTTATTAATGTGATGGACACGTATTGAATTCTGCTCTTTTTTTTTTTTTGCTCCCTTTGTTGAGTTATGTTGTTAGTTAAGCCTTGGATGGTCATGCAAGCTTCTTACCTGCAATAGCTGCCAGTAGCCAGTAAAGGTTTTGGCACCTAATTGGATGCTTATATATATGTACAGCTTTCTTAAACCAAGTAATTTGAGAAATATGTGTTTCTAATTGATATTTGATGTTTGGATAAATGAGAATGTGAGAATGTCAAGTATTATATTGCTTTGTTCTACATGTCAAAAAATCATTCCAAAATAAACAAACTACTTTGTTGTACACAAATGTATTTCCTAATCATGACTTATAATGGTTAACTACTTACGTATCATTCCATGTGATATGTTCATGAATTAGTTGGAAACAAACTTGCTATATATATATATATATATATTATAATGTTATTATTATTACTTGTTTTGGATAAACTTCGAAAAATAACAGGCTACTTATATGCTCCTAAAAACATGTAATGTATAGCGTGATGTACTTACGAATATTTTCTCAACCGCAATAGGTCTACAATGGCTAGTGACAGTTTAGATGATCTCATTCTCATTGAAGCACCATTATATGCAACTATAATGTTGATCTTAGCCATGATGTCTAACCAAGATCAACGTGAAGCCCTATCTCGAGAGCCTTATATGGTTAGAAATGTTCATCGAGTGCACACATGGCTCGTATATTAGGTGGAGGAGTCCATAATTGTGTTGAATACTTGTGAATGAACAATGACACTTTCCTTAGACTATGCACTATACTAAGATAACGTGGTCACTTGAGAGATACCGTTCATGTCTCAGTAGAGGAACAAGTGGCGGTATTCTTACACATAGTTGGCCATCATTCAAAGAATCGGGTAGTGAAAATTGATTTTATTCGTTCGGGTGCAATAGTGAGCCAATATTTCAATGATGTCCTCCGAGCAATTTGTACAATTAGAGATTTGTTTGTTAGGCAACCGGGGACATCACTGCATCCGGATGTAGAATTCAACCCAAATTACTATCCTTTTTTCAAGGTATTGCACATTTTTCCCATCTCAATGTTAAGTTAAAAATATTATATAATTTCAAGACAATTCAATTAACTTTATGTTTACAGGATTGTATTGGATTCATTGATGAAACTCATATTGATGCAAGAGTTAGCTCAAATTTAATTGGGAAATTTCGGGGGCGCAAAGGCATCACACAAAATGTACTCGCCGCATGTGATTTTGATTTGAAATTTACATACGTACTCGCCGGTTGGGAAGGTTCAGCGAATGACTATCTAGTACTTAAAGATGCATTGTCAAGACCACCTTATAGTCTACATATTCCCCCAGGTTTAATAATGTAACAAAATTGTATTCCTTCTTTTTTATTATTTAAATTTTCACAAAAAAGTAATACAACTTTGGCTATTTTTTTAGGAAAATATTACCTTGTCGATGCTGGGTACACAACAACTCACGGAATCATAAGTCCTTATAGGAAAGTGAGATATCATCTAAAAGAGCATGCATGTCGTAGACTACAAAATGCGAAGGAATTATTTAATCTTTGTCATTCATAACTCAGATCAAGCATAGAGAGAGCCTTTGGGATTTTGAAAAAGTGATGTAGGATCTTAGACACAAAATCCTTCTAACCATTTGTCCTTGCTTGTTGTGTGGTCCACAATTTCATAAAAGATGTAGACCCGAATGGCATATTGCTAGAAGATGATGCTCCGGGTGAGGATGAAGATTCTACACCCGAAAGACCTACCACATTAGGTGAACGGCGGGATGCACAAGTGCAATGGAGACAACTTCGTGAAAAAAATATAGACGACATGAGGCGTGATTTTGTTAGTCGGGGACATGTTGTAGGATGACATTATGTTTGTTTTGTTGATGTTACACTTTGTTTTGATTGGTTTCTTTATCCTTGGTGAGAATTAGACATTTAAAGATATGTGCAAGAAAAAATCACTTTTCCAGCCAGTGTTGTAGCACATGTTTTGGCTACAATGTTTAAAAAGTAACACAAGTTGCTATGGCCATTGTCCTGCTTTAATCATTGCTTCATTTCTTGTCCATTTTTTATTTTAGTTATTGTAATAAGTTATTGGTTGAATTCTTTTTTTTTTTTTTTTTTTAAATGTGCTTCAAACAAGACACTAATGTTATTGGTTGAATTCTTTATCAATATCACAATTTTAATTCTGTTTATTCATTTCTTTTTTTAGAAGTGATGTTTGAGACATAAAATGGCTGCATAAATCTAGTATTGATTGCATGATATTTTTGAGTTTCTGTACATGATTTTAAGCTTTTCTATATTATATAATGGTCTTGTTATGCTATAGGATGTCAAATTTGCGTAACAATGTTGATGGGGCACCAAGTGAAAAGCACAAAGGAACTCCAAACAAAAGGTGGACAAAATAAATGGACAATGTGCTGATACCTTTGCTTGCAGACATGGCAAAGAGTGGTTTGAATGTTGATAAGTCATTCAAACGGCAAGCATTTATTAAAGCCGCGAATGTTGTGAATAACATATTCCCTTCAGCTTGTATGGACGCCGATAATGTGGAGAACCACATGCGCACCTTGAAGCAAAAATATCAAGATATTAATAAATTAATGAATCTCAGCGGTGTCGGGTGGAATGATTCAGAGAAGATGCTAGTGCTTGAGGATGAGACTTATCGTGTATATGTGGAGGTATATGCATTAATTTATTATTTAATGTTTGACGTTTGAATGGTTCTTCATTTGTATGATTAATGAGTTGATTTATAATTAAATAAATTATGTTCTTACAGGGGCAACCAAAAGCAAAAGAGTTCCTAAACAAACCCATACCTTTTTTCGAGGAATTAAGGGTAGTTGCTGGGGATGATCATGCTACTGGTGACTATGCGCGTTCAATTTATGATCAATTTGGTGGTACAAACCATGAAGATGAAACTGTGCCTCCAACCAATGAACCAATGGATTGTGAAGCTTTTGAGGCAAATACTCAAACGCATGAAGCACCAAGAACAACTGCAAGTACTGCGACCACTAGGAGTTGTCGTACAATATGGACCAGCGGTGAAAGTACCGCTATGGAGAAATTTGGTGATAAGGTAGAACTTTTAGTGACGTCAATTGATCGAGCAAGGAAGAGAACATGGAAAGAAAAGCTTTCTGATGCGCTATGGGATATGGAAGGGTATGATGATGATGACATGGAGATGGCATTTGATAGATTGGTCACTGACAAAAAACAAGCCGAACTGTTCTATTTGAGGAAGCCATCTCTTCGCAAAAGATGGTTGGATAACTTTATTTAAGACATGAAGAATTCTAGGTCTTGATGCTAGTAACAATGTGAGTTTGTCATTAATCATTTTCATTTTTTATTGCAACAATATTGTCTTCATAATATTAGAAACAAGAGTGTAAATTCATGTGTGTGTGGTTGTTTATTTTGCAAGAAATAATTATTATTTTATTTCATTTTGCTTCATCGACGTTTAAACATTATGTTGGGGTTTGTAGTGCAAACCTTGTATTTGTGGTATGATATTATTGAAATTTCTATAATTATTTACTTTCATTTTCTTAATTTTTAACTTACTATTTTGATTACATTATGAGAAGTCAAATAGTATATATATGGTATAAAATATCAAAAGTAAATAGTATATATGGGTGTCATGGAATCAGGTGATGATATTAATTATTATTATTTTAACAAAATAGAAGATTGTAATTTTTTTAATAACAAATATTTTGTAACATAATAATAGTAATAATAATATCACAAACTAAAATTTTTTAATGAAAATATTATAAATGTTTAATAACAAATATTTTATATGATCGGAATAATAATAATAACAACAATAATATCACAAATTAAAAATTTTTAATGAAAATATTATAAATATTTAATAACAAATACTTTATATTATCGAAATAATAATAATAATAATAATAATAATAATAATAATAATAATAATAATAATAATAATTATTATTATTATTATTATTATTATTATTATCACACAAATAATTGTTATTCCAACAATATTATCACAAAATAAAAAAATTTAATAATTAGTTAATACTATTTCCACTTCCGTCACTTTTGTAGAAAGAAACATGTTGTGGAAGTTATCCCGGAAGTAGTCTCACTTTTTGTCGAATGAACAATCGAAGTGGAGAAGTGATGAGTTCTCTAAAGTGTCACTTCCTTCTAAGTGAACACATGAACCATAGTAAGGGTTGTTTGTTTCACCGAAAATGGGGCTGAAGTGGCTGAGGTGGGGAGTTCAGCCCCATTTTCGGTTGTTTGGTTGGCGGAGGTGTATCCGGAAGTGGTGAAGTTAGCACTTCTCCCCCACCCCACTTCCCCACTTGACTTCCCTTTCAAAAGCCCTGAAGCCACCTTTTCAGCCCCTGACTTCGGTGCACGCGCTCTTCACGTGCGGTGTTATGCTAACCATCCGGAAGTCCAGAGTTCCTCACATCCCGACTCTCTCGTTCTAGGGTTCCTTCGCCTCCACCTCCACCGCTTCTCATCGGCGATCCTCCACGCTGAAAGAACCCTATCTCGTCCCGGAACCTGCCATCCCACTCCTCCGCCGGTGTTTCCCGTCGTGAAGTCCACCATCAACCTATCCTCGATTTCGGTGGGGTTTTCCCGTTCTCGAACCCGTGGTTTTTGGGCGATCTTCTTCCCCCCTCCCCCCCCTCCACCCCCGGCCGGAGGTACGTGCGTCTTATATTTCCATTTTGACGTTAGATCTAACGCTTTGTTGAACTAATTTCTTGATTTTTTTTTCTTCAAACCACCAACCAGTTACAGTCGTGGGTGTAGATCTCGTTACCCTTGTTCATGGATGATCTGCTTCCCTTCTCCGAAGGATCTACTGGGTTTGTTTCTCTCGTCCCCATTTCGTACTAACATCTCATGATTTTTCAACCGATTTGTTTAATTTTTCCTCCATAACCTTGCACAGGAATACTCTCGGGGGTAGATCTCCTTGCCCTTGTCTTTATTGGGTTTCCTATTTCCGGTGAGTGAAAAACCTCGATCTCCATTCTCTCGTTCCCATTTCATTTTTTTATCCTCCATAGCTTAATATCATACGCGTTGATGCCATTGTTTCCCGGATTACTTTCTTAATATGTGTTCTTGCTACTTGTTACCCATCCTTGATCAACAAGGCCTCCACTGTCCTGATTTTTTTTTGCATCTTTCTCCTCAATTGAAGTTCCCATATTATTAGACAAGCATGCCCTGGTTTTTGATGAGACTGTGATTTTACACAAACTTGCATAATTCTTTTTCTCATTTGATTCATTCACTACTTAATTTAGATATGGAGGACTCATGCTATCCAAGTGATGTTTATTTGTTGAAGTGTTTGATTACATGCTTCTTTATTTTTTTTTTGGTGGAGTTAATTGTTAATGGCCATGCACTTTGATTAAGCTTCGCTGTTGGGTTTTCATTTATTTTAGCTCTGAAAGCCATACTATACAAGCATTGTTTTATTTGTTGGAGTACTTGCTCCATTTTTTATTTTAATTTGTTTTCATGTGGATCTTTATTTCCCTAATCTGTAATCTTGCTATTTGTTACCAATCCTTGATCAACAAGGTCTCCACTGTCTTGATTTTTTTGGATCTTTCTCCTCAATTGAAGTTCCCATAATATTAGACAAGCATGCCCTGATTTTTGATGAGGCTGTGATTTTACACAAACTTGCGTAATTCTTTTTCTTATTTGATTCATTCATTACTTAATTTAGATACGAAGGACTCAGGCTATCCAAGTGATGTTTATTTGTTGAAGTGGTTGATTACATGCTTCTTTATATTTTTTTGGTGGAGTTAATTGTTAATGGCCATGCACCTTGATTAAGCTTTGCTGTTGGGTTTTCATTTATTTTAGATCTGAAAGCCATACTATACAAGCATTGTTTTATTTGTTGGAGTACTTGCTCCATTTTTTTTATTTGTTTTCATGTGGGTGTTTATTTCCCTAACCTGCAATCTTGCAATTCTGTCTTCCTGGATTTTCCTTACTCTGTCGGGATTTCCTTACTCTTGTTTTCGCCGATGTATGCGGAATTGTGCAATCTGCGGCGAGGCAGATTGGTGTACCACACCAATTCTGCAGCCCAATTGCAAGTCGAGAGCCGTATGCCGATGATAGCGATCAACCAACCAGCTGAGCCATCCAAATACCAATGTGCAATCGGTGGTCGTGTTTTTCTCTGTCAGTCAAGAGTCGAATGCCGACGATAATAACCAACCAGATGAGCCATCTAAATACCAATGTGGAATTGTTGCCAAAGCGAGTAATTCGGCTGGATTACGTTGTGAGTAGTTTAACTTTTACAATGTTGAATTTGTCCGAAGTTTAGTTTTTTTTTTTCAAATCATTGATATTTTGAAAGTGTTGAAGATTTGCAGGATTACTCTGGCCATTTTGTGATTCTGCGAGGTTGCTAAGATCATCGTGGAAGTTATGCACTTTGTTATGAGAGTGCATGTGTGTTTTGAGGTTTTTTTTTCTGTAATTGTTGAAGTTAATTTTTCTGTTGTTGTGGACAGGTTATTTTCGTGTTATTGTCATTCTTTTCCCATGTTAGGTTTCAGGATCTGCAGGTTGTTGGGATTCTTTCATCAGTTGACACCATGACTTTCAGCAACAGGAGCAGCATGGCAGCAACTGGATCAACACAACGAGGACTTCATTTTTAACATTGTATCTAAGCTGTCAGCATCTCATGGATCAACCAAAGAAACTCACATCTCTGAATTTGTAAAATATTTTGTTTTTAAATGTTGTGGTTGATGAAACCTATAATTGTATGATGATATTTGATTGGCTTGCCAGGATTCCCCAATTGTGTTATTGGCCAGGACCTTCTTAATGTAGAGTGAATGTAACTAGTTAATGTAAACATTCTGCAAGGTTGTCTCTCTTTGCTTAAGTTTGTAACTAAACCAATCAATTGTTTATAGCTTAATTAGTTAGACTATTCTGTGAACGTCAATTGGGGTGAAGTGTAAAAAGACGCCATGAAGTTGCTGAACAAGGTGTTAATGAACTAATTAAGCAATGGTTGAAACTTTCACTTTGTAATGAAATAATTAAGCAAGTCATAGTTAGTTTTATAAAAAAAACTTGCAATGGTTGGAACATTCGCTTTGTAATGAAGTAATTAATCAAGTCATAATTAGTTTTAAAAAAGTCCATTAACGCATTCTGGCCAATATCTAATTTGGGTACATATTAACTTATTAGTAGTAGGCATTAATTAATGAAAGTAAATACGTCATTACGAGAATGTGTTAAAATAAATAATCAACTTAACAATAAACTTTGTGAAATAATTAATTAATTAATGAAAATTGTTAATCAAATCTTAAATAAACTAATCACATCATGATTTGCTAATTTAATCAATTTTATGAAATGAAGAAGAGCATATATTTATAAGGTTTCAAAATCAAGGTGTAACTTCAAAGTTAAAATAATATATTTCAAAGTTAAAATAATATATTCAAAGGCAAAAATATGTTGATGAATTACCGTCATAATTATTTTAATTAATTCATTACTGTCACGAATAGCTTATAATGAGGATGTGTTAAAATAATTATTTAATAAAAGTTGTGTTAATTATGGTAATGTGTTAAAATAATTAATTTTATGGGATTGTGGTAACCAAGGAACAATAAAGGATGTGTAAATATCAATTAATTATAAAAGTTGTCAAAATATCAACTAATTAATTAAGTTGTTATTAAATTTTCAAATATATTAATTACATCATAGTTACTTCATTTAATCAAATTTAGTATTTTTTTACAAGGTTTCAAAATTAATGGGTAACTTCACCCCCATCCCGAAGTGGTGATTATATCTCCACTTCAGTGTTACCAAACACCCAGAAGTGATGAAGTGGGATCTTTCAGATTCCTACTTCCACCAACCAAACACAGGAACTGCATTCGGAAGTCACATTTTCCAGCTCAACCAAGCAGACAGAAGTCTTCACTTCCAGCTGAACTGCTCACTTCCACCGAAGTGCCACTTCCAGATTTCTGCCACTTCGGCAGCAGATCACTTCCGAACCAAACAGCCCCTAAGTGAAACCACTTCCACTCACTTCCAAGAAGTGTTATTTCCCCCACATCAGCCCAAATGAACACATCCTATTAGTGATGCCATAAGGAGAGTTGTCCGAAAGAAAGAAAATAAATTCAAGCATGTGATATAAATTGATGGAAGTAAACGCTCATTCTGATTTATTTTTTCTTTCCCATGTATCCCTTTTTTAGAAGAAACATCTGATGTTAATTTTTTATTAGAAATGCTTATTTTATAAAATAAATAGTTTTGTTTTTCTTTAATGACTACGTATATGATAAAATAATTTAAGAAAACATAGATTAAACATTTATTTTTATAAACCAATATAAATCGGTCCTAAATCTATTGGAGAAAGTGAAAAATATATTTTCAAAGCTCACCACCACTTTATTGTTTATCTTTTACTCGTTGTGATACATAAATATAGTTTAATAAAAAATTAATATTTTTAATTAAATAAATATGTTGATTAATTTGAATATTGTAAATATTTATTATAATTTAGAAATATAAAAAATTTTAATTAGAAAATATTTAATTCTGTTAGTATTAATTAAATCAAAATTTGATTAAGTTTAGCACATTTTTCTCCTTCAATACCATATTTTATAATGATATTTAAAATTTGAATTTTGGCGGTACGAAATAATAAATATTGAAAGAGATGTAAGACATTGGACATGCACACCGTATTTGGTTGCCAGATAGGTAACCAAATAACCGCATTTTTATAAAAAGAAATTTAGTAATTAATTGAAGAAAATATTTATTATTATTTTGAAAAATAAAAATTTTTAATTTGAAAATATTTAATTTTTATTAATCGAATTTTAATCAAGTTAATTAATATTTTTTCTACAATTTCCATCTTTAAACAAAATTGTTTTCAAGTCAATATCTTTATTCCTAATAAACACCCACCTAATTAGGTAGACCGAAACTTAAGTGGCAATTGGATGTGCGCGCCCGCGAGAGGGCCATTTTTCTAAGTCTTTCTTCTTTCTAATATGCGGTAATTACTTATAAATCCCCCACAAGTTTGCAGTTTCCCGGATGGTCCCTGACATGTTTCACTTTTCTATTTAGTCCTTCCTTTTGAATCTATTTCCATTCAAATCCAAAACCGTGAAACGGCCGTTATGATGAAGCTGACGTGGAGTGGAAATGTCTTTTTTGCCCCTTGCGCAAGTTTCAAAAAAATGGCGTGGAAATGTCAAGAATACCCTCAAGCATTCGGGAACCGCCGAACGGTTGAGATAACACACCGAGGGAAACCGTTCAAGCGGCTCTTTTGTTTCTTCTTCCGTTTCTTCTTCTCCATCTTGCGCCTACGACTCTCTTCTCCTTGTGTGGTGTTCGAAGACGGTGTTATTCTCTTTTGCGGCGACGACTGAGTTGCCATACGTCCGCCTTCACACTCTCAACCTTCTGCAAACACTCGCCAGACTTCCTGCAACAAAAAAACAAGCGAAAAAGGTAAGAAGAAGTTGGGTAAGGAGAAGTCGATCGACGTTTCGATGTATCGGTTTGGGGTCTTTGGACTTTCGTGTAATTTATCGTCTTCCAATGTAACATATCCATTTTCGGTGTAACATCTGATCGTTTTGTGTAATTTGAACTGAATACAGAAATGGCCGGAACTCTGGTCAACGGTAGGTGTTATTTGGCCCCTGTCGGGGATACCATACAGGGATTGAAAAAAGTAATGAACAACACCCACTGGAAGTTACTCCGGCAGACTCCTTTCGCGCACCTGATGGACCTGCCGGCCGTGGTCCAAGAAAGGGGGGTTCTGGACGCACTGCTCCGTGTATACGATGCACGAACCTAAAGGTTCAAGATAAGAAAGAGCATGCTGCAGTTCAGGCCCGAGGACGTCGCCCTCGTAATGGGCGTCCCCAGCGTGGGCGAGATTGTGTCATTCAGGCCTGAGTGGGAGGAGGGAGCCTCTGAGTTTGAACTTTTTTATCTGAATAAGTTCCACAACCGGCATCGCGATGCTATCAAAGAGAACTTGTTCAGACATGTCAGCGGGAAGGCTGGAACGGAGGAGACTTTCGTGAAGCTCCTCGTGGTATTCTTGATGAGCACCATCTTCTTCCCCAACACCTCTCTGAATGCACCCACCTTCTTGGCCACGTACGCCGACAAATTAGACACTATCGGCGACTACGCCTGGGCGCATGCCATCCACAGATGGGTGATGTATGATCTTCCCAAGACTGCCGCACGGGTGCAGCTGCGCTGCCAAGGGAAGATCAAGAGGGCCGGATACCTGAAAGGGTGCTCGGTCACCCTCATTGTATAGTTCTACGAGGTGTCCGGCAGCGTGAAGAAACAACGCATTGGTCGGACACCCCGTATACTGTATTACGGGGACAACACATTCAAAAAGTCGTCATCAATTGATACGCTCCTGAAATCCCTGGAAGGGAAAGAGGCGAGTTCTCTTCTAATCTTTTGAATGTCTAATTGGTTGTTTCTGGTTGATATTCTTGTTTTATGTGTAATATTGTTGTTTTCTGTGTAGTATTGTATGTTTCTGTATAATATATTACCGTTCTGTGCATTATACTTTGTTTCTGTGTATAATAAGTACGTTTTGTGTAATATATTACTGTTCTATGTAATATATTACGTTTCTGTGTAATATTGGAACTTCCTATGTAATATTGGAACTTCCTATGTAACATATTCTTGTTTTGTGTAATGTACGATTCTTAGGCTGACATCATACTTTTGAATCCTTCGCAGTTCTTTGACCTAGTTCCTGCCAACGCTGAAGAAATGGCACTTGTTCCTGCAACTGTACAGGGGGCTCAATCCCCCGATTCAATAAAGAGAGCCCGACGGCCTTCACCGTCGAGGAGGGCAGCAACAAAGAAAGAAAGAGGCCAAAAGGCCGAAGAAGAAGAAGATTTGCGAAAGCAGAGAAGCCGACGAAGTGTCGGGAGACGGGGTGGAGACCACTCCGCCCAAGCCAATGTCCCAAAAAGGTCTCGCCGTCAGCCGGCGGCCGAGACGACCGACAGGCTTGAGGACGTCCCCAGCGGCGATGATGATGTCCGCGTTTTACTCCATCGCCTTCTTGTCGAGTTCAATGTGCTGCGAGCTCGTATGGACGAGCACGACGCAAGAGATGCTCGGCGACATGTGCCACATGAGCGGGCGTCGGCGGTGGAAGAGGCAGACGTCAACCGGAATGAAGACGTCATCCTTCCTCGTCCTTCAGCTACCCGTCCTCGGTCAGGTACACCATTCAAACGGGTTGTCCGGAAGGTTACCCGTGGTCACACCGCGGAGACAATATCTCCGGCGCTAGCAGAGGCCAGCAAAGAATCTCAGGGCCTGAGGTGCCAACAATTGGTCCAGCAGAAGCCCTGTTGGATGCTCCGACGGCCGCTTTAGAAGTAGACACGTCAACGGCCACCGGGGACGTAAAAGATGCAACTGAGAAGGCACCCCTGCCGGAACGGTTCACCAAGGAAGGCCCAAGTGACGAGGGTCTCGCTGAAGAACGACAAAGTGAGGAGGGACCCGATCGGCGTCCCCAGAAGAGGGCTACACCAAAGAAGGCCCCAGCGAAGAGGGCCCCTCCCAAAAGGGCACCACGAGCGAAGCCCCCGCCAAGGGAAATGCCCCTAAGGAGAGGTCGGTCCCAGAAGCAGGCCCCCACACGCATACAGTGGTCCGACGAGTCGGACGACACGCAGAGAGTGCCGCAGCCGAGGAAAATGGCCAGAGGCCGGGCACCGACGACCCGTGGGAGAAAGCATCCATCAACGTTGGCGCAGTCATCCGAGTCATCGGACGATTTTTTCCCGGCTGCGATGCAGGCCGTTGACATTCTTCTTGAAACACTTTCTGGTGGGAAGAGGAGGAGAGCTACGAAGGATGGAGAAGCACAGCTTGCGATCGTACCGTACGATCCCAAGCCGACAACTCGGCTTTATACAGAGTTACAAATCCCGCCAAGGTCTGATTTCATGCCAAATAAGAAGACATACCCTGGCTTCGCAAGGCTCAACCAACGCGAACATGCTGCCATTGATCTTTTCTTGAACACACGCGTCGACAGGTAATGTTATATGTAATGTGTAATGTTTACATTTTCAGTGTAAGGTATATAATTACTGTGTAATATTTACCCTTTCTGTGTCTTATTTAGCGTTTCTGTGTATGAGTGGTAGTTTCTGTGTAATATAGCGGGTTCCTGTGTAAGATAATATTCTATCTGTTTATGTTGCAGCTCGGTCGTCTGGAGTGATGACTATGGGTACACAACCCGTCACAACCTCTTTATATTACTTGAAGGGAAGGAAGAAGTACCCGACGACGTGGTGACCGTGCTCGCCCTAATGTTGCGTGAGGAGGTGTTGACAAATCCCAACGCACATAAGCGGCGTGCGATTATCATTTTACCTCTCGCTCTTGCGATGCGAAAGTCGGAATACGCAGCCGACCAGGCGTTATGCATGATGGAGGACGTCATCTACGGTTATAAGACCGCGGAATTGATTCTTATGCCCATCATCCTCCATGGCCATTACCATCTCCTCGTCCTCGACATTACAGGGCAGACTTATATGCATTACTCTTCCCTTCAATCTAAGACATATGATGACGACGCTATAGAAAGGGTAAGTTAAATCTGTACCACAAAGGTTAGATATACACGGACAATACACTAACGCACTAATCTTTCTCATTTTCTAGCGGGAGCTGTTCGAGTTCATTATAGAGGTAAACACTGGCGGGAATCCCTTCAAGGTACTACCAATGATGCATGTCCGGTCTTCCCCGCAACAAGAATCTGGTACTGTGGATTGCTCGGTCTTTCTGATTCGTTACGTGGAGCAGATCCTTGATAACGAAACGCTCGACATCTCCCAGCCGGACGTCCCATTCCTATGTCTTCAATACGTCTCGCGGATATTGCTTGACGGTGTTCGTCAGAAGGCTAGTACAACGGACAAGGGACAAGCGGCACAATGGCAAGGCACAGACGACGACGGGCAAACTCGGGTGGACAACGAACCCACAAGGTTGCAAGCGGCCGATGCCCCCGGAAGTGAACAAGTACAAGGCACACAGGACGAAGTAACACCCCCAAACGTAAACCATTCCGCAAGCGTTAATATACTACAGAGGAAGTTAGTATAGTACACAGGAACATAATACATTACACAGAAACGTCGTATATTACACAGTAACGTATTATGTTACATAGAAACATACGATATTGCACAGGAACGTCGTATGTTACACAGAAGCGTAATATATCACACCATAATGTCGAATATTGCACAAACATTACAGAATGGAAAACGGGAACTGATGAATGCCACATGCGAAAGCTCACCTTATCGAGTCAACCATGCTTGTAATGGGGAGATGGCGGGCCTCTTTGATCCAGGCGTTAAATGACTCCGCAACATTGGAGTACATCTCACACCAGCGCATACCCTTAAATAAATAATTAGACCAGTGATCTATGTCCGACTTATGTAGTAACCAATCATGGGCCTCCGGCGATGTCATTGCCAGCTCGTAAACGGCATCGTCAAACTCTTTCGATGTGTAAGCGTACGCAATTTTGACAATTATAGCCCAACATTGCTCTTGTAACGTTTTGCCAACTTTAGCATTCGCTTTCATGAAGTTTGCCTCCAAATGGCGTAGGCAATACCCATGCGGTGATGACGGGAACACTCTCGCAATCGAGTTTATAAGACCCTTCGACCGATCCGATACAAATGTAATAATTTCGGAGTAATCGCCTTCACCGTATATTGCCACACCGAGTGTGGCAAGAAACCAGGTCCAATTGTCTTCTGTTTCGTTGTCAACAATCGCAAATGCCACATGGAAGAAGCCTTCATTCCCATCTTTGCCGGTTACCCCCGGTAGTATCCCCGCCGTACTTGCCGAGCAAGTGAGTTCCGTCAACAAATAACAATGGTCTCGCACGCCTTTTTGAAACCGACTAAAGAAGCCCGAAAAGAGAAGAAGGCACGTTTAAATCGCTCTCCGTCCTTGTCAACCGTGACAACGCTACCGGGATTCGTCTCAGCCACTTTGTCGGCGTACCACAACAACAAATCGTAGCCGCTCACCTCACTGCCATGAATGGCGGACCGAGCGACCTCCTTACCAATCCATGCACGTTTGTATGGTAATCGCACTCCGTGCTCACGAAGGATGTCTTTCTGTATGTCGATGGCTCGATATAATGGTCGTTCTTTTAGTCTCCGCATAATACGGTCCCCGACCCACTTCTTGCTAGCATTCGGGTGGACTGTCATTCCGATGCCCCCCCGCAAGTGTGCGTCCCTTGCATTGTCTTCACTCGGAAAGATTCATCGTTCTTCTCTTTGGATGCGTGGACACGCCACTGGCAATCCGGAGAAGCACACCTCACAGTCATGCGAAGTCTGTCATTCTTTATGAATGTAAAGTCGAAATTGTTCCTTATTGCATGGCTGCACAAGGCATCCTTGAACTTATCAACACCATCGAACCGGTGCCCTACTTGCAATGTGGAGCCATCAGATGTTTGTGAACATGGAGTAATACTGAGCGCACCTGCGGGACGATGTTGGGACAAAAACGACTCCATGTCCGCATTCATGCTTTCTGAGATTGACTCCCTGCGGATGACGACGAGTTAGGTAAATCACGATTATTTCACAGAATATGCAGTATAATACACACAAAAGCAGTGGAATACACAAGAAAGCATTATATTACACAGGGAAGCTATATATTACACAGAAAATACATATATTACACAGAAAAGACATATACTACACAGAAAAGCTGTAAGTTACACAGATAATCAATGTAATACACAGTAAATCCATAAAATACTCTAGATTACACAGAAAAGCAATATGTTACACAATACACACGAACATAGTAAGGGCTATCTTTGTTGCTAGATTACGTGGATGGTAAGGAGATGTTATTGACTGTTTCCGCTGTCCCATTGACTTCGTCAACGATGATGTACACCACATTCTTCTTGAAGGTATGATGTATTTGGCACATGCGTTGGAAATCCACATCTGACTCAATTGGGCAAACCGTACTGTACGCGTCGGGCGTGACAAACTTCACACTGACTCGAGATGGATCCAAAGCCCATCGCTCACAGATCTCTGCGACAACAACCTCCCAGGCTCTCAGGACCGTGAATTGTAGTAGCCGTCCTTCGCCTTTGAAGTGAGCAACGCCACAAAATGTCTCCATCGTGGCTAACAACTGCGTAGAAGTCGGTTTCTGGGTAAAAAACAAAAAAAAAAGACAAACATGATGGAGCCCAAGTGCAGACAGTGCTTACCTGTGGATTAATCTGTGAGCACGATGACAAGATCACTGCGAGAGAACAGAGAAGAACAAGAGGAGAAATAGAATGAAGATGGAGATGAAGATGAAGTATAGTGAACATGATGGAGAAGAGCTTCCAGAGAATTCTTGATGTGATTGGGCAGGAATGAAAAGCAAGGGCACTTTTGCCATTTTAAAAAAAGTACACTCACGGTTGTCACGGTAGGGACTAAAAGGTATTACGCGTGAAAAGCAGGGACTGCAGAGGAAGTGCAAAAGTCAAAGGGAGTGCAGAGGAAAATGGAAACTATCAAGGGATTTATAAATAATTTTCCCTTCTAATATTTATAAATATATATGTACGGAATACTAAATAATATCCAAAGAGATGTAATAAACAGGACATGCAATAAGTTTGTTGTGAGATAAGTATTATTCTTTTATCCAAATAACGTAAAGTATACACATATACTTTTAGAGAAATTATAATTTTTAAATAATACATTTCATAATTAGTTAAAAAATTTTATTCATTATTATTTTTTAAAAAATTAATGTGGTAATATTTAAATTTTATCAGCATTGATTCAATCAAATTTCTCAAAATCAAAATTTAACCAAGCTTTTACGAGGCGTTCGGTACATGGGGAAGTACTTTACTTTCTCTGGAAAATATAACAACGAAATGACTTTGCTATGTTTGGTAGAATGTTTTCTTTGTAAAATGAAATTATCATAGGAGAATGATTTTATTAGGTTGAGGAAAAGTGATTCTTTCAATATTTTGTTAAAAAGTTTGGTTCCCATGAGAATGGAAACTGAATGTCTATTTTTTGACCAAACTACCCTCACTTTGTTTTTTCAAAATTACATCATTGCCATTAGATTTTTTTTAACACTTCATACACCAACTTCAACTCTCTTTCTAGTATTTATAAATTTTTGCTTAATATTAATTAATATTAGTTTTATTATTATTGAAGTTGTTATTGTGTATGAAAGGTTGACTGATTATTATTTTAATATTAAAAACAATGATAAGTTGTTTATAAGCAAATAACATTGGCCATTTATGTCACTTTACAAAAAAATTCTAAGGAATGTGTTCTCATACCAAACACAAAAAATTTTATTTTTTCATCAATTTAATCAAAATTTTTGATATATACTAAACATAATAATATTATTTTCCCAAAAATTACTTTTTCATTAATAATATTTTATCACAATATTTTTATAATAAACTACCAAACACACCCTTAGTCTCATTAATGCTAGTGCTAGGAGTTTCAGCCCCATTCAACTCTTGGAGAATCTTTTATACTTCCAGTGCTAATTCTAATCGCGGTTTTTTTCAATTTGAGAACTTATGGCTTGACTACATAGGTTGCCATAATGCTATTCGTCAAGCTTGGAATTTCATCCCTCATGGTAACCCTTTGAATTCTGTTTCGCATCTGCTTGTTCGTACTCTTGATTCTGCCTCTTGGTTGTCCTTCGGTCTAAAATAGGTAAGGGTTTCAACATTGAAGTTGGAACAGAATAAGAGGGTAGTGATGCATCAACTTATCCCGAATTCATAGCAGACTTTAGCTGTTATACACTGAAGACTGGGTGTACAACCGATGAAGGAAGTAAACTCAATTTTTAAGCACAAATACCAATTTGTCCACAACTTTGTAAGGCCCAAAGTATCATGCGGTCAGCTTCGGAAATTCTCTAAACACTACTGAATTATGATAATATGGCTGCAGTTTCAGATATACCTCATCTCCAATTTGGAAGTTTCTATTAGTTCTTTGTTTGTTGGCTTGTGCTAACATTCTTTGCTGAGTCTTGGTGAGTGAGTGTTTCAATAGCTGGAGTACTAATTCTCTGTCATGCAGCAACATATCTACTGCTTCAAGAGTGCACTGGAAAGCCCTGTTCGTCTTCTTCTTCTTTCTTGACAATCTTCGCACTCTCTCGTCCCCCACTTGCTATGGAAGGTGGGGGCGGACCTAGCATGTCTATACCTCCTATGCCGGGTGCTGCTGCTCGCTCAGGCACAGCGACTTCCTGGGCTAGAGTGGTTTCAGGGGATGCAAAAGAGAAGGTGTTTGGCAACGAGATTGTGAACACCCAGGACAACTTTGATCGGCTCAAAACACTGCGTCATAAACGCTTCAAACCGGACGGTGACTTCCAGATGCGACTTCAGGATAGGATGCAAGGAGCTTTATATGGAAAGTTTCTGGGTCGTGCTTTTCCTTTGGACCAAGTACGCACGGTGTTGGGGAGGATGTGGAAGGATCTTGGGAAATTTTCCATCTCGGACCTACCGAATGGATTTTATTATATTCGCTGCCAGACTTCTGAAATGGCAGATAAGATTTTATGGGATGGGCCATGGACGGTGAATGGCATGGTCCTGCAAATTATTCCATGGAGGATGAATTTTCAACCGGCATTCGAAAAGCTTGAATCCGCGGCGGTTTGGGTCCAGTTTCATCATCTCCCGGTGGAATACTGGGAGGAAGACACTCTAGAAAGCCTGGGATCTATTCTTGGAACTGTGTTGAGGATTGATGACCATACGAGGAACGTGCATAACCCGACGTTGAATATTGGTCGGGCGAAATATGCTCGACTTTGCATTGAAATAGACCTGTTAAAGCCTCTTCAAAGGGGGATTTGGATTGGGGATGGTGAGGATGAAACCTTGGTGGCAGTTTTGTATGAACGTCTTCCTTCATTTTGTTTTAAGTGTGGACGAATTGGGCACACGGTAGCTGAATGCTTGTCTTCTATTAAATTGCCGGAAGGAGGATTGAATGGTGGTGCTGCAAGGAAGGAAATGGAAGTTGATGTTGATGATCGGCTTGATTCACTTCATAAGGAGCCTGTAGATGAAGGTTCGCAGAAAGCTATGGAAGTTTCGGAACCTCCGGCTGACGACGATGGTTTTGGCAAGTGGCTCATCGTCGGCCCTCGTCGGGGACGAGGACGCGACGGGGGACGAAGTCCGACCCAGGGTCGTCAGAATCGAGGTTTGACTGAAGGATCGAGTCAGCACCAGGTGGCAGCTGGAGGTGGGAATAGACTACCACGTAGCACCCTAGGGGGCTTACGTGGAGGCTTGATCGGAGGGTCACGATCAGCGTTGGGTTCTTTTTCCGAGGCAACATTTGAGGATAACTTGAGGGGAGGGACTGATAACCCTAGTCCTTCACTGGGCTCTAAACCGCCGCCATCTCACAACGGCTCTTCGCCTCCGATTGAAGCTAGGGAGCGATTTTCGACCGTTGTAGAAGCGCCAAACCCAACGTTGATGGAAGGAGTGGACTTGGTACCAGGCTCTCCTACGGCTCCCTGTCAAATCACATCAGTGAAATCAAGCAAACCAAGTCCATCGAGTGACGATTGCATAATGGAAACTCATGATCGTCTAGTTGCTCGAGTGTCTCAAGCTTTTCAAATGACAAATCGGCCGGAAAACCAGGGGCTTTCGAGCGATAGAGGGGAGACTTCTGGGGGATTTTCCTCTGATAATATATTTGATGATGATATGCCACTTGTGCAGGTTCAAAAGAAGCCAAGATTGAAGCATTAGCTCGTAGAGGACATCTGAAGGCTTGTTCCTCCCAAAAGAAAGGCCGTTTAACAAGCCCTGGAGACAATTGTTGAGCTCCTTTGGGGTTTAGGATATTTGGGTATGTTTTTCTCCTTTTATAATTTCTATGACTACTGATTTGTTAAAAATATTATGTTGGAACTGCAGGGGCTCTACAGGAAAGGATAAAGTTAACAGAATTCGAGAGCTTATATGCTCCTTTAAACCTGATGTAGTTTGCTTGGTGGAAACTAGAGCCGATCATGGTCGAGCTACTCGGTTTTGCAAGAAGTTTGCCAGGAATTGGGATTGGGCTGCCATACCAGCTACTGGCATGTCTGGTGGTATTACCATTCTTTGGAAAAGTGAGGTTGGTAGAATTACTCCTATTGCTCTTAATAACCATTCCTTGCATTTAATCATCACTGATAGTTTTTCTAAGGAATGGATTTTATCTGTAGTCTATAATTCTCAAAATACTTGTAGTCAAAAACTTGCTTGGCATGAGTTATCGGTTATTTCTAGTCTAAATATTCCGTGGATCATTATGGGGGACTTTAATGCCATTCTTGATCCAACTGAGCATAAAGGAGGTAGTTATGATCATTACAGGGTTAAGTCTAGACACTTTTCTGATTTTGTTTCTCAATGCCAGTTACTGGACATTGGTTGTCAGGGCTCCCCTTATACTTGGTGTAATAACCAAGGTGGCTTAGCTAGAAGATGGGTCCGTCTGGATCGTTTTTTAGCTAATCATATCTACTTATCTAATTTTGATTCTTATGTCAATAGGCATCTTGCTAGATCTGCCTCTGATCATGCTCCCATGTTCCTTGTTTGCAATTATTTTGTCAGGGGTAACAGGAATAAAATTTTTCGTTTTGAAAATTTATGGTTTGAGTATGATAGGTGTCATCAACAAGTTTGCAATGCTTGGAATTATGAGGCCAATGGTAACCCTATGCATGCTTTTAGTCACTTAATCATCCGCACTAGGAAGAATATTATTAGTTGGAAGTCTGCTGAGTTAACTTCCTTAGATAATGCTATTGCTGACACTGAGCATGAGATTTCTCAACTTGAAACTCTTGAAGGGTCTGACATTTATTTGGATAACTATAATCATCGCCTGCAATCCTTATATAATAAGCATATTGCTCTGTTGAGACAGAATTCTATTCAATGGGCTCAAAGAGCCAAGATGCTTTGGCTTAAGAATGGTGACTTTAACTCTAGGTTTTTTCATACTCACGCCAAGATCAGAAATCATAGAAATAAAATCTCCGCTATTACTGATGATTCTGGTTTTCTGCATACTGATGTTCACTCCATTGCTTCTGTGTTCAATGATTTTTATGCTAAGCTTTGGTCCACTTCTAATAATCTTTCTGTGACTGATCTTGGGAAACAACTGCCAAATGATCTTCCTTGCTTAGATGAGGAGGACAGAAGGATGATTAGTAAACAGGTGACTATTCCTGAAATTTACAATACCATTAAATCCATGTCTAAAGGTAAAAGTCCTGGGCCTGATGGGTTAAATGTTGAATTCTACTTATTTTATTGGGAGTTAGTGCGAATTCCTCTTTTTGAAGCCATTAGTTATTTTTTTCAATCTGCTATGCTTCCAAAGTCTTGGGGGCAAACTTTTGTGGTCCTTATTCCCAAAAAAGAGTCTCCCAGATTGGTTAGTGACTACAGACCTATTTCCCTGTGTAATGTGTGCTATAAGATCATTGCTAAAATTATGACAAATCGTTTGAAACTTGTGATTCACAAACTAATTGGTCCTGAGCAAAGTGGGTTTTTAGCTGGTAAATCGACTTTTGATAATATTATTGCCTTGCAAGAAATTGCCCACTCCTTGGAATTTGATAATCACTCCCCCCCTAGGATGCTTCTTAAGATTGATGTAGAAAAGGCTTATGATGCCTTGGAGTGGAATGCCATCCTAGCCACCCTTAGGATCATGAAATTTCCTGAAATTTTGATTTCTTGGGTCCACACTTGTCTCAGTGGTGCTTCCTTTTCCTTTATCATTAATGGGATGACTTCTAGTTGGGTTAATAATCATAGGGGTGTTAGACAGAGCGATCCCTTGTCCCCCTTTTTGTTTCTCTTAGTTTCTCAGAATCTTTCTGCCATGCTTAACTTTGCTTTGCATCAAAATTTAATTCCTGGGGTTGATAATAGATTGGACAAGAATTTCAACCATTTAATGTTTGCTGATGATTTAGTTGTGATTTCTAGGGCCAACCGCAGGGCTGCCAGGAGTTGTAGATTGACTTTTGAAATTTATAAGAAACTGACTGGTCAGCAGATTAATCCCTCTAAATCTGCAATTTACTTCCCTAGTTGGTGCAACAAACAGATTAGGTCTAGGATTGAGGACATTCTTAGCATGAAAACTGGAAATTTCCCATTTAAGTACTTGGGTTGTCTTATTTCTCCGCATAGATTGTCTATCCATCATTTCCAAAACTTGGTGGACAGAACTAAGAAGAGCCTTAATTCTTGGAATCCTGCTTCTGTTTCTTTAGCTGGTAGGGCTATCCTGGTTAATAGTTCTCTAATGTCAATCCCGGTGTGTCCTCTTTCCTGCTATCCTGTCCCTGATTCAATTGTGGACTCAATTTCCAAGTTAGCTAGAGACTTCCTTTGGGGTAAGGGCTCTGCTGGTGGCAGTTTCCACTCCATGAATTGGAGCACTACTACACTTGATAAGACTGAGGGGGGGCTTGGTATTAGAAATTTGAGGCATGTTAAAACTGCTCTTATGGCCAAAAATGTTTTTGCAGTTATGAATCAGGAAAGTAAAATTTGGGTTCAGATCTTAACTCACAAATATGGCAATTGCACCTTCTGTGATAAACCCAAGCAGCCTAGAATGTCCTGGTTTTTTAGAATGCTTACCAAAACTGCTAACCTCATTAGTTCCAATATTAAACTCAGCAGATGCAATACAGAGGAAACTCATTTTATGAATCATAAGTGGATTTTTGATGTGCCTATATCCAGGAAGCCCACTTTCTTGAATATGCACCTTTGTGATGAAAATTTTAATTTTTCTCAAGTGCTTAATGGGGATAGTCTGAATAGGAATGAGATTGAAAATCCTTTTGGGAATCTTATCAACTGGGATAGGATTCATAATATCATGTTCACATCTAGTGGCCCTAATGTTTGGATCTGGAATGCTAGCAATTATAATGGGAAAATTGCTACTACTATTTACAAACATCTGAATAAAATTACTGTTTATGATGATGAAAGCTGGTCTGGGTGGTCTAGATTGTGGAGGCTTCCTGTTGCTCCTAAGGTTAAAACCTTCTTATGGAGAGCATTTCATGGCAGAATACCTACGTTTGAATATCTTTACAATCTTAACATTGGGCCTCAAACGTTTTGTCCCCTGTGTGGATTACATAGGGAGACCCTTGATCATCTTATGAATGATTGCCAAGTTACTGTCAAATGCAGGCTTTTGATAACTGATTACATTGGTATGAATTATAGCTCCTTTGGAAATTGGTTGGAGGGTAGGTGGCTTGAAAGTGCAGGTGGGATTGAGAGAAGCAGATATCGCACCTTTCAATCCTTGATTGCAACTTGTGCATGGATTGTGTGGAAAGCTAGGTGTGACTTAGTTTTCAACAAACTGCGAAGACATCCACACCAGATTTTCATGCAGGCTTTACAGATGACGCATGATTATCTGCATACTCTCAGAGGAGGAATCAGGGAGTTCTTGAACCTTTCAGTCTTTCACTCTCAAATTGTGCTTTTTTGTGATGCATCATAGCTGATTGACACTAATATGGGTGGTGCAGGGTTTGTTGCAGTTAATGGAATGAACACAATAGTATTGGCTGGCGCTGGATCAATAGTTGCTGAAATAAGCCTTCATGCTGAAATTCTAGCAGTTGAAATGGCAGTTGTACAATGCAGGAGAAGACATCTGAAAATTGATCGAGTTTATACTGACTCTATTGGTGCCCGAGATGTCTTTGGAGGGACACAATCAATTGGCAGTTGGAAAGTCCAGAATGATAGTCAACGAATCAAGCAAATGCTATTCCAGGAGCCAGCGATGGAGGTTCATTACTGTCCAAGAAAGTTTAATGAGCTGGCGGATGACCTAGCTAACTATGCTCTGAGAAATCCAAGTCTTTCCTTGTTTCATAGAGGAGTGGACCGCCTCCGTTGGTTGGAAGAGGCGGCAGCTCTAGCAGGATTAAGGTTTTGAGTCTTGTTGTTAGATGTTGTTAGCTCGCTGAGCTCCTCTCGTCAAAAAAAAAAAAACATATCTACTGCTTCCACTAGTGAGTCTTTTGGGAATTGAGGCAAGTATATTGGAGGTGGTATGCCTAGGAGCTTGAAAGGGAGTCATGTTAATTGTTGTATGGAAAGTTGTGTTATACCAGATTTCAGCAAGAGATATCCGCAAACTCCAACTTTTTGGTAAGTCTCCTTTCATGCAGCGAGGGTAAGTCTCCAAACAGTGATTGACAACTCTTGTTTGGTCATATCAGTTTGTGAGTGATAGGCCGGAAAGTGTTTAAGTTTCACTCCTTGTAGTTTGAAAATCTCCTGCTAGAACTACTCAAAAAAATTGGATTCCAATCACCCATGAATGTTGCCAGGAAGCCATGCAATTTGAATATGTTGTCCAGGAATAATTGTGCTACTTATTTGCTGAATATGGGTGGGAGCATATTTTTTTAGCCTATCGACCACTACAAATATGAGAGGTTTTCCATTTGATTTCAATTCACCTTTTGTGAAATCCATTATATTGTTTGAGAAAATTGTCTATGGTATCGGTAGTAGTTGTAGAAGTCCTGGGGATGCCATTAATTCAGGCTTATATCTTTGCCAAACAGTGCATTGCCTTATAAATTCTCTAACATGTTTCCACATGTTCTTGGAGTAGAAGACTGCTAACAATCTCATATAGGTTGCATTTATTCTATAGTGACCCCCTTAATTCACTATTAAGGAAATAATGCACTAAATACTTCCTTAATTCATAATCACTACCAACAACCAATTTGCTTTTCCTTCGAAGTTCTTGGTTTAATTAAGAATAATTCTTCACTGCTTGCCTTTGTTGTAATTGCTGTAACTTGGGTTGCCGTTGCTGATCACTCTCCCATGAAGCTTAAATTCAATCCATTAAATTAGTTGAAACACTGGATGTAGCATTCATCACCACATCATTAGAATTAACCCTTGACAAAGCACCTAAACAACACTCAATTTTCCTTGCTTATACTATATATATTTCACGGTCATAAGCCATAAGTTTTGCTAAGTGTTCTTAACTTTTGATCAAATAAATACTTCAGTGGTTTATAATCAGTTCTGAACCCACAATGTATCGATGCCATTTTCTAACAACCAGATGTATAGCTAATAACTCTCTATCATATAGTAGTAGTAGCTGATGCTTTGCACAAGAGACCTTACTTATAAATGCAATTGGATGACCATTTTGTGTAAGTACTGCACCTATTCCCATACTGGAGGCATATGTTTCAATGAGAAAATCTTGATTGAAATTTGGTAATGACAAAGTAGGAGTTGTAGTCAAAGCCTTGTTTAATGCATCAAAAGCTATCTGTGTTGTAGCTGACTAGAAAAATTTGACATTTTTCAATAGTATTGTTAGTTATCGTTTCAGTGGTATTAAGTTGCACAACCAATGCATAGCATTATGTCAACTGGCCATTTTCAATCAGCAACTTCTGCATCTTGTCTTTATAAATCTTTCTCAGATTTTGATCATCCTCATCTTGTAATAGAAACTCACATTGGCCAATTTGGATCCTTCATTTGTAGATGCTTGAAGTTCCATATTATGTCTCCTATCTCAGCAAGCCATTGTATACCCAAAATAATGTCACAGTTGTCTAATGGCCCAAATTAGCTTAGAATTGATATCCCTGCATTTTGCATTGAAATTAGCTTAGATCTCATCACATGTTGAGTCACTGCCATTACTTGTTGCAACCTTAAATGAAAGAATTAACTCCATTTCACAACCAAGTTGCTTGGCCAACTTTTTCATCCAAGAAATGAGCTGCCAGATTCAATTAACAGGAATAAAGTCCTGGTCTCCTTGCTACCTTTGTCTCACATTGTTTGATGGTTGTATGTACCAATCAGTGCATGTAAAGATAATTAAGGTGTCATCACTTCCTTTATATCCACTTGTTCAAAAACTTCCAATTCACCAAACATTTTAGGCTTTTCTTGTTTTTCATGTACAGTGGTTAATATATTCAACTACTTCCTATTGCACATGTGAAATGGCACAAATTTCTGCTCACACCAAAAGAAAAGGCCTTTTTTCTCCTCGCATTCAACTCCTTACTAGTCAATCTATTGGCTTATTTGGCAAAAGAATTCACATTACCAATATTAGGCAAAGCTAACATTTACCCTTTGATATGTTAACGCCCAAACTGGAATTTAGAACTGTTCTTGCAACCCTTCTCAACTAAAGATTGTCAGTAGTAACCCCAAATCTTGCCATCTTATCATATGAGAACTTCTTGCACCATAAAATCTCTTGCACCTTAGTGATATGTACTGAAAGTGCACAGATTGTTCAAGTAGTATAAAGTATTCATTCCCAAGAGGACTATGTTGATGAGTACAAATTCCTACAAATATAGGCCATCTAGACATATCGATGTTTGAATAAAAAAATTAAAATAAACAAGACAAATAAAGCCTAGCGAACAATGGCTTGAGGTATTAGATTCAAATTCAAGGGTTTCTAGGATTAAGGTTTACGACAATGTTAGGAAAAGTCATTGTACTAATGCTTTTTAATTAAATCTAATTATATTTGAAGGTTGAATATCCTAAGTTATTCATTATTTCCTTTCAAAATATATGGTGAGGGCTCAATGAGTCACACGCAAGTGCATGTGCCCTATAGAGTAATACTGTGCTATAAAACAAAGTTCGTATCCACAGGGACTAGAAAATACTAGTAATAACTTAATTATTACTATCTAACTCAAAACATAATTGAATAGTATGAAATATGGTCAGATACTAACTGGAAAGGTTGAGGATTGCTGACTAAGATTGGAGAAATCAAGATGAGAAGACGGTGTTTGGAAAGATTTCACTTGGGATTTAAGAGTTGAATAGATTGTGGTGTCAAATAGAAAACCTAATTCTTATTGGACCGAGGAAAATCAAGAGTATACTAAGTGCTTTCTTAAGTCGCCCTAATACCTAATCCCATGCTTGGTAGCATTGAATCTCTACCTCCCCTACTTCCACACAATTGTAATGAGTTTTGGGAAATCCCTCAGCATTGGAGCTGTCCCTACACACTCATACCTCGGAGGATATCAGACGTCCTATTTCTAGCGCCCACTCTTAAATCCCTTAATCTATGTGTGATCTAGAGCAATATCATCTCTTAATCTCAATCACGCCAACAAATAAGAAGAAGTCACTTTCATGTACTAATTCAAAATTAAGAAGCACAGATTAATCCAATTAAACGAAGGAAGTTCTATAATAAAAGAAATTTTAATATAAAGTCATCCCAAGATACATTAATCCAAACACCAAAAGGAGTTTACCCCTTCATAGGGGTCATGTTCATAAAAAAGAAATAAGAAATTAAACCAATAACCATGAGTATGAAGTAAAGAAACTTCCTCTCAATGTCCTCTACACAAGGAAGGATGTGAGCCACTATCGTTGCCTCGATCGGGTCGTTACTCCGTCGGCTCCTTCAAGCTCCTTTTCTTGCTATGATTTTGCTTCCAAACCATAATAGCTTAATTGGTTCTTTTCCACAAAATCTAGCCTCCCTTATTGGTCTTTCGGCCTTATATTTGTGGGATCGAAAATACGCGTCTGACATCATGAAAAAGACACCAGACAGCGCGTTGAAGCACAAATATCATATATTTTTTTATATGGGTTCTTTCATTCCTAATAGGGGCAAGCCCCTATTATTAATTACTCCAGACTAGAAATCTTAGGAACCTCCAATTAAGGGCAAAAATACAAGTAAAGGGACAAGAGAATCTGCGCATTATAAATTTTGTTATTTTATCATATATATTCAATACATGATATATATGTCAATATATATGACTCTTTTTTTTTATATCATATATCATTGCCGTTGCCTGTGCCTTATCACCGCGTTGCATGCCTCATTGCCGCCGAAATGTATCTCATTATCGTCTTAAAATTTGGAATGAATATTTATCATTGCTTCAAGATAAATATTCTTGTTATTGCCGTCAAGATGAATATTTCATTATTGTCTTAAAATTTGGAATGAATATTTATCATTGCTTCAAGATAAATATTCTTGTTATTGCCGTCGAGATGAACATTTATTTTTGTTGAATATATACAGATATCTGCTCTCCTTCTCATTTTATTATTATTTTTATTATTTTATATTTTTTTTTATTTTATTATTATTATTATTTTCTTTATTATTATTATTTTTTTAAAACCATACAACGTGCATGATTCTTATGTATAAGAACAAGGTGGGGTATCCAAGAAGCTCTTTAATGCTGGATCTAAACGCAGGCTATCGGCAATTGAAGGAAGTTGGTATGGAGCATGGGGCCTTGAAAGACTCCTTTTGAAGAACCTTGTTTTCAAGAAAATATCCACTATTCTAGGAGGAAAAATTCGGTTTGTCCTTTGTGGAGGGGCTCCTTTATCAAAAGATACCCAAATATTCACCAACATTTGCCTAGGGTAATTTTCTCCCTGAGATAGGCTTATATTTTTTTTTTATTTTTATTTTATTTTATTTTATTTTTTTAAAAAAGCATTTCAACTTCCATGACATCATTTTTATTGCCCTTAACTCCTCCATGTCGGTTTAGTAGAAAACGTTTCGTTGGATTAATATTCTGTGAAGATCCAATTCAACAATGGTTTTAGTCTTGACGGGAAATGCTAAACTTGTGAAGCTGGGCGTCATTTTTGTATGTAGAATGACTTAATTGAGAAAATATCTATTGGGGAACTGGTATTTTTATATGTGGAATAATTCAGTTGAGGAAATAGCTCTTGGTAAACGAGTACTATCAAATCTTGTCAATCTACCTAAGATCTTGCTAATTGCTTTGCTAGTAGATATTTATTGATTATTTTTTTTTTACATTATCCAGGCTCCTGTAGGTCAAGGTTATGGTTTAACTGAAACATGCGCAGGGGCTACTTTTTCTGAAGCTGATGATACAAGTATTGGCAGTGGCCCACTGTACCATAAGCAAAATATCTATAGACTGGTTTGCTTATTTTCACTGTGCTTTTGCCATCATTCATGGAGTTTAGGGCACCACTGAGGTCACACTTCTTGTATTCTTTCTCTCCGGCGAGCTCCACCACCGTTTGTAAACCGGGAGTGTAGGTAAACACAAGTTGGTCTCCAACCTTGAAAGTGGCGGAAGAAGCCCATGAGGTAAAATCAGTGGAAACATCCCAGCCTTGGTCTCCTCCTACCTCATGATTCTTTGCAAGTGCTCCTCCTCCATTGTTCAACATTAATGCCAACAACAAAACTAGCGCAAGAAGCATGATTCTCTTCTTCAACATTTCCATTTCGGAGATGTACTAGCCTACTCTCTCCCTCTCTCTCTCTCTTTATCATATATGCTTGTTCAGTTAGGTAGCTTGTGTTCATTACTTTTAATAATCAGCAAAGCTGCACGTGTCAATGATTATTATGGTAGGTAAGACATCTATCTAGCTTGCCTTATAATCCAAATTATATTATTGCTTTTCAAACCTTTTCATTTTCACTAGATTGATATTAATGTCTTATTATTATCATATGGTCCTCTGTTTATTATTATTATTATTATTATTATTATTATTTTTTTTTTTTTATTGTTAAAAAATAATAATAATAATAAAGAAACAGTACTACATTTCAATGTATTATCTTGTTTCATTTGGATTATGTTTCAAATATGATCATATTGTTAATTCATAGTATCCAGTACAAATGTTCAATCCTTATGAAGCAACTCAATGTCAATCTATTGTCGATCGAAAAAAGCTGATTACTGCATCATAGACCATATCCTTCGCATTGACTCCCTTCACAAAGTCTGCATGTGCAAAATCCTCGACATAATGAACAGTTAACTTGTCACCATTGTGAAACTTAAGATCATCAAGTAAGGGCTGAATATCTTTGACATCAGACAGTGAATCCTTTCCTCCATAGCTTAAAAACAGTGGAAGATTATCCGGTATATTTGATATGTTGTACACCGGATGTCTAGGCTCTCCATAGCGTTCCAAATTAACACCTCTGTTCTCATAATTGAACTTTGTCAACGCACCATCCCTGAAAGTTTGTGCCAAATGTACCATCGTCTTCGTAGATGTTGATTGCGGTTCATACTTCAAGAAGAGCTCGACGGTGGATCCGTTGAGGCAGCAATTGTGCCCTGTGAAGTTGATGTTGTCATCAAAGGGAATAGCACGGGATAGTCTTTTGGCATGCTTGGCGGCATTATCTCAGCTAAAGATGCAAGTGGGGCGGGGAATCCCCGTTCCCCGAAAGATCCCCCTGCAGGTCGGGGAGCGGGGAAAAATTCCTCCCCGCCTAGCGGGGCGGGGCGGGGGCAGGGAATGCTCTGCCCGTCCCGCGGGAATCCCCGTCCCGTGCCCCGCGGCGATCCCCGCGGGGATTCCCCATTTCCCCAACAAAAAAAAAAGTTATATATTTTTAGTGTATTTATTAAAATTTATTTCAAGATTAATATAATATTATATATAATCAATAAATATTTATTTGTTAATATTTTTAGTTAATAATAAGTTTTAGTAAATATAACTTTTCTATTTAATAGAAACTTAATTTAAAATAACTGAGTTTAAATATAATTGTAACAATAAATTTGAAATAACGGTTATATATTATTTATTTAGTGATAAATATTATTTTTTCAATCCAGTAAACATTTAAAAATATGGTTTTCATATAATTTTATTTTATACTTACAATTTTATTTATTATAAAAGGTTAAACTATTATATCAAAATGCTAACGGTAGTAGATTCTATTTAAAATAGTTTGAAGAATGAAAAAAATTGATAAAAATATAAAATTGCTTATACTAGTTTTTGTATATGAATTTTATTAATGAATTTGTATTTTTAATTTACTTTCAAAGTTTATGTTATTTGTAATAATTAATTTTTTCATTCTACATTATATTATGTTTATTTTGAAAAACATTTTATATATTTTTTATTTCATATATGATGCGTATAAAAATATGTTATAGAAAACATTTTGGTGAGGCGGGGATTCCCGACCCCGTGGGGATCCCCGCGGGGGAGTGACTGGGGGGAAATTCTCCCCGGTGGGGAATTTTGAGGCGGCGAATCCCCGCCCCGTGGGAAGCGGGGATGGGGATGGGGATTCCATTCCCCGCCTCTCCCCGCCCCACTTGCATTCCTAATCTCAGCCACTCAAACATCCCGTGGCGGTGAACAAGCAAAAGCGACGACAAGCGGCGACAGCATGCTTGGCGGCATTATCTCAGCCACTCAAGCATGCCGCGAAGGTGAACAAGCAGCAACGGCGATGAGTGGCGGCAACGGCAGCGGCGACGCGACAGTCAACGGAGACGAGCAACGAAGTGTTATATATATATATATATATATATATATATATATACATACGGGGAGAGGGAGAATATACACCTTCTCCTTCGTCTTCTTTCCCCTTTTCTTTTTTTTTTTAATTTCTTTCTTTTTTGACGCCTCTTTTTTTTTATTTTTTTAACTTCGTCTCCTCCCCCATTTAAAAGAACATCCGATTTTTTTTCACCCCACATCTCCGTCAAATCACAGCCAAGAATTCAAAATTCAAAATGAAGAATAAAATAAAAAAATTTTGAATTATCTTTTCCACCCAATCAAATCACAACCAAAAATTCAAGATTCAAAATTAAAAAATTTTGAATTATTTTTATTTATTTATTTATTTTTTACCCAACCTCTCCGCCAAATCACAGCCAAGAATTCAAAATTAAAAAATAAAAAAAAAATTTTAATTTGAATTTTAATAAAAAAAAATCAATTTGCCTTGGGATATATATTTAGATGCTTCCGGACTTGCATTTTCTCATGTTGCATCGACATATGTTCTCAGACTATATAAAATTTAAGATTACTTTGGGATTTGTGTTTGGCTATCCTAAGATTTGAGATTGCCTCGAGATATGTGTTCTCAAGGGTAATCTTGTAACTTTTGCATTTGTGCCTCGAGATATGTTCTCAAAGGGAATTTTGTAATTTTGCATTTATGCCTCGAGATATGTTCTCAAGGGGAATTTTGTAATTTTACATTTTGTATTTGCCTTGGAATTTGCATTCTAGTCCAAGATAACCAAATAATCAATTAAGATTAAGATTAGGATATTTAAATTTTAATTCTTAATATATTAGAATTTAAATTAAATTGGGATTTGGTTTCCATTATAAACAATATTTATAACCTCCGGAATTCGTCTAGTACACGGGCGTGTATGTTGCCCGTGTAGTCATCATGAATTTTCCAAATCTGGCTTCCAGGGGTACATGGCTGTGTATCCTGGCCGTGTATATATTTGGTTAACTATGTATATTACAGTATGGTCTTCCTTCAAGTTGATGAACTACACGGCCGTGGCTTTCGTTCCACTAGTGTTCCATATGAAATCATGTTTCTTGAAACCCCAATTGTACAAGAGAGTGTACTTCATCTACACGGCGAGTTCTTCTCAGTACTGAGTTACTGCAGGAATGTTCGGTCCTGCGCGTGACAGCTCACAAACGTTTCGTGTGACCTTGCTCACCTGAGACCAGAGACTACATGGATAGGTACACAGACGAGTACTTGCCAGTGTAAGTCACAGTTATCACTGTTGGGCTTGTTTTGCTCCCAGATTCACTCTTTTGACCTTTCTTGTGCTTTTTCTCTCTTGAGAGCATAAATGGAACAATTAAGTACCAAATTACACTGAAATCTAATTGAAGACGAGCATAATCATGAGAAATTACATGAGGGAAAAATATATAATGAAGCACTAATCAATATAACAACGTATCTAATTTAGATTAACTACAACTTTCTTGGTGTTAAAGATAATTTGACCTTTCAAGTTATGTGATATCCAGTTTGGCCAAGAAATCCTTATTAGGGGTTTAGGTTCAATTTAGGTTTTCCAACAGTTTAGGTTCAATTTAGCTCCCTCCATTGTGTAATCAATGTTGAAGAACTGCTCAGCCTTGTAGAACCATTGATACACCTTCAAACCATTGAATCTTCGGAATTCCAACTTAGTATTATGGCTTGTACACCCTTATCCTAAGCCCAGCTCCAAGATCCCTCCTCCATGTTAGGAACCTACTATTGTGATGGCACTTGCATCTCTAAAGACTGAATTGCTATTCCAGCTATAAAAAGCTTCAATCCTTCCAATGCTTTAGTGTTGTGCTCCTCATCTCTTCCATAGCTTTGTTATGCCTTCCATCAAACTCCTTGATGAGGTTCTCTAGGTCACGAAAGTCTTGCTTCTTGCCATTGTTAGCTATGAAAATCTGACAAGATCACGCTTTGCTACTAGTAATATGAAGAACTACATAAGAATAAAAAGATTCAGGGGAAAACAAGAAACAGAAGAAGAGAAGCGAAAACTCATTTACTAACTTCATTGACGTATCATTGATACATGAAGTATTCCCTTTATTAGGGCTTGCTTGGGAAGGAAGGTTAAGGAGTGTTTGGAAGATAAGGGTTTCCTCAACCTTTGCTTGGGAAGGAGGATTGGGGGAAGAGTAAGAGTTTAGGAGGTAAATTGGGGGTGGCCGATGGTTAAACCCCCCCCCCCACACACACCAAAAACCAACACACACACACACAACACATTTTTAATTCCACTTCTCAAAATCATTAGATAAGAATGCCTTATTATAATATTGTAATAAAATAAGATGCCTTTTACATCGTGGGGGTGAATGAAAAAAAAAAAGAGAAACCAACCTTTGAGGATCCTCTCATATTCAGCCATTAGATTAGTATTTTAAATTTTTATATTTTATTTTATTTTTTTAAATTTCAAAAGTTTTTTATAGCTAACATCCAGATCCTATCCCTCGTAACCATTAATTCGATCGTGAGGAAAAACTACGAGACCTAGCTTCGCTTCTTCTTCTTAGTTTCGTGAAGTGTCTGCGGCGAGAAGAAGGGTAGGATCTCACCACTAATATTTTTCTCTACTCTAAGGTGAGCACTCTTGATTTGGTCCATTTAAATGATCTTTGCTTGTCTGATGTTTTCATCTTCTGATTTGTTGTGATGTTATGTTCTCTTGTTTAGAAAGAGGAGTTGAGATATTGGGTATATGCTCGCTTCTATTCCGTTTCCAACTACAAAATAGTTTGATATCTTCTTTGAATTGAGTTATTGATCTGAAGTCCTCCATTTGACTATTTTACTTCCATTAGTTCGTTGACTTCGTTTGATTATTTTAAAGAGATTGAATTGTTGTATTTGTGAGTTTGATTTTTGATGTTTCCTGGTTAGACCATTCATTTTTGTTGTAACCTTTATGTCCCATGGTTTATATTAAATGGATTTATGCGGTCTGGGTAAGTGGTTTATATGTGCAATACATCAAATGCTATCTAGAAAAACTATTAGCATGAGCATATGTGGATCCTTGGTGGTCAGGTGCACAAGGAAATCAATATTTGACCTTAACCATGATGAATGGATGGTAAACTTTTAGTCTGTCGTACTGAGGAAGTGAGGAGAGATGAAAACCAATTTGTGATCAAAGTCTGCTCTGTCCGTCCCACACACACACACACACACACACACACAAATCACAGCACACAGGTGCACAGACATTTATAGAAACCTATGTATGCGTGCATGCTAGTGACGGACAGACGTTGATATATATATATATATATATATATATATATATATATATATATATATATATTTGTGGTTTAGTTGGTGTTAGGGTGATTGTTAGGGTAAGAAGTAATATATTGTACATTCTGGTTTTTCTAGCATAGTAAGTCTTAGAGCCTGAATCATGTTTATATTTAAGCTTGGAATCTAAAGCAAGTGCAATGTTCATGTTATATATAGGATCTGTGCCTGAATCTTGATTTTTGTCCCAGTGGGTTCTGTAGCTTAGGGTTATTTTTCAGGTAAGTAAACTACATATATACCGTATATTTGTATATATTAATTTTGATTTCTGAAAATTATTTACATAATTATTTAATTATGTTGGGTTTTATTGTGGAATAAAATTTCACGATATTATATCTAATTGTTTTGGGTTTAAGATATTATGCATATTAATACTTTCAAATTTATTAATTATTTTTGCATTTATTTATTTATTTATTTGTTGGTTTATTTGTTGGTATATTTGATCCTGATATTTTAATTAATTATGTATTTAGTTATTGAGTTTCATGAATTTTAAATTTTATTGTGATATATTAGCATTATTATTTTTTAATTAATCTGAGATATGTTCATTAGAAAATGGGATCACCGAATTTTTCTATTTTGAGTTGACAATGATTTTAGACCCGACATATTTTAACATAACAACTTGTAGTCCCCAACTAACTTTGCAATAACCCTATCATTGGGGGTTAAACACTGACCATGTCGACATAAACTCTGACTCTGATAAGAAACTATAGTTTGGCACCGTTCCGTCTGTGGAGAATAACGGCCTTTGATAATCTGGCTTGGGTCGCCGAGGGTAAATAAATGAATTCTGAGAATCTGGCTCGGGTCGCCGAGGGTAAATAAATGAATTCTGTGTTTTGTTTTTGGCATTAGTTATTTGGGGACATATATACTCAGGATTCGAATTTTTATATTTGTCTGAAGTCTGGGTTTTGGATTTTGATGATTTTTGTACAACATCGGATATGAGCATGTTTTTGAAACTATTGAGTTTTTGTGATCCCAATATTATTGTTTTTAGTGGTTGATTACTGAGCTGTTTAGCTCATCAATAGTTTGCTCTATTTTTTTCAGATCAGGAGTAGGTGTGTGGTGACTATCTTAGCGGGGACCGTTGAGTGATCACCAGGTGGTTAGCGCGAGGATAGTTCCATTAAGTTTAATAAATTTATTATCTCTTTAAGAATTTGAGCATTTCGTTTTTGTTGTCTGTGAACCTTAGTTGTGAACCTCTTTACTTATTCCTTAAATTCTTTGGTTTTGTTTGAATATTAGTGTGTTGATATGTTTTATACATGAGAGACAGGTATTGAGGCCTTGTGTGCACACTGGGTCTCGGCCTTGTGGGTATACGGCCATTTGTCGACGCATCGAGTCCGGTGAGCCTGGTTCGGGGAGTGACAATGTCTAGCTAGAGTTCCACTAGAATTTATCTCCGAAGATCCACCAAACCTGCTGTAAGAAATTATTTGTTGTTTTATTGTTCATCTCCTTGTTCTTCTCTTCTTTGATGTATCTCTATTTTTTTCTTGATTTTTTGGTTTGGTTTTTAGCTTGGTTTTGGAGCAGCATATCAGGTATGTGTATCATCACTATTATATTGAAATTTAGGCTTTAATCATAATGGAAATTTATTTGTTTGCATTATTGTTTGCATCGAAATAAACAAGTGAGGAATTAAGCATTAACCATGAGGCATTTTCATAATTTGCTCCACTATAAAAGATCTTTAAAGTACTCTCACAACTCTTCATTGAATTCTAGTATGTTTTTCTTTGCATAACTCTTCATTATTTATTTTCTACTTTTCTATCAGGTGGATAGAAATGGTATTTGTAGCAAAACATATCATAAGCTTATTATTTATTATTGTTGAAGGGAACTCAGAGTAATTATTATACATATTCAATTTGAAAATTTATCAAATGAGACCTCCTTTCTATTCATGGACATGGTTGTTCTGATTATTTTGAAGGTTTATATTGATAGAATTCAGCTTTGGATGAAAAATGGGGTCAATATCAATCCAATGAATGGTCATAAAAATAAACTGTAGTTTATGAAATTAGTATTATTGAAAGTTTTGCTTCATATGATGCTATAAGAATGGATATATGATCTCTGAATATTATGCATATTAGAGCTACCTAGTTTCAATGTTTGTCGTTAGTTCGGTTATCAACAACTATATTGCCTATCTACTATCATGCACTTATTAGTACCACAACTGTGGAGCATGGAGTTGAAGAATTTATTGAGATAATTTCAGCTTAACTCATTCAACTATGTAATATGGAGTAATTTTGCACCATTTTAAAATTTTGTAATATTAATAATATGTCCATTAAAATGAGAAGCTATTACAATTTGTTTTAAAAGCTTATGTTAGAATTCATATAAAGGTTATAAATCTTTAAAAAAAAACTATTGACTCTTTTTAGGCGATTATATGAATGCTTTAAGAGCCAAACTTCTTTTCCTCTTCAATTCCCATTTTGATCGAAAATTGTTTATGTATATATCGCGGATGAAAAAGAATGGTTACCTAAAATTATTTTGACTCAAGTTTTATTGGACAATCTTTTTAAAGTTGCAATATGTAATGATTAGTCCCTCATCCTTTCTCCTTTCCTAGTAGTGTGTTATTGAAGTGTTTTTTTATGTCCTTTGTTGAATTGTTTGAGGGCAAACGGGTAATTATCGCCCAAGCAACTCATCGTTGTCTTTTCTTTAGACGTGTAAGGGTCTTTGTGTCATAGTATTTGTATAATGGCATTGGTATGAATGGTTTGGAGTTTTGGAGTAAATTGATCATTCTGTTTTCAAATCTTATACATTTAAGAAGCATCTTCTTCTTTACACTTCCACAAGCTTCCATTTTCTCTAAGTTTCTCGAAGAGCTCCAACCAATAGATGAAAGTGACAAGTGCTAATTTACATATTTTCCCACATGTGCATTTGAAGTATTTATAGTTGTCCTCAAAGTTATTTTCAGATTGTTTACTACTTAGTTTGCTCCTTTTGTTGTCCAGACCAATATACATGTATCTCAAGCCAAAAGACAAAATTGGGAGCAAAATAGGGCAGAATCAAAACAATGGGAAGTGTCCAGAAATATACACAGTGAAGTATATGCCCATGTACCTTGCCTGTGTAACTCCAGGGGCTTATTCAAAAACATTCAGAGAAATACATGTCCATACACATACCATGTACATAATTGTGTACTTATACATGGACTTGTTACACGCCCATTCAACCTCCCAATATAGAGCAAGAAAAAATCCCGAGAGTTACACTGCCAAGTACATGGACATGTACTGTGCCTGTGTAACTCTAGTGTTAGCAAAATCTTAAGAGCATTGAGCCACAGCTCATATACGCGATCGGATACATGACCATGTACACGCTTGTGTACTTACTCAATTTATGGGAGTATAAAATGTTTTGGAAAGAGAGACTAAGGGATTTTTTAACCTATTTTGGGAAACACCGGCGGCTGAGGATGAGGGCATCGGAGAAAACAAAGAGGAAGACGGTGGAAGCCGAGGGGGTAACGTTCGACGGCGACCACACCAATCTTGATTGATCCCAATGCTATTTGAACTATAAGGGAGTTCTTTCCTATGGATTTTGGGTTTTATCCATGCACTGTTTTGTATTGAAAAAGATCCCAATGGAAGACTAGCTCCCTTGGGTGTCCGGATTTGATGTAGCTTGAACTCATTACTTTCATAGTGTTCTTAATTTAGATTTTGTTTTGTTTGTTGGATTCATCTTTGTTGTATGATGTTGGTTTAGCATATCGAGAGAGGTTTTACCATTCTAATTTTACATTACGTATTGAGATATCCATATGAGGAAATCAGACAAAGATGAATAGGTTTCATTGGCGTGGGCTAGAAATGCGTATTGTATACCTTCTGATTAGGATCATCATATGTTTATCTCCGATTTTTGACATGGGATTTTTAGAGCTCTTTGCAATTGTGTCAAAATAGGTTTGAAAGAGATTCCTAACATGGGATTAGTTGTTGAGAGGTATCGAGAAAGCACTCAACATATCCTTGAATTTCTTTGGTCCAACAACCCTCAGATCAAATCTTTATTAAGTTCAATTATATTTTATTAATCTAAGCGAAATCATATCCGAGCACCATTCTCATCCTTTTTTTAAGCACTCCTCTTATAGCCTATTTAGCCGATTGATTAATTTTCATACTTTTTGGAAACTAACACTTCTCACTTTGATTTTAGCTTATATTGCATCATTAGGAATAGTGCTACTGTTCTTTAATCCCTGTGGGTATGACATCCCTTTTTTCTCACCTAACGATTACTTGATGACCCTTACACTTGCGGTATAGGCTTGCACAGCATGCACAACACCCATCACAAAGCTTCCTCTCATTTTCTTCTCATCAAAATTGCCTCATCTCTTAGCTTCTTTAGCTATCAATTGAATTTACCATTGTTGAGATAGTTTTCATGCTGAATTTTAAGTGAAAATGTAGGTCTTTGCATGCTTATAAAGTCCTTGAATCATGTCTCCTTTGTTTTTCCGCAAATCATGTTATTTAAAGGTTATAATTCCATTATAATGCATGTGTTTTAGCTCTCTATTCTATAACTAGGGTTGGAATTAGTGTAGTACTGAGATCATGATCTTGAGTACTCTAGTAATCGATTTTTATCATTGTTCTTTTTGTTATCTTTGAGATTGGATTTCATTCTCATTGAGTCTTCATCTTCTCATTTGCGTTATATGCCTGAAATCCTATCCAGAGCCATAAATTAATCTCATTTCGATATTCTTGCTTCACACGCTTGTTTTGTTTTTTCATTTATATTATCTTGTCTTTTTTGAATGCCTTTCCTCTTATTTTCTTAGTAGGTATTAAAAGCTTGGCAAAAAAAGGCAAGGATATAGTGGAAGAGTAAGAGCGTCACACCTGGGGAAAGTACTTTGTGAGTGGTAATTTTTGTTCAATACATAGGTTTAGATGAGATTTCAAGCATTTCACTCTATTATGCCATCTCATACCATTAAAATACTTTTTAAATGTTTTACTTGTTTGGCATGATAGGATGAAACTTGAAACATTATATTTTTTGTAATACATGTCGTAAGTAGTATGTTTAATTACTTGTATAATTTCTATACTCTTGATGCTAAATCGAAAGCTAAATGTTTATGCTTTATATGGTACAACGCCAAAGGATTTGAACAAATGTCCAATGTTCTCATTTGAAAAGTGGCTTGATATCAGAAGGGCTTGAAAAGTCTTTTTATATATATGTTTTGCTTGTCTTATGTCTTTGAGCCTAAAATGTGGAACTTTGCAAATGATTACATGTGTATTTTATGACAACCTTTTATGCTCTATATTGAGCCATGGATGATATGTTAGTGTTTTTATGTAATTTTGATAGTGATAGTGGACCACAGCCTTTGAGTGTTAGCTCAAAACTTTGGATAAGGTTAGCACTGCAATGTCAGGTGTCTCCACATGCTAGCCTACCGAGAGTTAGAGTGGTTAACCCTGAGCTTACCCATGTAAGAGGCATGGTAAAGCTTTTGATGGTTGTGTTATTGAGATATCCTTGAGATACCCAGAGTTACTACATCTGTGAATTAGAGGCCAACGCCAAGGAGAAGTTAGATTTGACTCCACGGGAGAAGTAAAATATCCTTGGGGTGACCTAGCTACGGTCATGACTGTGTCAAGTATAATTTTGGCTAGCTCAATGTTTGGCATCTGGAATATCGGAGACCAATGCCAAGAAGAGGGATTTGTTTTTAGTATGTAAGAAAACCCTTGGTGGGACATTACCACGAGCCGCTTGGTCAATCCTGGTTTGCTTAACCTTGTTTTCAAAAATATTATCTCCTTATTCTTAAGTGGGTAAGTGTTTAGGCTGAGTAGCTATAGAGCTTGTCTTCTGCATCTTAACCCTAGGTTTGTATTTTTTTTGTAAGGCCAGCATGTTGGTCTCACTCTTTCTGGCATGTACTATAGTTGTTGGATCCACTGGTGTATACTTTTATGACTTGTGAGAACTTGCTAAAACGGTATTTTTTTTTTCTTGCATCGTGTTAAGTGTGTGTGAGTTATAGTTGTTTCTTTTGTTTGGTAGTGTTTCAGGCACCAACATGCTTGCGTTAGCCATAGAATGTAATGCGCTTTGTTTCTCCTTAAGTTATCACTGTGGTTGTTCCGTGCTTGCCCTGTGGGCGGGCGTGACAGGACAAATACACCATTTAGTAGTAGTGCAAGTCATTATCATCCTAATTAGTGGAATCGCAAACGACATGAATGAACTTACGTATATAAGAGGCCAAATCACACGTGAAGTGTATCTTTAAGGAGACCAAGCAAGGAACTAGTTAATGGTACGTTTGTTTTTGAGTGATCTATGTCATAGCATGATAAGAATACCTATAACTTTCCTACAATTATGTGATATGTGACATGCCATTTGCGCCTCCACAAGTACACGGATCGTATGAAGTAATAAAGTGAACCCAATGAAGGATCAGGTTGTCGAATCCTCTGGGAACAAGACTACTAGTACATATTCCAGTAAAAGTTATTTAGTCCAAACTAATAGGATGTAATACAAATGGAAATAAACACATCACTATTAAAGAGAAACAGCAAAATTTAGCTCGAATAAAACTGATGGATGAAGTAGGGTACTTGGACAATGATTCCTTAGGGTCGTGACATAAAGCACAATATTCTAAATATAAGTCTCACTCTAATGGATAAGAGTCCTCAAAAACATATAGTTCCCAGATCCCGCTCTCACGACAGATTAGGATTAGGTTGAAACAGGGTGATAATGGAGAATTATCTCGATACGGGGCCCTACACGGCTATTCTTCAAGGCTTGTAGAAATTTGTAACTCCAAAAACTCAAAAATAAAAGCAAAATGTGAAGAAATCAAAAGGCGAAAGAATAAAATTTTGAAAAGTCAGATTCCCCTTTGGGGATGCCCTATCAAATTCCAAAAATTGACAAGAAAGTTGGTAGAAAGAGCTATCACCCTAGAAAAAGTGAAAGCCGCATCTGAGTAATTAGATTTTAGGCATCACAAATGCCATTCTTGATGACCTACCGGGAGAAATGGCTGCCTTTAAGGTGTATGAAGCTAATACCCAATTTAGGAATCAATTTGAAATCAAAAACACCTTTTAGCTAGACTACTTTTGAAAAACTTGAGGCGCACACTCTTAGGTCACACACACTTGCACAGGAAGTACAGAGTAAGAGTAAAACTATTTTATAAGCTTTCAATTGACAGACACACTCGCTACTCAAAGTCCCCTAAACTTTAGAGATTCCTTACCTTGCTGAGATCAGAGGTCATGCACTCATCTCTCTGTAGGGATCTAAGTTTTGCTTGAGAACAAGCAATGATTCAAGTGTGGTGGTATTTGATGAGTGCATTATATATATATATATATATATAATTAATCATTTTATACCTATTATTCTCTTGTTCTCGAGCCACTATCTGTCTAGTTCGGTGCTATTTGAGGTACTTCGAGTATGTTGTGCAGATATTTAGGTACTGGATCAATTAGAGGTGGTTTGGAGAAGAATTCACGACAAAAGAACCTAAGGGATAGTTCGTCAAGGCGAGCACAGCCTAAGCACGGGCGTGCTCTCAGCCGTGCAATTCACAGGAGCTTGGAAGAACGAGGAAGCACGACCAGGGTGCCCTAAGCACGGGAGTGCAGACCAGAGCACGGATGCAGCATGAGCGTGTTCTAGCCCGTGCACTTCACGGTTTGACGAAAAATGCGGACTAGCTGAAGCTATTTATTTTCCCGCAATCTGCACAGCCTAAAGCACGGCTGTGCTTGGGTCAAAACTTAAGTTTTAAGCATCGAAAGTTAGGTTTGGGGGGACTTTTTAATTGGAAACGGCTAGAGACGAAGGGAGGAGTTATTGTATAGTTTTTACCACTGGCAAAGGAGGATCGAAGCGTGAATCATAGGCCAATTTCAAGGGTGCTCTCTCATCATCATCAGGACCTCGACCTCAACAAGGATGCAAGCAAATACGAAGTCTTTGATCTCTTTTGTATTTGTTTTCTTTGGCATTATCTTGTTGATTGAACCCATGAGTGGCTAATCTCCTTGGGTGTCCCGGGTTGAGAACTTCGTGATTGTTTGTACTTGAACACAATTATTGCAATATTTATGGAGTCTTATTTCTTATGTTAAAGTTTATGCTGTGTGCTTGATATGTGGGTTGATTGCGTAGCTTGAGTGTATTTTAACGCTTGTTGGTTTTTTATCTTGATCATTTTAGTGATTGTCCCTTTGAGGAAATTAGACTGCGTAGTGCCCTCAATTCCTTGTTGTTTATCTCCACCTTATCGGTAGCAAGGTTCTTCAAGCATAGGATTCTCAAGACATACCTGATAATTATTGCGAGTATTTGAGTACACTAGACACCAAGGGATTAACCCGGGGCCCTACCCTATTGAGTGATTTATTAGGAATTATCTGGTTGTTCTCCTCCTCTTTACCCTCGCTCCAAACTTTGGCCCCACTTCCAACGTCATTTATGGTTGATTAGATATTAAGCGGAGAGAGAGTATTAAAAGCTATACCAGTCCTTGAGAATTCGACTACCTGATCCCTTTTGGGTATATTATACTACTTGTACGACCCGTGCACTTGCCATACGTAAGGGGTACATCATTATCTTCTTCGTTCAAGCTTCATATTGGTTCTTTTTACTTCCTTTTTGTCTCTAACATCCACCTATTATCTGCAAGAATGATTTGCACCTAAATTAGCACCATTTTTCCTAAATAACTCAAATACAAGCCCAATAAATATACCAAATGATATAGAAATTATTGTATAAACATACACTTATCAATATATTAATTAGGGAGGGTGGTCTTAGACCAACTTTCCAAGTATCTATCAAGGAATAAGTTGCGAAAATGCTTTACTTTATAGGTCACAATGTCTCCCATAGTGAATTGCCTTTTTCTGTCATTTTGTAATGTTTTACAAGCTATATTGGAGTTAGAGGGCAAATTACTAATACAACCAGATGGCTCACAAATCCCTTCCAAAATATTCAACAACAATAGACTCTATCCATACCTCAAGGTAAATGTATGTCCATTGAATTACAACTTTACTACAACTATGTATAGTGAGATTGAAATATAAAATTTACTGTCAGGACTGTGTTGGTGTCATTGAAGGAACATTCATGTAAAAGTGGGAAGGCACGACATTTGTTTTTAGAATTATTCACGTATTTAGGCCGCATGCACATTAAATTTGACATTCACGTATGTGTTACCCAAGTGGGAAATCACAATATTTGATTTCAAAATTATCAAAAATACATTAACTAAGGCCGCTCCTCTTGAAATTCTAGAAGGTAGTTGTTGATATGTGATAATTAAGACCCAATATATACACATAATTTGATAACAAAATTGTTTTATCTTTAGAACAATATTACCTCATTAATGCTAGATCCATGTTCAGAAATGGCCTTATTAGACCATACAGGGGGGAGTGATATAATTTGAAAGATATTCAAGAAATCCACCATGAAATACACGTAAATAATTTATTCTCCAATATGCATCTTTGCGGGATGCTATTGAATGTGCATTTGGTGTCCTCAAGAATTGTTTCCCTAAAATAGAAAGCTCGCTAAAGACCCATTATGGTTTGGAAACAAAAAAGGAGAGTATTTTTTCATATTATATTTTACATAATTATTTAATAGTTGTAGACCGAGATGACACAATACTTGCACAAGTTGATAATAAATAGGCTTAGGAAGAACATGCAGAACATCACCACAGTGCGGAAAATAATGAAGAAATGACTCAAAGGAAAATTATTAGGGATACTATAGCATTGAAATGTAGATTAATTATGTGGAGTGAATTGAGTGGTTAAAGTGTCTAGTTATGTGTCTTATTACGTGCTTTTGTAATTTGTATCATCAAGTGGAGATTCATTTTGCTTACTTGAATAAGACCAATTTGTGTATTGTCACTCTTTGATTGTGGTCGTTCTTTACTTTCCCTTTGTAAATATTTCAATATATTTTATTATTATTCTTGTTGAAATCAAGTTCACAACTCCTTATTTAGGCAAGAATTTCTTTAGAAGATCGTTTAAATTGGCTCAACTTACTCTGGTTTAGAAAACTAGCCTTTAGAAGTAGCATTAGAACTTTTTTCTCTTAGTCTTTTCACTAATTATTATAAACTATTCATTTGTGTTGAAAGTTTGGGCTAATTTAGTTTTTATCTTTTCAATTTCTACTTCATTAGATTTTAATAATTAACCTATTCAATTCTAATCATAATGTATCAGTTGGTCCATAAAGTTCCTTAGAGCCCAAATGAAATCATATATCCTAGATTAAGAATGCATATCCAACTTTAGTAGTTGTTGTGCTAGTGGCTTAGACTCTTAGAGGCTCCTTCAAATATTGGATCTTCCAACTAAAGAAAGTATGGCAACAAAAGTTTTTATCTTCAAATAATTTTACTTCTGAAGCTTCCTAGACACTAGAATTTTGTGCTTTCTTTCTTAATATTAAGGTGGGTGTTATGGTTTTATTTTATTATTTAATCAATAAAATTGTGCATTGATATTATTTTTAATGTTTGAGTACCTGGTAGTATTCCTTTCAATGTGTTTTGCAATCTTCCTGATAGGATAATGGGAAAAAAAAGTTTATCCAGATCGCAGTTAGTATTGTAGAATTTGATATCTTTTTGCATGGCCCTTTTTAGCATTATTTTGTTGTTGTTGCAATCATTATTAGTCTTGTTAATAACTATCATCAAATGGAGACTCACTCAGAAGCACATCCATGCATTAGCCTAGTGTTGCAAATAAAACCCAAAAGTTAGGTTTCAAGAAGGATCTTTGGATGAAGTGACAAGGGGCCTGCTAAGGTTTGAAGAGATAGCTTAAGGTGACTTTACAAGAGCGGATTACAATCGCTTCTTCAACCTTGATTCCATCACACTCAATTGAAAATGTTCAAGGGAGTTCACCATGATTTCATACTTGTCCTTAGTTTTAGATTATAATTGTTTGTTCTTGAACATGTAAGGCTAAAGTGCACTTTGATTCCTCAGACCATGACTCCTGAGATAACTTGTATTCGATTTCCTTGTTTTATACATTAGGTTTTGGAGTTTTCTTGCAAATTTCTTATGTCACTTCATGCTTGTAATTTTTATTGTATGAAAGCCTTAATTGTACATCTGATTGGCGTGGTGACAATTTAGAAATTCACATGTTAGGTTATACATAAAGAATAGGGGTATATATCTAGAGATAAGATGTATAGAGTTGATATCTCCAAATTAGGGTAAAACCTAATAACAAGATTCACATAGCCCAGTGCAATCATAGGGTAATGATAGAATACCGTGTGAGATTAGAGTTGATTACCTGAACAAAGGGGGTCAACTATTTTGGGAATCTCCACACTCCAAGAGTGCTTCATCAATAGACAATATAGTAAAACAACCTGTTTTTGAGGACATTCCCATGTATTTTACACATTTGAATAAAACATGTCTTGAGATAATTCAAGATATTGAGGAGGTTGATTTGGGCACTGAGGTCCAACTATACATGGAGGAAGTCCATGCGTTTCTTACAATCTACCACTGATGCAAGTCGAATAAATATCATACTAGAAATTGAGGAAGCATTAGAGTTGGAACAAGTTCTGTCCGTGTTGGTGGAACACAATTGCTTTGGAGTGTGCAACACAAAATAGAATGAAATTGAGGTATGCAATCAAGTTGGAATGCAAATAAATGATTTTTGCTAAGGGTGGGCAGGGCACACAAGTCTTGCTCTCGGATTCTGAAAGTGCGGAAGACTAGGACATCGATTAGTTCGGACTAAGACCTTCAATTAAAGAATCTTCTGAGTTTAGGAGTTTATGAAACTTTCGAATCACTTTGAATATGCTTTCCTGAAGGAAAATTCAAAGCTCCAGGTGATTATTTCTTCAAATCTTGATATTGATAAAAAAAGAAGTTGTTAGAAATGTTAAAGAGGCATAAGAAGGTCACCACATAGAAAAGAACTGATGTAACGGGAATTAGTCCTTCATTTTGTACACACAAATCCTTATGGAGGACAACAATGAGTCAAAAGTCCAACCACAGTGAAGGCGCAACCTAAACATGAAAAAGGTGGTGAAGGCTGAGGTCAAGAAGTTGTTGGATGTATGAGTAATTTACCCTATCTCTGATAGTGCATTAGTGAGCTCTATTCAAGTGGTATCGAAATATGGGGGTATGACTGTGATCCAAAATGAAAGAAATGAGCTAATTCCTACTAGAGCAATTAATGGTTGGCGAGTGTCCATAGATTACCGAAAACACAATGATGCTACAAGCAAGGATCATTCCCCTTACAGTTAGATCAAATGCTAGAAAGGTTATCCGGATATATGCATTATTGCTTATGATAGAGGAGGTCAGCTACCATGAGTTAACATTAGAGGTTTTGGTGACATTTATGCTTGTTAGGTAGTTCGGCCATTGGGACTGACCGGAATAGCTCGCGTTCTTGCTTTTTGGTGAGCTCTACACTTTAAGCTAAGTCAACTTCTCACTCCGTCTAGTCCTATGTGATGTAGACTTCTACAAGATGGAGTAGTATGAGTAGCTAGGTTTCACTTGACCATTGGGAGAAAGCTAGGAGTTGTATTAACGTCTTATCAACACTGACCCCACAAACGACCCTCGCAGGTCTAAGGCATCCTCGCTTTTGGCCCCTGCCTCAAGTACATCCATAATCTCTTCTTTCTTTTTTTGAGAACGCATGGGGATAATACCGGGGAGCAACATAGACTTGGTGCCCCTACTTAGCATTGTTGACGGCTTCTCACGCCATTTGGAGTATGCAGTGACCCAGTTCTTACACCATCATGTCATTGAGCTCATAATTTGGGCCATCTTTGTGGGTCCCTACATCATAAAGCATGTACGTGGGATGAGCCTCATAGAGGGGACCCATAGGATGATAGTGATGGGGATTTCTTCTTCCATCACTGTGGACACTCTATGGTCCATGGGGATGCTTATGCTAGTACGAATATCCTCAAGAACTATTTACTACGTCCTCACCCCTAGTGTTGTTGTTGCTGAGGAGAAGCCAGCCCCACCACCTACCTCACCCATTGCTCTAGCATCACTGGTTACTACAGCACCAACTTCCCCAGCTCCGGTTCCAACCCCAAGTCTCGAGCTCAAGCACTTTTTGCAGAGCGTCTCGATCAATTCAAGGCATCTTAGAGCTAGATGATTGTTGTACTTTGGAACCTAGGAGTTGCTCTACCACCATCACCCACCTCTAGGTTGACTCTCGACATCAGCATAGGCACCGATAATTTCTCCTACTCAGATTCGACTATGAGTCCAAAGTCCTGAGCAACACCATCTATATCTTGATTTTTCATTGTATTTTCGTTTTATTTGGACTTGTATTTTGTATAGAGTTAGCAAGGGGAATCCCCCGCTAAACTCAATCATTATATTTGTGTTCCTTTACTTTTGTTGCACTTTATTTTCATATTTTCTTTTAATTTTCTTGAGCTTCACTCATATCTCCCTTCTTTAAAATGTCATCCATATGTCAGCTTATGACCATGTTAGTTACTACTATCATAATAAATCCCATCTCTACTGTCACATTATTAAAAATTCTAGACCTGTAATTTATTACTAGACAAACAATAAAAGCCAAATCTAATACCAGCATCACAATTTCACAATAAACTCACAAAAACCCATTCATTGAATTATTAAGGATCAAGATGCATAAGGTTCAATCAAAATCCCAATGAAAAAGTATTTAGTTCATAAGGTTCAAAAACCACTATTGGAAAGTTTCTTGTTGAGTATGATGGTGACAATATTAACCCAGCTTGCTATGAAACTGGTTGGATACATGTGACTGTCGGTTAAATTTATGTAACATTTAGAAAAGGTTACTTCTTGCCTTATACTTCAAGTAATGTTAGAGTGATTAAGATTGGAAATGATCGCTTTGGTGGTTTGTACTGATGATATTTGCTTGAAGGCCAATAATTAAAGTAAGCTAGTCTTTCGAGATGTGAAGCTTGTTCTAGGCATCTATTTCAACTTGATTTCTATAGGAAGACTTAATAATGGCGGTGCTTTTACCACATCTTGTAAGACCTAAATACAAACTCACCAAGAGATCCTTGGTTATTGCAAGTATTCCTTGTTGTATTTAACATAGGCCAAATCTTCAAGGACAGTGTTAACAGAGTAAAGGAAGATAACACTGTTGATTTGAAGCATAAGAGTCTCAGTTATCTGAGTGACAAAAGAATAACAATACTAAAAAAGGAAAATTGCTATGAGATATTAGCAATGTTCAACTAAAGAAGTGCTATTATTGCTTAGCACGAAAATTGAACAAGTTGTTGTACAAGGGTATCTTGTCTGATAGAAAAATGATGAGTTGTAATTGTATACTCACAAATATATGTCTGAATGCTAACCATAATACCAGGTGGTGCTTAATATGTTGTGATATTTGTTGATGGTTGCTCTAAGAACGTGTCAGTCTACACCCCAAAAAGCAAAGATGAAGTATTTGAAACTTCAAGAAATTTCATATATTAATTGAAAGATAAAACAAGAAAAAAGCTAAAATGTATTAGAAATGAAAATGACGGAGATTATTTGGGGTCACATGATGCTTATTGCAAACAACATAATATTCGATATTAGATCACACTACGATTGAGTCCTCAATTGAGTGATTTAGTTGAAAGAATGAATAGGACCTTGATGGAGAGGGTCAAATGTTTGTTATTACATTCAAACCTTTCAAAGATATCCCAAGGTATGTCTTCAAGTAATGTTACACATTTTTTGAATCTTCCACGATATGTTTCTTTACATGCCGATGTTAATGGATAGAGTATTGTGAGGAAAGAATGTCTCATATGACCATTTGTACATGTTTAGATGCAAGGTAGTTGTTTTCATTCTTAGAGATAGGAGGCTGATGTGTGGTGTGCATCCTACACAATCCTACACCGCAAGTGTACGGGTCATCAAGTAACAGTGAGGTGAGAAAAGAGGTTGTCGTATCCACAGAGATTGGAGAACACTAATACTAATCCCAACAACGCAATCTAACCTAGAATCAAAGTGAAAAGTGATGATTTTGATGAGACTAAGGAAAACAATCATTCGGCTAGAAAAGAAATTAGAAGAGTGATTGAATTAGGAGGTGAGACAGGTGTTCGCGTAAGATTTCTCTTAGATTAAAGGAAGATAATAGAACTTTATAAAGATTGGGTCTAAGGATTATTGGATCGAAGGAATTCAAGATTATGTTGAGTTCTCTCTTGATACCCCTCAACAACTAATCCCATGCTATGATAGGCTAAAATCTCTTTCAAACCTACTTTCACACAATTGCATAGAGCTCTAAAAATTCCATATCAAGAATAATAGATGAATTACAACGATCCTAATTGGAAGTTACATGATGCCCTATCTCTTGCCCACATCAATGAAAACTATATATCTATGTGTGATCTCCTCACATGGATCTCTCGATACCTAATGTGAAAACATAAAAGGAAACCTCTCTTGATATGCTAAACCAACAACAAACAATACAGACAAATCCAACAAATCAAAGAAAATCTAAAATAATACCAATATAGAAATATGAATCCAAACTACATCAAATTCGGTCACCTAAGGAAGTTTTGATTTAATCAAGTCCACTATTTCATATATTGGAAAAAAGAATGATATAGGGAGTTCAAGATTGATTCATGATAATGGATTAAAGAACACCAATATCAATCCTTTTAATTCCAAATTGATTGAAGACCAAGCCATCCATAAGGGTCCTGTTTTATACAAAGCAAGAAATACAAGAGTAAAACCAAAGATCCATGTGAAAGAACTCCCTTCTTGTATAAATGATGCCTGGAATCAATTAAGATCGATGTAATCGCAGTTGGATGCCACCCCCTCGGCTTCCACTGTCTTCCACTTCGTCTTCTCTCGTCCTCTGAACCCTAGCAATCAGTATTTCCATAAAAGGTAAAAACAATCAGTCCTTCTTTTTTCCCAAAATCATTTATACCCCTAGAAATCGAGTAAGTACATGGCCGTGTACATGGTTGTGTATCCGGCTATGTATCTGGTGATGCGGCTCAATGCTCTCAAGATTATGCTTACCCTAGAGTCACATGGGCATAGTACACGGGCATGTACTTGGCGTATAACTCTTGGCATTTCGTTCTGCTCTGCATTGGAAGGTTGAATAGACGTGTAACCAATCCATGTATAAGTGCATGATCATGTACATAGACGTGTATTTCTCTGGATGCTTCTCAGTCAAACCCTGAAGTTACACTAGCAAAGTACACGGGAGTGTACTTGGCCGTGGATCTCTCTAGACACTCCCCATTGTTCCAACTGTACTTTGTTTCTCTCCTAATTTTGCACTTTTGTTTGTTATGCATGTATATTGGTATGCAAAAAAAAAAAAAAAAAAAAACTAATCAAGAACCAAAACAATCTGAAAATAATCTTGAAGACAATCATAAATACATGAAATCGCATGTGGGAAAGTATGTAAATTAACACTTATCATAGATTCAAGTTTAATCTCAAAACTTAATAGTATAAAGTCTTGGGCTATAATTTGAACAACTTTGGGAAATTATTTTATGCTCCGGATGAAAGAAATCTAATTGGAAGCATATATGCAGTTTTTATAGAATACACTATAGAAGACTTGCTAAGGTTGAGATAAAGTAACTCCTTAACCTTATCATAATTCAAATGACATTAAATGGGCCTCTTCAGTAGTAACACAACAACCAATTAGGGCAAAAGCACACAATGAGCAGCAAACTATAAATGTTGTAGATATATTAATATAAATTGAGTATAATATTGATGATTAGGAGCAGGCTCTAGGCCTAGCATTGACGCAACTTTAGATATCATCCTGAATCAACTAGCATCTAGAAGATATTCCTTGAAGACTTTCACCTACATTTTACAGATAGTTGTGAACACAAATCTTTTATAAGCACCGAAACTAATAAAGCACGCAAGAAAAGAAAAGTCCCCAAAAAGTATATAGTCATTTAAAGTAAAGTTAAGTGAGAATTCTTCACAACTACAACAGAAGCTCAACTGGTTGTTAAGGGACTCAATTAAAGAAAATGCATTAATTTCAACCAATTTTTCTCTCTCACTATGAAGATGTAATTTATTTGGGTTGTGCTTAATTTGGTTGCAAGCCTTGACCTAGAGATAGAGCAAATGGATGTAAAGACAATATTTCCTTATGGTGCCTATGAGAAGAAATTTATATGGATTATTTTGAAGGTTACAAAGTAGAAGGTAAAGAAAACTGTGGGCAAGCTAAAAGGAAGTGTCTTTATGTCTTGAAGTAGGTACTTAAAGAGTGGTAAGAAATTTAAGTTAGTTATGATACGACAAGACTATGATATGAATAATTTGGACCACTATGTCTTTGCTTAGAAATTCTTTCATGATAACTTCGGTATTTTGTTAATCTATGTAACTAATCTGCTAATTGTATGTAAGAACATCTCCAAAATTGAGAAGTCGAAACAGAAGATAAACAACCCTTTTGTTATGAAAGACTTTCAGTTAGCAAGAGAAATTTTGCTTAAACGATCTCTAAAGACATGAATGCTAAGAAGCTATGGCTATCTGAAAAAAACTATAATGAGATAGTGCCTTGTAGGTTTCATATATAGAATGCTAATGCAATCAATACTCATTTTACTGCTCATTTCAAACTTAGTGCATTAAAGTGTTTCATAATAAGTGAGTATACGACACGCTAGAGAGCATGCACCCACTTCCCCGGCCGTAAGTGCACAGGTCGTCAAGTAATAAACCTCTCACGCAATCACGAGGGTCGTATTCTCTAAGGCCCAAGATCTGCTATTACTTCCTCCTATTTGGCACTATCTAATTGTTCAAATAGATAGGTTGTTCTTTGAGAACAAAATATAAAATTGGCTAAAAGAAAGAACTATAAACAAAATGGATTAAGGCACACCTTATAAGCGATCTAAAGAGCAAGTGGCAATGAGAACGAGAGGCCTCGAGCAAGGATCACCTAAGGAAAAGAACACGTAAGGATGAATTTGAGAATTTAAGTGTGATGTTGGCAAAGTCGACTACCCCGGAACCTCTGTAATGTAGCTCTAATCTAGTATAGGTTCCTCCATCCAGAAGATATTCCAACGATGTTTTTGAGTACAAGAAGTCTTGAATAAAGAAATTCTAATACTCTACATCCTAGAACTATCCCTAATACCCACGGGAGGCTACAGGCAACCGTAACCTCTGATGTGCTGGTACACTGAATCCTTTTTTAAACATTGTATGGCCTAATGGAAGCAAGCATTACGCTATACAAGTATCATTCAAAAGTCAAAACCTACGGAATCCATCCATTATAGGTTGAACATGATAATAATAGAATAAAACCAAACAAAGATGACAACAATTCATTACATTAAAGATCATCCATACAAACATGTTCTTTTCCTAAGGTTCACTGAATGCCTGATGGCCTTGATAGTCTAGTTCAACATGAATAAGAGAGAAATCTCAAAATACATAGAAAGCATGACAAAAATCATAGACAAACTCCATTGAAATGTTGACTAGAAGGTGGTGATGAGAGCTCACCGAATCCATGCCGTGGAGCCCTTTAATGGGTTCCTTGAGTGCACTCTTATTCTCCCTTGATTTTGCTCTTCAAATTCGCCTTCTTGAGCTGCAATACAGCCCTAGAAGATGATTGTCATGCCCCGGCCCGCGGTTCCCGGTTCATGACATACCGCCACGACAACCAGGGGAGGTCAAGCACCTGCCTCAACCCTAGATCGCCGTAAAGCTAACCTGTTTCCTGTACAATATTAATAAAACCACAAGAAACAATCTCAATCTGGAGATATATGACCACATCCCTTCACAATGTCAATATACTCACACCATATATATAATCCTGGGAAAATCACAATATGCAAGATCATGCCCACAAAATAGTCTTCCCCAAACACTGGATATAAATCCCATACATCACAAGGTCCTGACTGGCCCAATTAGAAAACAATCACGGGAACAAAGTAAAATACAAAAATATACATCCTAGTGGATCCAGTTAGTACATGTCCACAATGTTCGAGAATCATACACAACTCAAATGAAAATGCAAGATAAACTTTACCAAGCACTTCACGCTTCACCCTGTTGCTGTGCTAACACTTGGAAAGAGAAGAATAAGAAAAGGGGATGAGTAACTAGGTTACTCAGTGAGGGGTTGAATATGGAGCTATACTTCACACATGCATAAATAAAATACAATGCCAATAATGCATCTATAATAATCATCAACAAGAAAGATACTTTGAATACACAATTCAATATAAGATGTTACTCAACTTTCTTAAAGAAGTGCATCAATAAAAACCTTGGAAATAATTCATAAAATAGTACAAATCTGAAGTCCAAGTTTAAGATACTTCTTTAAAAACAAACTCATCGATTCAAGGATTTATAGAGCAACACAAGCGGTAATCCAACATCGATAGTTTCATCAATAGCCTCTGAAAATCCTTCATCACTAACCATGGCCGTGGTTAGGTCAGGCGCCACCAAGATGGGTGTATCTTAGTGTTGGCCATTGGGGAACCCGTATGGTGACTCCGGGCACCCAACCCACACTTTCAGTCTCTCTATGCTCCCCCTGAAAGGGTGAAAGTCAGTCGAGAACTCCACGCCATCCCAACTAGGTCGGTCCGTAGAAACTCGCTGCTGCAGTAGATACCGAGGATCCTCCCCATGTCACCATCAAACATTCGGATATCAATCCAGCACGTAGGCTCACAAGTAAACATCAATATGATAACATATATCTCATCAAGAGATCACAAGTTCTTAAAAATGCACCTCTTAATCCAATAGTGAATACTCGAGTAAAACATCATCAATGGTACGATTTTCATCAAGAACATCATATGGATTATTCCTTGGAAGTATGCTTCGAAATGACATCATCACAAAGAAATTCTTTTTGGTTCACATAGGCCCTTTTTGGATTTTTAAAACAAGAACAATTCTTTGAAAACATGTGTCAAATATAGTATCATCACAAAGAAATTCATTTTGATTCACATCAGCCCTTCTTGGGTCTTTATACCAAGAATCATCAAGGCTCTAAAGACACAAATCTTAAAAACATGTATTTCAAACCATAGGGTTTCCAACCCACAATAAATATGAATAATTCTTAACAACAATAAAGAAATAAACCAAATCATAAATCATCATGATTTCTGGGTTTCATGGAAATCATTTCAAGAGTCCTTTGGAAACAAGAAAATCATCATTCAAAACATGCATTATTGGGTGTTCAAACAAGTATGATCATAGCTCATTAATTAATAGATCTCACTCACAAACTTGGCGATATCAAACCCTCCGGGTTAATTGTCCACTCGCTCCTTACCCTTTTCTTGTAGATCCACCTCCTAGATGCAATTAATCAACCAAGAAAATCAAGAATCAAGCACCATAACCCTATCAAGTAACAAGAGAAAAATGATCAAAATGGGATCTCATTGCTTCTAGGGTTTGCAACACTCTAACTAGAAGAGTTAACAAAAAATGAAATCCTCACAACCCTCAAGATCACATGAAAATCAAGAAGATTCTAATTGGGTTCGGATCTACAAAAAATCATAGGTTTAGAGATGAAGGATCTCCCACATTCTTCACCAAAACATGAAATCATAGCCCTAATTCCTTCTAAACTTTAGATCTATAATGGATCCATACTTTTCATTCATAGATCAAAGAAGAATTGGCATCAAGAACAAGAAATTGAAGAAGAAGAAGGAACTTACCTTCAAGAATCACCTAGATCAAGAAAGAACCTTTACCAATGGAGGAGGAGAAGAAATTGCCATTTCTCTTCTTTCTTGGAGCCCAAGGATGATGATCTAAAAGAGGAGGGAATAAGGATTCAAAAAGAAGGGAAAAAGGGAGGGAAAAGAAGTCTAGAAGCCCTAGAAGATTCAAAGGGGTATTTATAGGCCAAGATTCGCTGGCATCCTCGCAGGCTCCCTTGCGGGAGCAAGGGAGGTCGCAAGGCCCCCAGGCTGGCCTCTTGCAGCCTCCCTTGAGGCCTACAAAGGAGGCCGCAAGGCCCCCTATTTTTGGGGTCATTCGGGCACCGTGATAATCACACGCCTTCTGCCTTTCTTGCACTTTCCCAGAGGTTTTTCCTCCTCTTTTTTCTCTCTAACAAGGACCTTAACTAAGGTGCTAACACGAAAGAACACTCGACAAACTTAAATGCACAAAGTTTTACTCAAGAAATAAAGCACAAAAAAAGTAAAAAAAGTCAAACTTCCACAATGATGGTGGAGAAAGGTGACCGAAGTCCCCTTCCAAAAAAGCCCTAGAATAGTTTTATAACTTCCAGAAATGTGTGGCCTGTGTGTTGTGCGGGCTACTGTGCAGCTTACACAAGAGGCCACACACCTCCTAGCTCGCTTTGTGAGGCCTGGTGTGCAGCGCGCACAGAGGCAGCACATCTCTCAGCCCACTCTATGTGGGATGGTGTACTGGCCACACACGGCCCGCACGGCCTCTGGATGGAGGTCGTTTTGCCATGTTTTGGCTCCGTTCGATTGTTTTCTCATCAACTGGTGCTTAGGGGTCCATTTGGCCTTTGTATGGTCTTTGAAAATAATTATTTTGACCTCCAAAACACCTCTAAAATCTTTCCATGATCTTCAAAGAATTCTCTGATGTCCTAAAATGAAATTACACAAAATTGGTGTAAACGGGCATCGGTGTTATCAAAAATGCATGAAAGTGTATGAAATAATGCAATAGAAAACATCTTATTTAGACACTTATCATTTCACAACATAGAAGACACTAGTATGCTTCTACAATTAGTAGTTTAATATATGGCTTTTGATAAGGGTTAAATAAGTCTCACATAGGTGTACATGCCCTATCACACAATACAGTGCTTTAGAAGTAAAGTTCCTATCCACATGGACTAGAAAATACTGGTAATAACTCAACTCTCACTATCTAACTCTGAATAAAACAAAATCAATGGCTAGAAAGGTTAAGAAACTGGGAACTAAGGATAGAGAAATCAGAATGAGAAGAAGATGTCTAGATAGACTTCACTTGGGATTTTAATAATAAAATTAATCAAAATGTCAAATAGAATACCTAAGCTTTGTTGGACCAATGGAAATTAAAAGTATACTAGGTGCTTTCTCAAATCGCCTTAATACCTAATTGAATCTCTTCCTCTTCTACTTCCACACGATTACATAGAGCTCTAGGAAATCCTTAAGAATTGAATCTCTCGCTATACAATCCTATACCGTAGGATATCATGCGTCCTATATCTAGTGCTCACTCTCAATTTCTTTAATCTATGTATGATTTCACACAATTTTATCTCTCAATCTCAATCACGCAATAAAAAAGGTTACTCTCATACACTAGTTCAACAATTATAAAACATAGATTAACCCAATAAAACAAAGAGAATTCTATAAGAAAAGCAATCACAAGATAAAGATATCCCAAGCTACATTAATTCGAACACAGAATGATGCTTACCCCTCTATGGGGTTCATATTCATCGCAAAGCAATGTGAAATAAACTCTAAAACCCTAATCATGGAAGGAAAAAAAACCCTCTCAATATCTTCTCAATAGGAGTGGATGTGAGTCGATATCGTCAATCCGGCGAATCCTTCAAGCTTCTTCTCCTTCTCTAGATTCGTTTTCAGCCCTTAGCCATCGTCCTAGTTCCAAAATCCAGCCTTTTCTTCAAAATAACTTTTCAACTTTCTATTTATAACCTCTAGGAATCTGCAAAGTACACAGCAAGAATACGAGCATATATCTTGCCCATGTAGTCATCAGGATTGCTTCAGATCTAGGGTCCTGAGGTAGACGGCTGTGTATGTTGCCCTAACTCGCGGGTCTTGGCATCACCGACATTACCAATGAGACAACCCGAGGGTGTGGTAGGGTCCACCCTAACCTTGGGTCACTGTAACGGCTATATTGTGACCTGGTATGACCCTAATAGCAATAACAATGTAAAATAATAATACAATAAAATAGGGTACACCCCTAAATAACACCTAGATAAGCAGGAATACCGACAACAATGTCTATAAAATACAATCCAGGGTACACACCAATACCCGGTGATGAACACGAACAAAAAATAAGCAAACCAAAGATAATTCAAAATATAAGATAGCACAGTACAAGTTGATCCCACATATATGCACATATAACCAAGAGGTGTAAAATACACAAAAAGAAATACAAATAAAAGTATGGTGCATACCCTAGCCCTACTAGCCGCCCACACTGCTACTAAGCCCTAAAATCTTGAAATAGAGGAAGATGGGTAAGTAACTACATTATTCAGTGAGGGAAACTACATGGAATATATGTCGTATATACATACACGATATGTGCTACAAATCCACAATTTATATAAGTACCAAATAGGAAATATAGAATTTACAATATCTTAGTATAATATGTCTAAATGGTACGAAACACATATCATAACATATAATTGTTCTTACAGAGTTTATATAAAATACATAATACAGACCATGAAATACAGAATTTACAATATTCTAATACTTGTGCTCCTACTAGAATCATTTCATGTTATCGAATAAAGTAACTTATTCAACTAGTACGAAATACATATAACAACCTATATTCACAATCGCACAAGCTAATAAGCACGAGCAAACATTTGTAATCAAAATACAATATGATAATAATATTTTAACCGAATATAGAAAACATGTGTTAGTCCACAACCTTGTCCACGTAACATTATAATTTACCAGAGTTTATCAGAGTAAAACCGAGAACAAGTAACCAGCCTCAAAACCTTCCATTCTTTGTCGTGGTCGCGGCTAAGTCCGGGATCACCGAAGGTCGCACCCTTCGGCGTTGGCCACTGAGACCCCATGTGGTGATCCCAGGTTCTCAGTCAATACAGCCAAGACAGGGATCTCTACACACCTCCCACATGGCTGAAACAGCTGAGTACGGGTTGCCACGCCCCTCTACAAGAGGTTCGTAGGACCGCCTTACCGGTAACTAGTCAGGGCCGTAACCCTATGTCACCAACATAATTAACCCACTAACCGTACCACCCGAAAGCTTATAACCAGTGCACCGGTTGTAAGCAAAAACCATTTGTTGTCCGAAGATAAAAACAATAACATGTCTGATGGTTGAAATCCATATTCCACTTATAAGGGAATACAATAATTTGCTCGAATTCTGTACACAATATAACCAAACTGATTTTTTAAAGATACAACGAAACCATATCAACATACAGTCTGAAGGCTAAAACCAATAACCCATTCAAAGGTCCGAAAAAAATATAAACACTTACTGACCCATAGGCTATAAATCAATATGACAAATTCATTTTCTGAAAATACAATATACCGTTCTGCGCAAATTTGCGAGAAAACCTTCAGAAAACCCAACTCATAGCAATAGGTAGTTTTCCAAACTAACCCATCGAGGAAAATACCAAAAAAAAAACAATATTCAAAACACAAGATTTTCCACAAAATACATGTAAGTGTAAGAAACATGTATAAAACAAGTAAACCATGCATATCAACTGTTTTAACTTACAAACGTGGATGACCACAAATCCAACGCTATCCCTCCGCTGGTTCCTTGTCCTTACCTAAGGTCTCACCTCCTAGGACTAGTTAAACCAACAACCAATTGAAAGTTAAAGGCATTCCAAAGAAATACAAATTAGAACATTCTACTCAATCATGCCATAAAACCCCTAGGGTTCGAATATCTACCCCTAATTGAATCTAAACAAACACAAGAGCTAACTCCACTCATCTACTCCCCACAGGGGTAGATAGAGCTAAGGGTTTTTCTAAGAACCCTTGGCTCTATACAAGCCTAATTATACCAACGAAGGGTCGATTTCGAATTTTTCTCCAAAGCAGAGAAATAAGAATGGAGTCAAGTCCCTTGTTACTCCTACCCTCGCCTAAGGCTAAGATTCTCAAGAAATTTTACGATTTAATTCGAGAAATCCAACCCAAATGCTAAACAATAGCTTACCCTCAAATTCGAAGAAACGGGCTCTAATGGTCAATTCTTACCCGATGAAATGGTATATTGCTATCTAAAACTCTTCACCTGATCTTCACGGTGATTTTGATGAAAATTTTACGAGAAAACCAATTAACCATCAAAGAATAAATAGAAACAGGAAAAAGAAAATAAATGGATATATATATATATCCAAGTGGCTCAAATTTTAAATATTTTTGGTCGACTAAAATATACAAACATGAAAATGAACCGGTTCTCACAGTGTATCTCTTCGGCTAGTTATGTATATCACGACTTGGAACCCTCTTCATACCATGAGTTACACTACCATGTGCTCTCGTTCAGCCTGTGTTCTACACGAACCATGTTCCTTGAAACCCTAGATATACACAGGCGTGTACATCTTTTATATGGCAGTGTTCTTCTCGATACAGGATGCTCCGTGTACATCTTTTACACGGCCATGTTCTTCTAGGTACAGGATGCTTCGGGAGTACTCGGTCATACGCTTGACAGCTCACACACATTCCGAGTGACCTCGCTCGCCAATGATCCGAAACTACACATACAGGTACATGGGCGTACGCTTTACCTGCGTAAAGCCAGGTGTTGCTTTTGGTTTCGTTTTGCTCCCGAATTCATTTCTTTTGTTTGTGTTGTGTTTTTCCTCTCTTGGAAGCATAAGTAGAACAACTAAGTAGTGAATTAACCGAAAATCAACTTGAAGGCAAGTCTAATTATATGAAATTAAATGTGGGAAAGTATACAGTTAAGCACTTATCAGCTTTGTGTACAGATGGCCAAGCATTACTTGTTAGTTGTTACTGTAAATTAGTTCCTTTCTGATTCATGGAACAAATACTGGAATATAGTTTGATGGATGCTTAGGTATCTTTGAGGTTAGGTATCTTTGAGGTATATGACAACTACAAAAGAACTTAGCCATTAGAGATGGAAATTCTGTCCCTGACAGACTAAAGTCCATAACTGTGACTTTCACAAATGGAATATATGGTAGAAAAGTTTTGGTAGTGAAAAACAAAACGTTGAAGCCTTTCCATAGGGGAAAATGTATTAGTGATGTTGAACTTTCACCGACAGAATATTCCGTCGTTAATGTTGTTAATATCAATCAAAATTCCATCAATAATATATTATAAAGATAAATTCTATAGAAGTAAAATTAAAATATCCCATAGCTAGTCAACTTAGTGATGATATAATTCTGTCCCTAAAGTTCTTTATCACCAACGCAACATAATTCCATCATCATCTATTGCATTCATCTCTCCAGTAAATAGAACAGGCATAACACTAGTAACTTTCATAGTAAAATATCCAATTTGAATGGCACTAATTAAATTAAAATTTTATTAATTCTATATAACAATTTTTTAGCCACAACTATATCGAACTTCTAATAAAACTCCATCTTTATAGGAACCAATGGTCTTTTGGTATATTACCAGCATGTCCCTACGTAAGATGTTTGTATCTTACTGAGAAGGCATATATGTTCAAACCTTAACCTGTGCAAAGTGAGGACACATGCGTTATTAAACTTATCGTTGTACTCCGCGACCTCTACCATGTTGCTTGTCCGCATTCATTAAAAATAAATAAAAGAAAATAATCCAATAACCACCAACCAACAAAGGGATTTATATGATTTGAAAATTCAGCTAATTTTTTGGCTGTGGTTAGTTAAGAAACTCATGCTCTACATCTTCATCCTCTTTTCATGTTTCTTCACTTTTATGCAATTTCCAAGACTAACGCATCTAACCTTTGACTTATTTACACATATGGGCAACTTTCAATATATGCCAAAAGACAAGTAGCCAAAGTAATGCCAAACTTCATATCCATTTTATTTCATTCTCGCATAACACCACTGATTCATTAAAGTCTATCTAACAAGCTTTACCACTCATGGTATGAGGTTGATCTTGAGATACACATAAATAACTCTAGACCACAATCAATGAAGACAATCTCTCATTGCTTGCACAAAATGACATTTGAGAGTGAGTGTCAAGACTTTTCAAAGTCTTTTGAGAGTGAATGAAAAAATGAAGCTCACCAATCCTCGAGAAGAATGGCTCCTTTATTTCTTAGCTCTTTTATTTGTTTCTAATTGATGTTGATGTCAGTGGCCCTGATATTTTCATTGGTTTCAATTTGTTTACAAAAAAAGATACGAAAGTGTTGTCTGGGGTGTGAACATTAAATTACACTTTGTTCTTGACTAGTTTGAAATCATATAGAAATACTTAGAAAATATAACCTAATCCATTGCTTGACTAAGGATCTTGACAATAAAAGAAAATTACCACTAGATTAGCGAAGTTGCTCAATTGCTTGAAAGAAAAGCATTTATTAGATTTGCTTATGAATAATATAAATTTAGCTTTTGTTTTTTTTTTCTTCAATTAAGGTGGATAAACTTATACTGCCACTAGTCATGCACATGAATGGAAAATCTCTCTTGGGAAACTATAATTCTACCATGAGAAGTACGCTCAACCCTCACACATCTTCATTTTTCAAGAGAGCGCCGAGTCAAAATCATGTTTAACCCAAACGAAAAGAATCAAAGTATCTCTGAATTAAAAACCTTTGGTACTTAGCATTAAGTTTTTATAAACATGTTAAAACATATCTTTTATTTTTTTTTTTGAGTCAATAAACAAATGTTAAGTTAGTAACTAAAATATAATAATAGGATATGACATGAAATAAATAAATAAATAAATAACAACACAAAGAAAGCAATAAATATAAAAGAAAATAAAATAAAGATGCTATTGGATAAACTACTCCAGATATATAATGTTAAGTAGAACTTGGAATCTAGCACATTAAACTATAATCTTAATTTAATAAAATATTGCAATCGACGATAGATTTACAAAGTGGTGCATGTGTATTCTATATCTTTGTCAATCAATGAACCACACCATGCTAGTGAGTCTGACTGCAAACTTAGAAATGTTCAAAAAGAGCTGCATGATGATGAGCCAACATCTGTATCTTTTTGTTAGAAAGATAATTTTCATGCCTTTGATATTCAAAAAGATCAATAAAGATCACTTTAATAGTCAAGCATGTGTCACTCTTGTACCACAACTTGCACTTTATTTGGAGCTCATCCAACATGCATCTTGTATTCTTCTAGCCACTCAAAATGGCTGGAGTTCCTATGGCTATGCTTGCATTTACATCAAAGTCAAACTTATTTAACTTAACGTTAGCCAATTTCTTGGGTTTCATATTGAACATTACCATTAGTTGACAATCAAAGCTTATCCTCTCTTCATATTGAACATTACCATTATTAACTAATTAAATCTTATCCTTATCATCTAAATGAGTTAATTAAAAAGAACTTTGAAAGTGCAAGTAGTACCTACCTCAGTTTTGGTCTTCCCCCAGTTTGTTCACTATTCATATATAGAATAAGGGTATGGTTGTGTTGCAATGAATACATTGGTCAACATAAAATAAAATACACAAAAATATACATCGATGATACCATAATGGAGCCTTGCATTGACTTGCAGCATAGTTTGAAAGTTTATTATTCTTTATGTTGGTCACATGCTAACATGACAAGAAGTAGCTTCATCTAAAATAATATGAAGTATTAATTACATACAGTATAAAATACTTTGTTAAAAAAAACAGTATAAAATAGAAAATTCCATTTAAAAAAAATAGTAAGAGTTTAAAGGTAGAACTAATAAAAATTATAAGTAATTTTTTCTACGAAGGTGATAAGTGCCACACTGTGAGGCAATTATCAAGAGATAAATAGGTATAATAGTGCATCAGCTACGGTGTTTTGATAGACCCTCTAAAAATTTATTAACTTTATCAAGAATCAGATGGATCGATTAAGGTTCCATTACTTGCAGGTCAAGATCAACAAAACTAAACTAATAAATTCTCTTGTCATATACCTCTGAAAGGGAGAAAAATTATAGTTTTCTATAATAGACTTAATAAAAAGTGAGTAAACAATATTGTTATAGTATTTCTATAGAATTTAATTACACAGTATTACAATGGCACCGTCAATCAAGATAAACCGAAAAGATTACAATGAATAAGAATAGGTCATAAAATGTTGAAACCTAACTGCAGCTTATCTTCTCTCATCCATTCAATTTTTGTGCTTTTATGTTGTATTGTTAATTTCCTCAGATTAGGACCCTTGATGTAACTGGGGAGCAGGGACATGTTCTGATCATTGATTTTATTTTCATAATTTGTTTTAATTAATTGCTTGGTAATTTTTTTATGTTTTCCATAATTGCCTCTGATTTTTTATTTTTTTAATTTTAATTTTAACCAAATATTTAAGACCTATAAATTATGCTGAAGTCATCAGGTCCCCATCTCTTCCATCTAAATCAGCGAAAAAGATTCATTGTTTAGGACCATATTTATGTAACACCTAATATGTGTGGTGTAGGGTTAGGTTTTGTTTTTAAAAAAAATTGATAAATTATAATTTATTAAAAAATCAAACATTACATAACAACTAGAACAAAGCAAATAAAACAGAACACAAACAAAGAAAAAAAACAAGAAGTCCATAAAAAATGAATGGAAAACAAACATGAAAACACTAACAATACAACATCAGACAACAACTACTAATAGACAGAACCAAATAATAGTGTCAAGGTTTTGCTTAGCGTCCATCTTAAATATGCATATTTCTTAAAACATTTATTTTATAAATGAAATAAAATTTTAAATACCACACAATTTGTGATAAATACCAACACCAACATATATTAGTTTTATTATTGTTTTTCTTGTGTTTTTGCTTACCATAATTTTTCCGTATTTATTTTTTTTTAAAAAAAATGGATAAACCACTATATATTAAAAAAAAAAAAGAACCAGTATAAACAGCCAAAAGAAACCATAAAACAAAGAAAAAAAAAAGACACATGAGACAAAATGATTCACCAGAAGTAGAGACTAATCTTTCCGTGTTTATACAAAAAACTATTTGATTATATGTCATCACTTGATGTATGTATACATTATTTCTTTTAAAACATATTATTATATCTCTACTATATCTCGGTTAATGCTTATGACTAAGTGTAAGCTGTCAAATTAATATTTTAATAATTAAGTCGCCCTTTTGTTTATGAATAAATTTAAAAATTAATTTAAGCCTCAGTAAATTATAATTAATCAATGCTATTTAAATAAAATGATCTTGGCTGTCACTGTAACAACATTTGTGAGATTCCATGAAGCATGCCAATATAGAATTCAAAACCTTGCATCATTTAACATAAGAAAAATAACATTTTGTACACCTTGACTAATTGCTTACCAAAGACCTTGTCATTTTCTTATTGATCTTGAGTAGTTGTCTAAAGACATTTTTCTGTTTTTTATTTTATTTTATTTTTTGGGAACACGTGTCCTTTAAACATACTTTATTAGCTCACCTTCTATGTCTTGTTTAATTAACTCATAGCAAAATATATTAACTACCTGCATGTGAGAATAATAACAACTCATCAGTAAACTTTTGGTTTATTGGTATCGGCTCTGTTAGATAAGCTATTTATTTTGAAGAGCATTTGAGATCAATGACTCACACAAAGTAAAGATACAAGTACTTGTTAAGTTTGTTCTATGAATGTACACATCGCTCACATACATTTATCTCATTTCATTAAAAGATAAAAAAATAGCAACTCTTTAATTTGCTTAATTACCGAGTGAATCCGTGAAACTTCAACTCCCTCTTATTTGAGATGATGTCTAATCCACGTTATAAAAAATATTTATTATATTTGAAAAACATTTCGTAGGGTCATATGTTAATAATTTAAGCAAATATTCCACATAAACAGAGGAATCACAATGAAACCCTAATTTCATCTTGGAAGAATAATAAAAAATAAAGCATTGCAACATTCTAGGATTGGTCTCGTTTTATAACCAGTTTTTAGTCTATTTAAAAACATTAATAGAATGGCATGCATAATTACAAGAATTTTAAAGCACACTTAATTTAAAAAGATTAAATATAACTTGATTAATTTTGTAGGTGTATTTGAAATAAATTAACATATAGAATGCAACGTTGCAATTACTCGAAATAAGTTAAAAACTTTTAGTTAGTTAAATTTAACTAAAATTTAACTTGATTAACGGTATTAAAATACATATTCCTGCGAACCCAACCATTTACAGCGGATTATTCACTTATAAGAAGTAAATATACCTTACGCTAATGGTTCATGTATTTTTATAAATCTAGTTTGATTTTTATTTTAATTTACTTAATATTTTATTATCTTCTGTATTTGTCACTTCCCGAACCCGGTTCACCGGACTCGATGCGTCGACAAACGGCCGTATGCTCACCAGGCCGAGACCAAGTGGGCACACAAGGCCTCAATACCTGTATCTCAAATAAAAATATAACAACACAATAATCTCAAATTAAACTAAAGAGTTCAAGGAATAAATAGTCGGGTTTACAACTAATGATCAAAGACAACTAAAAGCGTAGTGTTCAAAATCTTAAGCAAATAACAAATTTATTAACGGCAACAGAAAGGACTATCTTCCAGCTAACCACCTGATGATCACTCAACGGTTCCCGCTAAGCTAATCATCACACACCTACTCCTGATCTGTAAAAGATAGAACAACTATTTATGAGCTAAACAGCCCAGTACGCAACCACTAAAAACAATAATAATATAAGGATCACAAAACTCAATAATTTCAAAAATATACTTCAGTATAGCATTGTACAATAAATATCTGAAATAAAACCCCGACTTCAGAATATTTCAAACAAACATAAAATTTTCTGATAAACATGCATATATGTCCCCCAAATAACTAATGCCAAAACAAATAACAGAATTCATTTATTTACCCTCGGCGACCCGAGCCAGATTATCAGAGTTCATTTATTTACCCTCGATTACCCGAGCCAGATTATCAGAGGCCGTTATTCTCCACCGACGGAACAGTGCGAAACTATAGTTTCTTATCAGAATCAGAAATACATGTCGACATGGTCAGTGTTTAACCCCTCAATGACAGGGTTGTTCCAAAGTTAGTTGGGGACTACAAGTCGCTATGTCAAAATATGTTGGTTCTAAAATCATTGTCAACTCAAAGTAGAAAAATTCCCTGATCCCATTTTCTAATGAACATATCTCAGATTAATTCAAAAACAACAATGCTAATATATCCCAATAAAATTTAAAATTCATGAAACTCAATAACTAAATACATAATTAATTAAAATATTAAAATAAATTAAATAAACAAATAAACCAATAAATAAATAAATAAATGCATAAATAATCAATAAATTTGAAAGTATTAATATGCATAATATCTTAAACCCAAAATAACTAAATAATTATGTAAATAATTTTTGGAAATCAAAAATTATATATATATATATATATATATACAAATATACGGTATATATGTGATTTACTTACTTGGAAAATATCCCCAAGCTATATAACCCACTCGAACGCACAAATCAGGATTCGGGCACAGATGCTATAATATCAACATTGCACATTACGCTTGCCTTAATTAGATTCCAAAACTCACGATAATTATAATTTTCTGGCTAACCAAAATCAAGATTCCATCATCTAACTAAACAAGCAAACACAGTATTATATTTAATGGCGTACCTATACCTTCAAGTCAAGGGCCTAACTATCAACAGATGCATCATGCACCAATAATTGGAGTAGTGACTAATTGCAACATCAGTAACATAATTAGATACAAGAAGATTTTCATTAAAATGCATACAACATTTAACAACCCGTTAAGTATATGTTTGGCCTTGTTATTATTATTATTATTTAGCATTTAACACTATACACAGCAGCACAGGCACGGGCACATACCAATTTACCTGTCATTCATAGTGTATGTGATGACATGCTTCCTCACCTAATATGCTACAATGATTTTAGACAATACTCTACTAAAGACTTCACTTGACAAGAAGGCGATTTGAAATCCGATACGAGCTGCGCATCAACCAATCAATTTCAGCTTTCAAACTTTCCTGACTGTTTAATTTTCAAGAGTGACCATCATAAATCTCTAAAATGATCCGCCTCAAATGTTTGATATAAATTATTTTTCCTTCTTTCCCAAAGTTCAAAAACACATATCATTACCAATAACCCAGTAATTAATAACTATAGATCATTCCCTTAATATATTAACACCTTCCAACAACATCCACCACGAAAAAATAAAAAAATGAAAAAAACAAATTTTTTTTTTTTAAATCTTTTAGGTGTCGATATACCTACACATACACCTATATATTTTATATACTCTTAGGGTATCTCTTGCAGACCAATGACCACAAGAAACAGAACTCTTATTCCAACCAACTCTCCTCCAAATGTTCATCTTATTCAAACCTTCTTCTTTCTCTAGACCATTACAAGTTCTCATCATCAGATTTAGTCTAGCAACACCAATAAATCACAATAATACATGATGCATCTTACTGACAGTAATCCACTCTTCAAATCTAATGAGACCTCTTCCAAATATATATATACATATATAGTCAACAATTGAAGAACACGATCCTAAGGGAACAAAGATCCATTAATCAAACACAAACAGTAATGAAATTCTATATTTGAAATCAAAACAATCGAATAAAATAAAAACCCGGCTATTTAAGAAGATCAACTAACAGACAATCAAAACCTTATACCCGAATAAGTAGATGCTTACCTCAAGGAATAGGGAACAAAACTCGACGTGGGATTCATTATTCAAAATATTTTATTGTCAAAAAACAATTATAATTTAACTAAACATTCTATTATATATATATATATATATATATATATATATATATATATATATATATATTATTTCATCAAAAAATATAAAACTCATTGAGCATATTTTTTTTCCCATTTATAATGAATTACTTTTTCTTAGCTGACTAAAATCCTATTTTTTTTCTTTCATTCTCTTCCTTTCTATTCATATTCAACTCTCTCATTCGCGTTCCAGAAACCAAACACCTCACAATCTTTTATATCTACTCATTATTTATGTTATTTTATTCTCAATATATTTTTGACAATTTAGTTCTTCTTATAAAAAAAAAAAAAAAAAAAAAAAATGGTCAACTTGTACCTCAATTATACCTCAAAACCAACCAAATCAAAGGGCCATTATTTTTTAAAAAAACGATACATGTACCTTTGTCCATCAATAATACAGATCTACATACCCAACAAGTTAATTAAGGCCAAATAATAAATTCTAAATACTACCTTATTGTCTTTTCATTTTCCCAAAAAAAAACAACAAAAACAGTGTGAACAGTTGAACTTCCAACGTCAGCATGACTTCTTCGCCGTCACTGTTGACCATCCATTTCTACGCCACGTGTCATCATCCCATGGCCATATAAGAGCTTCCATCATCCGAACACTCCCATCACTTACCACTGCTCTACTCTTCTCCCATTTCTCTACAATAACAAGTATGTCTCTCTCTCTTTATCTGTATTTTTTTTTTTTGCTAACTTTTTTCATTGTTATCTTTGGATCTATAACCATGAATTTTTGCCTGTTGAAGGAATGCACATCTGTATGTATGTATGGTTTTTTTTCCTATTTTGATAGAAAAACAGATATATAGTTTATGCTTGAAAAGTTTGTAATTTATTTAGTTTTGTCAATAGTTTTAGTTGAAGCTTGTAATTGTTATAGTTCTCAAATACTAAAGAAACTCCTCCACTTTCTCTGTGCATTTGGTATTCTAGTGTCGGCAGATCCTTCTTGTTGATTTTACCAATCACACCCACAAAATTATTTGTTATTTATTATTTTTTTTTTTTTTGAAAAGAGGGATGAACCTCAAAATTATTTGTTAATTTATCACATTATTTTGATAAGAAAAAAGAAAGTAATTAATTTTTCGAGAAATTGCAAACCAAATACAAAATACAGCGGATTTCTAGACTACTTTATCTTCTATTACTACTGGTTTGTCATGTATAGTCAATTTTGTTTTGTTTAACAAAGTTGTGATTCATTCACCCTTTTATATTAAAAAAAAAAAGAGACAAAATATATGAGTAACTAATTTGATGGTGGAAAGTTTGCAGGAAGAAGAATGGCAAGAAATGAACTCCATGTCCTCAACGCACTGGACCTTGCTAAAACACAATGGTACCATTTTACGGCGATTGTCATCGCCGGAATGGGCTTCTTCACTGACGCTTATGATCTTTTTTGCATCTCACTTGTCACAAAACTCCTCGGTCGTATTTACTACTATGAGCCCGGGTCACCGAACCCGGGAACACTGCCTCCGAACATCGCCGCCGCAGTTAATGGTGTCGCCTTTTGTGGGACACTCTCCGGCCAACTCTTCTTTGGTTGGCTTGGGGATAAGATGGGTAGGAAAAAAGTCTACGGTATGACACTAATGCTCATGGTCATATGTTCGATTGCCTCCGGCTTATCTTTCGGTCATACTCCCAATGGTGTTATTGCCACTCTTTGCTTCTTTCGCTTTTGGCTTGGTTTTGGTATCGGTGGTGATTACCCGCTTTCGGCCACGATCATGTCAGAGTATGCAAACAAGAAAACTCGTGGGGCTTTTATTGCAGCGGTCTTTGCAATGCAAGGCTTTGGCATTCTTGCCGGAGGAATGGTGGCAATAATAATAGCAGCTGTTTTCAAGAGCAAATTCGACGCTCCACCGTACAATGTTAATCATGTAATGTCCACCGTGCCGCAAGCTGACTATGTTTGGCGTATCATACTCATGTTTGGCGCATTGCCTGCGGCGTTAACTTACTATTGGCGGATGAAGATGCCGGAGACAGCGAGGTATACTGCACTTGTTGCAAAAAATGCAAAACAAGCAGCAGCAGACATGTCGAAAGTCTTGCAAGTTGAGATTGAAGGAGAAGAATCGAAGGTGGATGAAATTACAAACAATGGGGCTAACAACTTCGCTTTGTTCTCTCGTGAGTTCCTCCGCCGCCACGGCCTTCATCTGCTTGGTACAACGAGTTGTTGGTTCCTCCTTGATATCGCATTTTACTCGCAAAATCTCTTCCAGAAAGACATCTTTTCTGCAATCAATTGGATACCAAAGGCGAACACTATGAGCGCACTCGACGAACTTTACAAGATTGCCCGGGCACAAACTCTTATTGCCCTTTGCGGTACCGTGCCTGGTTACTGGTTCACCGTTGCCCTCATAGATGTAATTGGTCGGTTTTGGATTCAGCTCATTGGTTTTATAATGATGACGGCTTTCATGCTTGGCCTTGCTGTACCATACCATCACTGGACTACTAAAGGCAACCACATCGGCTTTATCGTCATGTATGCATTCGCTTTCTTCTTTGCAAACTTCGGTCCTAATAGCACTACATTCATTGTTCCTGCCGAGATTTTTCCGGCACGGTTGCGATCGACATGCCATGGTATATCAGCAGCGGCAGGTAAGGCAGGGGCTATTATCGGGTCATTCGGTTTTTTATATGCGGCGCAAAACCAAGACAAGACAAAGACCGATCACGGTTACCCGGCCGGAATTGGAGTTAGGAACTCTCTGTTTGTGCTTGCAGCATGTAACTTGCTAGGAGTATTTTTCACCTTGTTGGTGCCAGAATCCAAAGGGAAATCACTTGAGGAGATATCAGGTGAGCATGAAGATGAATCAGATACCAGCATTAACAGGACTGTTCCTATCTAAGTCAGTCTTTGAGTTACCTTTAGATTGTGTTCTTCCATGAACCTTGGACTCTTTGTTGTAACTATTAGAGGATATATATGTAACATTTTCTTCTCTAATCAGAGAAATATTTGCTACAAGCTTGCTTCAGACTGTATAAAAATAACATTAATCCTGAATTTTATTCCACCAATTCAAGCTAGTAATACTATAATACTAATTACTTATCCAGATACCTTGAATTATTGCTCCACTTTTTACAGTCAAATTCCGGAGTTGGTTTTGCTTTGAAATCTCTTTCTAAATGACGTCCGCTTTTCTAGAAAAATTTTGGAATTATATATCACCTTGTTCTCATTGAAAAGTTTTGGATTTGTCAGTCAGATGATAAACGAGTCCATGTATTCATGTCCACAAAGCACAAAATGTCTGTGTCTCAATTCCCATTAATTCGTCACAGCTATAGGTTGATAGTTACACCATTCAAATCCTTTACCAAATATAAGTCCAAGTCCTCGTGTTAACAACCGTAACGCCTTCCCCAACAACTTCACTATGTACAGATACATAATTACCTTATTGACACATTGAACAAGTAATTAACTAATTCAGTAAAAACAGGTACGTATTCCAGATAATAAATCATGACACTTGACTAACAGCAAAGCTCACACGAAGCAATTCAATTACGTATACGGAGTAGTTCTATTGTTACTAGCTCCAGTGGTCACGTGATCTCCATCACCTTCTTCATTCTCTTGTGACATTTCCTCCAATGACTTCCCTTTGGATTCAGGAACCAAGAAGGTGAACAACAAGCCTAGCAAGTTGCATCCTGCCAAGAAGAAGAGTGAGTTCCTCACTCCGATGCCGGCCGGATATCCTTTGTCTCTTTTTAAAGGATCTTTGCTTTGAGCAGCATACAAGAAACCGAACGCGCCGACTATGGCACCTGCCTTGCCAGCTGCCGCAGATATACCGTGGCATGTCGATCGGAGTCTAGCCGGAAAAATCTCCGCCGGAACGATGAAGGTAGTGCTGTTGGGACCGAAATTGGCAAAGAAGAAAGTCAACGCATACATTGCAACAAAACCGAAATGATGGCCGGCTGTTGTCCAGTGATGGTAAGGTATAGCAAGGCCCAGCATGAATACTGTCATCATTGCGAATCCCATCAGCTGAATCTTGAACCGACCGACTATGTCGATGAGGAAGACGGTGAACCAGTAACCGGGGACGGTACCGCAAAGGGCGATAAGAGTTTGTGCCCGGGCAATCTTGTAGACTTCTTGCAGGGCGTTCATTGTGTTCGCTTTGGGGATCCAGTTGATCGCGGTGAAGATGTCCTTTTGGAAGAGGTTTTGAGAGTAGAAGGCGATGTCAAGGAAGAACCAAGTGGTGGTGGTGCCGACAAGGTGGAGACCGTGACGCCGGACGAATTCTCTCGAGAAGAGACCGAAGTTGTTCTTTTCGTTGCCCGCAATTTGCTCGACCTTCTCTTGCTCCGCTTCGATGTCGACTTGGAGAACCTTAGACATATCTGAGGCCGCCTGTTTTGCATTTTTTGCCACAAGTGCTGTGTACCTCGCTGTCTCCGGCATTTTCATTCGCCAGTAGTAAGTGAGTAAAGCAGGAGCTGCTCCGAACATGAGAATTATGCGCCACACAAAGTCAGCTTGCCAGACGGTGGAGCCAGCCCGATCATCTTTATATGCCGGTGCATCATATTTGTTCTTGAATGCCGCCGATATTATGAGTGATACTATACCTCCGGCAAGAATACCAAACCCTTGCATAGCGAAGACAGCAGCGATAAACGCACCACGAGTTTTCTTGTTTGCATATTCAGACATGATAGTAGCAGAAAGTGGGTAATCACCACCGATGCCAAAACCGAGCCAGAAGCGGAAAAAACAAAGGGTGGCAATTGTGCCTTTAGCGGTGTGGCCGAAGGATAGGCCGGAGGCAAAAGAGCAGATGACCATGAGCATGAGTGTCATTCCGTAGACTCTCTTCCTCCCCATCTTATCACCGAGCCAGCCGAAGAAGAGCTGGCCGGAGAGTGTCCCGCAAAAGGCCACACCGTTGACTGCTGCGGCCACGTTCGGAGGGAGTGTCCCCGGGTCCTTCGAGGAGGGATCAAAATAGTAAATGCGGCCCAGGAGTTTTGTGACGAGTGAGATGCAAAAGAGATCATAAGCATCGGTAAAGAAGCCCATTCCGGCGATGACGATGGCCGTAAAGTGGTAGAGTTGCGTCTTGGCCACATCAAGGGCGTTGAGAACTTGAAGTTGGTCTCCCGCCATCGCTGCAAGCTTTCATTGATTTGTTAGTAACATGATCATCAAAACAATAAGAAGATGATTAATTAAACACATAATTAAGAAATCAAGCATGTATATATTTCTCACCTTCTAATGGAAAGAAGCTGAGAGGCTGCAGGTGCTTTGTTTTGTTACAATGGAGAGAAGGATGAGGGTGCTTAATTAACATATGTATATATAGAATATAGAAGATCCATGGTATATGCTCTTGTTTCTTGTGTATAAGAAATTCATGGATGACTTTGCAGCTGCTTATTCTTCGTCAACCGCGTTATTTCGCACCACGTTCCCACCATGTTCCTTGATTAGCTATTCAATGCTCCACATATGGAACTTCTTTTCTTGCAATTTGATAGTGATATTGCATTTTTGAATTGTTCAAATGTTGGGCTGAGAATACTATGCAAATCATATTTTAATAATTTAAAACGAGATTATGAATATCTTCCTCTTCTTTAAATTCTCTATGATTTGATATTTTGAAAACAAGAGTGGAAACATAATTACAAAGAGAAGCTCGTTCGTTAACCAATGACTTGGGGTGTAGGGGGACAAAAGGTGTGCTTGACTCTGCTTAATATATAGTGCCTTCAAAGAAATTAGTAGTAGATATTTTTATTAATGTTTTCTTATATATTTTCTTATGAAAACATATATTTTTTTAAAAAAATTCAATTTACTAAAAATTTATTGGAAAGATATTCTCTTGGGATTGTTGATTGTAGAATGAAGTCAACTCACTACCGAATAATAGATATTACAAAAAAAAAAAAAATTTATTTCTCTCCCACACCTTTTCTACATGTACATGAGAAAAGAAAAGTTCGACCAATTGGTTGATTGCATTATTTTCAGAAATCATAGTCAAGAATGGCAATGAGGCATGCCTCTATCTCACCTCACTGGAGCTTTTTTAGCGGGACCAGTGGGGAGGGGATCTAAAAAGGGGCTACCAATTTCTAATTTCGGTTCCCATTATATCCTTGTCCCCACATTACTATATATAATTAATTTCCACTCATAATTTTCTTATTTTTTTATAAATAAATTTCATAATTTAAAAAATTACGAATTATTTGTTTCAAACTTATATGTTAAGATTATTTTTTAATTAGAATATAATTAAACATTAAATATTTACTAATCTTAAGGTCAATAGTAATAATTTAACATTCTAAAAGTGTATTTGTTTTTATATCATCCCTAAGCCCATGTAAAATTTTGATTATACTCAAAATACCAAATTAGAATCATAGTGTGATTTTGAATTAAATCTTCTAGTTTTTCACAACTTCATGTTATCCGACCAATGGTGTGCATGGATTGTTCAGGTAATAAAATGTCCAACATTATGCATGATATCGATCTCACAAAGAGCAATGCCTTTATTACCAATTTCTCTTCTATTATCTAACTAATTAAGTGATTCAGTTTTGGTAATAGACTAATAAAGATGCTAAAAGGGCATTTAGTTGAATGTAATTCTAAATGTAGTGGATTTCTAATTACAGTGTAACTATCTGGATTTTAAAACTCAGTGAATTCAAATCTAGTGTTTGGTTATACTGTATTATAACATTTAATATTATTTTAATAATTTTAAGTGGATATTAATTATTTTAACTATTAAATTTAAATTATTAGTAAATTTATTAAAATTTTATTATATTTTAAAATTTTGAATTTAATTATTAACGCCACAAAATGTGTATTTATAAGATTTTCATCTAATTTTAACAAGTTATTTAATATTTTTAATTATTAAATAAATTATTAAATTTATTATTAAAATTTATAAGTTTTTTACTATTCATAAATGTTTAATAATATTTGTTTTTTTTAGTTGGTCACATATAGGTCACATGTGAAGGAGCAAAAAGATAAAGAATTTGCTTTTACGACCAATTTGGCCGTAAAATGAAATCCCTTATTGGATGTAATTCGAATTACATAAACTTTTAAAATCCTGTGAAACAAATGCTGGATTTTCAAAATCCCAATAACTCAAGTTACATGTAATTCCAAAATCCTCCAAACAAACACTACCTAAATGGACTAGGAGACATGAACTTGAAGAAATAAGGTGAAAGGAAATGTACCCAAATATGGATCACTCAAGAATGAAGTGCAGCTAGATTTTATATCTGTGATGGTAGATCATGAGATTCCTAAAGTAAATTAGCTCATTTCTTAAAGTAACTAATTTATAATCCCATACGGTGATCTTAGTGTCACGCCCCGAACCCAGCTCACCGGACTCGAAGCGGCGACAAACGGCAGTATACCCACGAGGCCGAGATCAAGTGGGCACACAAGGCCTCAATACCTGTCTCTTAAATATAAATCATAATAATATACTAATTCCAATCAAAACTAAAGAATTAGAGAAACGAAAAATAATCGGATTTACAGCCAAGATTCACAGAATACTAAAGGTCTTAACAGACAACAAACTTATTAAACAGAAAACTAAACTCCTGCTAGCCACCTGGTGATTACTCAACGGTCCCCGCTAAGCTAGTCACCACACACCTACCCTTGATCTAAAAAAGATAGAACAACTATTTATGAGCTAAACAACCCAGTAAGCAACCACTAAAAGCCAATAGTAAAATAGGGATCACAAAAAATTCAATAGTTTCAAAAACATGCTCATATGCGATGTTGCACAATAATTATCAAAACCAAAACCCAGACTTAAGAATATTTCATAAACGTACTTAAAAGTAACGTTATATAATAAATATCAAAAATAAATATCCAGACAATAAACCATTTCAGGCAAATAAAATTTTCTGATGAACAAGTATATATGTCCCCCAAATAACTAATGCCAAAAACAAAATATCAGAGGTCATTTGTTTACCCTCGGTGACCCGAGCCAGAATATCAGAGTTCATTTGTTTACCCTCGGTGACCCGAGCCAGAATATCAGAAGTCGTTATACTCCACCGACGGAACGGTGCGAAACTATAGTTTCTTATCAGAATCAGAATTCATGTTGACACGGTCAGTGTTTAACCCCCAATGACAGGGTTATTGCAAAGTTAATTGGGGACTATGATTTATAGATTAAAATAGTTGATGTTCACAAACCATAGAATAACAAGGTTCAAATTGAGTGAAAACAGAATAATCCGCTAAACAAAAATATTAAGATTCGCATGATCCCATTTTCCGTATATCAAAATAAGCCAATTATTTTCAAATCAAATAACTTAACGAACAGGTTGTAAAATAAATTTATATAACTCAAAATATATAATATACATAGTTTATGAAAAACTTGAATGAATAAATTATTGAAAAATATAATTACTAAAAAATAATACAAAAAATAATCAAAATAGTAATTTAGAAAATATTGAAAAATATATACTTATACAGAATTTATATGTGGTTTACTTACTTGGAATAATATCCCCAAGCTATAGGATCCACTCAGACATCAAAATCAAGATTCGGGCAAAAACCCTAAACATGAACATCACACTTGTCTTAAATTCCAAACTTACAAACAAATATTGACCACTAGTTAAACATGATCGAGGCTCTAAATACTAACTGTGCTAGCAACACCAGAATGCACAATGCATTACTTACCCCATAAGTACGCTAAAATCAAACCCACAGCTATATATATATATATGTGTGTGTATATATATATAGACACATGTGGCTAATGAGCAAGGGTAATGCAAAAGAAGTTTTCAGAAGGGTATAAATGCAAAAAGGGTCAAGATCTTATTTTTTAAATTCGGATTCTTTCAAGGGTATAATATAAATTATCAAGTCTAATGGAGATATGAACTATTTCAACATGACCAATAGGGACTAAAATATGCATAACTTTGTCTAACATCCTCCAAATCACAAACTTCTTTCTTTAACGAAAACTAGACAGAGAAGGCTATGCCATATCCAAAATTCGCATTGATCAGAAAACTATTAAAGTTATATCATCCATTTGAATGCTCATCTATTTCTGCAAACCAGTAAAATCATATACGACTCTTTTAACATACATATCTCTCCGAATACATCCTTAAATAAAATGATATTGTAGGATTAGATAGATAACTTAATCATGAATAACTTTTGTATTTTTCATATTTCCTGATTCAACCTTTAACACCATCCAAAATATTAATCAAACTCCATGTTCCGCACAGATTACTTTTTGACGTAGCTGCACTAATATGATTGTATCTCGTAAATTACAAATCTATAAAATCTGAAAATTTGCAGCTACTTAGTTGATATCAAACCCTATAACTTTCTTATTGATCACTTTGCTCGATTCAAATTCTAAAGTTATCTATTACGACTGTCAATCTTCAGGTTTTGCAGGGAATACACCAATAGGGTCATATTTTTACAACCACAATTATATAAAATCTGAAATTTTTGCTGAAATAAAATCTAGCTTTACTTTCCTGTAAAAATCCCTAATCATGTTTGGAAGACAAAACATGCTATGCATTTTTATTCTTGGAAATCAAAATAAACGAATAAAATAAAAACACGGCTATTTATGGAGATAAAAAACCACACAATCAAAACCCTAAATCCGAATAAGCGGATGGTTACGCATTCCTAATGTATAAACTTTATTTTTTTCTCCAAATTCAGAAATTGTCACCCTCATTGAGCATGATGTTCAATCCTCTTGCTCTTCATATTGGACTTAAGGTTCATAAAATCAATGAGACACAAGAAAACAAAGGAAAAGAAAGGAGATCTCACTTATGATCAAATAGACCTAGATTCGAGAAAGCGGGTGCTTACCTCAAAAAAAAAAACACAGAGAACAGAAATTGACATGAATCCTCTCTTCCTCTTCGTCATCACCGGCACTTCACGAAACTAAGGAAGAAGGACGCGGCTAGGTCTCGGGTGAAATTCTCTCGTGAGTTCCGAGGCCTTCTCCTCATGATATAATGGTTATAGGGGATAAGATTCGGAAGGTTTAAAGTTTAAAATGAAATTAAGAAATAAAAATCTAATCTAAGGGCTGAGATTAAAAGATGGCTCTACAAATGATAAGGTTGGGAGGTTTAAAATTTGAAAAAAAATATCTTAAAAAGATAATCTGACAGTTATTAAAAAGTGGGTTTTACACTTATTCACTCTATGATTGTATTAAAGGCTTAATGAATCTCATTTTTAGCTTTAACCCTAATCTGGAGAGTTCATATTCATGCACTATGTCATCTCTAGGTGTGCATACACATCTTATCAACTATGGTGGATCCAAATACAACCAATTACTCAAACCTAATCATATTGATGAAGCATGCATTTAGGAGTTTTTGCTAAAGTAAATACATGGCATCAAAGTATGCATAAAAGATTCAAAAAACATCTCAATAGGTACCGATATAAATAATAAAAATTTAGCCATACAAAATCATCTCAAGGTTCAGAAAAAACTGAAGTACGAAAGAAATTTAGCTTCTCACACTAGAGAAGTTCACTGTATAATCTAACTAAACATGAATAAATGAAAATATAAGTGAAGCTCCCTCAATTCTTCTTTCTTTTTATAGATGAACAAAATCTCAAGTGAGAAGGATTAATCGCTTTTTCGATCCTACACACACCCACCAATATTACTTAGATTGCTTCTCGATAGTCTTCCTTCAATTTAAGATATGTTGAATAGCACCTCTAAGGAGACCTCTCTTCCTTTGTACAAAAGTCCCTTAAAATGATCTAACCTATATTGCAGGGAAACAATTCAATGCAAGGCCCAACCAAGGGCATCCACTGGGTATGCTCTATCTTGAGCATTTAGGACTCAAAGCTCAATTGAATTTCATGACAATCACATCTCTTGACCTAGCTATGCATGCCCCATTGCCCAACTGTGCTTTAGAATTTTTTTTTTTTTACCCATGCGGTTTGCATGCACTTCTCATGTTGTTCACTCGTTCTAAGTCATAGCGACTTGATCAAGGCCCTAGACACATGGCCTCACCACCCTTTCGTGGTAGTGTTATACATACACACATGGCTTAGAGTTGATGAGATTTGTCAAAATATGCTCCAAAACACTCCAATTTCACTTTTTTTGTCCCAAGTGCTACAATTCATGCATGTAAGTATAAAGAAGCAGGACTTCATACCATAATTAGCCAATTCATTTCAAAAGACAAACTAACAACCTTGATTTAGAATATAAATATATATACAATGAAGCATGTATAGCATTTACTAACTGACCTTCAACTATATAACTAAGCATGTTTTATCATCTTTTGTCATTCTAGGACATTTTGCAACTTTGGTGATAAGTACGTATTCTCTCATTGTATACATTTTTTCTTTCAAAAAAGAATAATTCCTTGCAGGGGAAATAAGATGAGGATTGGTAAAACACATCCAATTGGGCTTGAAGTGGTTTCCTGTAATGTTGGGATAAAAAAATGTTTTTGAGGCAAGCTAGATACTTAAGTATATGTCAAGAATTATATTGTTCTATCTCTGCAGACTGGCCCATTGCCATCCCAATGATAGAGCTCCTATATTTCCATGGTTAAAGCGGTGTTCAGTTCTCTGAAGTAAAGAGAAATAGTGAAAATAGTGAAAATTAAGTTCCATGGAACTCTCACTTTTGAATATTTATAGTAAATTGAAAAAGGGGACTATAGAAGTAATATTTCCATCAATTTTTCATTGTTTGTACGATAGCATAAAAAAGTGCTATGTGATGATGATCAAACTTGTGTATAATTCTATTAGAAATCTATAAATAAGTGAAATATTTGGAGATAAATCCCCATAAAAAATTATATTATATGTATTTATAATATATAATATAATTATGTGTATATCCCATAAAATTTAAATTGTTTTATATATGGATATTAATAAAATTATGTTTTCCAACATACAAAACTAAATTACTTGCAAAATCCATTTGTTATCTGTTAGGGTTCTCGTATATACTTGTATTATACGTATATACGTATACTTTTCTTTCTTCCTCTATATATGTAATCATCTTATCAATACAATTCATCCATTTTATTCCCTCTTACATGGTATCAGAGGGCTATATCACTCCGGCATAATGCTGACAGTCTCTCCGGCAGCTTTAACCTATCTCGCCTGAACCCCGGCCGCCTTCCAAACCCCACCGCCGCTCCGCTTCCCAGCCCCGCCGCCACTCCACAACCTCGCCACCCACCTTTACCCAGCCAGCTTCCTAGCCGAGCCCCGCGCCCGCCGCCTGCCACTCCACAACCTCGCTGCCCTCGCCGGACGCCCGCCGCCCGAGCCGAGCCCCGCCGCCCGCCGACCGCCCGCCCCGCCACCCGGCCACCCGGTCTCCCCGCCTACCGACCTACCCGCCCGAGCCGAGCCCCGCCGCCCGCCACCCGGTCTCCCCGCTCGCCGACTCCGCGCCCGAGCCGAGCCCCGCCTTGCCCGCCGACCCGCCGCCCGCCGACCGCCGCCGCCACTGCCACTCACACGAGCCCCGCGCGCCTCGCTGCCCGCCGCCCGCCCGCCCAAGCCGATCCCCGCGCTCGCCGCCGCGCCCGAGCCGCTCCCCGCCGCCCGGACTTCCCGGTCTCCCCGGCTACCTCCTCCGGCCGCCGCCTGCCGCCGTCGCCGCGACTACCAGGCTCCTCCCGTCGCTGCCCGCCGCTGCCCGTCTCTCCGGCGATCTTTGGGTTTCGTGCCCACCTTTCACGGCTTCCCAAGATTAGCCCGTGATTAAATGCTGTCTGGAATCTTATTCCAGACAAAGCATATAGTTACATATATCATTATCTAATTATATATATATATATATATATATATATATATATATATCTTAAAAAAAAAAAATGGCCTCTTCTACATCTCCTAATTTCCTCACCCCGGTTGATGTCAAATTAAATGGCTCCAATTACAAAGAATGGTACACAACTGTGCGTATCATTTTACTTGGAATGGAGTTACTTGACCATGTCGACGGCACCTCCTCTCCTCCTGACAAGACTGACAGTTCCTCTTCCTCATGGTTCACAGCCGATCATCGAGCCATGACTCTCATCTGTCAGTCATGTGAAGTTGATATTCGCATGGAGATTGGACATCTTCCGACTGCCTTTGCTATGTGGGATCATTTACGTCATATGTTTGAGCAGTCCAGTTCCGCTCGTCAGTATGCTATTTTACAGGATCTTACTTATGTGCACCAAAAGGAGCGTTCTGTTCGAGACTATGTTACTGAACTGCGATCTTTGTGGAGACAGCTTGACTCTTTGGAGCCTTCCACTTGTCTGACATGCAAGTGCTGTAAGGCTCGCCTTCAGTCCCGCCAGACACAACGCACCTTTGAGTTCCTGATGCGTCTTCGTCCTGATTATGAGGCTGTCCGCAGCCAATTACTCAATCGCGACCCTATTCCATCCTTCGACGATGTTGTGCGAAGTGTTATAGCTGAAGAGACTCGGTTACATGCCCTTTCGTCTTCTAGCTTGCGTCCTACTGATACAGTTCTTGCTATCACATCTTCGCGCTCCCCTCGGTTATCTCCTTCTAGTACTCAGTTATCTTCTTCCCCTGGATCATCGTCCTTCTGTCGTTATTGCAAACGACAAGGACATGTGAAGACTAACTGTCCGAAGCTTCAGAACCGACCACCGCAGCATTCACATCCTCAGCATTCACATCCTCGTCTTCCTCAGCGATCCTCTAGGGTCTCTTCCTCACCTCATGTTGCTACTGTTGAGGCTGTGACTCCTGATTCTTCTGGTCTTCTTGCTTCTCAGGTTGCTCAACTTACCGAGCAAATTCATGCTATGCAGCGTGCTATGCAGTCCAGCTCTTCTGTCATGTCTGCTGCTTGTGGTATGTCTTCTTCCTTCTGGATTTTAGACTCTGGTGCCACTCATCATATGACTGCGGATGCTACCACCCTAGTTAACCTTTCTAGCACTCCCTCATTTTCTAGTGTTCGAACTGCTGATGGAAGTCTTCTTCCTGTCACGCAGTTGGGACACCTTCAGTCCTCTTCCTTCACTATTCCCACAGTACACCATGTTCCTACTTTAGCTTTAAACCTCATTTTTGTCAGTCAGCTCACTGATCATGGATTAACTATTACCTTCTCCTCATCTGATTGTTCTGTGCAGGACCATCTTACAGGCCAGAGGATTGGGACCGGGCGTAGAGTTGGCGGGCTTTATCACCTAGACTTTCTTCATCTTCCTGTATTTTCTTCTCCCTCTACTTGTAATTCCGTTATTTCTGCTGCTGTTTGTTCTTTAGATCGCTGGCATTCTCGCTTAGGTCATGTATCTAAAGATCGTCTAAAACTCTTAACTAGTTCAGGTCATCTTGGCTCAGTCTCCTCAGACTCTTTATCTGCTTGTACGGGTTGTAAACTTGCTAAACAATCAGCGCTACCTTTTCCCTCTAGTACGTCATTATCTGTTTCTACTTTTGACTTAGTTCATTCTGATATTTGGGGACCTGCTCCTTCTTCTTCTCTCTCTGGATTCTCTTACTACATAAGCTTCATTGATGATTTTTCTCGTTACACCTGGCTATATCTTATGCGCTCTCGATCTCAAGTATTTGCCATTTACTCTCAATTCACACAAATGATACATACTCAGTTCGGTCATCGGATTAAAATTCTTCGAACTGACGGCGCTAAAGAGTACCTCTCTACATCTTTTCGTACCTTACTTTCCTCTCACGGTACTCTTTCCCAGCAGTCTTGTCCTTATACACCCGCTCAGAATGGTGTCGCTGAGCGCAAGCATCGCCATATTCTTGACACTACTCGTGCTCTTCTCCTTACCTCGTCTGTTCCCCAACATTTTTGGGCTGAAGCCGTTCTCACTTCTATCTATCTGATCAATAGAACACCCTCTTCTGCACTTTCTGGTTTTACACCTTATGAGCGTCCTTTCTCTTCCCCGCCTTCTTATGGTCATCTTCGCATATTTGGTTGTGTCTGCTTCGTTCTTCTACCCTCAATTGAACGAACTAAATTCTCTCTACGTTCTGCCATGTGTATTTTTCTTGGCTACAGCTCTGAACATAAGGGCTATCATTGCTATGATCCTACTTCTCGTCGTCTTCGTATCTCTCGTAATGTTACCTTTCTTGAAGACACACCCTTCTATTCTTCTCCTTGTCAAGAGTGTTCTATCCTTAAGTCTTTCTATTCTCCTACCCCTTTACCTTCCATTATTTTGCCTGCCTCTTATCTTCCTTCCGCCTCCCCTACTCCTCACACCGCTTCACCTGATATCATTGGCACTTCCCCACCTCCTCCCATCAATTCATCTTCTACATACCCCACTACCTCTTCTGATACTTTAGGTGATTCTCCCGCTCTTTCGCCTGCTCCTGCCTCTCCTGAAGATGCTCCTGCTATCCCCCGTCGTTACCCAGATCGTGTTCGTCATCCTCCAGCTCGGTATGCTCTATCTATCTCTTCTACTTACACCCCCCCCTTTTCAGACCTTTCTTGCTGCTATTCACAATCATTATGAGCCACAGTCATATCGTGAGGCTGTTCAGCATCCCCATTGGCAGCAAGCTATGACAGAGGAACTTGGAGCTCTTGAGCGTATGCATACCTGGGATCTTGTTCACCTACCTTCTGGTGTTACACCTATTAGTTGTCGGTGGATTTATCGAGTAAAGACCCGAGCTGATGGCACTATTGAGCGCTATAAGGCGCGCCTAGTTGCTCGTGGTTTTACTCAAGAGTATGGCGTTGATTATGAGGAGAATTTCGCTCCTGTGGCTAAGTTGACTACTGTTCGTATTCTTATTGCTATTGCTGCAGCACGTCAGTGGCCTCTTTATCAGTTAGATGTGACCAATGCCTTCTTGCATGGGGATCTTTCTGAGGAGGTTTATATGACTCCTCCTCTGGGTTTCTCTCATCATTCTCAGCATGTCTGTCGTCTACGTCGGGCTATTTATAGACTCAAACAGGCTCCTCGCGCCTGGTTTGAGCGTTTTCGTAGTGTGATTCTTGCACTTGGATTTACAGAAAGCTCTCATGATTATGCCCTTTTCACTAGACAGACTTCTCGTGGTCTCACCATTCTTCTTCTCTATGTTGATGACATGGTTATTTCTGGTAATGATGCTGATACTATTCTTTCTCTGAAACAGCGGTTACACACCGAGTTTCAGATGAAAGATCTTGGCCCTCTCCGTTATTTTCTGGGTCTTGAGATTGCTTATTCACGCCGTGGTTATTTGGTATCTCAGCAGAAATACATTTCTGATATTTTTCGACGAGCTGGCATTTCTGATCTCCGCACTGCTTCTACTCCTATTGAGCTACATCATCGTCTCTCCTCTACTGATGGAGAACTTTTGGTTGATCCTACTCTTTATCGCGCGCTTGTTGGAGCTCTTGTTTATTTGACTATCACTCGACCCGACATTGCTTATGCTGTTCGAGTTCTTAGTCAGTTTGTGAGTGCTCCTCGATCTACTCATTATGCTGCACTTCTTCGAGTTCTACGCTATCTTCGTGGTACTCTCACTCGATCCCTGTTTTTCTCGGCCACGTCCTCCTTTGAGCTCTGTGCATATTGTGATGCTGATTGGGCAGGTGATTCTACTGATCGCCGCTCTACCACTGGTTTCTGCATTTTCCTTGGTGATTCTCTTATCTCTTGGAAAAGCAAGAAACAATCCACCGTTGCTCTTTCCACTGCTGAGGCTGAGTATGGTGCTATGTCTTCTACTGCCAAGGAGGTTCTTTGGTTGCGTCAGATTTTGATGGACTTTGGTGTCTCCATATCTGCTCCTACTCCTATATACTGTGACAACCAGAGTGCCATCAAAATTGCAGCTAATCCAGTGTTTCATGAACGTACCAAACATCTTGAGGTTGCTCTTCATTTTGTTCGTCATCACTACCTTGCCGGCACTATTCGTCTTCCTTATGTTACCTCCGCCCACCAGCTTGCTGATTTTTTCACTAAAGCACATACTGTTTCTCGCTTCCAGTTTCTCATAGGCAAACTCTCGGTTTATGACCCACCGTGAGTTTGAAGGGGTGTGTTAGGGTTCTCGTATATACTTGTATTATACGTACTGTTAGGGTTCTCGTATATACTTGTATTATACGTATATACGTATACTTTTCTTTCTTCCTCTATATATGTAATCCTCTTATCAATACAATTCATCCATTTTATTCCCTCTTACATTATCATTTTTTTTCTCACTTCTACTAAATTTAATGTTTTCTTTGATTTCTTCTATTTCTCAATCTCTTAAATTTCTTCCGATCATGATCTTCTCTGTCCATAGGGTAATTGATACAAAAACAAAATCCACTAAAGAAAAAAAAAATTGATCTCTTTAGAACTAAGGTGAATTTTATCAACATATAAGTAAAACAAGATATAACGTAATTTATAACTTTTCTAGTAACACATGTGGAAATTGATAAGTGTGTGTGAGAATAAATTTTTTGTATTATTTTGTATTTTCAGTTGGGGTAAAGTTTTCACTAAAGGCGTTTTCATTTAGGCGTAAATAGGAGAAAGTCAGGAAGTGGGGGAAGTGACATTTCCTTGAAGTGCCCTAAAGGGGTGGAAGTGATATGACTTCCACCACTTCTTGTGTTCATTTTCCAGGAAGTGTCTCTTTCAGGAAGGGTTCATTTTCCCAATTCTGGTGTTCATTTTGATATAAGTGGTGTAACTTATGAAGGGTCTTTGGACGTGAAGGAAGTGGACTTTATAAAAAACTCACTTCCCTCACTTCGGTGAAAAAAATACCGAAGTGGGGGAAGTGGCCACTTCTCCACTTCAAAGGAAAAGAACATCAGAAGTGAAGGAAATCAGTCCATTTTCCTCAACTTCTGCCCACTTACGCCCAAATGAACACGCCATAAACTTTGCTTTATTTTTATTTTAGTCACCCAATTTAGAAACCCATCAAAATGATCACTCAATTTTATTTTCCTTTCAGTAGGCGGTCACCTGAGATTTTCTAACCCTAATGCTTTACATGCTAGCGAAATTTTTTAGTCAGCGTCCACTCACAAAAACAGAGTGCTTAATTAAGAAATATCAAATCCCCACTCTCTGGCCGAGTGCATTTGAGTACAACTAGCTTTAGCGTGCCAATGGTTGTATTGGACCAAGTTAAAATATAAAATGATTGAAAATCCTAACATCAACAAGGAGTTTTTTTTTTAATTTAATCAATCACCAACATAATAATTTGATTGTATATGAAAATTACCTCTTCATCACCTTTACTACAAAACATTGGAAAACAACAACTTATCTTTGCTCAATTCTTTCTTGATTCATATGTAGATATCATTATCAACTGAACCATCATTTTACATATATTTTAAAATTGAAGTACTTATTAGTTATAAATCTCTCATGATCGCCATCCAAGAAGGGGAGTATATATCATGATGAATGTGATTGAAAGTCCATAATTTTATTACATTCAATGAATATAAATATATATTTACTTGTCCATAATATTACTTAAGGTTCAAGTAAAACTATTTTTCTATGCAATTATCATGCGATTTCCTTTCATTATAATAATTGAAGTTGCTTCAAAGCTCAACTTTGTTATGGAATATTCCATGGTTTAATAGCTGTATATAGTTGAATTTTTATACGTATATATAGTATCATTTAAATAGTATGTCAAGTACCTCATTGATGATACGTTTACCAATTTTGTTTTGTGTCATCTTTTTTTGTGTCTTGTCATTGTCTCTATATGCATGTTCCTAGCTAGGCGTGTAGTCAATTTCTTTTAAGTTGAATAAAGTATTAGTTTAGTTTATCATAGATTAATTAATATACTAATCAATTCTAAGAGAACGAATTGACAATTTGCTAAAAGAGAATAATTTGATGCAAATCAAACAAATTTTTTTTTTTTAATACAAAGTAAAGACACATAAGGAGCGGAATATTTAGATATTATTAATCTAGTCTTTCAAGTTAATTAAAAAATAAAACAATTATAACATTGAACTTCTTCAATATTAAAGTTTATATTTTAACTTTGTTGTTCTCTCGCACTGCTATGCATGTGTGAACCTATTTTTAAGCCTCATCTTGAGATGATTTGCTAATACTCTTAAGACTTCAAGAACTTCTTTATCAACACGTTCTAATGATCATAATGAACATGGAAACACAAAATTATAGTCTGTAAAAATTATCTGTTACCATGAATTTTGCTAGAATCTTGCTTTGATACTACCAAGTAAAAAAAAGAAAAAGGATTTGAGACACCTGGGTTATATAGCCTCTAACCCTACTTATTAGAAGGAAAAAAATGATGGAGAAATGGAGATAAAATAGAGAACTTTATCAGAAGAAAAGAGGAGACAACCAGGAGACAACTTTTCACACTCATGATTTGCATACATAGTGTTTTATATAGATTAATTAATAGACTATATAGATAATGCCCTATTAAGATCCAAAGTAACTAATTCTACTCAAACCTGTAGCAGAAAACTATCATCAATAGTTCTAAAACATATGCTTTTTTTTTAATAATAAAATAATTTAATTCTTAACTAATATTTGACTTTACAATTATTCAAGTTAGATAATATCTCAACTTGGATATTTGTCTAGAGATTGCGATAAATACAACCTAATGTCAATCTAGTTGAATGATTAATTAGAATTAAAATAAAATTATAGTTTGAATGCAATTATTTACTTTGAATTTAAGTGGAATTAGTTAATTTAAATTTTAATAGGTCCTCTATATAAATTTTGCTTGTGGCAGATCACAAACAAATTATGGCAGTTTAATAAACCCAGCGCGAATGTGTGATGGTATGTATACTAACACTAAGGACCTGTTTGGATGCATAAAAAAATTTTTCACAAAAAATTTATTCAATAGGATTCGAAGATGATTTGTATGGAATTTACTACAGGAAAAATTTCTACGGAATGGTGTTTGGATATGCACATGAAATTACTACGAAATATGTGAAATTTACCCCGATCGTAGTGTTCTTTCCCTTCTTCGATTGCCCCAAACGCCCAGCCCAAAAAACAAAAGAAAAAAAATTTGGTCCCCACCTCTTTATAAAATTACTATGGAACTGTAAAAAAAAAAATGTCCAAACAACACATATTATAAATTCCTATGTAATATTAAATTTCATAGAAATTACTACCATTCCTATAGAATTTAGTGGTATCCAAATAGACCCTAAATGTTTATCTCTTTATTAATACATTAACTTGTGATTAACGAAGTTCATTAGTTACCACCCATTTTTCTTGCTCATAACATTAATTGAGGAGCTTATAGCATTAATTAGTGAAAATTGATAAATGGAAAAAAAAAACTTTATATATCTCAGTATTTTAAATCAAAAGTTTGGTGAGATATTTGCCGTTGGATGGTCAAAGACTCAAAAACTCCAGTACTGTTGACGTGTCACACTCACTCTCTTTCCAGTATTAATTAACGATGCTAAACTAGAGTTGACCATAGACTTTGCAAAATCTTCATGTGGTACATCTTTAAATAAAGAAATGTTATATAGAGTTGACCAATGACTTTGAATAATCTTTAGTATTTTACATATCCTCAAATAGAGAAACTTCTTGTTAGTTCCCACTCGGACCAGCCTCCTTTGTTTGCAAAATATATGTTCACGATTAATTAAGACAATTACGAGCAGTGATTATTAAGGTACTGAATTGATTAAGAGACGAAATTGTAAATTTGACTTCTTTTGTTTTTTTTTTGTTTTTTTAAATGGCCTAAAAACCTATTTTATCAATATTTAATGTTAAAAAAAAATAATAATAAACCACAGTTAGATTCAAAGGGATGGAATAAAATGAGGTAACCAAATACCGTATCGAAAGTATTATCGTCTTTTAATATTATCCATTTTTATCGTAAACAACTCTTACATTAATTTTCTAAATTAAATATTCTGGTAATGTTTATTTTTTATAAATATTGAAATTATATTTTTTATAAACAAATATTAAATAAAAAAAAAATTACTGTTCACCAATCGTGAATTTCAAAACTTCCTAAAAACCCCCTCCAACATTTGCACACCCCGGACAGTCCCTCCGTTATAGTTTACTTCCTTTCTACCTCCTATCCGTCACTTCAAATGTGTCCTTGGTATGAAATTCTTTTTTTGCCCTTGGAAATGGTGGGAAAAAAACCTGCCTGATCACATCATGTTATGTCCGCCCTTAATACATACAATTGTGGGTTTTTTTAACCCTCATGCTGGCTTTTTGTAAAAAGAAAGTTTAGAAGCGAATTACATCTTCATCTTCTTCTTCTTCTTCTCATTTGGTTTGTTCGATCTGAGGTTTGCCCGTTTGCGATATTATGGAGAGTTTTTGTGCTATTGCTAGATACAACGAGGAGGGACGAGTGCTGATGTTCACCGCTCTGACTGCTTGGGAGTCAGTGTTAGCTGAGATATGTCAGAGATGGTGTCTCAATATTTTCTGTGTGAAAGTAAAGTTTATCACACCCGATGGACATAATACGGTTTGCCCGATAAAGAACGAGGTCGACTTCCAGCGCATGTGTCATGTTTTCTTCATCTTAAAAGGCGGTATAGTCGGTCTTGTTGTCGAGACGGATGATGTGGTATGGCATCCTACTGAAAACAAGTTTTTCTCGTAGTAATGTGTTTCTCTTAAACATTTATGTAGGTGTATATGTTAGGTATTGTTTAATAATTCCCTTCTCCGTTTAAAAGAATCAAGTTTCCATTTAAAATTTGACTTCCCCGTTTAAGTTGTCACGTGACAGTTTAAATATTATTAGTTTCTGTTTAAATATCTTTGTTAACGTTTAATGTTTGTAGTTACCGTTTAAAAAAATGGAGTTCATGCTTAAATCCCGATCGTTTTGGTTTGAACTGAAGTGTTGGCAGGAATTCGGAATCTGGGACGCTTCTGTTCCACCTCATGGTGACCCTGACGGTCTCGCATGCCTACCTTCCTCGTCAAAGCAACCTGAAGTGTTGGCGTTGGATATCGGACAACGTTTTCAAGGCGTTGAACATTTCAGAGATGTACTTCAGAATTTTGCCATCAAATGGAATTTTGATGTCAAATTTGTAAAGAACGAAAAACACCGGGTCACTGTGGAATGCGTTGCCGATGGTTGTCAATGGCGCGTTCACGTATCAAAGGAATATAATCAAAACACCTTCAGAATCAAGACCATGGACCCGTCACACACTTGAGGTGGTGGAATTGGCTCGTCTTCACACCCGAAAGCGTTCAAAAAATGGGCAAGCGCACGAGTGATTCAGAAGCTCAAGGACCGGCCCTTGTACAAGGCCATCGACATTCAGAAGGACATGTTGCGGGAGCATGGTGTCCACATTCCATACAAGCAGGCTTGGTTGGGAAAAGAACATGCCCGGGTGGTCCTCGATGGCAGCGACGTCGCCAGCTACGATTTGTTGCTTTGGTACGTCGACAAGGTGGTTGAGACAAACCCCGGCAGCATTGCGTTTGTGGAAAGAGACGGTGAGCATTTTAAATGTGCATTCTTTTCTTTTAGCGCGTGCATTATGGGATTCAAGAGGGCATGCAGGCCGCTGCTGTTTGTCGATGGTACTCACCTTCTTGGAAAGTATCGGGGTACTCTATTGGGTGCCACAAGCAAAGATGGGAACAATGGTTTCTTCCACGTCTCCTTCGCTATTGTCGACAACAAGACCGATGGCAATTGGACTTGGTTCATTTCCAAGTTAGGTGATATTTTATACGACGAAGGAGATTATGAAGAGATAATTACATTCGTGTCGGACAGGTCAAAGAGCCTTGTGAACGCTATTGCGAGAGTCTTCCCTTCATCCCCACATGCATACTACCTTTGACACTTGGAGGCCAACTTTATGAAAGCCAATATCAGACTTGGGAAGGCATTGAGGGAGGAGTGCTGGTCCATATACTTTGGTATTGCGTGGCCATCGACGGCTAAAGAATTCGATGACACCGTCAATGAACTGCAGGCCGTATCACCCGAAGCCTATCAGAGGTTGATTCACAAGTCGGACATGTCACACTGGTCGAATTATCTGTTCAAAGGTGAACGTTGGGGCGAGATGTATTCAAATGTCGCGGAGTCGTTCAATGAGTGGATCAAAGAAGCTCGACATTTACCGGTGATGAAAATGGTCGACGCCGTAAGGTATTCGAATTTTGATTCTATATAACGCTTACGATCCTTTACATATCGTTTTTTGTGTTTAAGCTGCACTGTCTTTGATTAAATATCAGTTTAGTTATTTGACTTTCGGTATCACCGTTTACTTTATTCTAATACTGTTTAAGCATATGGGTTTCCCTTTAAATATCCGTATCTTCACTTAAATGTCTTTAAGATTTCTAATCTTCGTTGGACAGATTCAAGTTGATGCGCATGTTATGCACTCGCCATGAGCAAGCGAATAAATGGGAGACCTACTTATGCCCGGACATACATTCGAAGGTTGAGACTCTTGTTGAGGACAGCCGAAGCCTTTATGTTGGTCGCTGTGTCGATGATCGTTACAAAGTGATTGACCAGTGCAGCAACTCTGTAGATCTTACTAGTAGAACTTGCTCATGTCGCAGATGGCAAGTTTATGGTATCCCGTACAAACACGATTGCGGTGCAATAATGCAGATGGATACCAACGTTCATCGTTTTATTAGCGGCTACTTCACCGTCGACACTTATAAGCTAGCGTTTAAGGAAGCTATATTCCACATACCCGACAATGAGAGGCTTACGGACGACAATCGCGATCTGCGTTTGCGGCCGCCTGCAACGAGAAGGCAACCTGGGCGTCCTAGACGAAGGAGGATTGAGTCGCAAGCGTTTGATGTCAGTGAGTTACATTGTAGCCATTGCCACGCGTTCGGTCACAATCGAAGATCTTGCAATGAAACCGTCGCCGACTAGGCATTGTAAAGGAATAACTTTTGAAGGGAAAAAATTTGTTCCAGTGTAAACGTTTGATATTTAAACAGGGACGCCTATATTTATACCTAGGACTCGAATGTTAAACGATAACTCTTATTCTTAAGGGGTGAAGCATATATTTAAACAGTGTGGTCGAATTTTAAACAGTGCGAATAACGTTTTAAACCGAGTCATCGATATTTAAACAATACAATGCGAAGTTAAACAAAACAAGTCAACTATAAAATAATACAGACATTTGACAATTACATTGAAAAATCCGCCCCGTCATTGGGAAAGAATGAATTGAATTATGTCGAGAAAACTTAATTACTGCAACCCTTCAGTGGAAATGCAACCCATCAATGGAAATTTATTAGTAGGTACTTAAATTCAATTTGATATGTGAATTCAATACGTAGGCATAAATGTCATCGGCCACAGTAACCGTTTTCATCGAAAACCAATAGCAATTACATTCACTAAAAAGTGACGTCGTTCTTCGCATCCCTAGATTCATATGTAACAAGAGGCTGGAAGAAGATAAACATCCAGATATATCCAGAACCTAACAAAATGTATAACACTTCTCAATAAGTATTGCCAGAAGACGCACCGACCCCCACGCCGGAGTACTCCACCATCAAGAATGGTGGCCCCGACCACAACCCCGAATTCGTCGCGATGGTGACGGTTGATGGTACTCAATTCTTTGGCACTGAGTGCGCAAAGAGTGCCAAGGTTGCCGAGAATATTGCCACTACGGTGGCATACAAGCACTTCTATCCTTCCACCATTGAGAAGACGAGTCGCCCCTGTTGCTGCTGCTGCTGCTGACGGTGACAGAAACGCGGGCACTTCGAACCGTAAGATTTCCATATGAATGTTTTAAAAATGTCCGCTTCTTCTAAATTCTAGAGGTCTCCATTGCAGGGCCTTCAGGGGGTGGGGATTACTCTAGCGGTGAAGAGTTGGAGTGTTTTTTCGAATACCTGGTTTGTGAACTAACAACAAAACTTGAAGGAATAAAAAATCGAAAGACATGTGCACAAAAGCTGCTCCAAGCTTTGGAGGAGAAGAAAAGGGCGGAGTGAAAGTTTATGTTCTCTTACTTGTCATTTTGTAAATAATAAACCTGATGGGTATTAATCTGTTAACTTATGAAACTACTATAATTTCTGAATGAAGAAGCTAAAATTATGGAACTTCGTCTAATAGATATTATTACGTGGATGGAATTATTAAACGGTGACTCGATTTCTTACACGGTAGCACATACAGTTAAACAGAGAAACTGAATCGCAAATGAGAAGCCTACATTCTAAATGTTAAGGCAATGTTTTAAACGTAGGCATGGTATTGTAAACAGAGAGTACTTTAGTTTAAATAGAAACACTGACACTTAAACGTTACAATGGAACATTGCTGCAAACAATGCGAAGTATTAAAAAATACATGCGTTGAACGAACAATAGTATGCAATCAACATACTTTAATCACAGATAAGCGACGTCCGTTCCTGGTATCCATAATTTAAACAGAGACGACTTCATTTTTGGAATTCATTCATATTTCACCGTATTCACTGAATGTTAAAATGGAAACATAGTCGTTTATACAGACAGTAGTTTATTAGAACATAGCCGTTTAAATTGTAGATGTTACAATGACACTGTAGGAGAGTAGGCATTGCAAGTGACCCATGCTTTTAAACATAGAGTGCTTTAGTAGATAAACTTCAAACCCCTAAATGTTACAATCGAATGTTATCCAAATAACGTGATGTATAAAAGAAGACATGAAATTGGCAAGAAATGTATTGAATTTAAAATAACAAAGACAAAACTGTTGTACGTTTGAAAACAAAAAATGCCATCTGTAAGTTTCTTCTCAATTATGTTTATCTAGTTCTATACGATAATTATTGTTTAATTATCACATTCCATGTTTATTTCTATGAGTTTACCGTTTAAAACCTGAGTTCCTGTGTAACTTATTGCGTTACCGTTTATGTATTCCATTCTCCGTTTAAAATAGTACCACTCTATTTGTAGTTACCGTTTAACAAGTAGTGTTCCCGCTTAAATGTTGATCGTTTTCGTTTGAACTGAAGTGTTGGCATGAATTCCGAATATGGGAGCGCTTGCACTTGAACTCATGTCGCAGATGGCAAGTTTATGCTATCCCGTGCAAACACGCATGCGCTGCCCTAATGTAGACAGACGCCAACGTTGATCGTTTTATTAGCGGCTACTTCACCGTCGACACTTACATGCTGGCGTATAAAGAAGCTATATTCCCCATACTCGACATTGAGAGGCCAACGGACGACAATCGCAATCTGCGTTTGTGACCGCCTACCTGCGTCCGCGTCCGCGAGTTACACTGCAGCCGTCGTCATGCATCCGGTCATAATCGAACATCTCGCAATGAAATTGTTGCCGACTAGGCGTTGTAGATAACTAATTCTTGAAGGGGAACAAATAAGTTTAGCGTTTTTACTTTTTATATTTAAACAGATAAGTTACCAATTTAATATAGATTCTTTGCAATTTAAATAAGGTTACTGAATGTTAAACGGAAACGGTTATTATCAACGGTGGCACAGATGATGTTAAACGGAGACATCGTAATTTACGCAGAGAAGCTTATGTGTAAACAGAGTCCTGGATATTTAAGTAATACAGTGAAACTTTAAACAGCGTAAGTCAAGCATATAATAGTATAGCCGTTCGACAAACACAGGTACGCAATCATGATGAGTCCATGTCATTGGGAAAAAATGAAATGAATTCAAATTTATTACTACTTAGGCACGTTTAATTTGATATTTGAATTCCAACCGTCAGATGCCACCTCATCGATTACTGTTACCGCCCTCATCGATAACTGATGGCAATTGCTTTCATTAAATTCAGCGTGGAATTTGAGAAGAGAGTTCAAACGGCAAAGCTCCAGATTTCTATTTAAACAAGCCGCTGAAACGGAGTTAAACATCCAGATATATCCAGAACGAAGAAAATGTATAAGTCTCTTCTCAACGAGCTTTGCCAAAAGAAGCGCCTGCCCCTGCCCGGATACTCCACCATCAGGGAAGGCCCTTACCACAACCCCGCTTTTGTGACGACGGTGTCGGTCGGTGGTACCTCCTTCTCCAGTACTGAGCCTACGACAAGTTCCAAGCAGGCCTAAAACTTCGCTGCTGAGTTAGCGTACAAGCAGCTCTGTCCCTAGTCCAGTAGGAAGGACAGAGCTGTTCTGACTCCCGCTATGTCTTCCACCGTGCCTTCTGCTGTGTCCCCCGCTATTCCCGCTGTGTCTCCCGCAGCTGCTGCTGATTCCCCTATTGCAGGGCCTTCATCTTGCCCACATTACTCCAGCAATGAAGAGTTGGAGTGGTTCGTCGAGGACTTCCTTCATGAGCTCGCAGCAAAAGAAGTATTTTCTACTGCAAAACTGGACAGAATCAAAAAGCGAAGGGCCCATGTCGAGAAGCTGCTCCAAGCTCTAAAGGAGACAAAAAGGGATGAGTGATTGTGTTACTCCCCTTTGTTTTCATTTTGAAAAATAAAAACCCTCGCGGTGTGTTAGTTTGTAAATGGTGTTTGTTAAATGCAACTCTGTTATCTTCGTTTAAAAGTTCACTTATTTCTGTTGCAACTCAGTAATCTTAAATAGAGACACAATCTTTTACCCAGACACACCTAATGTTAAACGGAGACTCTGAACATTCCTCCAGACGACGGTCCTGTGGTTAAACGGACACAGATGTAATTAAATAATAACACAAAACCATAAGTGGGAACCATATATTCTTAAACGATAATGTATATTGTTAAATAGTAATGTTGAAAGTTAAACGGTAAAGCACCATCTTAAATGGTAAATCCTATATTTAAACGGGAAAGAAATAACTTAAATGGGAACATCTGTATGTAAATAATAACATAAAAACTATCATACTTACGTGTCTATGGGGAAGTTGAGGAAAATCTTGATAAACTCCTGCTCGAATACGCTGAGTTGCGATACACCAGCGTATTTTTTCTTCTTCGGAACGAAGTCTTTCCGAACCCCTTCATATTGCTGGTTGGCAACGATTATAGCTTTCGTTTTGTTTTCGGTGACGTTCCCTTGCCCCTCGTCGACAGCTTTATTGGGATCATCCTTAAATGCTTCTTGCTGTTGTGAGATTGCGCCTCTATTGGATGCGGCGTTCTCGGTGGCCCGTCCCTTCGTGGGCAGGAGTTCCTTCATAATAGATGCAACGGTTTTCTCAACCGCGGCCAAGGTAACATCATCAAGGGGAGGCACATCCTCGGCTGGTTCTTCCTTTCTAGGGATTATGGCTACCACCCTCGATGCAAAACTGTCCACCGGCGGCTCCACCGGGACGGGTATTTCAGAGGCTTCCTCAAACGTGACAGTGTCAATGGCGTCGATGATCTTCTCCATCGAGACGGGCACGTCATCAACGCTAACGGCCCCAACAACAGCATCAGCCGCCGATAGTGCCTGCTATTGTTTCATCGTCGACCGGTGGTAGACAGAGAGGCATTATTGCTTTCGCCTTTTTTGCAAGCCTCTTCAAACGTGGCCGTCTTGGAATGGTCATCCCAATAATGTCATCGTCACCAAGGGCCGACGCCTCCTCCGTCCCGGACACTTCATTTATTTGGCCAGACGGTGCAGTCGATTGAAACCTTGCCTCTAATGCCTCAATCCGCGCGACAACCTAGGGGAAAGCGTTCATCATCACCTGGCACGCCTGCAAAAAAGTGTAAGTGATTTCATGGCCTACTGCCGTGGAGGTGGCTGTCGTTGTCACGATCGGGGGGGGTGTTGCCGTCGGGCGGGGTAAGGGAGGGCTTACCCGACGGCGAGGATTGCGTGTTGGGCTGGAAGTTTGGGAACGACGTCGTCGAGCATGCAGGGAAGAGGCTGGCCTCTCCTCTTGCTTTCGTGCAAGTGTTCCGGCGCAATAGCATCGCTCCGCCGGTTGGCCCAAACGAATATCTCCTCATCAGCATTCGCTCAGGAAAGTAACATGCGCAAAAAAAACAATCTCAGTCAAATCAGTCAATTTAATAAAAAACAAACGTATTTAAATATTTGACGTATATACGTAAACGGCATCTCAAAAGGTTAAACATAGAAACAAACAATTTAAATGAAGTCACCAAACGTTAAACATAGCCGAAAGTTCTTAAACGGGAAAGGCTATAATTAAACCTTAACGACTTATTTTAAACACATTGTTCATGATTTATTACCTCTTTTCCTTCGAGAGCTGACCAACTGGTTTCTATCGTCGCATGCTTCCGGTAAGTACTTTCACCGTAGCACAGCACCCTTGGGGTCTTGCCGAAACAGACTTTCCTCCCGGTTTCGGTCAGCTCATAAAACCCTTAACGTACCCCATGTTTATCTCCCTCTCCCCCCCGAGCATCTGCCTTGCACTCGAGCTGCTGCTTGTGGAACGTCCTCAATAAGCCATTTGTGCGTCGCTTGCGCCCATGCGTACCCGCCCCATGCCAGGTAGATGGCCGCACCAATAAATTCAGGATCGGGGGGAGCTTGCTGAGCTTCAGGCCTGAGGATGTGGCTCTGATTCTGGGTCTGCGTTGCGACGGAGACGCGGTCCAGTTTAAGAAGAAGAAAACACAGTCAGCATTCAAGGGAAGGTATTTATCAAAAAGCTATGAGAGACACCGAGAGTCCATCAAGGCCACTCTCCAGCGGCTTGTGGGACAGAGGGGGGAAGAGGAAGATTTCGCGAAGCTCTTGATGGTGTACCTCATGGGGACAGTCCTCTTCCCGACTACCTCATCCTTGGTGCCCAATTGGATCGTCGATTATGTCGACGATCTACCAGGCATGGGGAGTTACGCATGGGCGCAGGCGACGCACAAATGGCTTATGGAGGACGTCCCACAAGCTGCAACTCTAGTGCAAGCCAGATGCGCGGGGGGGAAGGTAAACACGGGGTACATTAAGGGTTGCTCCATCGCGCTGTGCATCTGGTTTTACGAGGTGACCGGAACCGGAAAGCAAGTCCGTTTCGGCAAGACCCCAAGGGTGCTGTGCTACGGTGAAAGTACTTACTGGAAGCATGCGACGATAGAAACCAGTTGGGCAGCTCTCGAAGGAAAAGAGGTACTAAATAATGAACAATGTGTGTAGAATGAGTAGTTAATGTTTAATTATAGTCATTACCATTTAACAACTGTGTATTTGTGTTTAACTTTAGGTTTCTGCGTTTAATATTATTAGTCTCCGTTTAACTATGTGCTATACCGTTTACGTGAACATGTCAAATGTTTAAATACGCCTGTTTTTGATTCAATTGAATGGTTTGACTGAGATTGTTTTGTTTACGTATGTTAGTTTCCGGAGCTTGTCCCTGCGAATGCTGAGGAGGAGATATTTCTTCGGGCCAGCCGGCGGAGGGATGCTATTGCGCCGGAACCAGTTGCCCGAAGGCAAGAGGAGAGGGCAGCCTCTTCAGTGCGTGGTCGACGACGCCGTTCCCCCACTTCCAGCCCAACACGCAATCATCGGCGTCGGGTAAGCCCTCCACTACCCCGCCCGACGGCAACACCCCACGCTCCGGCCGCGACAACGTCAGTTCCCCCGATCGCCACAGGCCCGTCCGCGGAAGTCCCCTCCACGGTAGTAGGCGACGAAATCACTTCAGCGTTTTTGCAGGCGTGTCAGGTGATGATGAACGCTTTCCCCCAGCTTGTCGCAAGGGTTGAGGCATTAGAGGCACGGTTTCAATCGACTGCACCGTCTGGCCAAATAAAGGAAGGGTCCGAGGCGGAGGGGGCGTCAGAATTAGGTGACGAGGACTTTATCGGGATGGCCATTCCAAGACGGCAACGTTTGAAGAGGCTTGCGAAAAAGGCGAAAGCAATAAAGCCTCTCTGTTCACCACTAGCCGACGATGAAATAATGGCAGCACCATCGGCGGCCGATGCTGTTGTTGTGTCCGTCGCCAATGTTGACGTGGCCGCCGAGGTGGAGACCGCCGAGGTGGAGATCGTCGATGCCGTTGCGACCGCCGCGCTTGAGGATGCCTCCGAAATCCCCGTCCCGGTGGAGCCGGCGGCCGACGGTGGCGCATTGAGGGTGGTGGTCACAATCCCTGAAGAAGATGAACCAGCCGAGGATGTGTCTCCCCTTGATGATGTTGCGTTGGCCGCGGTTGAGAAGACCGTTACCTCTATTGTGAAGGAAATCCTGCACACGGAGGAACAGGCGGCCGACAGTGCCGCATCCAATGTAGGCGCGATCCCGCAACAGCAAAAAGCATCTACGGATGAACCCAAAGCTGTTGACGAAGGGCAAGGGAACGTCACCGAAAACAAAACGAAAGCTATGATCCTTGCCAACCAGCAATATGAAGAAGTTCGGAAGGACTTCGTTCCGAAGAAGAAAAAATACGCTGGTCAATCGCGCCTCAGCATATTCGAGAAGGAGTTGATCAAGATCTTCCTCAACTTCCCCATGGACACGTAAGTGTGTTATTTTGTATGTTTTTATTTACATACAGATGTTCCCATTTACTTTTTGGCTTTTGCGTTTAACTATATACATTACCGTTTAAGATTATACGGTTACCGCGTAAGATTTAGTGTTCCGTTTTAATTACACCTGTTGCCGTTCAACCGCAGGGCCGTCGTATGGAGGAATGACTATGTCAGCACCACACGGGCCAACCTCTTCGTCCTACTCGACGGGAAGGAGATGGTGACGGATGATGTGATGGACGCCTTCGTGTGCATAAAACAAAAGTCACTGACCAAAGTACCATATCCCTACAAGAAGCGCGCCTCCATCACAAGACCACTGGCATTGTTTATGTCAAAGCAGGAAGACGCACACGAGACGACTTTAGCTATGATCGGAGATGCCACCAACGTCGTTCATAACGTTGACATTGCCATCCTTCCCATAATCATGAATGGCCACTTTCATGTCGTGGTGCTCGACAATAACAACCAAGAGTACAGGCATTACACCTCATACCAAAGTGAAGAGTACGACAAAGACGCGGTTGCAATGGTAAGTTCTTTGGGAAATGAATGTATCGATCCATAGAGTTTCATAGATGGTTGTTATTCTAACCTCAACTTGTACACCTTGACAGCGGGAACTATTTGACACCTGTCTCGAAATGGAGTATGGAGAGACGGTGACCAAACACTACCCGCTTGTTCACGACAATGAAACACCGCGACAAAAAAAAGGAAGTGTCGACTGCTCCGTGTATGTCATGGAGTTTATAGAGCAATTACTCCAGGGCGAGAAACTACACATAACGCGTAAAGACCTATCTTATCTGAGATTGAAGTACACTGCCCTCATACTTAAGGAAGGGCGTGCGGCCGGCATCCAACAAAAAGGGATGCACCCACCTTCGGTGAAGTAGAATTGTTTATCTTTATCACGGCCATTCTTTAACAAATGTAAAGCAGTTTTGTCTTTGTTGTTTAAATTCAATTTATTATTTGCCATCGACATGGAAGACATGTCAATGTAAATTTAGTATTTGTCGCTAGTCTTTCAAATGCAATTCATTCTTTCAAAATATTGTCTTACAGTTTCCTTTCACTGTTTCGTTTGAATTATAAGGTTTCCCGTTTAACCACGAGAGTTACCGTTTAAGGCCAGCCGTATCTGTTTAACTCTTACTCGTACCCGTTTAACAATCGCCTTTTCTGGCCAACATACGTTGACCACATCCAATTCTGCTAGTCTCGATTTAACTTCCGCTGTCTTTGCTTAACTATCAACGCTTGAACACAAACCAGACTTTGTCCATCTAGCGAAGTTGAAGGACCAAGCTTCAACAAAACCACATAACGCCTAACAAGGGTTAAAGGCGAAATACGTGCGGATGTTTGCTAGTTTTTGTTTTGTATTCAACTCGGCGTTCTCGTCTGAGGTACCAGACTTTGCAATGTAAATATACCATCTTCTGTTCATCGTCTTCCGGGCTTTGTACTTCGCATTCTTGGCTTGAGTAAACAGCCAAAACTTATTTGTCTCATTTAAGAATTATTCTTACTCGATTTCATTACACCTTTCCGAATGGCTGCCAACACTTCAGTTCAAACGAAACCGTACACTTCTTAAGCGTAATAAAATAAGTCTTATGCTAATTAAATAGTAATAAAAAGAAATTAGATAGTAATTAACATGTAATAAAATAAGTCTTATGCTAATTAAATAGTAATTAACATACCGAACTAGATAATGAAGCTCTCCATGTTTATAAACAGGGGTCACTTGCAATACCTATGAAGCACTGTCCGGATAAACGACTATGTTTCCATTTTCACATTCCGCGAATAAGGTGAAATATGAATGAATCCCAAAATGAAGTGGTCTATGTTCAAATAATCGTTTAAGTTTCAGTTATCATATGAAAAATAAAGTACTATTTTTTTAAATATTCCCGGCACCGTTTGAAAAATATGAATCCCGTTTGATTTACGGTTTCTCTATGTAATTATGTATGTTACCAGTTAAGCTCAACACTTACCGTTTAACATCAGAAGCATCCGTTTAACTCTATACGTCCCTCTTTAAATAGTAAAAGTTTACACTAGACAAATGTCTTTCCCTTCATAAATTATTCCTTCACGATGGTGTTAGTCGACGACGGTTTCATTGCAGGATCTTCGATTGTGCCCGGACGCGTGGCAACGGCTGCAATGCAACTCGCGGACCTCAAATGTTTGGGACTCGATCCTCCTTCGTCTAGGACGCCCGTGCTGCCTTCTCGTCACAAAGGACGCAAATGCAGATCGCGATTTTCGTCCGTAGGCCGCTCATTGTCGGGTATGGGGAATATGGCTTCCTTATACGCTAGCTTGTAAGTGTCGACGGTGAAGTAGCCGCTTATAAAACGATGGACGTTGGTGTCCGTCTCGCATTATTGCAGCGCAAGCGTGTTTGCACGGGATACCAAAAACTTGCCATCTCGCGACATGAGCAAACTCGGGTGGCAAGATTTGAGTAATTGCTGCACTGGTCAATAACTTCATAACAGTCATCGACACATCGACCAACGTGAAGACTTCGGCTGTCCGCAACAAGCGCCTCAACCTTCGAATGTATATCCGAGCATAAGTAGGTCTCCCATTTGTTCGCTTGCTCACGGCGAGTGCATAACATGCGCATCAACTTGAACTTGCACAACGAAGATCATAAAGTTTGAATAAATTGAAGTGAATATATTGATACTTAAACAGAAATCCAAAGCGTTAAACGGTATTGTCAAAAATTAAACGTTACTCCCGAAAGTTAGACGAAGACAATTATATTAAAACACTTATGTGGTATTTTAAATATGGACAATGTGTGTTAAATGATAAAGCAAAATGTTAAGCGGTATAAGTGAAAAACCTTATCGCGTCGACCATTTTCGTCACCGGCAAATGACGAGCTTCTTTGATCCAAGCATTGAACGACTCCGCGACGTTTGAATACATCTCCCCCCAGCGTTCGCCTTTGAACAGATAATTCGACCAATGTGCCATGTCCGACTTATGAATCAACCACTGATAGGCTTCGGGTGATGCGGCCTGCAGTTCATTGACGGTGTCATCGAATTCTTTAGCCGTCGATGCCCACGCAATGCGAAAGTATATAGACCAGCACTCCTCCCTCAATGCCTTCCCAAGTCTGACATTGGCTTTCATAAAATTGGCCTCCAAGTGTCGAAGGCAGTACGCATGTGGGGATGGAGGGAAGACTCTAGCAATCGCGTTGACAAGGCCCTTTGACCTGTCCGACACGAATGTAATTATCTCCTCTTAATCGCCCTCGTCGTATAAAGCATCACCTAACTTGGAAAGGAACCACGTCCAGTTGGCGTCAGTCTCATTGTCGACAATAGCGAAGGCGACATGAAAGAAGCCATTGTTCCCATCTTTACCTGTGGCACCCAACAGAGTACCCCGGTACTTTCCCAGGAGGTGGGTACCATCGAGAAACAGCTAGCCGGCCTGCATGCCCGCTTGAATCCCAAAATGCACGCACTGAAAGAGAAGAACGCACGCTTAAACCGATCACCGTCCCTATCCACACACGCGATGCTGCCGGGGTTCGTCTCAACCACCTTATCGACGTACCAAAGCAACAAGTCGTAGCTGGAGACATCGCTGCCGTCGAGGGTCACCCGGGCATGTTCTTTTCCCAACCAAGCCTGCTTGTATGGAATGTGGACACCATGCTCCCGCAACATGTCCTTCTGAATGTCGATGGCCTTGTACAAGGGCCGGTCCTTGAGCTTCTGGATCACTCGTGCGCTTACCCATTTTTTGGAAGCTTTCGGGTGTGACGCCGAGCCAATTCCACCGCCGCAAGTGTGTGACTGGTCCATTGTCTTGATTCTGAATGTATTTCTGTTATATTCCTTTGAAGCATGCACGCGCCATTCACAACCAGTGGCAGCGCATTCCACAGTGACCCGGTGTTTTTCGTTCTTTACAAATTTGAAGTCAAAGTTCCGTTTGATGGCAAAATTTCGAAGTGCGTCTCTGAAATGTTCAACGCCTTCAAAACGTTGTCCGACGTCCAACGACAACATTTCAGGTTGTTCTGACGAGGAAGGTACGCATGCAAGACCGTCAGGGTCGCTATGAGGTGGAACAGAAGCGCTCCCAGATTCCGAATTCCTACCAGCACTTCAGTTCAAACGAAAACGATTAGGATTTAAGCATAAACATCATTTTGTTAAATGGTAAATATCAAATTGTAAACGTTACAGCCAAACATTAAACAGAGACTCCATAATGTAAACGGTATAGTCAATAGTTAAACAGTAACATGAGAACTTACACGGTGAACCCCAAAATTAAACGGTAACGTCTCTAACTTAAACAGAAGAGAATTACTAACCAATACCTAACATATACAACTACATAACTATCTGGCACTACCACATTACCACGAGAGGATCTCGTTTTCAGTAGGATGCGATGACGCGCCATCCGTCTCGACAACAAGATCAACTACATCGCCTTTTAAGATGGAGAAAACATGACACATGCGCTGGAAGTCGATCTCGTTCTCTATCGGGCAAACCGTATTATGTCCATCGGGTGTGACAAACTTCACCCTCACACGGGAAGTATCGAGACCCCATCTCTAACATATCTCAGCTAACACCACCTCCCAAGTAGTCAGCGCCGTGAACATGAGCACTCGTCCCTCTCCGTTGTATCTAGCAATAGCACAAAAACTCTCCATAATACCGGAGAACGGCCAGACCTCAAATGCGAAAGAGAAGAAGAAGAAGAAGAAGAAGATGTAATTGGCCTTCTAAACTCTATTTCACAAAAAGCCAACATGAAGGGGAAAAAAACCCACAATTGTGTGCATTAAGGGCGGACATGACGTGATGTGATCGGGCGGGTTTTTTCCCCGCCATTTCAAAGGGCAAATATGGAATTTCATGCAAAAGACACATTTAAAGTGACTGGAAGGGGGTAGACGGGAAGTAAACTATAACAGAGGGGCTGTTCGGGGTGTGCAAAAGTTGGAGGGGGGTTTTAGGAAATTTGAAAATTCGCGAGGGGTGAACAGTAATTTTCCCATAATAAAACATGTGTGTTTTTCAGGGATGATCCACAATGTAAAAACACACACAAAAAAAAACCTCACTTATTATTTGGTGTCCATATTTAACTGTTTAATAATTAATTTTAGGGCAATAATACACCTGTGACGTGTGTGCCTAATATGGGTATACATATACATATAGACTGGCTCTTTTTCAACAGTACTTTTTAAAACAAAATTTTTACATCTCATAAAAGGAATATATTCATTTCATATATTAGTATGTGAGTGGCGCATGCATGTTTTAATAAAGTGGTTCATTAGACAAACCTTAATATAACCCACATATTTTTGTATTAATTAGTCAAAAAATTTTAAAATATATTTAGTATTAATTAATATTAATTTAATAAAAAATTAGCAAACTTAATCAAAATCACTATATTAATTTTAGGTCGGAAGGAGATTGCGGCCACTCGCAAAAGATACATTTCTCAACCTATCAATAATTTGAATCTACATTTCCAAATCTGTTGAAATATGTTGCCGTTAATATCTAGATTATACAAAAGTATTACTCGTAAGTCATTATAAAATTGATACTAATTTGTTTGAAATAATCATAAGGCTAATATTGTGATCTTCAATTTTTTTTTCACGAAATAGCTCAACAAAATTTCATACATAAACCAAAAAATTATAAATGACAGAATATTTGTTAATATGAAAAACTACATTACCTAATGTGTTTGTATATTTTAAATGATAGAAAGAAATCAACATCAATTTTCGAAAACTATACAAGTGAAGATTACAAAATAAAATAATTACTCACCATTTCATGATATTTAGAAATTTATAAATATCGTCAACTAATTAGTGCAAAATAGAATACCAAAGCAAAAATTGCAATAAATTTATAAAATATGATAATTAAAAAATACTTGAAATATGCAAACCTTTGGAACCCCTGATCCCTGAAATTTAAGTTAAATATGAAAAATCTTTACAAAGTTTGAATATATGAAGTAAAATTTGAAAAAGTAAACATGCTTGAAATATTCAAACTCTCAAAACCCAATTAGCACCATTGTGTTCACTAGATTTAAATTAAATATGAGAATTTGTACAAAGTTTGAATGTTTAAAAATAATAATATAAAAATTAGAAGATGATATGTTGAAGTTATATTTTAGAGAAGCCAATTTCTTGCTGGATAAATTGCATGACTTAGAAATACCGTCATGCTGATTCAAGCATTTTTTTTTTCAAAAAGGTGGAGTTGGTGATTTAGAGCAGAGTTTATTAAATTTTTTAGAAAATAATTAAAAGATGAAGCCCGGTTTTATATTATGTTCTAAAAAACGTTTTTTATCTTTCTTTTTTTTTTAAAAAAAAAAAAATAGAGAATCAACTTATTCATGACTCAACATGAAGTTGTTTGAAATGCCAGGTGAGTCACCCATGCAAAAATAAATAATGACCTTTAATTATTTTATTTTTTTATTTGTTCAACTTGAGTGTTTTTTAAAAATTGAAAATCTCCCACTTGTCCTTCTAAAATCCTTAAATTAATTAACTATTTTTTATAAAAGGACAAAGAAAAATTGGCCAAAAAGCAAGCACGCCAATTTGACAATTATAAACTAATGACGTCTCACTGATGCAAGAATGAGGCCATTGGAAGTATTATATTCTGGGGCCCTTTCTTGATTCAATAAGTGATGCTTTATATTTTGACAAACTACTTCTATTGTGTGTTGTTTTAAGTGCTTTTGTATGATAAACTTAAGCTTTAATAAGATAATAATACTTCCAAAAAAGTTTGGCATGCTTGACTCTTGGAAGGAAAATGTTTATTTTTTTTAAAAAAAATTGTTATGGTGGGAAAATAAAAATCATTCACCTTACTGTTGATTTTTAAGTTTTTAAATGTCAAAGAAAAAGAGAAAATGCAAACCCATCAATTTATTTATCCGAATATGAAAAAAATGGTTCATATCAATTTATTTATCTCAGTATTAAAAAATGGTTCATAAATTAAATACAATGGTATGAATTCAACATTGATTTTATTTTCTTTTTACAATTAATGTGGACATGAGTTCAGCCTTCATTTTTCCACATAGGTTAATTGCGCTTCCACTTATCTATTAGGGCTGGTGGTTGAGCATTTATTTTTTATTTAAACATTAAATTTTATATTATTTTTGTAAATTCTTTTATGACTTATACTATATATATATCATTGGATATCTGTGATTATATAATTTAAAATTATTAAATGAAGTGTGATTTTTTTGTTCCCTTGTTAAGAAAAATAGTTGATGAAACGGTTGGGTTGTGAAATACACATTATGCAGGGAGTTAAGGATATATGCATTAAGTTGTGTAGATGGTACATAAAGATAGTGACATATAGTATATTTATTTCCATCTTTTTATTGGGGCATATTAATGATTAGATATGTAATTTGCTTCATAAATTCTCTTATAAATAGGGTGTGGTCCTTGATACACATTAACAACAATATTCAGAATTAGGTTTTTTCTTTGAATTAGAGTTCCCATCTCACATGATATATATGTACGATCAATTAGAAGAACCACATGGCCCCACCAACCATACAAATGGATTTCAGTGTAGGTATGCTTCTGCTATTTTTTTTATTCCCAAGTAACTTAAAATAAAATAACCTTGGGTTTTATCGGGATTATTCTTATAAAGTTCCATCAAAAATTCCTAAACTTATATATATATATATATATATATATATATATAATGCAAAAAAAAAATTGATATATTTAATCGGTATAAAAACTTCTACTTTACCTGATTCAAATTTTAATTAATCTATCATGATTCTTGGAAAATTTATTCTTCTCTTCAAATCATTATTTTTGACAATTGGTTTATGTGGCACACAAATGTGGAAAAAAAAGAAAAAGTTAGGTCAAACATGCACGCATGACACACATGAGGCTGTGAAAATATTATTGGTGTCTTCTCCATGCCAAATGAACCTGCTTCAGCATCCATATCCTTACTTCACTTTATTGACTTTGATTATAGCTAGGGTTTGTCATTGAGCCTCTCCTCACAAGTTTCATGAAGAATGTTATACAAAGGAGGATTGAGTTTTTTCTTTTGTTTTTTTTTTCTTATAATAAATGTCAAAAAGCAACAATTCTGATCAATTATCATTATGAAAAGAAGTTGAATCGTCAATTTCTCAATTGGTGGGACGGAGAGGCGGAATGAGTTACTACTCTCTTGTTATAGAAAGTATGTGTGCTTGAAAAAAAAGATATTATAAACAAATAATATTTGTTATATATTTTATTGGAGAAAAAAAATAATATTCCAAATCTTTATTAGAAAAAAATATTTTACCAAAATTTTATATATATAATTATCAAACAATTTGAAGGATATGTGTAATAAAAGATCCATATTGTAATCACCGTGTAGTCTTCCATCTCTAAGCACATTGCATTGCATATTTAATAACATGGACCGTCTTGTCCTTGGATATTGCCATCACAATGAACGGAAAGAAAGTATTCTCATATATGCTTTGATTTAAGACAAGATTGTTTTGGATCTTTTCATGGTTTAGGGTTAATGAAATTGGTGGCAATATATCAATGGTCATCAATGTGAGATTACTTGATTAATCCAGTATTGCAAAGCATGCATGCACCTTGCACATGCATTAGAAGTCAATGACTTGGAATCTTGAACTTGGAGGCATGCATTGTATGTAGTTCTCTTTGATGGCTTTATGATCACTGGGCTAAGCTCATTATTCATAAACTGTCCAACCAGGGTTTTAAATCATTAGCATTCTGTTTGGGTGCTGCTAAAGGTTTGGTTTGAAGAGAGATTTTTTTCTGAATATTTTCATATTAAAAATGAAGGGAAAATAGGAGATAGGCAGTGAAGGAAAATCATATGAATGCACATATGCGCATGAGAAAATAGGCATATTATAAATTTTTGGAAATTAAAAACATTATAGTGGCATATCATGCATGCTTGGAAAACATAAAATGTACATTTGAGGAGTTGAGATTATATCTATTTATGAAGCCATTTTGTTATGTTGCTTTGGTGTGTTGTTGTTGACGTATATTTCTATGCTTATAATTTTGTATTTATTGTAAGTTTATGGTGTCACAAAATTATAGTTTTGCAACTTACTAGTTGTTGTCAATGGCCTTTGGGTTAATTGGCATTTGGGTCCCCCGTGAGGACGCTTCGTAAATGGCGAGAATTCGAATCCTCGGGGTGAGGGTGCATGTCTGAGAATTGTGAGCACGAACTGTGGGTGGTACCAGCGCCCATGTGTGCGCGGCCCCACATGCCGCAGTCGAGGCATGGGCACGCCCCTGTCTTAGTTTAGCGGGCCCATTAGGGGTTCGTTTTTCTTGACCAAAAAAAAAAAACTTACTAGTTGTCAAATTATGTAAATTATTTGTCCACCTCTTGCATTGGATTGGATAAGCCTCCTCTAGCTCCTTCATCATATATATGAACCATTAGCGCTTGTATCACTTGAGTTTGTTCATCGATGTCGAACAAATTGTTCAAGTATATATACAATTCTTTACAGCCATGACTTAGGAAGGGTTTCGTCTTGTCGACCACCCAATTACATGCACTAGAAGCTATTTTTACTATCGTTGGTATGGTAAGTATGTAGATCCCATGCCATGGCAACTAATATGAAAAATGTTTTTCTTTTTTTTATCTACAAACTTAAAATATCCTAAACTCCATCTTTTTTTTTTTCTAGATGTCAAGTTCATTCATGAAAAAGAGTCGAAAGCATAATGATGGATTTTATACCAAGTTTTGGGTCTATGTTAAAAGATGTACCACTATTATTTGATATTTGAGTTTATTATGGTGCTTTATAACGATAAGAGCATAATATATATATATTATACAATTCATAAAACATATTTTTTAATGTATGACATATTATTAGTTTATTTCCTTTTCGTGTTCTAAACAATTTTGATTTTTGGAAATATGAAATAATATTTAAACCTACGGAAAAACAGAAAACTTTTCAAATTGCTTAGATCATTTCATAATTAAATTTTCATTGAATAGGTTCACAAAAATAGGCACTTGAAGCATTTAATCAGTATTTAATAGATAGTCACCGAAATTTATAAATTGTCAATTATAGAGAACAGTTACAAAAGATCGGAAAAAAATTGGGTTGTTCCATACAAACCTTACAAAAATTATTTTATTAATAATACAAATATGCCAATAATTTTTTATAATATTGAATTCTAGGATATGGTTTTTGAAAACAAATCTATGTTTTTTTTGTGTGTTTTTGGAATAAAATATAGCTCTAGAAGCTCGTTCTAAAAAAAAAAAACTATTAATAGTGGATTCTATTTTTTAAATAAAATCAATTTTAAACTAAATCAAGTGATACTATGCAACTATGAGTTATGGGGGCAATCAATCAAAGCAGATGAAAATTAGGCAAGGAATTCCTTTAGGATTCAACAATAAACTTAGAGACAAAGATATATATTAGATAGATAATTTTGTAGATTGGATAGCCGGCATTCTTAAAATATGCTAAATTTTTTCTCATGGTGATTAGAAACTAATTCTATAATTAGCCAGACTAAAATCTCTTTCTAGTTCAAACTCCCTACTATTGCTTTAACACTTAACGAATCTTGGAAATATTATTGAACCTAGCTAGGAAGGATTATGGAGATTAGATTAGCACTCAATATATTGCTTCAACTATGGTGAGCCTCTCGTTCTTCCCGTACTGTCGTCCTCAATTCCCTTTCCTCCCCTTGTCATGGCAAGTGGGGGCAGGCTCCCCCTCCCTCACAGCCTAAACCGCCAGCTCGATCATGGGCCAAAGTAGCTTCAGGCCTAGCTCGAACTACTGAGAACTCACCTCTTTACAATCCTCAGCTCCTCAGCAAGCTTAAAGAAACTACATCCCAGTTTGTTCGTCTCGATGAAGAAGTTATGATCCGTGCTCGCATGCGCTTCCAGAATTCCTTGTATGGGAAATTCTTTGGAAAACCCCTTCCGTTTGATCAAGTGAAAGGGAGCTTAATGGTTAAATGGAAGGAAGTTGGGGAGGTACAAATTTCTGATCTCCCTAATGGTTTCCTATTAATTCAATGTGTCTCTCATGATGTGATGCAGAAACTCCTCATGGAGGGTCCTTGGTCCATTAATGGTTTGATTCTACAATCGTCACCGTGGAAGCTGTTTTTTGAACCAATCTTTGCCAAACTTAACACGGCTGCCATCTGGGTTCAGCTTCATAACTTACCGGTGGATTTTTGGGATGGAGATTCACTTGAGACCATCATAGCACCTATGGGACGATTACTTAAGGTAGATGATCTCACTCTGACCTTAACTCGGACAAAGTTTGCCATGGTTTTTATTGAGATTGATTTATCCAAGCCTCTCTGTAAGGGCCTTTGGATTGGTGATATGGAAAATAAAACATTCATAATTGTTCTTTATGAGAAGTTGCCTACTTTATGTTACACCTGTGGATTAGATGGACACGGGACTAATTCCTGTCCTCGCCCGAAGGTGGCTGGAAATGACCGTGCTGTTCCACCCTCTTGAGGAGTTCGGGAGCCTGCGGTTGGCATCGGTCGAAGTACGGACCCAGGAGGTGAGGATGTGGAAGTGGGGCCTCGTTGTTCAGATGCACCTACACCGGAATTTTCCCCTCCCAAAACGGTGGAAAACGAATTCGGATCCTTCATGTTGGTGTCCCACCGATGTGGTCGCGGTGGCGGTCGCGGGGTTGGTGCTCGTTCCATCCACGTGGCTGTTGATGCAGCAGCCGAGGAGCCCAACAGTCGGCCAGTCGTACAGAGATCAACCTTGCCATACGTGGAGTTTTTGGAAATCGTGGCAGAGGAGGGTTTCGTGCTCCTCAAATCTTCACGCCGAATATCATAATAGCCCTTTATAACAGAATCAAAACCCTAGTCCTGTACCGGATCTGTCCATTGAATACCCCGGGACTAACCCCTCTCTCCATCAACCCACATCCAACGACTCTCATCAAGGCTACTCGTATACGCAATCTGACAACCCATCTCCTCAAGTAGCCGTATCTCATCCCGATGGTAAGGGTAAGGCTCCTTTGCTGATCAGATCGAGATCTCCACCGCCAGTTCTACGTACTTCGTCCTCGGTGAGGGAAAACCATAATCCCGGTGAGCCTCCTAATGATCATGAAATGGCCGTCGACAATGTCTCCGTAGCCCTTTCAGTTCTCCAGTCTAAGAGTGTCTCAGATGAAGATGAAGACTCACCCGACACAAGTGAGGAGGAGATGGAACAAGATGATGAAATTGATGATTTCATGACTCTGGATCAATTTCAAGAGGGAGCTCGCCGAGAGGCACTGATACGAAAAAGTCAACAAGAAGAGGTCGCTTCTCAAAAGAAGGGAAGGGTTGAGCAGGAGCCGTCCTGCGGATAACTGCATCCTCTCGTTCCCTGCTGTTGTGTTATTTCATCACTTTTCATCTTGGAAGTCCTTTCCTATTTCTCTTCTTAGATTAGATTGCCATGATTCAAGATAATTTTATTTGCTGGAACTGCAAGGGGATCTCATCGCGGGATACCTCAACTCAGATCATTCATTTAATCAAAAAACACAAGTTGATGCTTATCTGCCTTATTGAAACCCGAGCAAATTCTGAGTGAGTTGACCGCTTTTGCAAAAAACTTCCTAAATCCTGGAGGTGGGCTGCAATCCTTGCTAACGGTTTTTCGGGGGGCATTCTTGTCGCTTGGAACAATCGTCTTGGCCAGGTAACTCCTATCGCTGTCTCCCGTCGAGCGTTACATCTTATTATTTCTCCAGATCATTTATCGACCTTGATTATTTCAGTTGTTTATAATTCCTCGCGCCTTTCTTCACAATGTCACCTTTGGCATTAACTTTCAAAACTCTCTTCCATGAACCTCCCTTGGTTAATTGTGGTTGATTTTAACGCTATTGTTGCTCGTGAAGAATGTAAGGGAGGTTCGTATGCTTATTATGCTCGCAAAGCTCATTTTTTTTCTGGATTTTATTAATGATAATAACCTGTTGGATTTACATTTCTCTGGTTCCCCTTATACTTGGTGTAACAGCCAACGTGGGTCGGCTCGTCATTGGGCTCGTCTTGATCGTTGTCTTGTGAATTTAAATTGGAATTCAGTTTTTTCCTTTTATTCGCTTACTTCTCTTCTGCGTATCTTCTTTGACCATACCCCCCTTTTGCTTACTATTCATAAACATTCTCGCTATAATAAAACTATTTTTCATTTCGAAAATTTCTGGTTGGATTTCATTGATTGTCATAAGGCTATTCATCAGGCCTGGGATTTTACTCCTCATGGCAATCCTCTTCATGTGATTTCTCACCTTCTTTCTCGCTCTTGTTTTTACTTAAAGGCTTGTCGCTCCTCTAGCTTAAACTCTCTTGAAACTGATCTTCTCACCACTGAAAATGAAATCACTTCTTTGGAAATTTCTGATAGCTTTACGGATGATCATCATTCTGATCTCATGAATTTGTACTAGAGGTTTTTTACTATTCAACGTCAGGTTTCCATTAAGTGGGCCCAGAGATTTCATTTGAATTAGGTTACTAATGGAGATCAGAATACCAAATTTTTTCACAATTCTGCTCGCATTCATAATCATTTTAATTCGATCTCCCAAATTTCGGATTTAAATGGTAACCTATTTTGTGATCCGGAGGAAATTCAACAAGCTTTTGTCCAATACTTTTCTAATCTTTGGAAATGTCAGACTGATTGTGATATAGACTTTATTTTGAATGCCTTGCCAAATGACTTGCCGAGATCAAGTGATTTATGGTGATTAGCTAATTCGTGAGGTTTCTAAGGAAGAGGTTTATCTTACTATTTTGGATCTTCTTTCTGGCAAAAGTCCGGGACCAAACGGGTTTAATGCTGAATTTTTTCATTTTTTCTGGCCAGTTATTGTAAATCAATTTTTTGCATCATTTCAATTTTTCTTTCAGCATTCTGTTCTTCCTAAGACTTGGGGTAAAACTTTTATTGCTTTGATTCCAAAGATTAATATCCCTAAGTAGTCTCGGATTTTTGTCTAATTTCACTTTGTAATATCTGTTTTAGAGTTATTTCTAAAGTTTTGGCAAATCGTCTTAGACTTGTTCTCCCTAGACTTATTGGTATTGAGCAAGCTGGATTTGTCTCTGATCGGTGTTCCTTTGACAATATAATTGCTATTCAGGAAGTAGTTCATACTTTAAAAAATGATATCAATGGCCCCTCTAGGATGTTAATAAAGATAGATATAGAGAAAGCATATGACTCTATCAGCTGGAGTGCAATTCTTGCTATTTTATCCAGAATGAATTTCCCTAGCCTTTGGATTTCTTGGATCAAAACTTGCATTTCATCGGGCTCGTTTTCAATTCTTGTTAATGGTCAACCCACTCCTTGGTTTACCTCCTCTAAGGAATTCGTCAAGGGGATCCTATATCCTCATATCTTTTTATTTTGGTTTCTCAAATTTTAACTTCCCTGCTTAATTTTGGCCTTAGACAAAGTATGATTCCTGGCTTCTATAATGGTCTTCAAAACAATTTTACTCACCTCATGTACGCGGATGATCTTATTTTGATCACTCATGCCACCCGTTGTACTGCCAGAAATATCAAATCTGTCTTCAGATCTATGGTAAGCTAACTAGCCAAGTTCCTAATTTCAATAAATCAGCCATTTATTTTCCCTCCTGGTTCAACAAATTTGTTGATAAAAGTATGTCTAACATTTTGGACTTTAAAATTGCAACCTTTCTTTTTACTTATCTTGGTGTTTTAATTACCCCCAAGAAACTTACGTTAGCTTCTTTTGATCCAATGATCAATAAGATTCAACGTATGTGCTCTTTTTGGAAAGCCTCCAATCTATCTCCTGCAGCCAAAACTGTTCTTATAAATTCTTCTATTTTTTCTCAACCTGTTTATTACCTTTCTGTTTATCCGATTCCCAACCTTGTTTCACACAATATTTCTAAAATAGCTAGGAATTTTTTATGGTATAAAGGTAGCAATGGAAAGGGTATCCATGCTGTTGCTTGGGATGATATAACTAACACTAAACCTAAGGGGGGCCTTGCCATAAAAAATCTCTTAGTTTCTAAGCAATCTCTGATGGCCAAAAATTTGTTTAAATATATTAACTGTGATTCTGCTATTTGGGTAGATATTCTTCATCTGAAATATGGGTCTTTAAATCTCTGGAAGGACAAACCTCCTCCTAGATGTTCTGGTTTCTTTAGAGGGCTTTGGAATTCAGGTTCAAAACTTAAATTCTTTTGCCATTTAAATTCTGTTAATGTCAATCATTCCTCCTTCCTTTTTGACTCTTGGTGTTATGAAATTCCTTTAGCTCTATGGCCTAAATTCTTAAACACAAACTTACATTTGGATTCCAACCAAATTTCTGATGTTTGCTGTGATGAGAACAGGGATTTGTCCAAAATACAGATTCTATTTGGGGACAATGTCAAATTTTTTTGTGATAAGTTAGGCAAGATCAACAATAGTTCCCCAAATCATTGGATCTGGAGTCCCAAGGCCAATAGCAACAATATTTCCTCTATCACATACCATTTTCTGAACAAATCTATGCCGGATTCTTGGGATGGATGGAGGAAGATGTGGTCTTTAGGAATTGCTCCTCGTACCGAACATTTTATGTGGCTAACTTTCCGTGGCAGGCTTCCCACTAGTGACTTTCTGTATCACATCAGAATCGACCTGAGAGACAATTGCATTTTCTATGGTTTGGTTTCTGAAACTCCCATTCATTTGTTCAATAATTGTACTAAAATTTCTAATGTTTGGGATATCTTGAGTGTTAAGATCAACCAACCAATTTTTCCACGGACCAATTTTATTTTTGGGGATTGGGTTCTAAATCCTGACTTTACAAATCTGGATAAAGCTATTATAGAATCCTCTATGTGCCATATTTGGAAAACACGATGTGATGCTATTTTCAGGAATGTAACTCCCAATTGGTATACTATTGCTTCCAGGGCTGTCATCCATGCTTTGGATTTTTCAGAGGATGCAATCAAATCAATGTGGTAGAAAGCTTCTTTTCAACAACTTTCCAGCAGGCGACTTTTTTATTTTCCTGGCAAAATATTCAAATCCTAAGTTAGAGGTGAGTGGTGCTAGTTTTTTTTATTGCAAATGCTAATAATTCTCTTTCAATTGCAGGTTGTTGCTATTATCAAGCAGAAACGGAATTGATTGCCGAAATACAAGCTATAAGGAAGGCATTACAATTACTTGGTACTAGCCGAACCAGGATTCAACACATCTTCATTGATAGTCCAGACGTTTACAAGATTCTTCAGGATAGCACAATGATTTGGGATTGACGACTTCATGCATGGATCCCAATACTGGAGCAATCTCTTCAATCTTCAGGCTCCCCTAGAGTTCATCTCATTCCTAGAAGTTGGAATCAACCCGCGATCAAGCTTGCTGTGCATGGACTTAATCTCCACACCATCAGCCTGTTTCATCGAGGGCAAGATCTTCCCTGATGGATAATGAAATGCATCCAGAATTTCGGTTTCTCCTTTGTTTAATTCCTCGTTTGTTTTCTTTGTTCAGTTTCTTGTACAGGTTTTTGCTTGTCTTTGTTGTCTTTGTTTTCGTTAGACTTTTTCTTTTCTTGCAATAAATTAGCCTTTGGGCTCTTTTTTTCAAAAAAAAAAAAAAAGAAAACTATGGTGGATTTATACATGGAGGATTTCTCAATCTCACACAAGTGAATCATACGCAAATTCAAAGTCTCGCTACATATATAGAATTCACGGAATGCAAAGCAAACAATTGAATCTCACCTAGACTCAATAATAAACCCAATATCCAATGCTAACATACATGAATAATCCTAGAGTTCATCATCAATGTCAGAATATCTAAAATATTCAGTTTCTCATGATAGAGGAATACAAATCAACACAAAAAGAGGAACAACTAATCATATAAAACATAGAGACTCCTTTTATAATGTGAACCCCACCCTCTGTAATCGAGGTCATTGGATTCTCTTTAATTTTTTTTAAGAAAAACATAAGCCAACTCCTTAAGAATGTGATTTTATTTCAGTCTTATCTTATCACTAGCCATGATCAACGTAACCCTCCTTAAGAATGTGAATTACCTGATTTAATTTTTTTGTGGGGCTTGGCAGCGAGATTCGAGGTTGTCATTGGCTGAAGCTCGAATACTAGGGGAAGAAAGTTATTGGTTTATGGTTATCTTGTAGGATTGGATCTAGGGAATTGTTTTGATGCTAGTCTCTTATATGATTCTTTGATCTAAGGCTTTCATCAGCATGCTTTATCTTGGTGTATGTTGTTAAGGCTCTTTATGTTAGAGGTTTTCCTTCTCTCATTGGTTCTCACATCGTAAGAATGATTAGTTTTAGAGTTTTATATCTGAAAAGGTAGAATTGTCTCATCAATTTTAGAGATTTTTGAGTCAAAATTTGAAAGAGAATTGAATAAGAAAGTTGTAGAGTTTGGCGTCAACTAAATATTTGCAAAATATCTGATTTTATACATCTACCGTTTACTAGATATAAACATATTAGTCTAGCTATGTAAAATAGTATTCTGTGCAGAACCTAAAT